>OX438772.1:0-683207 GCA_949316455.1 Acleris holmiana
ACAACCTTTTCATTGAATATTATTTCATCGACAACGATTCATCGAAACTTTAGTACTAGTAATATTGTTTGGCGTAATTTTATTTCAACTACTATTTATTTAAATTTATCTTACTACGTGGAAATACTAATCAACGAATACTACTTAATCGCTGATTTGTTGCAAATTATCTTAATTGGTACAGCTGCAAAACATTGCAATTCATTTCTTCGACGTATTACTTCAATACATTTTTATATGTCCTATGAGGCTTTCAAAGTAGGTTAGGTTAGAACTGCGACCCCCAAGAAAACGAACTGTTGACAGAAGTGGGTTAGGTTAGGTTAGAACTGCGGCCCCCAAGAAAACGAACTGTTGACAGAAGTGGGTTAGGTTAGGTTAGAACTGCGACCCCCAAGAAAACGAACTGTTGACAGAAGTGGGTTAGGTTCGGTTAGAACTGCGACCCCCAAGAAAATGAACTGTTGACAGAAGTGGGTTAGGTTAGGTTAGAACTGCGACCCCCAAGAAAACGAACTGTTGACAGAAGTGGGTTAGGTTAGGTTAGAACTGCGACCCCCAAGAAAACGAACTGTTGACAGAAGTGGGTTAGGTTCGGTTAGAACTGCGACCCCCAAGAAAATGAACTGTTGACAGAAGTGGGTTAGGTTAGGTTAGAACTGCGACCCCCAAGAAAACGAACTGTTGACAGAAGTGGGTTAGGTTAGGTTAGAACTGCGACCCCCAAGAAAACGAACTGTTGACAGAAGTGGGTTAGGTTAGGTTAGAACTGCGGCCCCCAAGAAAACGAACTGTTGACAGAAGTGGGTTAGGTTAGGTTAGAACTGCGACCCCCAAGAAAACGAACTGTTGACAGATAGCATGACACATTACTATTATTAAATTATATCAATGGTCAATCATAACACACATAGCTATGATCACACAGAGTGCTTGCGTTTAGTTTTGATAGCAAAATATTACCAATTGAAATAATTTTATGCGGAATAAATATTATTACAAGTAAAAAAAATCAAATAAATAAACCCGAAATGATTAGTCATGACATGAATTTGATTGAAATAAGTCAACTACCAATTAAAAGACCTCGTTTCAAATTACCTAGTATTGAGTCCTCGACGCAATGAGTTGTCGATGAAATGAAAATACTTGAAACGTTGTCTTTGAAATAATATTCGATTAAAAGTTTGTCGGCAATTCAATGGTAAACCGAATGAACTATCTCAAGAGCAGTCAAGATTTTTTTTGACAAATAGCTCTTTAACTTCCTTGTCTGATTGTGCAAAATGTGGTTATAGACTTATAAACAAGTATTTCTAGAGTTGTTGGTAATTCTCTAGCTCTGCCTACCCCACTCTGGGAATGAACGCGTGGTGTTAATGTATGTATGTACATGTACATAATAATTATCTAAGTCTATAACAATGTATTTTTGGTGTAACGTGATTTTTAACAAAAATATGTCAAGTAGAAGGCACACGAGCACTTAGGCCACCTGATAGTAAGAGGAATCTGAGACCCGTAGACATTTCAAATCTATCAAGACTATAATGTTAAGACTGCAATCCTAAGAACTCAAATGCGTTGCCAACCCTGAGGACTAAGATGGAATGCCTCTATGCCAGTAATTTCATCGGTTGTCTTATCCCCACACCGAAACACAACAATGCGAACGCTGCCATTTGGTGGTGGTGGTATATCTTTTTTGTATGTCTTTACCTAACACGAACTATGGAAGTCCGGCACCTTTGGAAGACGTACATGAAGCCGAACCCAACACGCAGAGGTCCTTTAAACAACTTTAATTTAGTAAATTAATAATTTAGTTTATTTACAGGACTATCAACAAGTCTTTTTAGAGTTGTTGATATTTCTGTAGCTCTGCCAACTCCACTTTGGGAATGAAGGCATGATGTTATTATGTGTGTGTGTGTATGTGATTACCGTCATAATATCTCTTATCGCCCGAACGAAGTAGGGTCCACAGTTCATTCAGTGGACACTCGTATGTTGGTATGAGTGTTTGTCAATTACCTGAGTTTTGTTGATCCCATTTTTATGATTTTTTCTAAAAGAGTAGACGAGGCGAAGACAAATTTAAGTTCGATAATGAGCAGATCGGTCCGGGGTTACAGTGTTCGGGGGGAAATCGAGAGGTCTCTGTTCGCGATGAAAAAGGTACTAGTTCACTTGATAGTAGGTACAGGCAGGCGAGTCGTCCACGATTGCAATAGAGGTAAAACCAATTACAATTACTAGATTCGTTTTATGCTATGATCTTATGCTATCCTATGACTATAAGAAGGAACGTAACGTAACATAGAAGTTCACTCTTAGGTAGGCGATAAGCTCATATTGGCACTGGGAGTATAAACGGGATCGGGAATGCATCACATTTGCTGATCGAAGAGCAAAGCGCCCACACACAGGTTTCTGCGGCCTACACCATCTCCACGCAATATTCGTACGGCAGTTAAATCTGTCGCTCACCACACATTATCAGTTTCACATTTACATCAATTATGTACCAGTCACATAAATAACTATAATTAAATTGTTTTAAACTATTGCGATATTTAGTCCCAAAGGTGGAGCATAGAATATTTTTGATGGATGTTATCGTAGCATGAGGTCCTAATAAAAATCAAGCTTTTAACTTTGGGAGGCGTGAGACGCCATCTTGAATTTTTAAATATTGATTTATTTATAAATAATTCCCCAACAGTTAACTTTACGATAAAAGACCACTCATTCCTCGTCCTCCGACGGCGCGAGGTAAGAAAACGGAAGCATCATGATTTTTAAGCTACACATAATTTTGCGCGCGACTCTGTCCCCATCGATCTCAATACTCCCTCGGAAACCGTCCTATTTTTGAGGATACAAATTAGCCTATGTTCTATTGCAGACTATAATCTATCTGTGTGCCAAATTTCATCCAGATCCATTTAGCCGTTCAGGCGTAATTGAACAACAAACATCCATCCATCCATCAACCCTTTCACATTTAAATAACATTAGTATGATATAAGTAGAATAATTATGACATTACGTATACAGTCGTATTTTTACACACCCAATTTTGCTTTATTTGTATGTTAGTATGTATGTTTGCGTCACATCTTGCGAAACAATTTTGAGCGTGTTACGATCATCATAATAGTTAATATCAATAAAATATTATTGTGACAGAACTGATCTCATGATGTGGTCTTAATGTAGCAGTGGCAACAGGATTTCCGCTGTTCTTAACGTACACCCACTGAGCTTGAATTCGTTAGTTTGGTCTCGATCGATAGAGGACACGACTAATGTTTTTAAGAAATGTTGAGCACTTAATACTAGTACTTCTTGTCATAATAAATTTCAAACAGACCATTAAATTAAGAGTACGGCAATTCATTGCAACTGCCGTGCTCGTAATTAGATGGTTCAACATCTACATTATTATTATTCATTATCATTATTATTCGGTGATCGCACCTAATGTTGACATTATAAAACAGACCTTACGAGCAATTAAAATAATTGTTTCTCACATCCATAGTAAAAAATAAATTAAAAATATAAAGTATCAACGGATTGTGAAGCTGAAAATTTTCATACAAAAAGCGATATCGTTTCTTTCCCCTTAAATCTAGTCCGATTTTAACGATTTTTGAATATGTTGTAGATATTATGGAAAACCAGGTTTGTACGTTTTCCTTCTAAGCTACGCGGTTTGAGCGTCGATTTAAAATCCTCTTAAGTCTTTATCAAACTGCCAAGCAGCAGTTTTCGCGTTGTTGTGTTCCAGTGTGGGAAGGACGAGACAAGCGGTGTAATTATTAGGGTTGGCAACGCAGTTGCAGTCTTGGGATTGCAGCCTTGACATTGCAAAATGTCATGTTCCGCTTATCTTACAGATGACCTGCCTTCTCCGTTTCATAAGAAACCAAGACCGTAGCCAAGATGCGTACGGTAACTAGCGTTTCTATTCGTTTTGTTTTTAAACCAATCGCCTCACTGGTAGATCACTTGACTTTTCGTGTCACGTGATCGACACGTAATTTACCTCACATGATAGGTTTGAGTTGAAGCAATATCTTTTCACTGTAACACTATAACACTAGACTTGTTTCAAATTTTAGCACAATATCTGTCTTGACGGAAAGACAGATGGACAACAAAATCAGTATAAATTTAGAACGGACTTCAAAAATACGTAATTGACCTGCTGTTCTGTTTGTCAGTACGTCACCATGCCTGTGATTTCAGAAATGTTTAATAATTATCTTAAGTATATCAAATTATCGTGGTATCATCAGTTCAGGCTCCGCGAGTAAGTGTCCCATATGAAAGACATGACCCGCGTCTTGAAATCGTCCGAACGAAAAAGCGAAATGTGAGTATGCATTACCTTGTTTACAATCCTACTAAACGGTTTGTAGAGGCCAGCGATTATAGTGACATGAGCCCTAGCCAAGGTGCAAACGCTCCTAACGTTTTTCTTTTCTATCGCTCATAATGTACGGAACGACAGTTGACCACATAGTTTATCGTAACGCACGAGAGTGTCATCCCATACATTGTTAGTGATAGAAAAGAAAGACGTTAGTAGCGTTTGCAGTTTGCACCTCGGCTAGGGCTGATGGTTACGCTCTTGTCAAAGACGTTTTTTTATTTAAAGTTGTTTAAAAGAATTATCTACAAAAAGATACATGTGAAGAGTTTAGGAAAAAATCTATAAAAGTACATTTATATGGTTTCTATTATTGGAATTGCATTGATTATTTTTTTTTCAAATTATCGAAAAAGTACTACACTTTCTATTCAAGAAATGGGTTTAAATATTAACATATTTTTTTAAAATCAGAATTCGAATAACAAATATTTCCTATTGTCACCCAAAATCAGAAAAGTACAAACGATTTTTTTATAAAATAAAACAGTGTGACAAAAGGCACAGGCTCAGCTTGTGGTGCGAGCGCGGGCGAGTGCTCGAGATTTTCAGTCTCCCCCTTTCCGCACTCAGTTTAGGGTAACACAATTTAGCAGGCAGATCAGACGGTATAGATTACTTTACAATTTAGGCATAACTCACAGTGTTTAGGTATACAACATATTGATAAAAGGTAAACAACATAATGATATAAGTAAAAAGAAATCAGGTTATTTGGAAACATTTAATACAATAATTACCGCAGTTGTAGTGCAATGATAACACTTTCACATAGTTTTTGTCACTCACTGGTTAGTAATCAGTGATTACTATTTACCGCCTGTTTCACAATGACCAAGTAAAGCATATCTGTCAAATAAATTTGGCCCTTTCCCTTCCTTACACTTGAAAAAAAGACAAAGAGATGGCTATCTCACAATTACTAGACTCACTATACTAAAACGGCATACTAGGGCCTACAAAAAAAGGATATTAAGCCACCCAAAGACCTCGTCAAAATCCCTGATGGACGAAAATCAATCAGCTCGCAGGCTAAAACGGAAAATGCCCCAGGACATACTGAAATAGATGTTGGAAAATGAGGATGCGACACAGGTCGCATACCAAGCAAGCCATTTAATCAAACCCCAAACTACTATTAAATGTCCCAGAAAGATGACAGATCGTAGTAAAAAAGAAATAAAAAAAACTCATAATTATTACTCATACAATTTGTAAGCAGTGGGATCATGAGAGTGAGAGCATAATGGAATAAGCCCTTTATTTCACACACAAATTTACGTGTCGGATGTGAAACAGGCCCCTAGTATAATTGAACGTTGAATGCAGTTTGTAAACAATTAATAACGTAATTAATTTATTAGGAGCTGAAATTCACTTGTCTGACCTTCCCAATTATTTTCTCATCACATTCAAATGCAATTTTACTGACAAAACAGGTGTTACAGATTACAAGTAAAAAAAAACCAACCAATTGCGTGTCGGACTCGCGAACCGAGAGTTCCGTATCTATTTAGTTCATAACATAAAATAAGTATTTTCTAAAAGTTAATTTAAGATAAGGAAGTAGAATAATTTTTTCCAAAACTTTTAAATTTGATAACTTCATTTTATTTTTCACGTACAATAAATAATTAACTCGAATCAGGATTTTTTAAGATTCTTTGGCTCATAAATATCCAAGATAAGGTAAATCAAGAAGTACCCATATTTTTACTTTAGTAAATAAACAATATTTTAGGAGGTGCAGATGTTCCGTAATAAAAACAAGGAGTTAGGCTTACGAATAACGTACAATTTTCGATATTTACAACGACACGTGTAAAAATCTAAAACGATCGCTACGTCACACACGCAACATACGTGCCGAATTGCCTGTTCTTAAAAAATAGTGACATAAAATTTTATACACACGTACTGTCCAAATATTATAAACGAAGTACCTACATAGTGACAGTATAGCTCTTTGAGCTCTTTGCTAACTAAAACAGTTTTGAAATGTGCAGATTGAGCCCTTTCATATGAAATAAATAAGGAAAATTAAAAAGAAATATTTCAAAAATGAGAATTATAATAATGACAGGGTTGGGTCTGCCTAGTAGGTAAGAAATATGACACTACGTTTGCTATAATCACTTTCATTCTCAACCCACATGCTTTGACCCTTTTTCATAATTTATAGATTTTTTTTTTTCTACTACAAACTCAGATAAAACTGCTGTGACATACAGACAGACGGACAGACACCGAAGTCTCAGATAAGGGTTCCTTTTCTATATTTTTTTACCAATCCTATAAACGATGAATATGCGGTAATTTTCCAGGTCTTTGAAGATGGATAAAATACACTATCTATACTAATATTATAAAGAGGAAAGATTTGTACGTATGTGTGTATGAAACGAATAAACTCGAAAACTACTGATTTGAATGCTACATTATTCCAGATATAGGCTATGTTTCATTTTTCTACGTGGACGGAGTCGCGAGCAACAGCTAATAATATTATAAAGAGCATAGATTTGTATGTTTGTAACATAAACTCAAAACTACCGAGTTAAAAAAATCTTGCACTAGTAGAATGCAACATTTTTACAGAGTAATGTAGACTATGTTTCATTTTTCTACGCGAACTGAGTCGCGGGAAATAGCTACTTATGTATAAACAGAAAGATAGTGCACCTGGTCAAGAAACATGAAGCACCAGTGTAGGTATGTACACCACAACAGTTGTTAATAAAGATGGTATTAGAAATCGTACGGAAATGAATAGGGCTAGTTTTAGGTTAGGTTAAATCACCATTGCTAAGCATTATTTTGTTATGTTCTTTTTCCTTTCTTCTCCTTTTGGTTAAGGATAGTGTTTTTTTTTCAGTTTCAATTTGTTTCAGTTTTTATTCTACTATCCTATTAATATTATAAACGCGAGAGTTTGTATGGATGGAGGTGGGATGCTTGTTACTCCTTCACGCTGCAACGGCCGGACGGATTTGGATGAAACTTATAATGAAAATAGCTTATACCCTGCATTAACGCATAATTTAGGCTGCTTTTTATACTGAAAAAAAATAAATTTCCCCGGCAGAAGCTAGTTATCAATAATATTAAGGGTATGAAATGTAATGTTAAGATTTTTTTAAGTAATTTCCGGCTCTGAAAATTAAATCAGCTGGGGTTACAAAAAATCCAACAAGTCTGGACAGGTAACAAGGAACACACAGTCATCTTGATAAAATTTGGCAAGGAGATAGAGTTTATCCTGGGAAAGGACTAAGCTTACTGTTTACTTCGGTAAATTTTACAGTTGTAAGGTGCTCCACAAACTTTGACTTGTAAATTACATGGATCCATGGGCGATATTTCGGATCTGAGTGTTTGTTGCTTTTTTACATATCACGAAAATCGTGCCTTCATGAAGCTACGATTTGCCTTGTGGTGGCAATTGATACTTCCGGAATTCAATTGCAACACATTGATAAGAATTCTGAACGAACTTTTACGAGCCTCAACAATTCGTTCTGATGTACTTGTTTTAACGGACCATTGTTTCCCTAACGTTGGGTTCACACCACGGATTGGAAGGGTATGGTTTTGACCCAGTGATCGATCAAGGTGTCCACGTATTATCTTTGATTCTTTGTGAAAATCTAGACAAAACAAGTTCATTGGGTCTAAACGCATAAGAACTACGTCGTGCAAAGCCACGAGTTCGTTGGTTACCGTTACTCTTTCTATTTTATGTACCTACACTGAATTTTAAACTCAATGGTACGAGCACCATGTTGCATTATCAGCAAAATCAAAGTAGCTATACAAAAATGAAAGTCAATCCGATTAGTATTATGGACGTTAAGTGACTTTGTAGATTTGTTTTCCGAGTTAAAGTGAGGATAATAAAACGTGAGTTAAATACAATTAAATAATTTCGAATGGTTAACTAACTTACTGCTGCTTGTAGAAATTACCTTGTCTATTGCTAAATAAGTCGGGTATTTTCTTCCAATGTAAAATGTGATATTAACCCGTTTCTAACAGGATGTTAAGGACGTTTCCGCACTTTGCTATTAGTACGAACATACTACCTACACTTAATTGCCACTTACGAATGTTTCGAATCCACCAGTCATTTGACTGTTTAATTACGTATAAAAAGCAGTGATGAATGAAATAGGAACAGTCAACCTTACTGTAAACTAAGTTCTACTGGTTTAAAATGTATGGTGCTAACACAAAATAAAAACACGTACACACTCTCGTGACTCTTTACACACATAATTGCACTATTTAATTAAGCGAAAACTAAAGTGTCTAATTTTATGAAAACATTCATACCATCAGTGCTCTCAAGATTGTTTACAAACTGTTCTTTATATCTGAGATCGTATAGTTGTGAGGTTGTGACAGGTATGTTGAATTTAAGACACCCTCCATTTTGTTATTAAAATATTGATGTATGCAGGTTATCGTTGTAAAAGTTGTGGTAACACAGGCCGTTGGTACTTTTGTTAGGCGGCGTTTTCTGACCCGTGCCGTTTGAGCCCCTTATTTAGCCGTTTGACATTGCTGCAAGTTTTTGCTAAAAGATGGTAATAAAAATAAAGTACTTTTCCTACAGTCTTCTTGTAACTTCAGGAAGAATCATTAAAAAATATTGTTAAACGATTGGTACTCAATCAACTTAATTATGATGTTTAGATAAAATTATAAACTTAATAAAGTTTACATTTTATGAAGTACTTTTCAAAGGAAATTTCTATACATTAAATCCTTACTAGTTATTTTAAAGTAAACATCGGTTATACATAAACAAAAAAACCAGGCAATAGCATGTCGGGCCATACTCAGTGTAGGGTTCCGAAGCCGTTAGTTTGACTACTGAACCCTAAAAAACTTGCAACTACTTTATGAGTAAATGCATTAAGAAAATGTTTATTACCGACTTAGCATCTAAGTACCCACTAAATTATCATCATACCGAACATAATTGTACCCACATTTCGTTTTTTACATGACACAGAGTGAATTATATTCTTTTGTACGTTACATTAAAGTTCGTTGTGTTGCAACGGTTACGTGTATTAAAAAAAATCTCTGTTCTTATTTTGTTATAATAATGAGTAATCTGTTTAGTGCAAGGGAATATGGTCAGATGTTGTTGTGTTACGGGGAGGCCTTGGGAAACGCTAGCGAGGCCTTGCGAATTTACGTTCAAAGGTATCCCAACGCAAGGCCTCCGGTAGACCCCCGCGTCATAACTCGCGCGTATCAACGGGTACTTGATAATGTGCCTATTGTCCCACAAGAAGAAGGCGCCGGCAGATCAATTAACGTGCGAGCCGTAAACAGCATTTTGGATGTAGTTCGACGCAACCCACGAATTGGCACTCGCACTGCAGCGCGCTTATTAAGGCGTCGCGGTATACGAGTATCACACTGGACTGTTCATAAAGTTCTCCGCAGAGACAGGCAACGCGCGTACCGGATTCACAAAGTGCACGCACTTGTGCCTGGAGACCGGGATCGCAGACGCGATTACTGCAGGTGGCTGGCAGACCAGCAACGTCGATACGCACATTTTAATTTTGTTTCTCATATCATTTGGACTGATGAGTCGACCTTTACCAGAAATGGAATGTGGAACCGGCGCAACTCTCATTTTTGGGCCCATGCAAATCCGCGCGTAGTTCAGCAAACAGGGCATCAAACCCGCTGGTCCGTGAATGTGTGGGCTGGTATTTACAAAAACAAAATTCTAGGACCAGTTTTTTTGCCTGAACGTATGAACGGGCAAAGATATCTGGATTTTTTACAACGAGACCTGCATAGGGAATTAAGGTATTTACGCGATGAGCTAGAAGCCGAGTGGGACGACATGGAGGACGTGCCTCTTGCACAACTGCCCACAATTTGGTTTATGCATGACGGAGCTCCTCCGCACACCATACGTACAGTGAGAGAACACCTCAATAACACATTCCCGAACCGCTGGATTGGAAGATATGGTCCTCACGCCTGGCCTGCTCGTTCGCCCGACCTAACTCCACTAGACTTCTTCTTATGGGGTTACGTAAAAGAAAGGGTGTTTGAGGCCGAGTGTGACACTGCAGACGAAATGCGGCGTAGGATATGTAGTGCATTTGACACTCTGAGAAGTAGTATCAATGTAGATAACACTATGATGCCTCGTCTCCATGCAGAAACCTTGCGTCGCGCTAACATCTGCGATCAGCTCGGGGGCGGCCAGTTTGAGCCGTATCTTACAAGACCCGAGAGACCTTAGGTAAGATTTTTTATGATACATTAATCAATACGTAACTTATAGCTACACGTATAATTCTTCTTTTTTAATTATGAAGATAATACTTTAATTTGTCGAAATAATCTAATTCTTGTTATTAATTATTTATGGAATAATAGTCCGGTCAATTTAGACATCCGATGACGGTATAAAAATTCGCACCCAGCTTAAAGTTGGTAGGATTATTCAAAACACCATCATAAATGAAATCTAAACAATTCTCATATTTTATTATTCAATAGTTTCAAATTAACAGAATCACGAAAGATCCGTGGAATAGGCCTACCGGGGAAACCACGTTAAAAAAAACGCGCCAAGTACACTACCTCAAAGGCGGCGTGGAAACGTGTGCATAATTATCACGATTACAACTCTTCCAACTGTTTGAATCTTTATAGGTACTCAGAAACGGTGGCACTTAGGAAAAAGTTTTTGGTTTTTTTAATAGATAATTATCAGATCTAATGTACAATTTTTGTATTTACTTAGTTTATGATAAAACTTACCGTTTTGCTGAAAATCGTGAAAGCGTTTTTGTGACCTTTAACCGTCCGTTTTTTTATCAGTGAGGAATGATTTCATAATGTTTTGAACAATGCTACCAATTTTGAACTGTGTGCGAATTTTGTACCTTCACTCCTACTTTTGAGTCTAATTTACCGCAGTAGGTAATAAAAAAAAATCCATTTCTAATTTTGACTGGAAAAAGCATGTGATAAATAACGGTAATTATTCAAGTAAAAAGAAAACAATAATAATTTGATTTGTTCGAATCAAATGTATTTAGGCAGTTAATAATTATTTAAATAAGACGTGAAAAGTCAATTATGTTAACCTGCGACAAAAAGAGGAGTGTTATAAGTTAACGTCTATATCTCTGTATGTGTGTCTGCGTGTGTGTGTCTATGCATCTGTGTATCTGTAAGTGGCATGTAGTGAAACGACTAAACGGATGGACCAATTTTGTCGCGGTATTATTTAAAAGAAAGCTAGTTTAATCGTGGCTTAAACTAGCTTTCTTTGCGTTTAACAGATAACAGCTGTGAAATAAAGGGTCCCATCATATCGGGGGTTGTTATTTATGTACTAGTTATCATAAGGACAGCTTGTTACTATTTGATTGAGGACGCCAGGTGGCGCTAGAACGCTACCTAAGAAGCATTCTCATCCATCATGTATGGATTTTGGATTATTTTAATTTTGAGCCACGCGTTTTGTGTTTTAGGCGACGAAGTAAAATAATAGTTACAGCAGACGTCGGCAAAACTCATTTAAATACATCGTTTTAATAGCACGACTATTTATTACTTCGTCATAAATATCCCGACGCGTATCACTATTATTTGGATCAGTTCCGTCCATTCGTTCCGGCGCTGCGATGTCACAGGCAGTCTGACACACAGACAAATCCAGGCAAAAATAAATTTGTAACGCCCTCATATTTTGGTTCATGGTTAAAAATAAGATCACTTTAAAAAAATTGATCAAGCATTAATAACTGGATTTCAATAAGAAACAGTTTGGCGCGTGTCATCTCAATATCCAGATTTTTAATTAGAATTTGAATTAAAGAGTATTTATTTACAATAGATGTACCTTGACTGTGTGAATAATTCTCAAGGAGAAAAATCGATCGAGCCTACCCCTTTTTCCGACCGATTAAGTCATTCCTTCCCTAGTAGTGATTTTACATAGGTACATAAGTTTTAAAACAGAACGAGGTAATTTTCTCTAAGACGTCTCTGAGTACGGCGGTAAGTCAGTTCATAAGATTTGAGAGGGTAACGTCGATTGCCATTCATACGCCGGGCAAGCTGTATTTGGATTGTGTATACAATGCTACGAACGTGGCTCAGATATGGAAATTGGCTTCGCTATAAAGATGTTACCTACAGGTATCTACTTATTTGGAATACTTTTTCATCTGGTTAGAATTGTGTCTTGGGTCTTGGGATATTGGGTCTAAATTCGGCTTTCCTGGAGCAAACAAAATTAAGAATTAATCATTGTATTTTATTAGGTACTATTAAATTGTCACAAAACAGTGTTTTTTTTTTCTGAACTAAATAACACTTTCATTACCTTTTCCCTGACATCAAATGATCAGTTTTGCTTATTTTCGATTAACTATTCAATATTACCTTATCGATATCACAATACAGAGATCTCTCCGTATTTTAAATCTATAATTTTAGAAACTTTTAAATAACCCACTCTCCCCCTTGGTGATTCTTCTTTGTCCAATTCTTATTATTATTTACTGAACTACCGCGACATAGACACGATAATTCTTTTGCAATCATCTTAATAGCAGAACTTTGCTGAGGGACGCCCAGTCTGGATCGAGGTCCACAATCCTTGAGGGTAGGTACTCAAATTGGGCGGAAGGAGCAAGCCCGGGATCTTAGGCAAACCTAAATTGCTAATAATAATGTATCTTTTTGGCGTCTATTCTACTGCGTTATAACGATATTTTATTCACTGTACAGTTCTTGAACTACCACTAACGACAACGACATGAATTTAATAAATTACGAGCATAATAAAATCAGATAATTATTAAATACGAATATAAAAGGCTTTTTGTACCACCGCGAATTACCCACTGCATTTTCAGGGTTCCGTAGCCAAATGGCAAAACACGGAACCCGTATGGATTTGTCATGTATGTCTGTCTGTCTGTCTGTGCGTCCGTATGTCACAGACATTTTATTCCGAAACTAAGAACTGTACTGTTGAAATTTGGTAAGTAGATGTATTCTGTGAACCGCATTAAAATTTTCACACAAAAATAGAAAAAAATAAAAAAGTTGGGGTTTCCCATACTTAGAACTGAAACTCAAATATTTTTGAAGTGTAACTTCCTTAGCGGCGTGGTACACTTTATTTGTAATGGGTAAAAAATGTTAAACTCGCGTCAGGACACGTGACCTGATCGAAAATTCGTAAGACGGATGGAAAGTAGACAGCTGGCGCGGCGTAGGAGAGGAAGTATCCCCCTCTTTTTCTACGGCGCGGCGAGTATGCTTGCGCCTGCTGCTTCGTTTAGGTGGCGCAGGGCGCTTGCGCGAGTGTTCGTGTGTGTTTATGTTAAAAATCAAAACTGTTCGTTTCTTACTTCAGCTATCATAAATTTTAATATCATTTAAATCTTAAATGAAAATTTATTCATTTATTCTCATGACGCATCTGCAATGCTACAAAAAAAAGGATAAAGCTTTGATGAATTGCCAATTATTTTGAGTGGAGATTTCAACATGAACTTTGCAGACGATAAAAATCAACTATTAATTGTTTTTTTAAATAATTAATTTGGTTTAACTATGTCTAATGATCGCAATCTTAGCACAACGAAATACAAAACTACTATTGATGCGGTCTTCAAAAATCAAAACTGTTCGTTTCTTACTTCAGCTATCATAAATTTTAATATCATTTAAATCTTTAATGAACATTTATTCATTTATTCTCATGACGCATCTGCAATGCTACAAAAAAAAAGGATAAAGCTTTGATGAATTGCCAATTATTTTGAGTGGAGATTTCAACATAAACTTTGCAGACGATAAAAATCAACTATTAATTGTTTTTTTTTAAATAATTAATTTGGTTTAACTATGTCTAATGATCGCAATCTTGGCACAACGAAATACAAAACTACTATTGATGCGGTCTTTATTAGACATTTAAATAGGTTCGAATCAAAACTGTTCGTTTCTTACTTCAGCTATCATAAACCGATCGTATCAGTTTTAGATATTGGCGATGGTGGTTCTGGTAATAATGATGGTGAAAAAGTCGTCGAAATTATGGATGAAAGTTGATTTTTCTGAGAGATAAACTTTTTAATGTAATATAAATTGTCATGTTTGTGTACGATAGCGCAATAAATAAATATTGTATTCTACCACATAAATAGTACTTTTATACTGATAATTAAAGCAATTCACGCAAAAATTATTCCCTAACCATTCCAAAATATCAAAAATGCACAACGTTAAAATAAGTTTTTAGTCTTTACAGAAATAAGGACACGGGATTACGCAAAATGAAAAATCGTTACGTAAAGATTATTAAAATCCGGGAGATTTCGTCAATCATTGCACAATGCTCGTAAAGTCCTTCATTATGCTGGGTATAGGCTCCATAAATTCGCATTTTATGCACTAGTTCATAAAGTGTTGTTGTCATCTAGACTAAGACAATTAAGCCTTTCAGCCAGCCTATGGGGAAATTGGAGTGCCCATGTTAATTACCGTTGTCGGGGAGGCCACGTACGTACATATTGTAAAGTAATTTGTGCGCACCTAGTTTTCCCGAGGACAACCGTGATTTAGTGATACTGGTGACGGAACATCTGGAACCACAGCGGTCGGAGATCGCCGAGCGTCATGTGTTCAGGCAGCGATGACAGCATTGACAGCGTGCTGGTGAGTCGCGGCGAGGCCCTTAAACACTAGCCGCTACGTGTAGCTTCGGGGACTGTGCTACGTGCTCGACGCTAGAAGATAACTTGAGGGACCAGATTGTGTCGCGCCTCGAGTACGACCTATGCGATTTACAAGTTTTCCGACGAAGAAAATAAAATACAAAGAGGCGGAGGAACCGGCATTGACTCTGGAAGCTACAGAAAAACACGCAGAGGTGAACGGCACTACGGGAGCAGCGTCAAGGGGGACAGAGTCCAGAATTGGAGAGGCAAGCGAGGGCTTGCACTACGCGCGCGGGAGCGGGGCGCCGCCGCGAGCAGGGCGCGGGCCTGGGGCAGCGGCCGGGCGCGGGGGCGCGCCGGTGGCGCTGCGGCACGGCGCACCAGGCGCATGCGGCCGACAGGTGCCGCTACAGGAACTATAAATGGGGTGTTTATCATTTCATCGAATGTACCATTCCATCAAATTTCATTTCATCGAACGCTTTTGTCTGCTGAAACCATTTTTTAGGGTATCTTAAACATCTAACGTAACCTAACCTAACCTACGTAATTAATGTTTAGGGGGATGATTAATGCGGGATTTGAAAAGTTTACAAATAAACCCTAATTCAATCTCGAACGATCAATTTGTGAGCCAAATGCAATGAGTTTTATGGTGTTTTGAGAGTGAAGGCATACGTCCGTAATTTTTTGAGTTGTGAGTCGCGTAGTTTCTACTGCATTCTGTTTCATACAAAACTACTGTTTTGTTCACACGGCGACGCAAAATGAGTTGGACTTTTGTAAAGGCAGAAATTACGCGATCGAAATTACGTGACTCACAACTCGAAAAATTACGCTCGCCTGGCTTCACCCTTCGTGATTAACTAGGTACCTGTAAGCGGTCTATAGCTGTCTGATAACGAACCGGTTCATGTGCGCGCACGGCCCGCGCCGCCGCCGCCGCTAGCTGCGCCGTGCCAGCCGCGAGCGCGTCGAGCGCGAGCTCGGCGACGAGTCGTCGATTATTCCGACTACGGCACCCCCATTGTCCCGGTAGTGAAATCCAACGGCGATATACGTATAAAGTAGATTACAGGTTCCAATAATAGGGAATTGGGGGATGTTAAGTAAATGTAGATTTTTGCAAGAAAGTGTAAATTATCTCAGTCACATAATTAATAAAGACGGCGTAGAGCTAATTGGATGTAATATCTAGCGCACCTCAGTCAAACAATGTTTCGTATAAAAATGTATTTGGAAATGTTTAAGTATTACGGTCACTTAATTTCGAACTTGAGCACTTTTTGTTCCTCTTACACAATTTTTAAATAATGTCGACCGTGCTGGCGCACTGGTACGCCATCCGCAGTGAGCGGGCTGTCAGCTGCGTGTCGCGCACGCTCAACGCGGTCGAGCACAACCACTGCCGGCTCGATAAGGAGGCGCTGGCCATATTCTGCGCGAGGTCACCAAGTACCACCAGTAGGTACCTGTTCCTGCAGCGCTTCACTTCGCTACCTACTTGCACATAGAAATAAAATTACTTTTTCATTTCTCATGCTCTTAAAATGCTACTTAAATCTCTGCGAATCGGGACTAAAGCTCCTTGTATCTAGGGATTAAAGTTTTTTTATTTATTTACTTTGGAAACCCCTAAACAACCAATCACGGTGTTTGTGAATGGAGGATTATCGCCATTTTCAGTGATTGTGTATGGACCATATTTTTGGGTGTCGAAATAACCTCAAAATGTCAATTGTGCAAATATTAAAAAAAAAGGATTTAATTTCGTGAAACACGATTAATTATTTCGAATATGAATCTATTTAATCATATTAAGGCCGAACTCTTTAATTATGCGTGGTCCAATTACTTTTAAAATGGTTTCCAAGTTTGAATCTGTTGGCTAAATATGCAAGCATTAAAAACATCACTTTACAAAAAAACCGCGGAACTATTTTTCCTATTTGTATTTTGAATAGATGTTCGATGAGATTTGGTATGGAGCTAGATAAATTAAATCCCGACCAAGGACATAGGGTTTTTACCCGCGATTAACGACTTCGACGCGGACGGAGTCGCAGGAAACTGCTGGTATAATTACATACATACATACATACATAACATCACGCCTTCATTCCCAGAGTGGGGTAGGCAGAGCTACAGAAATACCAACAACTCTAAAAAGACTTGTTTATAATTCTGTAACCACGTTTTGCACGATCAGGCCAAGAAGTTTACTAGTGTATTAATGACAGGTTGCAAGCCCATCGCCTAACAGTACTACAAGCCCTTATTCCCTTAGTCGCCTCTTACGACATCCACGGGAAGACATGGAGTGGCACTATTCTAACCCGGTGAACACACCGAAAAATAAAATTAACCTGGTAGAATAGAGGCCAACTTGTTTGCTTGAATCACTACAATCATTGGAATACCGTTAAATGTTCCAACCTCGACATGAAAATCAGCTGTATTTACTTTGGTTAATTTAATGAATTACACGTAACGGAAAATTATTAAAATAAACAAATGATTCTGGGTCAAATGACGCGTGGGTGATATTTTTTCATCACAGATTTCTTTAATTTGTCTTAAAGTGAAACTTTCTTCATACAGGGTTTTACGGAACCATTAATGTGCGAGTGACACTCGCACTTGTCTGTTTTACAAGCTTTTATTTAACTTGCTTAGGGCCTGTTGTTTGATCAGTTAGTAGTTAAGTAAAATAATTATTAAAAAACGTAACTAATGGTTAAAACAAAAAAAAAAAAGTCAATTCAAATGTCTATGGGTCTCAGTTTCCACTTACCATCAGGTGGCCTGAGTGCTCGTGTGCCTTCTCCTTAACATAAAAAAAAAAAAAAAAACTAAACGAAATATGTAAAAATTTTGATACTTATTCTTTTAAATAATTATTTCAGTTAACTACTGATCAAACAACTTGGTCTTAGTTCGCTATCTGCCATCTCCGTTCAAATCTAATCAAATAATCCGGATTCTGGTATTATAAGAATTGTCAATTTTTAAATTTTAGTCATTATACCCCGTGTGGCTGCCGGGTTAGAATAGTGCCACTCCATGTCTTCCAGTGGATGTCGTAAGAGGCGACTACGTCTAAAGAGGGAATAAAGGCTTGTAGTACTGTTAGGCGATGGGTTTGCTACCTGTCACTAATACACTGGGCCTCTATTCAGGTGCGTTAAAACGATATCGTGTTTGACACGTTTAAGAATCGTTTATGTCACAGTCGCCATTATTGTAAATGACATAAGAGTTATCAAAACGTTGACAATACGGAAACAGGTCAAAAACGATATCGTTATTACCATGTAGAATTCCAGCCCAGGTTAACATCTTAGCCTACATGTGCAAAATGTTGTTACAGAATCGTCAAATTAAGTCTTTTTGGAGTTGTTGGTATTTCTGTAGCTCTGCCTACCCCACTCTGGGAATGAAGGCGTGATGTTATGTGTATGTGTGCGAGTCATTATAAGACCTTTTTCACAATCGACAAGTAGATTTATCTTTCAACTAACGACAGCCCTCATTTTGTCTATTTTCGAGTGTAAGAAAGGGAAAGGGCTACATTTATTTGTCAGATATTCACTACTTGTCGATTAAAAAACACGTGGTACCTAAGTCAATCTGAGATTAGGATCTAAATATCACAGTATTATGAAATTCAGTTATTTGGAACCTACTCATTGACTTGACATTTTGAGACGGACATTTTGCCGTTGAGATGATCTGGATTCAAATAATTCTATGATTCATTGAATGAGAAAATATGGTTTAAAGATTAGTACGAAATTCAGTCGTCGTGACACCAACTCAAATGTCATATTGGTCGGTTTCATTAGTTTCATTACGTGTAAGTATCGTGTCAGGGTCATTATTTATAATTAGCAGTGATTTTAATTGGCAGTGAATTAGTATCTCAAATGTTTTAATAAAAAACTGCACAGATTGTCTTCCATTCATGATATAAAGGCTTCGACACACTGAATGCGTGTCAGGAGTAATGCAGATTAAATGCGAATCCGCGCGTGGTTGTTTGTACATAGAACGCATTGTTCTCGGCACACTAAAAAATAGCGCGGGCCCACATTTTATTTTAACTGATCACTGTTTGAAATCTTAAGTTCCCTGGGAAAATAAAGAACCTTTACTTTCACTTGCTCGTTCTCACTGAAACCATGAAACCATGAAGTAAGAGGGTTGGTACGATTTGTTTACTTGAAAGAATAAAAACAATAAACTAGTATTTCTCAGCAAATGACAAATTTGTATCAATAATAATTTAGCTATCAACCTGTACACTCGTACGTTTGCTTGACAATTTATGAGGGAACTAATGAGGTAGGTTTGGGGCGGGCTACTACTATTTAACTTGACAGTACAGGCGTCCAAATCGTAAGCGATACGATTGAAATAGAGGGAAAAACCAACTAAAATAGAACCCTTTCTAGTTTTTTGTTCTTAAATTTGCTGACAATATCAGTCAAGTTTCGTTTCTTGCTGGAACTCTTACTAGAATCATCTTAAGCTATGATATTCCATAACTACACAAACATAACAACGTAACATTTAAAGATAGACATAAAATAATAATAAACCACGATGCCTTTTATGCGTCCGCTCAAAGTTACTAGTCCCTTTAACGCACGTAACTTCAGAGACCTTAGTGTAAGTTGCTAATTCAAAAAAACGTCTCAAATGCGTTTGCGTTGCTCGTACAAATAATATGGACGAAATAGTTAATGTTACTTCGTCTCAATTTTATTGTGATGCAAAAATGATTTCTTTAAACCGAATGTTGTTTAACTTAATCGAGTTTAAAAAAATGAGTTTATTAATTATTATTTTTCAAAATGACTTACGTACCTGGGAATGTAATTTCTTTTCTCATCCCGCCATTGAGATATTCTCCGAACATGAGAGATAGATAAGAGTTATTTGTGCAAGAGAGCAAAGTTGTTTTTTGCTGCAAAACAAGAATTCTGTTGCACATACTACTTTTCACCGCAGCAGCGGGAAAATATTACCTTAAGGTAAAAAAGACCACATGGTGAACATTAAACGCCATCACCCCGCCGCCCGCATGGTGCCACACCACGACCACCTTTACACATTGTGAAAATTAATTAAAATGTTACTTTTCACTTCTTATGCTTTTAAAGTCCTTCTCTATGCTGGGTATAGACTGCATAAAATAACATTTTATTTGACAACCAAGCCCTACTACAGCCAGACAGACAGACGAGGTGACTGCTCTAAGTAAACTTGTTATTAAAAGCAAGCATTATTTACAGAAACATTAGAAAATCAACGTATGACTTGGCAGCACTCCGTTGAACCTAAGTTAAAAATCTCATGCACAACATTTAACAAAAAAAAGAAAGAAACAGTGGCGGGAAACAGGTTTTTGTCTCGTTTGGGCCTATTAATTAGTTGTTTTCTTTGCAAAATTTGTTGTGTTACGGAATTTAATTAAAATGTCGTCAAGTGAAGAGGAAATAATGCTCACACCTAATGGACTAATGGAAAAAATGCAACAATCTTTGCTGCCTTAATTCCAAGAAAAAGTTCGCCTGCTGGCTCGGATGGATAGGTACCATAAGTCTTGGATAAAATGGTTGGTTTTATGCCCTTCTTGTACAATCTCCTATAATTGTCTCACGCTCGCTCACGCTCGTAGCAAAATCGACTTTTGCTCTCTGTCTTTAAACAGCAAAACCACCCTTTTTGAGGTGCTGTGATGAAAAAAAAAATCAAACACGCGTCGCGCCACCACTTCGAGATACGAGTACCAAAAAGAAACGGTAACGTTAGCAGTTTGGATGCGCTCCTCCCACGATTACAGACTGGTAGGTTTTATTAGACTGAAAATAAAATTACATACATACATACATAACATCACGCCTTCATTCACAGAGTGGGGTAGGCAGAGCTACAGAAATACCAACTCTAAAAAGACATGTTAATAATTTTGTAACCACATTTTGCAAAAGTAGGCTGAGATGTTTACTAGTGTATTAGTGACAGGTTGCAAGCCCATTGCCTAACAATACTAGAAGCCCTTATTCCCTTAGTCGCCTCTTACGACATCCACGGGAAGACATGGAGTGGCACTATTCTAACCCGGTGAACACACCGAAAAATAAAATTAACCTGGTAGAATAGAGGCCAACTTGTTTGCTTGAATCACAGCAGTAGAAATTACCTCAGATAATCGGCAGCATTGGAGCTACTTGTGTACTTACCCAAAAGTAGAAGAAGAGTGCCAACCTCTCGTACAGTCAAGGACTTTAATGCCGTTATGCCACTATAATTATTTTACCTTTTTCTTTCATGTGGTTTGACGCTGTCATTGTGACAGGGTTCCATATTGGCATAACAATTAACGTCCTTGACTGTACCTACTTAATAACAGTCTCACAAATACAGTCACCTAATAAAATAAAGCAGCATACTTGAGCCTTGTCATGCTTGTCGTAGGCATTTGACGTTGAGCTAGAAACTTATTATGAAAAGGCTCCAAAGTGCTCAAGATTTTCGCTGTGGTAGCTGGCCTTATAAGTAGCTGCACACTTTAGTACCTTGTCGGTTTAAGACCTTCATAATATCAGTGCAGTAGTTTAAACATGACGTTAAAGTGACAAAGCACCAAGAGTGTAAAGCTACTTAAATGGCTAACCGTAGGTACTGTAATTTGAAGTAGAAAATAAATAAATCAGTACACAGTTAGCTACGGACCCGAAAAAGGGTCAAATTCAACAGCAAAGACAAGTTTCGGGAAAACAAATTGTTTGCCGCCATGTAATTAATGATTATTCTAAAATTTTATTAGACCGCCGCTTGCCACAAGATGCTACATGGTAAGAGCAGAGGAAAGACTGGTATGTTCGATATGTGCATTATTTACACCACACTAGATAGGCGACCTATTAAAAATGCATCCACATGCAGCACCGTACACACATTGGAGGGGCGTAGCTGTTATATCTTAAAAACGGTTTTTATGTCTAACCGTCGACCGGGCGAGCGATTATTAAGGCCATAGATTATTACCTACTTATTCTTTTTTAAGTTAAAATTCAAATCAAAATCAGTATTGATCGGTTCCATGAGTACCTAGAGGCCGTTATCTTAAACTGGTAAGTTTTACTGGCCCGGTGAATAATGTAACGTAACTGATTAATGACACACTTCGTACCTAAGTATCCTTTTAATGTTTAAGAATTGTTAACACGGCGCGGCTCGGCTTTGTTAAATCATTTTTAACTAGGTAAGCAACTAAGCAGGTACTTAGCGGATGCGCCCCGATGCCCTCTCACTCGCACCCTTTGAAATTTGGCGAACTTTTATGTTTTTTTTGTCTTAAGTATTTGTTTTGTTTTACAGTTTGAGACGGCACGCCGCGCGCAACGGTAACGTCCGTATTTTATTATAGTCCGCCGGTGGTGCAAAATCGAATGTTTGCAAAGTAATTCGGGAATACACTGACATGGTGCGAATTCAAATGAGTGTGGTGATAGTTAACTAAGAGCTTTAAACTACGTATCGGAAAAGATTCCCGAACCGGCCTTCACGAGCGACAATTTTAGGTGCGTAGGTACCTACCTACCAATGTGCAGCGTACATAACCAACGTTGGTGAATTTAAACGGTTAAGTTTATGCAAATCGAAAGTGTGCAATAAATAAACAATATTAGGTAGTGAGCTTAAGACGACTGATAATATCAGCATTCGATTGGTACTGTGCGAAGTGATGAGTTTGTTTGTTTTGTCACTTTTGTCGCAAATGTCAGACAATTTGAAAAGACGTGCTTTGGTGTGCCACTCAAACAGAGGAGGACACTTCGAACAACACTCAAGGTAATTTAAAACTTATAAGAAGCTTCATCGATGTGATTAGGTTGATTTTACAATCGTTTACATAACTTTAATAATTGTTTTTTTTTTTTTAAATAGGTAGACGTCGCAAATATCACTTTTTTACTTTAGAATCGTTTGTGCTATTCTATTAAGTATACTGTAATCGGTGTTTTTGACGGTCCTAAGCCCGATAAGTAGGTATGTACCTACCTGCCACTATCTTTATCTAAGTAGAAACAACGCTTGTTTAATTGAATTTACAAATGCCTGCCTGGGCCTCTATTCAGGTGCGTTAAAACGATATCGTGTTTGACACGTTTAAGAATCGTTTATGTCACAGTCGCCATTATTGTAAATGACATAAGAGTTATCAAAACGTTGACAATACGGAAACAGGTAAAAAACGATATCGTTATTACCTTGTAGAATTCCAGCCCTGGAATGTTATTATTTGAAACCAATCACTTTTCAATTCGTTATCGAACTAATAACAGGTAAACTAAACTTACCTACTGCCGAACCTTGTGCTTCGGCCGCACGCACTAAAATGTTATAAATGCTTCGACTGGACTAGGTAGGTAGGTAGGTATTTACTTCTGGGCGGCGCGGCGGTTAATAGCTCTGCAATTTATTAATTAAATAACCAATATTCAAACCGCCGATAGATTTAAACTTTGAATCTGAACTTGGTACCTAATCTTATTTTTCTCGAGGCTGTGCGTGTGCGTAGGCACCTACCTGTTGGTGTGCGCAATGCGTTTTTGTTTTCTTACTGATTTCCTTTGCTCGAGTGTTGGTTTATGAGTCTGTTCTTTCGTGTGTTATTGTACGTGTGCTAGCTAGTATTTCTGTCTTGTGATTTGTGCCAACTCGTTGGATAACCTTTGATGAACTTTAAGAGTAACCTACAATAAAAACTGTTTATTCTACGCATGAAAAATTACCTACCTAACTACCCACTTGTTTACCATTCCAGTCAAAAATAGGGCACCTACCCACCTTACTACTACCAAATAAAAAGTTAAAGAAGTTGTCGGACGGTAAGTAATCCATCATTAAAGCCTGACAAGATTCTTGGCCCTATTTCAATACTAATTTGTATTGAAATAGGGCCAAATAGAATCTTGTCAGGCTTTAAAATTAAATTAGGTAGGTAGGTAGGTAGGTCCCTACGGTATTTAACGTTATTAGATTTGAGAGAGATTGTTTGCTAATAACGCTAAACTTTAGACAAAAGGAGTTTGGATGATGGTTAGTTGCTGCCACATAAGTTTGTAAACTTATGTACCTATTAACTTTGCTTATAAGGTCATCATAACATACCTAGGTAACTGTAAAGTTTAATACTCAGTAGGTAGGTGCCTTCATAACCCATAACCACGAGCATGTTAAACACTCAATGCCGATAACCTCTTATCATCAGGTACTTAAAAAAAATAAGAAGTAGATAGGTAGGCAAGTTAATTAATTTTAAAAAACCTTGTTACCATTGATGTCGTTTAATAAGTAGACACTGAAGGCAGTAGGTAATTGTTGATTATTTTAAACAGGGAGAGATTATTTCTACGTTATGTAGGGAATCACGCGCGCGGACACGTGACCGCGGGTGAATGAACCGACCGACGCCGGCGGCGATCGACGAGTGAGGCGGCCGGCGCGGCCGCGCCCGCTCCCATTGATAAACGTACTATAACTACCTATCGCGTTGCTTCTGCGTACTAGAAGTGACGGTTTCATTGCGCGCTGAGTTTTGTTTGAAAAAGTCAAAATTTAACCTTACGTTTCCGCAAAAAAATTCCAACGGATTTCAGTTCAGTATAATGGTCTGAAACCACAGTTTCAGTTTTCGTTGGACCGTCCCTTACACCCTGTATAAGTCTCCCGGAAAGATGAACGGCCAGCCTCCCACTGCCGCTTCGTTATAAAAATCAATAGCATTAGTGAGTTCGTACAAACGAATTATACGATTCCCGTTGTGTGCGTTCGCCGGCTCTCAGTGTGCGGAAAACAAAAAAAACCACCAGCGAAATTCTTGTAATAAAAATCAATCGGAGCGGAGAGAGAGAAGCCGCCGCGCGGGGCGCCGACTGGTCGCCCCCCCGCATACCTACACGCGCTATAGTGCATCTACCCCCTATAAGCTACCCCCCACACGCTATCCCGCGATTTTTACTCTCCACGCTTCCGAAACAATCAAAACTTTCTCCTAAACTACCTCGCTAGCCAGAATCCCGCCCCGTCTCGAATCGTAATATCGTTTGCGAACTCGGCTCGAGTTGCCGCTTGCGCTCGGCCGGTTCCGGGCGCAAAGGCGTTTGTTTTTATTTCTTCGGCTCGGGAAAAAAAGCCCGCCCTGCACCTCCTAAACATGCGCCACGCAACGACGCAGACTCGGCCGGGTGTGTGCCGAATTCACTTTCATTTGCGACATCCCATCGAGTCCCGAAGGTCACCGCGCGTGCATGAGTGGCAGGAACAGGACTGGCAGCGGCGGCCTCCGCTGACCGACTACGTCTAGGTGAGGTAAGTTGAGTGGGTTTCGCGCCTTTCGCTTCCCTCGCGTTTATCGCCTCCGTTTTACACCGTCCTTCGTAAGACGGTGAGTGGCCGATGTGTTCGTATTTCGCGCGCACGTGCGCTGCCTCGGTAACGGTTACGCGGGACGGGAGACATGGGGAGCGGGTTAATCGCGCAACTTTACATTCACTATTTCGCGGCTCGCGTCGCGCCCGCCGAACGCAGGTGTCGCCGTCCCGCCGTCCGTTAACAATCCGCCCGCCGAAATCACGTGCTACCAAACTTTTGAATTGTACACGCGCGAAATTTATACTAACTAAACGCTACTCGCTAACGCCGCTAACGACTCGATCATAGCTATATGCATGTATACCGAAGCGTCCCGGCAAAAACAAACAGAATTAAAAAGCTCGGGAGACGGCAGCCTTGCGGGCGACAGAAAGGGAGGGAAATTAACTTCGCACTCTTCATTTGTGCACCAATCGAGAAAAAATTCAATAAAGCTCGCTTCCTTTTGTCTAATTGCCTATGTATACGTACTTATGCCGACTGTTCGATTGCTGCGACATTTAGAGGAAAAATGGAGCATTTCGCTGTATCGCCCTGTGGGGCCCGCGGACGGGGCTGCGCGCACGATAGGTACGGCATAATGCTTTTTATTACTCGCTAAATTACGACAAGAACTTTCATAAACTGCTATTTTTATGTATATTGTTCATTCGTTGTTTCAAATTAGCTGTATTTGCGTATTTACTTGGTTAGAGTCTGAGTTTTACTACCGCATTCGTTTTGAAAATATCTTACGGATGAGTTACCGTAAACTTAATTGTTTTTTTTTTTCAGGAAATGCACGGTCGCGGGCTGTTGCTGGTCAAGTGTGAGCCGGCCTCGGAAGAAGACAGCAACTCGCAGTTCACGCACAGCTTCTTTGCAAATCAGGTAAATTATAGGGACTTAAAAGGTTTAAATTACTTTTAGTTCTTACTTTACCTTAATCCGTAAAATTCGCAAGGTCTTCAAGTCAGGTTGATTAACTTTGTTCTTCCTTTAATGATATTCGTGAGTTTTTCCATGATTACGAATATCCTAAGAATTGTAATTGTTTAATTATGATCCTGTGTACTTGGCAGATATATGTTTTGTGGACGACTGTCCTACTGTGTTATTTGCATACGGATGCGAGTATGTCTAATCAAATCATCTTTTAGAATTTGGGAAGTTTTTGTCCCAAGTCGAGGTTCAATAGGGAACATGCATAAGTTTTTTTCTTACTTTCTCTGGAAATTGCTATGCAAGAGAGGAATAACTGTAAACGCGAAATAATTGTAGTGTATTTTTTCGTAAGATATGAAGCTTTAAAAAGCCATAGTTCAGACCCGCTGCAAAAACACTACAAAATCGACGACAGGAATGACGTCCCAGCTGTTGTTCCATGTTTCAAATATAAGGACCTTATAATTTGCATTAATTTCGTAAATTACTATGTTTAAGCCAATATCGTTGAATTAAACTATTACATAAGAAAGAAGTTTTACATTTTAACAAGTTTTGATTTTATATAAAATCTTAATAAACGGGTCAAAACTTAGTGTTTTGCGTTTTATTTGCTACACTTTCTCCTAAATCGTATCAATAAAATTCAATTCTGATTTTCACGCATGTTCTCTATTGCATGTTTCATTCAAGTAATTAGTAGTAATTACCTACGTTGAACGTTGCATGAACTTGTGTCAGATACCGTCACTGGAGCTCCGTCCGGTGAAACTCGAGCCGGGGATCGACGACAATGCGTCGGTGCACATCCTGCGCCACCTGCAGGTGAGTTCTTAAATGAAAACTGTAAAATAATAATATAGTGCAGTGAGTCTTAAATAGGCCTTTGGGTTTGATTTCGCCCATACGCTCTTATACAGATGTACATACATACATACATAACGTCACGCCTTCATTCCCAGAGTGGGGTAGGCAGAGCTACAGAAATACCAACAACCCTAAACAGACTTGTTGATAATTCTGTAACCACATTTTGCACAATCAGGCCAAGAAGTTTACTAGTGTATTAGTGACAGGTTGCAAGCCCATCGCCTAACAATACTACAAGCCCTTATTCCCTGAGTTGCCTCTTACACATACACAGATACTTATATTAATATACTTATACAGATGTATTTGATTTTACCTCAACCGAAAGTTTTAGGGTCTCGTTTCAACTCCGTGAAAGGTGAAAGAGCTGGAAATTAAATTTATCGATTGCCTAACCAAAATGGTTGTTTAGTAGGCTGACCCGCGAGCTGTGAATCTTGGTAGAGATAACGTTTTTGTAAGATCCATACATCACAATAAACCTAGGCACATTACATCACATTTCAGTTCCCTTTCAATTACCAATTAGAAACCTAAACTAATATTGCAGTCTACTTCGTTTGAGGTCTTTCCATAATACCCTATGTCATCGCCTTAGTCTCATATATTATATGTGAAAAACTTAAGTAAAGGACCTGTTGTATGTAGTTGTGTACAAAAATAATATGGAAATTACCTACGTCAAATTTCAAATATAGAATGTCAAACGGTCTATACAGATGTATTACAACAACATACGGGGTGTTGCCTGTAATAGGAGCAATAAATTGAGGGATCGTTTCTACTCTATAAACGTAGCAAAAAAAGTTAGTAGTAGTTTAAAAAAGAAATGTACTTAATTATTATTCGGGATTTTTTCGAAAAAAACTAAATAGCATTTTCAATGTACTCTATTCAATAGTCTAGTTGACATCTACTGTCAGCCTACATACTTCGTAATTATCGCAATACATTGCTTGCTTAGAAAATGTAAATTCATTAATATTTAGTTAACAATAAGTAATTTTCTTAATACATGCATCCTCCCTGTGCTCACCTACGGTTGTCAGACCTGGTCTTTCACCAACGCCATAACACAAAGGCTAAAAGTATGCCAACAGGGAATGGAGAGGAGCATGCTGGGGGTCCGACTAAAGGACAAGTGGAAGCTCACCGTCATACGAAACAAAACAAAGGTCGTTGACATCGTTCACAAGGCAAGAACCCTTAAATGGCGTTGGGCTGGCCACATGATGCGGTCTGAGAAAGAAAAGTGGTCAAAAATAATCACTGTGTGGTATCCTCGAGACAGTAAAAGAAGGAGAGGCGGGCAGGTGAAACGTTGGGAGGATGGACTCCCAAAGGGTTGGCGAAGGATAGCAAGAGATAGAGTGAAGTGGAAGGAATTGGAGGAGGCCTATGTCCATGAGACAACCTGATGGTAGGATGCTGATGTCAGCAAAATTTATTATAAACTAGATTAAGGTACGATGTAAAAATCAGAGAATAAAGGCTATTTTATATTTTATTTATTTATTTTAAGTAATTTTCTATGCTTGTAGAATAAATGTTGTTACGTCTGTGGTGTAGAAACGATCCCTGAATTTATTGCTCCTATTACAGGCAACACCCGGTTTAACAGGTCCTTCACTTAAGTTTTTCACCTATACCTACCTGGCGACCGAGCTCTACTCGGGTGTATGTAGAAGACACTATTAAATCACCCTTTCATAGTGTCGTCTACGTATATCGAATAATTTAATCTGATTTTTCGGTGAGACCCGGTTTTTCCCGAAGATGACGACATCACAAATCGGTTTTTTGAGCAACAAACCGGGCAAGAGCATGTCGGACCATGCTCAGTGTAGGGTTCCGAAGCCGTTAAGTATACTACAAACATAAAAATCAACAAAGTAATAACAAATTTTCTATTTAAAGTCATTTGGTGCCGTCTTAGATGATTTTAGTAGGCATAAACACTTCAATCGCCTGCATCTCAAGAACCAATGATGTCTACTTAAGTCATAAATTCATGATAGTTTTCCTTGTGAATTCGTTATATGCGCTTTCATTCAAGATTTCTTTCAGATATTTAGTATTTGTAGTTTTGGCTGTAGGGGGGAAGGGACACTTTAGCGCTTTAAAGCTTAATATTTCCTAAACGGATTCTCTAATCAAGAAAATATTTTCACAAACCCGTATATTTTTGAAAGACCTATCCAACGATACCCCACATTATGGAGTAGACGAGAAAAAAAAAGCCTAGAGCTTAGTTTGGAACTAGGTCAATGATAGATTGTCCCTGATATTTATTATTTCTTTTCTTATTTATACGCTTAATAATAATTTAAGATAGCCCCCTAATGTATCTGTATGTTGGTGTCGGCAGGGCGGGGAAGGTTTGGAGGAGCTGGCGCCGCCGCCGACGGGCCCCACGGCGACGCCGGTGTGCATCAAGCAGGAGCCCGCCGAGCCCGCCGTGTCCCTCGAGACTCTCGAGCCCGCCAACCATGACACCCTGGTAACTGACACCTTCTTTACGCTCCAACTAATATCGCCGTACTTTCACAGATTAGAAGGTACTTTGACAATTTAGAGACAAACTTGTTCCTTTTTTAAACTTGTGTGTAAGAATCGTCACTAAAGCCAGCCACACTCATAACGATATACTTGCAGAAGTCTAAATTTACGCAAGTATATCGTTACGTGTGTGGCTGGCTTAGGAAAGAACTAATCGTCATGAACTGACTCTGAGAGCGAGTGTATTTCACCTTAGTCCTCAGGGTTTGCAACGCATTTGCAATCTTGGTTGCACGAGGCCTTGGGCCTCATAGTCGACTTACCATCAGGTGATCGTTTCCCTTCTTCATGCGCTAAAACATATCCTTGACGCATTGAGTTTTTATTCTATGGTAAGAAAGTTTTGGTAGAGGTGCTTAAGTAGGTATCTACCTATTGCTCTCTAGAAGACGTCTTCTTTTACTCTCGTAATTTAGGGAACGGACGTGAAAACCAAAAAGATTGATCTTTCCTAAATCACTTTTTCTATTTTAAAGTACAGTCGGCCTTATAGGTAGGTGCACACTTTAGTACTTTGTCACTTTGACACTGACGACGAAGACGTTTGATGACGTTAAAGTTACAAAGCACCTTAAGTGTGCAACTACTTACCTATCTAATTAAGGCCGACCTTTACCATATGGGAACCTACAGTTCTTCAGAACCTTAGCTTAAAAGAATAGGCTGGTTTGGGACTATTGCTCATTCCTATCACGTATTTTCCAGGGTTCTACACTGATCGATCGGCACAAGACGCTACCAGGCGCCAACGACGCTGACTCCTTGGACTTCATGCCGCTTCTTGCTGTCAAAGACGAACCCCTGTCGGAAGGAGGTAAGATCAGACATGGGTATAATAGTGTGTGTACTGCTAATTAAAACATCTATCTGATGATTTCTGCAGCCTCATCGCCAACCCAGCATTAAGTCATAAATTAAAGGATAATAGGATCGGCTAGTATCGACAGCCGCATAGTTCACACAAATACTCTGTAACAAAAAAGTATCAATCGTAATGATGCTATATATAGATATGTGGCACCTATTAGACTATATTTATTTTGACTCGTCTATCTCTTAATACTGCGCTGAGGCAGCGTTAAAGTTCGAGCGACGTCGAAACCCGTCATAACAGTTAATACGCATTTGAGGAGTCACCGATGAGTTAAGTGTTGAATTGCTTAAAAGAACTACATGGCTGTGCTGCCTTGATATCAAAGAAGGCAGCTAACTGTATAGCAATAGAGTATTGAATACTGCCACTACTACATTCCAGTTAGCCAGGGACAGGGGTACTAACCTTGTAGTTAAAATTATAGTTATTCTTAACTGAGATTATTCTCTATTCTGGCAGTCAAGCACGAGTATACTCGTAAATTAAAATTAGGGAGGCCTTCTGATTATATGTAGTTAATTGCGATAGGGTTATCCTCGTTATTAGTATTGTATTGTATTGTATTGTACTGGCTGGGAATTAGCCGTAGCTTATTGTTTGCTGGTTTCTTGCGGCGCTTCTTCTCCGCAATGATGGTCTTGTCCGAAGCGCTAGTAGATTCACTACATATTACCGACGTGTAAAGGAGCCCTATTGTGGCCTATTTACTGAATAAACATTTTGAATTTAAAGTTTTGGTTACCGTTACGTAAATTGCCTGCTTGCTGAGAATAACACCGATGTTTGTATTGTTTCAGAGCAACAGCACCTGAGTGGATCAGACACCAGTGACTCGACGCCGCCGGAACTCTCGCGCAGTCCCAAGAGCTGGACGCAACGCGACATGGCACTTGCGCTCGACGCACTGCGAAACCACAACATGAGCCTCACTAAGGTGAGAATACTTCAGCTATAGATTTAGTCTATACACTGATATACGGGAAGACAGCAACACGCAGGACTATAGGATGAGCGAGCATAAATGTGGAGTTTTTTTTTAATTGGCGTAGTCCTCAGTACACAATTCCGAAGAGTCATAATTCCAAATTGATTAAAATTCCAAAATTCATAATTTTGTTTTTTTTTTATACATGACTTTTTTTATCGCTTATAAATCAATCCTTACCTAACCTACGTTTAACAACATTAGCAACTAAATTATGCATTTTATTTAAAATAGCTCCAACGTAACATTGCTTTCGGAAAAATGAAAATTCGTACAAGTGAATATTCGGATAAACATACTTCGGGTTTTTGAGGTGTCTTCTCAGTAAACTCCTCGTATTAAGTAAAAAAAATAACACATTCATTCTCCTCTTCTTGGTTTGCATAGAAAACTTATTTAAGAACAAAATATCCTCGATTGTTTTTTCCTGAAACCGAAGTATGGAATTCGTGGTAGGTAATTTCATCTTAGTAGCATCCTAGCATCCTTGCAAAGGTCGCTTAAAGCAGTATTGCTTTTTCCTCCTGGTCACGGCACCACTCTTAAAAATCTCCTTTTAAGTTTTAGTTAAAGTTATGGCACCAGCGGACCTGGTTATAGTGTCTTTATCGTTAGAAATGAATATGTATAAGCATCCGTCAGTCTCAGCCTTACATACGGCCTAAAAAGTGACGGATGTTTTATCCACATAAGGCTCAATATTTATCCACACCATTAGTGGTGGTAGGACCCTGTGCAGGGTCCGTCCGGATCGCTACCACCATCTTGTCCATTAACCACCCGCCAAGCAACAGTGTTCGCATTGTTGTGTTCAGGTGTGGGGATAAGACAACCGGTGAAATTACTAGCATAGAGGCATTCCATCTTAGTCCTCAGGGTTGGCATCGCATTTGAGGTCTTAGGATTATAGTCTTGAGAATTCAAATGTATATCTCAGATTCCACTTACCATCAGGTGGCCTATAAAAAAAAAATACTTACAAGTGGCTCGCAGTCCGCTGCTGTACCTTAATATTATAATATCGACATATTGAAGTACGAGTATGAGGGATGGTTCATTGCCGCAGGCGTCGGCGACGTACGGCATCCCGTCGACGACGCTGTGGCAGCGCGCGCACCGGCTCGGCATCGACACGCCAAAGAAGGAGGGCGCCTCCAAGTCCTGGGGCGAGGCCGACCTGCGCGCCGCGCTCTCCGCTCTGCGCGAGGGCGCCATCTCCGCCAACAAGGCCAGTAAAGCCTACGGTAAGAAATCCCCCAGCAGGACATGCCTTCTGCCATAATACCAAAGAAACCGGCTAACTGCATAGTAATGGTAAAATTATATTAAATTTAATGTATTTGCTAATAGAGTATAGAATGCTTGGACTACTACATTGCAGTTTGCCGCCTTTTTGGTAATGCGACAGATTTATGACCTAGGCTTTTTGTAAATACCACGGTGATTGCTTACCATCAGGTGGCCTGCCGCTCGTTTGCCTTTTATGATAATATTTTTTTTAAATCAAGATGTGACTTGACGTAAGATCTGGGTTCGGAGGTCATGTTAACTAGGAGATCATATAATTAAGTAATTGATAGCCTTGCTCATCGATACATTTTTGGAAATCTACTAAAGACTAAAACAAACCTATAATAAATATACTCGTAGTACAATGCCTGCAGTCGTAAAAGATGAAGTAAACGGTAGTGGGGAAGGTAAACGGGTACACAGGCCACCTAATAGTCCTACCCACATTTGTAATCTCAAAACTGGTTATGCATGGCCAACCAAGTCACAAAATTTCACTGGCAGTTTTACCCTCGCACCGAAATACAACAATCAAACACAGCTGCTTGGCGGCAAGCAGGTTAAAAGTTCTGTTCATGTTGCAGGCATCCCCAGCAGCACACTGTACAAGATCGCTCGGCGCGAGGGCATCCGGCTCGCGGCGCCGTTCAACGCCGCGCCCACCACCTGGCGCCGCGCAGACCTGGAGCGAGCACTTGCTTCTATCCGCTGCGGGGCTTGTTCCGTGCAACGAGCTGCTTCACAGTTTGGCATTCCTACAGGTATCTTGTGCCATATTCTTCTTACCAATCGTACGAATCTGAGCTGCTCGTGAGCCAAATTGTTTCACATAAATATATGCGGGTGAGGCAGCGTGCTCGCCGCGAGCCGACATTTCAAAATGGCGTCGACACGATGACAGCCGCGGCTGCGTTTATCATACCTACTTCACCGAATTATTAACAAAAAGAAGAAGAAATTGCCTCGGGGGTGAAACCGCTCAGCAACTTTATAAAATTTGTACGCGCCTCGCCCACAAACAAATTAGAACTTATAGTTCTGCGCGTGGCACGCTTGGATACACGTCCAATTTACGCGAGGCACGCACATTGAGGCGCCTTTGAGCACGGTCAAAAGACCGACTCTCGGGGGATCGCCGCGCGCCACTCGAATTTGAACGAAATAGGGGAGCCGTGCGTGCCTCATCCCGAGGCTGCTTTAATACGTACCCTCAATATCGATATGTATAAACTCCTCTGTGACTGACTGACAGACAACGCAAAGCCTAAATTGCTGCAAAGCCTAATCAGCAAGTGATACTAAATGATTTAATACTTGAAAGCAACAAGGTACAAAAGTGATTATTTATTATAATTGGCTGTACAGTCACCCAATAATAATGTTAAGCATACTTAGAACCTTGTCATTGTGAATGTAATCATCAGTATCGTGCTTGTCATTTGATGTTCGGTTTGATGTTTATTATGACGATGCAATAAGGTGCTTAACATTTTCGTTGGGATTGGTGGTACATAACATCAGTTTATTAAGAATGGCATAATCAAGTACACCCAGTCTTTCACCTCCGATCTGACCAAATGGGCTGTCATTCTCCATCTTATGATTCAGTAACCTTACTGAATCATAAGATGGAGAATGATAGATGCAGATCAATACCGATGTATCATTCTAATTAGATGCGCTCAAAATTTAGCTTTTTAAATCCTGGTCGCGGCACCGAGTACATAACTTTGCTGCGTTCTTAAAGTTACGTTTCTATCCATGACGACATAAAGTGTTACTTTCTTTACAACTTTACAAAATAAAAGAAGAGTTTGCGTTTTTTGTTAATACTTACATTGAAAAAATTGCAGGCACGTTATATGGTCGATGTAAGCGAGAGGGTATTGAGCTGTCCCGATCTAACCCCACTCCTTGGTCCGAAGACGCCATGGGCGAAGCACTGGAAGCAGTTAGGTGGGTAAACTTCTTACGTATTTTTCTTAATAACTTTACAATAAACATTAATTTAGGTTCATCGTACCGCTTTTCATTTGAAAAAAATATTAAATCTGCTCTACTACCACCTTAAACAACTTTGATATTTCTCTAATATTACAGAGTGGGCCAGATGTCGATAAACCAAGCTGCAATTCATTACAACCTACCTTACTCGTCACTCTATGGACGGTTCAAGAGATGCAAATATCAAGTAAGTATCGATGAGTCATAACTTTTCCTAGGCGGAAGAATCGGGAGCCAAAACTGAAAGCTGATGAGCTTTCAGTGTTGTTGGGATTGGTTTAATATGATGTTACTGCAAAAATAAACCTCAAAAACGAGGTTAAAAATTATATATGTATATTGTGCTATCGAAATCTAGAGGCGACTTTTAGAAGTTTTTTTTTGAATATACACAATGTTATACACAAGTTTTTACTTTCTTATGTAGTTATAGACATTTTAAAAATCAATTGTGTTATAAATTTCAGAGTCCTCAAGGAATGCCTCAACAAACCATGTCCGAAAATATGGAAATGGAACCTCAATCACAATCACAAGAGTTATACTACCATAACCAAAACGTGCCAGTGGGTCATACTATGCACCATCCTGAACAAGACGTTCAGAATCCGTATCTTCACCAGACTTATGCCATAAGTAATCCGGGGTTCGATGGGATGCATGGCAATATGTTTGCGGAGCAGAATTATGGGATGTATTACCAAGGGTGCAGCAGTATTGCTACCAGTTGAGGGTATGGCGCCTCGGGATATGAGGCTCCATGACATTGCGCTTTCCGAGCTTAGGCTTGAATCAGAAGTGGGATCTGATCTAACCATCATTACAATCGGAAAATTACTAGCTATGGAAATATGACGACGGTTCTGTGTTTTATAATGGAAGTGTTGGAGAAACATTTAGAACTGTAAATACCTACATGAGAAGATATTTAACATTTTAAAATTTAACCATGATAGTTGTTTGCGAAGTTCATTGCAAAGCGAGTGCAAGAATTTTGTAAACTTCAATTTGTCGAAATGGAATAGTCACTAAATGTTAAAATGATTACAAATCATTTCGTTAACCAAAATACGTAAATTTGTGCAATCTATTTAAGTGTAGTCGTAACTTGTGTCCGATAACAAAGTCTTATGCAGGTTATATTTTTATATAAAACATTTTCTAATTAGGTACCTACTTAAATTCACTGTAGCTTATTTAGGTCTCCTTTAGAATTACGACTAGAATATTGTCAATGTTGACTCAACTTGTTGAATAATTGTGGTCTTCGGGACTTCTAAACTCCATAAATATTGAAAAACAAAACGTGCAGATGAAATATGATAGATTTTTATTTCTTTGGCACTAAAGTTAAAGGTTTTGTTAGCCAAAATTTTGTAGCTAAGTAACTGGGAGGGCCCCATCCAAAGAATTTGCCAGGGTCCTTGGATGGTAGTTACGCCACTGCACAGTACGAGTAAATACGTAGGATATGTTTACACAATCCTAACAGTAACCCAGTAAATGCACGTCTTTTGATGTTGTAGATTTGGTTCAATCCCATCCCAGGGGGTCGTAATATTATTGAACTCTAATAGGGCACCTATTTGAGATCACTATGTTTGATCACTCGCGAGCGTACGAGTTAAATTCGCAAACATGCGTTAATAGCGTAGTCGCTTTGTAAACGTTAAATCTTTTCTTTTTATGATTTCTGAATTACTATTCGACTGTAGCAATGATTGATGTGTCTAAACGAATGTCATGATTTATCGATCAATTATTGTGATTGTTGTTCTATACCACTTTCTTTCTTACATTATCTTGGTTTAACGTTAGTACATCTCAAGAAGCTTATACAATATGACTCTGGAGATTGACCTTGAATGACGTCGCTTATGTTTTTGTCCCTTTCCTTTCATCCTGAAGAAAGGGACAAAAAACATAAGCGACGTCATTCAAGGTATTTTTTCTTCGCTTCAAGGCATTTGTTCGCCAGTGACATATATAAGCTTCTTGTTACATCTCTTTTATTTCCGTAAAGAAACTATGTAGGTTTTTTTTTCATATTATTTTGGTGCAGGCCAAGACATTAAAGATTGCGCGACCATTCGCACCCGTAATATCTGGTTTCTAATAAACTAAAGCAAATTTTAAAGAAGAAACGGTATTTACCTAAACCAAAAAATGGTTAATATAATTTGCTTTCGAGAACAGGAGGGACATTTTTTTATCTAGGGATTCGGTACAACCCAAGTTATCAGTAATGTACTTTCAGAACAACCTTCTTAGGAATTACCAAATATAGTCCATTCGCTTAGTGGCGTCGCCTTTATATCGCGCCGCTTTGGCACGTGCCGCCTTTTGTCAAAAGATGCCGCCGCGTAAACAAAGTATGCGAGTGGCTTACCCGCAAGCGAATTTGGCAGTTAACATCGAATTAAATGTCGTATTTAATAACAATAACGACAAGTGTGTGTGAGTCTAGCGACACTATCTAAAATCAAAGCGAATGGACTATAAGTACACGCCTTACAGAGAAAACGGGCAATTTTGATGTTATCAAGGAGTTTAAATATACTGTAAGGCAGTAAGGTTTTATGCTACAAGGTGAAGAAAGTTTTATATAAGTACAAAGAAAAGTAATGAATACATTTAAATATTATTCATTTATTTTTATGGCAAGAATCTCATTTCTTTACGCTATTTTAAAACTATTTGGAATAATCGTAAGTGCTCTTTTTCTTTTCAAGGGTGTTTAGTTATAAGGATTTTTAAGTCAGAATGGTTAGTGATTCGTGTTTCCACGTTGTTAACGTTTGTTTTTAGATTTCTTTAGTGATTGGTAGACTGCTAGACTATGAACTGCCATTATGAACATACGTAATTAGACTTTAGGTAATCTTAGGTTAAAGATAATTGTTTCTTAGTTTCTATCACGAAAAGCAATGTTATATTTTAATATTTAATACTTAATAGAACTAGTTCATTTAATTGGATACTTAAAAATACCGTCATTACTCTTATTTGGCTTATTAATCAATTATTTAAGTATTTGAAGGTCTCTTTATACACGTGACGCCTCTAGCGCATGGTGATGGTAACTATTGTTTAGTTCTAGATTCTGCTTCGTGGCGCTAGCATAGGATTGCCAAGGAGGTTCCGTTGTATCCGCTATGATGGCGGTACTGAGCAGTTTAAATTTTGAGTTGGTTATAAATATACGTTTGTACTCGTAGTCATATATGAGCCATTTCGTGCAAGTTATTTTTACAGACAGCCAGATCAGTTGTCTTTAAAAACTTAAATACGTAATTATAATGTGATAGCTCTTGTTGCTGAGTGAATCTCGTCCGTTGATCTAGGATAATACTTACGGTATCATATAATATTAGCTGTAATTTTATGATTACCATCTTGTTAATACTTTTACTTAGTTGTTAAAGTTTTTTTTATTGTAAATTAGAAGTTCATTCTACGAAATAAAGATGGCGTTGTTATTTAACGCCATCTGTCGTCAGAACCCCAATATCATAGGACTAAAATATTAAAGAGGTCGAATGGACCTACGGCTACTAACCCTTTAACCGCCAAAGCCGGCAAATCACATCTTTGGATTTTTACGGACGTAGTTGGGGTCTGGGGCACGTAAAGTTGCAGCCGGCCGTAGCGGTCAAAAGGTTTAATATTCTTCTGATATAGGCATGCCTAAAATTTCTAAGTAAATGTATACAGATAGTTGCAGTATTTTTTTGTGGTATACTTTATTACATAATTTAGTTAAGGATTTATTGAGTAATATTTAACCTGTTTACAGTTCGGTTATCAGTGATAAGTACCCGGTCGTGGAAGACAATGTTCAAACTAGCAATAAAGTTTTTGTATTCTTGTAACTAAATAGCGCTTTTAGATCTTCTAAAAAATAAACTTATAGAGACTGCAGCGTTCATTTTATTTCTAATATTCCTTTGAAGTTAAATTTAGTTTAGCTATCAGAACATCTCCGTTCGCCGGTCGAAAATTTCATGTATACATAATCTAAGGAAATCACTAATCACAGACTAATTTGAACAGCGCTAACATTTCTAACATTTCTGTTGATTCTGACTAAAATATTTTACTTTCTGCTATGGAGTTGAGGTACATTAGTTTGGCAAAAATTAAGGCCCTGTTCGGAGTGAAATTGGCGGCATGATCCAATTTCTCTCTAAAACTGTTGCATTATGTGGTTGTAGTATACGAATCTAGTAGTTCCGCGAATGTGGTTGCAGAATTATCAAGAAGCCCTTTTAGAGTTGTTGTTTCTGCCCCTCTCTGGGAATGAAGGCGCGATGTTATGTACGGTTGTACGAGGCAGACTAAAAAGTCTGGAAACAATTAAACTTGTTTTTTTGGTCCAACTTAATATTTATTTTTCAACGCAGGCCCCGTGTAAGCCAATACACTTGGTCCATCACTTTTCTAGCTTTTCGATTCCCTCCGTAAAGTACGATTTCTACAAGCCTTCAAAATACGGTTTGGTTTCTGCGATGATTTCTTCGTTGGAACCAAATCTTTCTCCACCAAGCCATTTCTTCAAGTTTGGGAAAAGAAAATAGTCGCAGGGAGCCAAATCTGGAGAATAAGGAGGAAGCGGGAGCAATTCGTAACGCAACTCGTAGATTTTAGCCATAGCATCTGCACAAGTGTGGAGCCGTGCGTTGTCTTGATGAAAAATTATTTTCCTTTTCGCCAAATGGGGTCGTTTTTAGAGTTCCGTAGTCAAACCCCTTATAGTTAGCCATGTCCGTCCGTCCGCAGTCTAGCTCAGAGACTCTTAAAGAAAGCTGTAATTTGGCATGAATATACATGTTAGTCACGCCAACAAAGTGGTAGAATAAACACTTGAAAAAAATGTTTTTTAGTGTACCTACCTCCCCTACACGTAACTTGGGGATGTATTTAATTTTTCTTGGCTACCCCATAGTGTGGGGTGTCGTTGGATAGGTCTTTCAAAAATATTGCGGGTTTTGTACAAACAATTTTCGATTTCGATTAAGGGATCCTTCTATGAAATATTAAGCTTTAAAACGCTAATTTTTGTTAGAGTCAAGTGTCCCCCCCCCCCCCCCCTACAGCCAAAACTACTAATACTAAAAATCTGAAAAAAATCTTAAAAAAAGCGCATAAAACTAATTTAAAAGGAAAACTATCACGACTAAATACACATCATTAGTTCTTGAGATACAGGCGATTAAAGTGTTTATACCTACTAAAAACATCAAAGACGGCTCCAAATGAATTTAAATTAGTTGATTTTTATGTTTGTAGTAGTTAACGGCTTCGGAACCCTACACTGAGCATGGTCCGACATGCTCTTGCCCATTAAAACTTCATGAAATTGCTGTAATAAGATGGCATATCATTCGCCAATAATCGTTTTACCTTTCTGAAGGTAATCAACAATAATATATTACACCTCGAGCATTCCAGAAGACAATAGCCATAACTTTATTCGACGATAAAACTGCTTTGGCCTTCTTTGGTGCAGTTTCACCTGAAGCAATTCATTGTTTTGACTGCTCCTTGGTTTCTGGTGTATGATGATGAATCCAGGTTTCGTCAACAGTTATGAAACGACGCAAGAAGTCCTTTTCATTACACCTAAACTTCGCCAAACATGCCTCTGTCAGCCTCGTGCGTTTTTGATTCACTGTGAGCAATCGCGGCACCCAACGGGCTGAGAGCTTCTTCATATCAAAATAAGTGTGAAGGATATTACGAACCCGTTCGTTTGATATGCTTACAATATCAGCTATCTCACGGACTTTTACTCTTCGGTCGATCATTACGATGTCATGGATTTTGATGATCATCTCTGGTGTAGTGACCTCAACTGTTCGTCCGGGTCAGTCTGCGTCAGCAGTGCTTGTACGGCCACAACGAAAATCCGTAAACCACTTGTGGATCATTTTAATCGATGGAGCAGAGTTCCCGTAATATTTGTCTATTTTTTTTGTATCCGTAATGGGTCTTTTCGCAAAAAATATTGTTTAATCAGGACACGAAACTCACTTTTCTCCATGTTTCCAAACTCCAAAGTGATTGTTTCTTTTTCTAGTTGTCACAAAAAAACTAGCAGTGCGAACTGGCTGAAAATTTACGATTTACCTCCAAAAAGGCTGCATTACAAATTGCCATAAACGAATTTGTGAAAAAAAAAAAACCTGCCCTCGTATGTAGTTCCGCTAGTTACAATGTCTTTTTTGAGTTAATTTAGTCAGTTGCTTGGACAACAAGTTTTGTGAAGCTTATATGGAACGGATTAGATAAAATGCAGGTTTGTACATAAAAAAGTCGCTTTATTTAATATTATCTACAGTTAGATATAAAATAAATTACATATAATGATTTCCGTGCGACGTCGACCGCGGCGCGGACACATTTACAATTCTCTTTCAGTCACTACTACCATATAAATTAACAATGTACAAAATTACACAATTGCACGTCTAAATCTATAACAGTATCTTTTTGAGCGTTTATTTATAAAGCATTTTAGAAATACGGTATTTTTTTCATTACAATGGCAACACTGTCGTTCAGTCGATAGAAAAAAGTTGTAGGGTCATGGCACTTAGTTCATCTACTTGTTCACAGATGGCGGTCGATCTACAAACACTGTTTTAATTCACAAATTGTATTTACCTATTAAATATATGGCAGGAAAAAGCATTGTCGCAGAGTATATAATCATTACGAAATCTCCAAAGTGTACAGTATCAATCATCTAACATTTAAGACAATTGTTTTAAAGAAACGTTACATGAATATTATATAACTTATTTATAATTAACTTGTACTTCGAATCGGCAATAGCGGATTGCGAATTCCTAATGCGCAGGCATCGAATAATAGAGACTCAAATTTATTGGAAATTTAATTGAAATAAAAGGATGGGTGTTAATGAAGCAAAAATAACGTCCAACAACGGTGGGTCTCTATAATCCGGTAGCAACCATCTCAGTCTTACAAGTCTAGTGAGAAAGGGATAGTCGTTTAAGTGCCTTCATGTAATAGGTGCTTTACATCCGTCTGGCTGGAACAACACACATGAGTAATTTATTTAATTGTTTCTGTGTATTGGTTAATTATCTATACTAATGCAATTTGAACAATCAAATAACTTACTAATTTGCGTGAATTTAACATAGCTTTTGTAACAGTATTTGACCTATTTGTTTCCACATCATTAAAATATTTTTACTCAGCGTGCCAGTTTGAAATTAAACTATAAGAAGTGAAATTGTGAGCAGTTTTAACAGACTAATTTTGACATGTTAATCTGCTTTGTTTATACTATACAATAAAATCAAATTATACTATCAAGTGTCACTGCCAAAAGAAGTATGTTAAAACGCGAAGTGTTTTGTAAGTATTAAGGTTTATTTCGAATTAGTTCGCTTATAGATACAGTTTAATATCAAACTACCAACTTGATTTTGACTATACAATTCGTCACAAGCTATCGTCGCCTACTTCAAGTAGAAAATCAGTTTACTATTATATAGGGCTCCAACGCCACGGCCGCCATTTTCTTCTTAAAACTATTTACGTATATGTGCGCCGCGCGTTCGTTATACGCTAGGACTAGACAACGCGCGGCCACTTCACTCGACGACACAACCGTCCGTCGTCCCTGTCACAGAGGGCGCGAGCGAGACGAAACACTTTCGGATCTCGAGTTTTCGTTAGTCCCTATAGCAAAAATTAGAAACTGTATCGAGCAGCGGAGCGTTATGGCCCGCGATTATTGCAAAAGTTTTGAGCGAGCCATTGCTTGATTTTTGATTGAGGTTTCAATTCGTATTTATTGGGAGCGTTCACTGGTTCAGTTCACGGTTAAATGGCACAACGACGTTTACACGGGGCCGTAGTCGGATAGAGGTTGTCCGGAGCGCGCCGAGGGCGCCGAGGGCGCGACGGGCGCGGCGAGGGGCGCGGCGAGGGGCGCGAGGGGGGCGAGGGGCGCGGGGGGCGGCGCCCCCTCCGCGCGTCACACGCCGCCCTTCACCAGCGCGCGGTGCGCCGGCGGCGGCCGCGGCCCGCGCCACACGCGCCGCCACGAGTCCAGCGTCTTGCCCGACCAGATCCACACGCCGGACGTGATCCCCACGGCCAGCGCCATGAAGTACTTCAGCATCAAGGCGGCGTACAGCGGGCGCGAGCCGCACTGGGAGGCGCAGCCGGCCCGCCGCAGCCACGACAAGTAGCCGCCGGCCTCGTAGGCGAGGCAGCCGAGCACGGCGCCCGCCGGCACCGCGTACAATACGCTGAACACGCCGATGCGGATCATCAGCTTCTCGAGCTTGTCAGCCTTCGAACCGGCGCCGAGGCCGCCCTGCCGCTTGATGACAGATCGGATGCGGAACAGAGACACGAAGCCGGCTAGTAAGAACGTGGCTCCTAGCGCGAAGTAGACGATCAGCGGCGCAAGGACGTACTTCTTCAAGTTTTCGGGAGACGAGTTGCCGACGTAGCAGATTCCGGCCACCGGATCGCCGTCCACGGCGCCCGCTAGTAGGACGGCTACAGTTTTTGCGGCAGGGATCAGCCAGGCGGCGAGGTGGTAGTACTGCGCGTGGCCGGCGATCGCCTCGTTGCCCCACTTGAGTCCCGCCGCCAGGAACCACGCGAAGGATAGCACCACCCACCAGATGGAGGACGCCATGCCGAAGAAGTAGACGAGGATGAAGACGAGCGTGCAGGCGCTCGGGCCGGCGGCGGAAGTTTTGAGCAGCGCGCCGTCGCACGCGACCTCGTCATGGCCGAGCGCTAGACGCGCTAAGTAGCCGAGCGCCACCATGAAGTAGCAAGCCGACAGGTACACGATGGGTCGCTCGGGGTACTTGAACCGTTGCGAGTCGATGAGGAAGGTGGTGAGCGTCATGAGCGTGGAGGCCGCGCAGAGGCCGCTCCAGAGCGCGACCCACACGGCGGCGAACTCCTTCTCCTCGCGCGAGAAGAAGGCGCCGCGGCACGGCACGGCGCAGGCCTCCCCGCCCGCGCCCAGCGCGGCCCGCAGCGCCGCGGAGCCGTTGTGCGGCGCGCGCACGCCCACCAGCGGCGGCCGGCACGCGCACGCGCACTCGTCGCCGGCGACCTCGCCCGGGCTTGCAGCCGGGCCGCTTTCGCAGTTTTTTGGATCCTTGCAGTTTTTGGGGTGGGGCCGGCGCGGCGGCGGGGCGCGCGGCGGCTCGGGCTCCTGCGCTCGGTCGCTCTCGTCCATGCAGAGGTGTTCAGGGTCTCCGAGCACGGGGAGCTTCTCGCAGGCCATGCGCTCGGGCCACTGGAAGCCATATTTCTGCATGAGCGGCGCGCAGCCGGCGCGGGCGCGCTCGCACACGCTGCGGCACGCCGGCAGCGGCTTGGGATAGTCTTCCAAGCATATCGGCGTGTACACCGAACACAGGAAGAATTTCAGATCTGCGGAACACTTGATCTCCACCAACGGCCAGTACTGGTGGACCTGAAACGATAAAAAAAAATATTTTAACACAGTTGCTCAAAAAGTGGTACTTTTCGTAGCTGTATATCGTGCGGAAAGTTGGATATTACGCACTAGTGCGTTATAGTTTTCCATTATTTTTAAATATAATTTTGTTTCAACTTCCAAGCCGTGCATCCAACCAAAGAGTTTGCATGTTCAACCACTTTTTGATTTCGTCATTTAGCATTGAGACTAAACATAGGTAATATAATTTAAAATATTAAAATTAAATACAAACATACATACACACATAAAATGTATATAGGTAATATTTAAAAAAAAATACTCTCATCAAGATGGCTGAATCTGAATTAGTATTACGAATGATTAGATAGTTGCGTATTAAGGTGAATTCACATTACACTATGCCGAAACCGGGCCCAGCCCAGTACGGCGTAATGTGAATCCACCTTTATGCATTACCGCTGGTTAATAGAGAATTATACTTTTTGTTTTTTAAATATAATTTAATTAAATTACTGTTACTTTTTTTATTTGGCTGAATGGTCACAACCGTTGCTATGTCATAAAGTCTTTGTCAGTTAAAAGTAAAATTGTCTCTTGTAATAGTTTTATTTACTGATTTATTATTGTTTCATTGATATTTTTTCGCAAAAGTATTAAAAATCGTCGTTTGATACACGTGCGGAACTGTCATTTTAACTCGTCCCGACTCTTGTCCCTCGCTTGCAGCTCGGGCCAAGATACTTCGGTACTCGTGTAAAATGACATACTTTCCGCACTTGTATCAAAATGTACTATTACGTGGATGTTTGCCGTTAGAAATAGATTTGTTACTCAATGCTATAGTTTCGACAGAGTTTCGATGTGAGTCAGTGAAATTAAATAAGTTAGTCACAAATTCCGTTTTATTATACATATCGAGCGAATTCCTGTCTAATTTAGTCACCCCAGTAGGCTAATGACAAATAATGTGGCAATTTGGTGAAGTCATAGTCATTAATGCGGTTGCGAATTATTTTTATAACGGATGACCCCTTCAGAGCTGGAGCAGATGGGCTATCCTAACGTCACAACAAACAAATACTACCAGTACTTTAGACAGACAAATACTTCGTTAACTTTTGTACGGAAAAAAGAACAAATTACTGATGTGGTACTTCTATACTCGATCTTTAAAGAATTTGCTTAATGATTATAAAAATATTTTTTAGACTGGAATATATATCGTTCCTTGCACCGCAAGACACACTACACCCATATCATTCTGGTCGACTTTAGCTGTCCTTCCTCGGGTTCCAAATTATACCCTATACCAAATTTCATCGAGATCGGTTCAGCGATTTAGCCATAAAAGCGTAACCGACAGACCGAGAGACTTTCGCATTTATACTATTAAGTATGGATATAGATTTGTGGGTGTTTAGTGTTTACCTCGAGCCCTGCCTCCTCCTGCGTGTCGTGGTCCAGGGCGTTGGGGAAGGCGGTGTGGTTGTACCCGATCCCGCGGCACATGGGGATGGAGATGAGCTCGCAGCGCGGCTGCAGCGCGCGCGTCGCCGCCGCCAGCGCCACCACCAGCCACGCGATCCACATCGCGCTAGGCTCGCATCTGGAAACAATGAGGACATTGGTTTAAAAAAACGTATGATGAACATATAACATTTTTTTTTTGAAGTCGCTTAAAAGTAGCTTAGACGTTTTAGTACCAAGAGCGGTATGGGAACTATTTTTTAGGGTTCTGTAGTCACACTACACTGGCCGTCCGTCTAGTCGTTCCGTCCGTCCAACAGCTTTCTAGTACTAAGAGTCTGAGCTAAGCTGCAGCTCAGACTCTTAGTACTAGAAAGCTGTTATTTGGAATAAATATACATATAAGTCACGCCAACAATTTTTCAAGGTACCTCTCCTATGCGTTATAAACAGTGATCGGAATAGGTAGTGCAATTTCGGGTGAATGACCTTAAACATTATACTTAATATGGATAAGACCCCAGATTCCGGGACTCGTATTATTTCACAGAATATTTTCTTGACATGACCTTAATTGAAGTTAAATGGGAACATGCAAAAAATCTAAAAAAAATATGTTATTGTAAATACTTTTTTACTTTTTGTCATTGCAAGTTTCTACATATTACGTCAATGCTATATTCTATGCTTGCAAAATAATCGTTAAAGTCATATTTTAATAACATTTCTAATTAAACACAAACTTTAACACTTTGCAAATGTAATCCCGGGGTTACAAGCTATCCTCACACATGAAATCAATTCAATTTCCCTTTTACACACAGTGTCAAGGATTAAGACCGTTATCAAGCTAAAAATCCTCGATACAACACATCACGCGATTATGTTCGTCACATGATAACAAACATAGCCTAGTATTATCAACACGTAACTACCTGCTGCCTTGCAAGTTCTTAACGTATCGGGTTACTCTTTCCAAGAGACTGTTCTCCTAGGGTGGTCCTCTTGACCGAGTGCATTGTGCATCGGAGACCGTTCAAGGCCCCGCTAATCGGGAGAGATAAGGGTATCTGCTACTGTTCGTTATAGTGATAGCTATAATCTTACATTTACTGATTCGGGGAAGTTATTAGACGGCCAAAACGGTAATAGTTTGGTGGTTTTGGCTAGGTAGATTTAGGGGGTGAGCGGACTCGATATAATACGCAAGCAGAGTTTGCCTACAATAACTAAATGGTGCGATATCTGTTGGCACACCATATATAAACATCATTTATTTGGGTATGTATTAGCAAGTTGGACAAATTGTATTTTGTATGTATATTCTCTGCAATTACTTATCTCTAACTTTCACCTAAGGCAAGGCAAGTTATAGCCTACGCTAATCTTGGCTAAACGATCTTTCTCATGCAATATATGAAAGCTGTAGGTTTTCATCATACAATAGGAAATTCAAATTAAACCTCAATTAAGGGCCCGATTCAGGAAGCTTCAGGTTTCAGGTTCCTAATTAAAGATACATTAAATTAGAACTCTATAAAGAACCGTACCAACATTTGTACAAGCAATAACGCCGAAGGAAGCTGCGTCGACAGGTCGCCGCTAGATTTAGTTCGGTAAGTTAAATAGTCGTATTTATTTTGGGCCGAACATGTGCCCTGTAAATAAACTCGATGATTAGGCGAGACAGACGCGACGTGGGATCGGTTTGTGCCGAAAGGAATGGAGGATCATAGAAGCAAGAGATTGTGTATACAGTAAATATATCCTTTTTTATGTAATTAAACTTTCATCGAGCCTTCATTTGTGTATTTTATTTTAATGAATATATAAATTGTTTATTAAAACAACACTCGATTACAAAGTGGTTTTACTTTACATCTCTCTCTTTGGCTTGATTCGACTCCAAATGTTACAATCAGTAATATTATTTTAGTTATATTTTTTATACAGTAATCATTCATCTGAGGAAGTCAAATAGACACAGACTCTGTTCTTGTTTCCACTCATAACACTAAAACCACATGAAAAGCCGCTCTCAATCCACTTTACAATGCACGGACATTTTTCTAACCCCGTTACGAGGCTATGGCTTAGCTATTGTGTGCCAAACTCGTCGCAATGATAGTGAATACCCTCGTATAATGCATAGTCTGTGGCACGACGCCAGCGGCGTCTGAACACGGCTTAATGCGCTTTTAACGACACACGATATCGACACGTGGCGTCTATGTCCAGCTTTACATTTCGAATTTGGAATGTAGAAATATTTTTTATTGAGTGATGTTGGTCGTTGGAGGAAATTTAACGGCGGGTTTTAAATGCGAAACTGTGTTTTGTTTTTATGTTGTTTTCAATAAGTTATTTCAGAATGTATGCTCGCGTATCGTACGTTAGATACGATGCGACGATAGACGCCAGTGCAATCATCTTAAAACGTCCTCCCGGTTTGTAATTCTCGCTAGTGCGCTCTCATCTCATGCACTCGTATGCTGGTCTAACCAACAAAACTGAACCCGATAAGAACTTTTGCACTGTTTCCCTATAACCCAGGTGCCAGTAAGACCAAACCTCAACTGCAGGTCAAGCTAAAATAATAAGTATAATTTATCTCAGAAGTTTTAAGAAAGAAAAACATCCCTTTCTTACCAATTATAGACCAACGCAACCACCAACTTTTTTTGTTAGATGTCATCCGATAACGCTCTCATATAGAGCCCTCCTAAGCCAATAAGCAGTATCTCAAATTCAATAGCCAAAGCAGACTCAATCTTATCCTTTTGGTAGTTAGGTTGCATTTGCTACAGGAGTTTTGTCTGAGATACTGCCATTTGTCATTCTAGTACAAATTATAACCTTAAACCCAAGAATAGGTATACGAATAGGTGAACACCGGGGTTTAGCTGAACACCAGCGCTGTGGCTCAGGCTGCAGCACATGCATGCCTTCTCAAGTAGGCAGCAGGCAGGTGAGTCGAGTTCAGTGTCGTATAAAGCTGCCTAATTAAGAAGGCAGGCGCTAAAATGTGTTTTGTACGCTCCGACGGGACTTCATAAACTTGACGGATAAAACTTCACCTTTGAGATCGACGCAGCCCTGTGTTGAGAGAATCACCCCCCTGACCTGAGTCCTATTTGACTTCACACTACAGAGAAACATTTATAAATTGTATTTAATCTGATCTTTTTTTCTGTTCTTTTTTTTGTATACTACATATATTCTTGTTCTTTTTTATTAATGGCGGTCCACCGCGATGTACGCAGTGATTTCGCCAACGTCAAGTGAGTAGAGTAAATCAGTAAACAGAATAAATCAAAATCTAAAGCCGGACATTTTTCAATCGGCCATCTTCCCTCTCCGAAGGTAACCGGAAGCTATACTATATATATTTGTTGTGTTGCATTGTGTTTCTGTCAAATAAATGTAATCAATTTGAGTCAGGTTTTACTTGCTGTGCTGTCATGGCATGAAAGACTAGGCCCGTGAATCTCGGGCATAAGTAAGCTTTGAAAAGGATTGTAAGCGATACCGTAATCTTAAAAATGCTCAGCATTTTCTCCCGGTGTAAATAGTCCAACTATAGCTCGTTGTGCGGTTCCCTGAACCTTCGCGGAACGTTCCCGGTTATCAGCTGGGATAAACAAGCGTTTAATCGTAAAACTAAAGCCAGCCTTCTCGGTACTGGGCTAGGCAGGTGCGGGTAGGGCCGCGTGACGGCGGGTACATGTCGATGGTTCAACCTTTATTACCTTTTCAACGATTGTCGAATCAGCAACCATGACGGAAATATACGTCATGGTTGCCATCGCAAAATAGACCTGAGCCCCTAGCCAAGATGCATTCGCTAACCAGCGATTCGATTCGTTTGGTTTTAAACCAATCGCATCATTGGCAGATCACGTGACTTTTCGAATGACGTGATCTACCAGTGACACGATTAGTTTAAAAACAAAACGAATCGAATCGCTAGTTAGCGAACGCATCTTGGCTAGGGCCTCAGTGGCTATGAGGCAAGGTTTGATATTCACTCTGATTTTAAGCTGCCGTTGGCGTGTGAATGACGTCTTAATTTGTATTTGACTTAGAGTTGAAATGGTTCAGAAGAACCTTGAGTTGCAGTGAACGCTTTTGTAACAGTTTTTACTCGTAAATAACTTCATATAGCTTAAACGACCGTAGAATCCTGTCGCAATGATGCCATATCATTTAATAGACTTTAACAAGTTGATCCATTCATTGTCTATGACTTTATTTGTATACCTAGATACGTAATTAGGGTTTAAAGTTAACCAGGATGGGCTTCAGATAAAACCATATAACATCGAAGGAATGCACGAAATGGTGTATTTGCGAGAAACTTTTGGCAGACAAATTGGAAACGCATTTAGCTGGTATTTTTGAATGGTACCTACAGTTTTATTCTTTCAAGTCATTCTTCATTATAATCTATTGCCGAAAGTTTTAAAGCTATTTAATTTCTAGTAATTTTTTTAATTAATTGAACGTGGATTATGTTTTTCTGCAGATAGAATACCACGGACTACGGTAAGGTAAGGCTGTTTACAGAGCATAACAAAAATAATAGGATTTCCATGCATATAATAAGAGCCTTTATTCGTCCGTCCTAATTGACGTGATCGTGAACTGGGGTTTAGATATTACTTATTTATTTATGGCTCACCAATACTACCAACAGCTGATGTTAAAATACAATTTTGTAAATTCCATTAGAATAGAGTTAACTGCACAGAAAGTTTACTGACGTATAGTGAATTTAAAAACCATGTTCAAATAAATTGTTTTAATCGTGAAACAAACAAAACCCGCTACCGCTTCCGCTCTAAACACGAACGTCAGCGGCTTAAAACCCGCTCCTGCTCTCCGCTCCCACTGCCTACCTACACCTACGTTTATTCCGGTTCAGTGGAAAGACTAACGCGTCCCCTTACTGCCCGAACGTGCTGTATTGAGTTATTAGCCTAACGAAACTGAACCAATAACGCGCCTGCGCAGGGTTAATTGCCCATTGTGGGCTAGGCTAGGAATATGAGTGAAACGGATTTCTCTCCGAACCTAAGGTTATTGACACTTGCTTGATTCCGCTAAAACATATTCACTACCATTTATTATCGATCGTACGCAACTTGAACATGCCAGATGTGTCGCCGGCGCTGAATGGGTTATCCGAATATTCGTGTTGGTGTTTTTTTAATTCTTCATGTTAAATATGTATTATGTAAAAAGATGTGGCCCCGGCGTAGTCACATATCGCCAGTATTTCTTTCTGTGTAATTTTTGACGCCCGCAGACTGTTACAATCACGAGATTCACGAGGCTCGCTTCTGGGGTTAGATTTTTGAATCTCACCGATGATGACAAATAAGTAACTTTATAAATGTTTTCAAAACTAAAAACCGTCTTCAAAAAAGAAGAATTACTTTTTTTTAAATGATAGGTTAATTCGGCTTTTGGTTAAAATATAGTGGGACATCGACTTCAGTTATGGACTGGCCTATTAGCTATCATTTTAAGAGTAATTTCTTGCTTTTTGAAGACGGTTTTTAATTTTTTAAAACATTTATTTTGCTTCATTCATACCTTTTAGTGATCATAATAGTGGTTATGTCGTCCACGTATAATTTATTCCTGTAATATTTGAGAAGTTTCCTCGATTGCTCCAAGACCCCATCATCAGATCTTGACGTCATCAAAAACAGATCGGTCCAGCGATCTTTGTGTAATCGGGGAACATACATAAATTGAGAACCTCCATTTTTGAAGTCGGTTAACAAACAATTTATACTTATTTATTCAGTTATCTTCAAAAATCGGTCTCCTGGGCTTCTAATGTAAAGGGTAAAACTATATTGCCTTTGACGTGTTATGCGTCTTGACAACCTTACGATAGCTCTTTTTCATTTCACAGTAATGGAGGATAACATGTCAAAAAAAAGCAATTTATGCTTCAACCGTGTTGAGTAGGCCCTGGTTAGTTGCCATTTTTTCTGACAAATATTTATTTAAATGTAACCCACTGCAAAAAAAAAATTCGAACTTCCGATGTCCCAACCTTTTAATTTAAATAAGTGATTAAAACGAGAGAACCTAAAGTGACTTCAAACTTCTGTTTCAAAGTCAAGTCTTCCTCAGGCTAACAGGGCTTCTGCAGCCCTGCCGGTCTGACCTTTATGTAGAAGCTTAATGTATTCAAAGGATTGGACGACGGACAGGTGAATAAATGATGTGTGACTGTTACCATTTAACAATCTACAATTACTGACTAGAACGGGTTTAAATTATTTGTACAGGTGATAGGTGCTACGCTCACGTAAAAAAGCATACATACATACATACATAAAGTCACGCCTTTATTCCCAGAGTGGGGTAGGCAGAGCTACAGAATTACCAAAAACTCTAAAAAACTTGTTGATAATTCTGTAGCCGCATTTTGCACAATCGGGCTAAGATGTTTACCAGTGTATTAGTGACAGGTTGCAAGCCCATCGCCTAACAGTACTACAATCCCTTATTCCATTAGTCTCCTCTTACGACATCCACGGGAAGACATGGAGTGGCACTGTTCTAACCCAGCAACGTTTTAGTTTTAAAGTAAACAGCAATTATTTGAATTTGACGCTGCCATCAAAGCGCCCGCGAACTATATCCATCTCACATTCTCCGCGCGGAAACAGATAAAGCCATCCCTGTTGCTTCTTGTGTGGGCGTGGGTGTGAATCATTGTCGCGTACACCTGAAGACCGCATCCCTAAAATGATTTATGTATAAGATACGTCCCAAAAACATTTTCAACAGTTTCCTAAACAGCATGACAGCTCAGTTTTGACAATTTCCATTAGCTAAATGCCGTAATCCGGCCCGGTTGACGACCCGATCGCCTGGCACCTCTCCAACTGTTTAAAAGCACTGGATTTACGGGTGTCCCTGCGAGCAGGCAATCTGTTCGGAATGTGAATGGCCGCCTAAATGTTTAACAAGTGAGCAGTGCAGTGATTTGTTTACCTAATTATCGTAACTCGTGAAAAAGTATCTTTAAGACAAGTGAATTGAGGCGAATCCAAGTATTTTAAGTAACATTGTTGTAATTTATTGTTATTGAGCGATCGTCTTTATTTCTTAGGTACTTCCTAAGGCTAATATAACGATAAACATTCGTATTTGCATAAAATTTATCCAAGACTGAGGAAGGGGAACCTTAAAATTCCGAACTATTTTTTTCTGAATTTAATTAGTCCGAAATTACCATTTTCCAGAAAGCTACGTTACTTTGGAGTTTTTTAAGTAAAATGCATAATATGGTTGCTATTTTTATAATTTATAATTTAGTTGGTTAGGTTAGGTTTGATTTATAAGCGATTTCAAAAAATAAAGTCATCTATAAAAAATGCAATAGGAATTATGAAAATTCGGAATTTTGATCAATTTGGAATTATGTAGTAACCCCACAAACATTTGCTTTTATTGAGCATCGACCTACTAGGCTGACATAATCGTCATATTCCAGATTCGTCAGCTTCCAAACTCGTCATACTATGTACAGCCTGCACAAATTTATTGTAAAAACTAAAAATCCTCTGTGGTAAATATTATGATTATTCCATTATTTGCTAATTCTTTTGGACTCCGCCTTAAGTGAGTTATTGTTTAATAGCCTTAGTAATATAGATACTTATTATTCCTGTAAGGACGTGTTCGCGATTTAATTTGACTGTAGGTACAGTGACGAGTTTGGAAGATGACGAATTTGGAATATGATGAGTTAGGAATATGACAGTTAGGAAATTGTCGAGTTTGGAAGATGACCAATTTGGAATATGACGAATCAGGAACAAATCACATAATCGCTTCGTCTCGATGATTCACTGGACCCTATGTAATTACATTCACCGTTTCTTACTTCTTTACTTTTTCCTGCACCTTCTCCCATAATCCTTGCCGCGCTAATCATAAATCGTCATGCAAGACAAATTAAAGCCTTCTGCCAAATGTCATAGGGTGCACATGTGAATGCCTTTTAACGAGGGTATTGCCATGGACGAGCACTATCAATGGTCAGCTTCGTAAACAGTACGCTGCAGGGTTTACGATGGCATTATATTAAGGCTTTATGTGTGCCCGTGTAACCTTATCACAGATCTGGTGAGGCCTTAGCGAAAGGGTGCAAGTCTTCTGAGTTTCAGTTGAAAAAGGGTACAAGTAGTACACGAATGTACATGTTTTAAACCCTTTTTTATGACGAGCTAAGCAGACGTTCATACATTTTCACTAGGGCTATAAGCCGCTCCAGTGCATGGCTTGTTAGGTTATGGTAATTTTACACAGCAAAAATAATTGGCTAATGTAAAGGTATGATTCTGTTGGCGACGCGACCGGCGACTGCGACTGGATCGCGTTACTGCCAAGTGATTCTCTTGAGGGTGGAATTACAACTATCAGCGCCGATTAGTATTTTGTGTATAGAAAATGACTGTTATTTATGAAGATGCGTACGCATGCGAAAGGAGAATAGATGCGTACGCATCTTCATACAAAGTAGCTATTTTTAATAGACAAATGCGAAGTGATTCCACCCTAAGCGTATCACTTTTTAACTTGACGCTTTAAGAAGTCCCCCCGGAGCGTACAAAACTCATTTTATCGTGTGCTTTCTCTATTAGGCAGCTTTATAAGTCAATGAGCTCGACTCACCTGTCCGATCTGTTTAGTATGAATATATTATGGGACCGCGACTCTCCAGCTACCGCGACGTCGCGCGAGCGGGTCGCTTGCATTAGTCTGTGGCTGATATAAATTCGCGACGTCGTGACATCGGAATCATATCTAATTCCTTCTTTCAGACGTTTTTTTAATTCGTTTAAAGTGAAGTATCATTTTCTGATCGTCCTATTCTTGTTTTAGAAATGGAAAATAAGCAAGAGGCAAAGAAATCGATATGAAATTATCTGAAACGTTATAGTCATTAATAAAGGCTCTTGAATTTTAGGCCAACTTAAGTTATTTGTCGTCGACAGCATTCCGATATCATACGATACCTGATCGTAAAGTAGTTGTGACGATGGCAAATATCACACCCATCGCGGATCGGAAATGGCAAAGCGTTAAAATATGTAAATATGTGTTTATATTTAACGGGTGTATAAAACGAGATGTTTATTGGTTCGTATTTATGGAAAAGTTAAACATATTTAAAAATAATAACCGTTAAAATGGTATAGTATATCTACCTATAAAAGATGTTTACTATCACTTATGTACCTACATCTTAGTAGGTACATACATATTATTATTAAAACTACGTTTGCTTGTTTTAAGTGATTTTCACCATATGCACAACGTTGTTAAGTTTTCTTTATGGTTTCCGTGGTTTTGATCAAAATTGCTAGCTCACTAATAAAATAAACTGAAATCCAAAATATTTCGACCTAATATTTCATACAAGGAATCTCTCAAATCTCGACGACGACTTAATTACAAAATGCAAAGGTGCTTTTCTAATGACGATGCGAGGCGAGTTTTCATTTGTAATAATACAACCAACTCCGTGTCTCGCCTCGCCTAGCTGGTGGAAAAACACCTTCATATTATACTTCTACGGTAAGCCAATGAACATGTTGTACATGAACGACAATGATAATTTATAATCACAATGACAAGTTTCTAAATAGTAAATACGCTTAACGGTTTTAATCGACAACTGTACTGTACACAAACAATCGCATGCGCACAGTGACACATGGTAGTAAAGATACAAATAATTAACTAATTTGCACAACGACCTATTCTTTGACGCAATGCTATGCTGACTTGAGGCAATCTTAATTCCGATGGGTAATACAAACGTCAATGGAAATAATCCTTGGCTTCCGCAATACAGTTCTGTTAGATAATTCTAAATCGCTTTAGCTTTGCGTTAGTAAATGTGTGTACAAGCATGTAAAAATGTGCAACAACAGCCACCGACTTGCGATCGCACACAAGCAGCTTAACGTGTGTGCGTCAATTGTGTTCTGAAACATTGATGTGTTGACTTTACTACTACAGCGAAAGACTGCAACCCTCAAGTGATTTACGAGTAGTTTAGTAAAAAATCTAGAAAAAATAACTTGAATCCAACGCAGCTTTACTTACCTAATACTGAAAACACATACGTTTATTAAACTTAAGAGTCAATGTCCGACTTTAAAATACCCAAATCCAAGCAACGTCACATAAGGCCGGCAACACACGCGCAACCGCAGCGCGGACGTCGTAAAAACGCAGTAAAGCCGCAGACCGCCTTTATGGGCCACATCCTGCGAAACAACCGCGTTGTCAAAATTAGATACATATCTAAAACAACGCCGTATTGTTTGGCGACGGTGTTAAATGCAGGAAAGCGGTTAGAACTTCAGTGCTCGAGGATCTAGTCTCCATATGAAACGGGCTCCATGTGGATGTATTTGGCTCTGAAAGTGTTAATGCAATGGCGCCGCGTTAATACAATGAACGGTTGTGGCCGTGCCAATGAAGGTTTGTGGCGGTGGTTTTTATAAATTGTTACATGTTTACAAACTGACAAGCGGTAAACTCTTGCTGTAAAATATTCATTATCATGTCAGCTGAAACACGTCCACTGAGCCTAGTGCTGCCAACCGTACTATGTTTATAGTATTGTACTATATTTTGACCGTACCGTCGATTGTACCGTCTGTGCCTGCTACCTAATTGAGAAGGCACGCGCTAAAATGTGTTTTGTACGCTCCGACAGGACTTCTTAAACTTCACCCCCCTCTCAATAATGTCATCAATCAACAATCACACCTTGCGCCATTTGCTTAAATTTAACGTTTTTAAAATGTAATGTTAGGTATGATTTTCTGATTGGAGACTGTGGTTCGTTGAATCGTGAAAAAAAACGTTGATACCAAGCCAAAAGTAGCCTTGTGACAAGTGAGTTGTTCACAGAACGCTAGGAAGTAGGTATAAGGTATAACTCGGCATATTGTTGTCGGCTTATTTCATACAGTAGGTACTATATTTTTTTACAGTGTACTATATTTACGACGTTTTTTTCTGGAAACTTCTACATCTTCCCAAAAAAAAGTTGGCAACCCTAACTGAGCCACAACGTTTCAGCCCATCTTGCTTCGGTATCGTAATAATATTGTTAGCATTCATATTTATTTATTTATTTATTAATAAGTCTACAACATTTGCCAAATCACTTGTACGGTAATATCATATGCAAATCTTTTAAATATTTTTAATTTACATTAAGTAACACCTTTCATAGAATGTATCATTTCATCGATCTGTCACTCTTCACTCGAAACTAAATCGAGAGAAAAGGATAACATCGAACTTAGATTTTCAAAGTATAAACTAAATTTTATTAACGGCTCGTGTGAGCTAACTTAGAATTCTCGCCCTAAAATGTTGTTGGTGCGCTCTAATAACAACTTAACTTGCCGGTCAATAATTCGTCCGTCGAGTTGAAAAGTAAGTCCTTGTACAAACTCACGTCAGTAATTTGAATGGTATCGTGAACTTTTACGAGACCCGTCGAGTCCGAATCGTAAAGTTCCTCCTCGAGTCGAGTTACCCGCTTTGATTTACTGCCTAAACGAATACAAGAGGATTATTGAAATTCGAGCTTGACGAATATAAAAACTTGTGGGTGTTCTCACGTATAAAACGTTTCGATGACGACGCTAGAAGTTAATTAATCGCCGATGCCTCAAAAATATATTTGTACAAAAAGGCACAATTATCTATCGGGGGGCACAGCAATTCCCCGCCAAATCCAACTTGCACGGCAACATTGTTTTCGAAGCGTAACTCTACTTACTTTTGGACTTTGGTATAATAAATAATATTAAATAATAAATATCAGGGGACAATTGTCACACAAATTGACCTAGTCCCAAACTAAGCTCTAGGCTTGTACTATGGGTACTAGACAACGATAAACATACTTATATAGAGAAATACATACTTAAATACATAGAAAACATCCAAGACTCAGGAACAAATATTTGCGCTCATCACACAAATATCTGCCCTTACCGGGATTTGAACCCAGGATAGCTGGCTGGTTTTTTTTATGGTAAGTAGAAGGCACACGAGCACTCAGGGCACCTGATGGGAAGTGGAATCTGACTTCTGAGACCCATAGACATTTGAATTCTCAAGACTATAATCTTAAGACTGCAATCCTAAGATCTCGAATACGTTGCCAACCCTGAGGACTAAGATGGAATGCCTCTATGCTAGTAATTTCACCGGTTGTCTTATCCCCACACCAGAACCGCCAAGAAACACTGTTGCTTGGCGGGTCGTTAATGGGTAAGATGGTGGTAGCGATCCGGACGGATCCTGCACAGGGTCCTACCACCACTAAAATAGAGTTATAGAGTGGCCAGTCTTCATTGCTCATGAGTGTTATAATAATAAGCTAGTTTAAGCATATTCGACGCAATCAAGCGCAGCGTGGTCGCAGCTTTTAGCTCCTTAGCTCAAACAGCGCGAGAATAGCACTCAGTCACTGCGCTGCCAAAGCTGTTTAAGTAGAAAATTAATAATTGTTATTAAAGGCATTGTTCGCCGGAACAATGAGCCAATAACCCGCGCAATAACGTGCACTACTCGGGTTACGATACGACTTTATTCAAGAGCGATTTAATAAGGAAATTCCGATTTCGAGATTTAAACTTTTTTTGTCTTTGAAGCCTATGTTTATTTAATTGCTGTACGTGAGATTTTTTACAATATGCAAATATAAACTTGAAAGAAAACTATAAAAATCCGACGGGTGCCGCCGGCGGCAGCGGGGCAGGGCTCAGCTACCGGTGGTCAGGGCTCGGAACCGGTTTAGAAAAATCCGGTTAGTACCTGTTAGTTTTGGTTTTGCTCCGAACTTTTCTAGGGAATGCGAACGTATTGAGGACTTTAATATAGAAATTAACCAGTTTAATCCTCAAGCGGTGAGCCAGGAAACTAAAAGGTTTTTACTGAATAAAAACAATAAGCGGCGCTTGGTTATCGTGCGTGAGGTGCGTATGGATTAACCGGTTCTTAAGCTCGAAACCGGTAAAATCGAAAATAACTTTATATAAAGGTTTCTCCATAAACCGGTTGATGCGAACGAAACCGAAATGAAAAGGTTTTGCTTCAAGTACATAATATTGGCTTGAAAATTTAACCGGTATCCGAGACCTGCCGGTGGTTAGGACAGCAGAGAGGAATCTCGTCTTTGAATTGTTATTATGGTAGTATTGGTAAAAGCTCTGGGGCTGACTTGCGTCCAGCAAACGGACGAACTGGGATTATCAGAAGTGGGATTATTACGTTATCACTTACTAACTCAAAATATTAACTTATTCGCAACTTAGAACTGCAATCGCGGTTCATAAACCCATTTAGCATACTATGAACAACGTCAATTGAAAGTATGTTTACTTAAATCTTTCAAGCTATTATCACTTTTAGCTTCTCGAGACAAGGTGGATGTTCCTATAGCAGGGATGGTTGAAAGCGCCTATTGTTTGCTATCTGCAGTGAGTCACGTGGCTATTCTTGGATGCTAATTGCCGCTACCTTATATCTATTAATCTTGTTTTATATTATACATATATTTATTATATCATATTTACAACGCAAACATACATGACAGTCCATCGACTGCTTTATCTACTCATCACGACTTTTGAGAAGTTTTATTTTTGCACTTCATCAAAATAGCGCAAGTGTGGATACACCATTATGCAACAAACCTTGGTCAGACAATATCATAAATCCTCAACCCAATTGGTGTTTTTCATCATAACATTCATAACCATTACATAATAGTTAATATTATCCACAATTTGGGTAGGTAAACTACACTCAGCATAACCTAATTGAGATATCATAATGGGTCTACCTCACATACGGTGATAATGGGTAATCTATAGAGACGTACAACACCGACATCCGCACATTTGTATGTGTGTGTTAGCGTCCAAATCAAGAGATCTTGCTATAATTGCTTTTATTGGAATAACATGCTAACTAACAATCAGAAATGCGTAAATACCAGTCCAGATGCTGTATTAAGAGTGGCCAATTTCCAGACCAAGGCAAAATAATATAAGACTGCTATAAATCTTCTTCCTTTTACTGCCTGGTACTTGGCACGTTTGCAGTTCATAATGGTTGTATTAATAACTCTAAGTCTCTTTTATTCGAACAGCCACTCTATAGAAAAACACTCAAACTTGCATCGCTCATGATCGCGTTCGCCGAACGTGTAAAAGGTGCATAACGTTTAAACAGGCGTATAAGCATTTGACCCGATTTGAGTATGACAGCAAATAATGTACCAATTAATGACCGATCATTTCCGAGTGCTCCCGAGTTTGCCTAAATCAGGCGACTAAGGCGGCCATTAATTTGCGCCCTTTCCGACGCAATCAAGCCAACTGGGTCAGCGTTTCTTCGGCGCGGAACAATTTTCCGCTTGACAAATCAAACTTGCGCCCGAGTGGTGCAAGGAAGGAGCTGGTAGAGGGGACGGAGGCTGTTTAGTAGTCAAAACTTGACAAGTTCCAAGCTGTGAAATGGACAACTTACACAGCCCTATCCCTTTCAATGACTAGCACTTAGCAGGATTTAAGAGCTCGCAAAACAGTCTCTAATATGTGTTTTGGCTAAGTTCATGAAGAACGAAAGACGTCCATTGGATAACCCTGCCCAATGACCGCAAAAACCGGTTTTCCTCCAAAACCGTCAAACATTATTATTTAATGGATTTTGTGTACTTGAATCAAAATGAAGCAATGGTTTGACGTCACTTTATATGCTACCTTGTTCTACCAGGGTGACCAAGACTCCGTAATACATACAGTTAGGCGTCCTAGTCTTCACCTGAAATCTTAGTCGAAGTTGTAACCTTTGTACTTTCTTTAAAAACTGCCGAATTGAGAGACACAGAGCCCATCTAGGTACGCTTCGTATTCTAACGTCAAACATATGCAGTACCGCTGGCCGTTTCATCTTGCACCGCATAATTAAGGGAATTTAGCCAAATTTACAATTTCCCCGGGCAGATGACCGTCCCGGCTAAACGGGTTAGCCCAGAGCTGCCCCGGACGGTTTGCCGGCGTGTTGGCACTCCCAATTTACCGGAATTAGCCATACTTTCCACCGGACTAGTGATTTAATTAAAACCTTGGATTTGCCGACCAAGAACGTCAAAGACGAAAGATGAGCTCGGATGTGTTCTCAGAAAGGATTTACTCTTGAAATATCCTATTTTTCAAAAGGCTTAAGGCGTCAAAACAGATGAATTTCGAAAAGTTTTTCTCATAAAAATAACACTCAGATTCTGGCATTGTTAACAGCACTACACTACATACAAAGCTAAATCTCAAAAATGATTTGACTTTTCTGTAATTCCATGGCTGTCATTAATATTTCAAAGATGTCTACAAGTCTTATCTTTAAAGACAGGGGGCCAGAGTTGAACGAATACAATGTCCCCCTAGACAGATAACATACCTAACTACCAGTGCACAGATTACACACAACCTGCACAACATCATCTCAACTAAGCCCGTACCCGTTATTGTAATTCATATACGTTCAGAGATTATCGTCCGCTGCTCATAGAGGGCGCTAGTTAATCCATACCACTAAAGTAAAAATCTCACGTATGTTATTAAAACCGTACTGCACAGGCAACCTTAGGTCAAACATGAGAGGGTTTAAGACATAAGGTTGTTAAATTTCAGATACGCCGATTTCACAAGAAGCGCCTCTCGACGCGTTCCAGACGTTGTCTAGGAGAGATTTACGGATATCCGGCCGGCATTTCGCCTCAAACGGCTCTAAAACAATATTTGGCTGTTTAGAATGCCTTTGCCTTCAATTTGTAAACGCTTTGAAATTTGAATTGTCTGAACTAGAGCGAATTCCGATCAGTTTAGTTGTCTATAAATGTAAGAGACAAAGTTCATCAATCGTTTTAGTCTCGTTTCTTAATTGTTATTGCTTCTTAAAATATTGGCAAGGTAATAAAATAAACTACCTGAAGTTTATTGGCAAACGTTGCCAATTCGGCATTGTCTATGGCAGGGAACAAGGCCGACGGCGACAAAGCTTGCGCCTAACGGTTGCCGACAGCACAATGCAGAGACAAGACCCGATCGTAACTAAAACCGGAGTTTGAATTTGAATAACGTTAGCTTTCGGATTTCGAATGGTCGGTTGCATTCTTATTAAATCCATATCCATTTTTATCAGGAAACAATTTCATCATTCGAAAATGGCAACACTCATCAAACGTTCCATATGAAATATGTACCTGGCTGATTACATTTTGCCACTTTATTCTTGTGCGGTCGTAAGTGTTGTATCTCATAGCTTTTTAAATCTCGCCAGGTGTCATACACTACCGTTAATCACGCACATAAGGCATCCTTGACACATAAGTATAGCTCAGGAAGAGACATAATAAAGCATGTGCGTCTCATTACAACATGTGATATAGGTTTCTCTAATTGCTTGCGAGAATCGTGATGCTTTGATGCGACAGCCATTTGTAATTAAGATACATCATTGAAAGTTTCGCGTGTGGGTAGGCAAGGTACAACGGTAGCTGTGGTACTATACATAGATAATTTTAAATACTTTTAGCATTGGAAAAGGCTAAGGGAGAAGTGCCCATACAACAGTTTCAAATGTAAACCAATTTAATATAGATGATAGGTACATAGACGACTGAGCGTTTATTAATTCATACGAAGCACTACCATAAATTAATAGGTAAATGCCGAGCCCCACAAAAGGTGTGATTTAAAGCCCAATTTAAATATCAGTTCCAGGACGTCTGCGACTTCAGAAATGTCATGTCCCTTTTGTTTTAAAACGGGGACTTTTTTCGATCGATCCCGCGCAGGTAACAGGGAGCGAATGATTTATTGCCGTGCTTGTTGGCTCAAATAATCGATTCCCCGTCTACTTTATACTAAAAGCAACGAACCTTAAATTCAAACAAGCACGGGCGATGTTCCTTTGTGAACGGCGAACGTATCTCCAGTTAATGGCTCAAACGAAAATACCCGTGTGTAGAAATATTTGGACAATAAGCAAGTTTGCTAAATTTCAATGGGAATTTATTATAGCACTAAATCGAGGAGTCATAGCGCCGTTAGCGCGCGTACAATAAAGTATGCTCCGTAATTGTGCGGTTAAGATAAATATTTAGCTTTCCAAGCGAATTATTATGATTGTAAACAGATTTATGAAGATATTTTTTTACACAATTACTTGCATTACCCACGACGTACGTGCGTCATAAATGATGAAAGATAAAAATGCTTAGTGCTGCTTTGTTTTAGTGTTACGTGAATTCAAAAGATTCAATCACAATTGCGAGCTACAACTGCAATAAACTTGGCACAAAAGGTTCGCTGAAGTGTTTACCAACACAAGTTTTATTGCAGGCAGAAATAGAGTTGCAATGGGTACACTATCTTTACAAGGTGTAGCTTGTACCAGATTGCGTGATACGGAGATAGCTGGATATCAAATCGCACGAAAACGTTTCTTTATCTGTGGCGAGATTGCTTTATGGTACCTACACTCGCGTATTAACGTTTGTAATACACGTCGTTATTTTAAATGGGAATTTTAGTGTTTCCGCGTTTCTGTAGCAAAGGTCTTGGATTATGGCGGCAATTTCTGAGATCCCAGTCACTGGCCTACAATTATTGTCCTTTTGTTTGTTATCTTCCCAACATATTTATGCGAGGAATGTGAACTTATGATCATTAAGATATATACATTATTATCTTATTTATTACCAGTCAGATTTCAGGGAACCTACTTTGAAAAATCGAAGTTCGAAGTTACGTTATCTACATTTCTCTATCTCAATAAATCGAAAGTTTTGAGTAACGAGTAAAAGGAAGGGCATCAAGTTTCGAATTTAGTACCTACTTCTTGGTAGCGCCAATGTTTCATTTATTATGAAATATATCTATAGGTAAGTTACTAATATTATAAATGTGTAAGTAACTCTGTCTGTCTGTTTGTAACAGCTTTCACGTATAAACTGAACCGCTGTAGATACCAAATTTCATCTAGAGATAGAGATGTTTAGAGATAGTTTGTCTTCCTGAGGGAATAGCGGCGATAAACGACTTCTACGCGGATGTAGTCGCGGGAAACAGATAGTCAGGAAATAATTTTGTTGTGCCTGTCTCTTGCCTGACTTATAGGTACGGTAATTAATTAGGCAGTAAGTATAGGTAGTTAGTAGGTAGTAGTTTCTGAGTTAATTAGGTTAGTTCGTTTCTTTATAACTATATATTTGCATATTCACAAGAGGATTACCTAATAGATTATCCTCTAAGTATTTACATAGTTCTTATCCCGTACGAGTAAAGTACGTATTTGTCGAGTAAACAGAAAAGCGAGATAACGCCTAACATCGCATCGGAAGCGTCTAAAAATATGAACGTTTTTTGTGGAAATTTAGCCGCGTAGGGTTACAGTGACATTAAGAGGGCCATAAATTTCGGTGAGACAGGACAGATAAACAGAAACGTGAGAAAAGAAGCATATTTAAAGCAAAAACACCTGCGAAAATAATGGTGATATTACACTAAGGAAGTTGGACGCGAGATAGCACTTTGGAGTTAGAGCTAACAGAGGATTCAAGTCTGGCGACAGAGGAGGCCAGTTACTAGGTAATAAATGGTCATCCCAATGGACTAACTTTTAGCTTTAGACTACTAACAGAATCTAAAAGAATAAACGAATCTCTATCAGCCTTATGTCACAGCCTTTGGTTTTTACAAGATATCGCACAGTAGTTTATCTATGTGTTACATGTGTAAGCAATCTATTATTCGATAAGATTTGGGCAATCATTATTTACCTATTGTGTTAACGACATGATGAGATCGAAATCACATTCTTAGGTAGTTCTTGTTTGGTAAGTATGACACCCCTTTGAAACGCGAAAGTCTAAATGTAAAGATTTTATTTAAAGTAAATCGTTTTTAAATTCTGCATTGATTTGTTCCTACGATTAGTCGGACATCTTGTATAGTATAAGTACCTATAAATCAAGAACTCACTAAAGTTCTGAACAATAAATTTGAAAAGAGGGTTTAATGTGACGCTAAAACCCACTAACGAGGGATTCTATGAAGTTCTACTAGTATCGATGTAGATTAAAATCTAAAAACATACCTAAGGAAGAAACAGTATTTTTAAGTAAGAAGGCAAACGAGCAAGCCGACAATATAATGTGGTAGCTACTGAAATCACCAGAGCCAAAATCAGAAGAGTTAAAAGTGTCTTAGTTGTCCGTGTCGTGGAATATAAAACCATTGGAAGAAACATGTATAAAGGAACAAAAAAGCCGAAATGAGTAATAAAATTGAATAGTAGGTATGCTAGATGCTATCACTTTACGCCAGACTTAGCTAATAATAAATAATATCAATTTTGGTTTCGTGGTGACTTGTTCTGGTCGCCATGATCGATCAGTACGGCCATGTTTAATTACCGGCTTATCGACGATGATTTATTGATATTGCCCCTATCGCGCGATAACCGCTGACACACTAAATGTTTACGAATTTCTAACTTTAAAATGACATTCTTGATAATATTTTACGAATATGACAAAAGAAATGTTTAGCTTTAAAATCTAAACATTTTACTTTTTTGAACCTATCGCATCTATGAAATTTTGGGGCACTAAAAGATTATGTAAAAGACTTAGGTATTACCTCATTCCAAGGACCATGAAGCCAAAATACCTACATTATCTTTTCGATTATAACACGGCGTAAACCAATAAGAGGATTAAAACTAACAAATCCGCGGGAACTCATCAATATCTGTCCAGATAGTATGATTTGGACTGAACGTGTAGCTGCATTTTATCGCGTTTATTTTCGAGTGTATAAAATACTTATTCCTTATCTGTGGTACGGTTTAGAGATTTGGATGACATATATTTCTATGTATGCAGCCGGAATATTTGTATACGTACGAGTGTCTCGATGAGCTAATATTAATAATCAGTGTAGTTAAGAAATGTGTTACCTATCAATGGAAAGTCTTATCAAACCGCATTTATTGCATCGCAATATAGGTAAATTGTCTATGGATACCTAAACAATAGATAACAATCGCTTCAGTAGCTCGGTAATCAGACGATACGGTCACACGACAGTCGTATTTTTTTTTTTTTTAAATCTGATTGTAAAAAGGTCAAAAGCGCATAGTTAAGTCAATGGGTGGGCTCAGGGCTAAGTATAGTATAAATAATTTGATAAATGGCGACGGTAGCCCAGCGGGCGACGGAGCGCTCGTTATAGTTAAAGCCGCCATTGCCGGAAGTCCACTAATCGGGTCCATTTTTAAAAGAAAGCCTTGTGCTGGGCAACGAACGCGTTAATAGTTGGTCCCTTGACAACATGGGGTACTGCAAGATGTTCCGGAATTAATAACCCCGCTTATTAAAATAATACGCGACGCTAACGTAAATACGCGTAACTTGAAAAACACCTTTGAAAATAGTCAGTGCAGGGTGAAGATGCGTTTTAAAAAATGTCTATAGACTCTAGTCTAGTCTATGAAACATATATTTTGTTTCTAGCACAAGGTTTGCATTTGGATTGTACCATTTTTGAGTACCTAGGTATAAAGATTATTTATTTATAAGGGGAGGAAGGTACCTTCCAAAATTATCCCATCGGCATAGAATTGAAACTTTCATTGAGTTAAGTAGGTATAAAATTGGTCAGCAGTAATGATCAAATACATACTTAGGAAGGACATCTGCATCGGAATCTATCAATATTCCTACAAATACCTATGAAGGTTGGTAGTGTTGCCACATACCTAGCTAGGTACCTTCAAACAGTGTTGTTGCATCGTGCCCGAATGTTTGCCTGAACCCGCTTTTTTCCGCTCAAATAAGCACTAATTATATTTAATGCGTTTTACGTGTAATTAGTAGGTGTTAGTGTACGAAGAACAGTACCCGATGCGAGGTTTATGGCGCGAACAAACACAGCCAGTCTAATGATCACTGTAAACACGTTGCGTAAAGTACAAATCATCTGCGTTCCTAATCTATCTACCTACCTGTTAGATATTTTTAGGTACAATCGTTGTTTGATTTTTTAACGGTCATTGCGCTTATAAAATGTCATAAAGGAGTGGCTCGTGGTCTATGGTAGTGGTTGTGGCGTGAATATCCATCTTTAATGTAGTAGTCTAACAAGAGTAATAAGTTATGTAAGATTATTAAAAGTGTCAACAAGTAATTTCGGTGCCCGTGATTAAAAGAGCGGATTTTTAAAAAATCCTAAGATTAAAATAGGTAGGTATGTCACCCATAAAATAAACGGAAATACCTACTATTTTAGTAAGGTATACCTATGGTATTTATATGTTGATATAACTTCACAGGAACCCACCTCATCAAAATTGAAATAACCTACCTAGTAGGTAGGTACGCCTGCGTAGGTTGCAATGCAATGATGAATCGATGAATAGTCAATGTTGTTGCAATTTAATTACAAACGACTACCTTCTAGGTACGAACGTCTTATAAAACATTCAAGTGCTTGCATTTATACTTATTAAACATTTCCTGGGCACAAGTAGGTACCTAATTAGGTAAGAATACTGGTAGGTAGCACGCCTAACAAAAACAAATTAACGATTTTACAATTCATGTTTATTAGCTATTCTAGCTCATAACAATGAGGCATTCACCAGGTAACAAACTGGCTGTAAATCAAATTTCGTCGCCACTAGTCTACCATAGACAATAACAATAATTTCAAATTTCGAAGCGCTACATGTGCTAAGGCGGGAACAGATTCGCGGACACTTGCCGCAGTTAATATCGGCTTCGACAGGAATATGGCCGGGAAAGTGGTAAAAGATCGTAAATAAAGGCGTGAGTCAGGCGAGGTGGCGTCCGTTCGAGCTATTTTCGACTTGCAAATGAGAAAGTGCATCGACAGTGGAATAACCTATAACTACCTACAGGAGCTTTGCCTAGGTGACGGGTGCGCCTTTGTAAATAGACTTCGCTAGTAATTCCTATGCCAGTATATTTATACCTACCTATTAAATCGAAGTGTCCCAGCTTTGCGTTGAGATTTAAAAGTGTGGCCAAAACGAAGGGACAATAAAACAAACCTACGTAGAAAACTAATATTTTTATTTTATTAGGACTACCTCCCTAGGTAGTATTATTAAATTTGTATTTTAAAACATTACAGGCGAGGGCACACTACTGAAACAAAACGTACCTACCTAGTCATTGCATGCATATACCTACCTACCACCTACCCACGTAACTAACTTTATGATAGCAGTACGTGTTTTGTATATGTAAGAGTATAATCTCGATTGTGTAGATAGGTACTTTAATTTTAAACCATAATCGAACCGTTTCATAGAAATGAATATTAAACAGGTAGCGTACGTCGGCAGCTGCTAGACTACTCCAACAGGTATTGGAGGGTGCACCGGCACTGCAACCAGCCATTATCTCTCCGCTACTTATCGAGTTATCGCCTCAAAAACAAATCCGATCACGTTATCGCGTCCACGTAAATTACACGACATTGAATCAATATCACTTATAGGTTAGGTACCTACCGCTGGTCAGCCGGATCGTCGCACAACACTCACTGAGGACACTGCACCTCACCGTCTTTCAAAACATCTAATTGAATCCATGTTATCATTAAAGTATCGATCAGTCACACGCCACAACGTTTCTCCGCGACGCGTATATTTTTACATTCGCTTGAGATATTTTCGATAGTCGCTTGGTTAACACTAACACCACACAGTTGCTCAGTTAGTCTACGTGGTACAATACGGCACCGAATCACTGTTATTACTTAGGAGCTTATTGTCACAGATCAGCTGAGCGATTGTTTCAAACAATAATAACCGAGTTTACGTACTCTTGCAAAGCTAACTAGACACACTACCACCGCGGCTTGCGGAGAGGGACTGACTGAAGTGACTGACTGAGCGAGCGAGCGAATGAAGTGAATGAACGAGGGAGCGATTCGGTGTGAAGGCGGGGCGCGCGCGACGCGGTAAGTTTCCTACCGGCTGCCACTAGATGGGGTTACATGATGTAAAAAAGACCCTCTGCTGCCGTGTATTTCGTATCACAGTCACGAAGCTCGCCGTGCTAAGCTTTGGAAGATATTTCTCGGGTTTTAATAATACCGCAGGCGAGACGCGCTGCTTATAAATTAGGAAAACGTTTTCAAACTCACTCTCATCAAACGTTTGCTTACCGATTTACGCCGCCCGCGTATATCTCCGATGTCCGGAATCAATTTACGCGAACGCTCGCAGCTTTTAAGATTTTACTCCAACGTTTTCATTTTGTCAATAATCGCGGCGGAAATTAGTGTGTACATTGCATTTCTTGGGGAGGTTTGCTCAATTTCCCCGTGCAAATGTAAAAATTCTATTAGACTTCGGATTGGGCTCGCGGTAGGTAATCGAGAATGAAAATCGATTAAAGTTTGTGGACCGGCGTCTATCTGAAGGGTCGATCTGTGGATGGAACTCATTTTCGGCGGCTCATTCCCTCCGATGAGAATAAAGGAAACAGTTCGGTGGAAAGAAGCGTTAATGTGGAATGATTATTTTTATCCAATCTGCAAATGTACCAAAGTTTAATAAATGTCTGAAAATACTTATTGCAAAAAAAAACTTTGTAATAGCAACTTTTTTAGGTAGGTAGGAAGTAAAACCGTCTTTGACTCTTGCATCACTATGGAACTATGTCAAAGTAACGCGGACGCAGCCAGTTTTAATTGATAAGAAGTCGAGTCTTGATTTAATAAAGTTTCAAATTCAAATTCGTATATTGCATGTCACATTACAGGTATTTAGACGGAATTACATGGAAGATACATGTGACACCCTGCAAGGGCGTAGCAACTTAGGACAGTAGGGCTAGTACCTTATTATTAGAATAAAATATTATCTACGAATATTGCACATATCATTAATTATTACATAAATTATTTATTTATTTTATTATTATTATATTACTTATACATTAAAAAGAATTATACTTGCATTCATTTATCTCTGAATTTGGTATACGTTACTTTGGCATACTTAGTTCAAAATTTGCGCTGGCTAACATAATGAACATGTACAGCTACCAATAATAAATTTCTTTATCATTGGTACCTACCTACTAGCAGCGATGGCTCAGCGGAAAGATAAAACTCGCGATTTACTGCATCAATTTCCATGATAACATTATAATACTTTGAGTAAAACTTAATAGATGGCGTTAGCAGCGCATAAACAATGCTTGCCTATGACAGATGATACGAGCCCATAAACAATAGAGTGCCGCGATACGGGAGCGATAGCCGCTGATTTATTGTGTGTTTTAAATCAATTGCTATGACTGCCCATAGGCGATGGCGTATGATAAAGATTAAGGTTCGATTGGTCGTGGCTGTAAAAGGGATCCGATATGCGATGAAAGTCGGACGGAAAACTAGTTACCTGCGGCTAGAGTGCTGTGACCTGAATACGTGCGTTATCTAGCTTTGCTAGGTATTCTGTCGAGTTGTGTTGAAACCATATCTAGACAATAATGCATGTCTATTCAAAAACTATATCGATAATTAGGGTAACTGACATTGCAGACAGTTTTAGAAACTTTATTCGTATTTTAGTAGGTATTTGAAAGTTGAACCTTTGGAACAAATGGTTTTCTTTTTGTAACAAACTATCGGGCACGAGATATTAACGTCACTACATACAATGATGTTATTAATTTTGTTTCGGAAGTACAAGTTCTTGGTAGGTATTAAGGTATACTTGCGAGTTATGAAGATTAAAAGTTGTTGAATGAAAAACGATTTAAGTGGTATAGAAAGTAAGGATTTTATTTTGAATGCGCTGATAGATCGGAATTATTGTGTATGGCGTATGCAAAGTTACTGAGGATTACATATCAAGTTTAAAAATCACAAATTATAACTGTTTTAAGCCAAGGGAGGGAAAGGTGTACCGCAAGGTAGCGTTCTCTACCACTATCATTAAAACCTCAATAACTATAAAACTAATTATCATAAAGGAAAGTTAAAACTATATCTAGGGGATTCTCTCAACACAGCGCTACGTCGATCTTGAAGGTGAAGTTGAATCTGGCAAGATTAAGAAGTCCCGTCGGAGCGTACAAAACACATTTTATCGCGCGCCTTCTCAATTAGGCAGCTTTATACGACACTGAACTCGGCTCACCTGCCTGCTGCCTAATTGAGAAGGTACGCGCTAAAATGTGTTTTGTACACTCCGACGGGACTTCTGAAACTTCCCGGATAAAACTTCACCTTTAAGATCGACGCAGCGCCGTGTTGAGAGAATCACCCCCTGGACCGGTGTAGAGGGACTTAAGTATCCCTTAATATTAGCATCAAGTTCTGGGATATTTTGTATATAGATCATTATTTATTTCGAATTATATTACTAGAAACTGAGCGGAAAACTTTTAAGTCCTGTCACCGACATTAAGAGAGCTTTTCCTGTCATGCAGATTTTCCCTCTTTATTACGTCTTTATATTAATTATACAGTCTGTCCAAGACCGTGTACTTAAGAAGAATGAATAAGTACCTATATACGACACGGTGGCCTAGTTGAGAGTGACCCTGCCTCCGAAGCCAGCGGTCCTGGGTTCAAATCCCGGTAAGGGCAGTTATTGTGCGATGAGCGCGAATATTTGTTCCTGAGTCTCATGTTTTCTATGTATTTCTCTATATAAGTAAGATTATAGTTGTCTAGTACAAGCCTTGAGCTTAGTTTGGGACTAGGTCAATTTGTGTGAGATTGTCTCGTGGTATTCGTGGTATGTAGCAAATAATCTCCTCTGTAATAGTCCATCACTCGAAAACGGTATTGAGCGCGGGCTAATTAATAACCTGACGGCCGTGAGAGACAACAATAATATGACCTATAATATAACAACACAGCGCTGCGTCGATCTTAAAGGTGAACTTTATCCGGCAAGTTTAAGAAGTCCCGTCGGAGCGTACAAAACAAATTTTAGCGCGTGTCTTCTCAATTAGGCAGTAGGCAGGTGAGTCTAGTTCAGTGTCGTATAAAGCTGCCTAATTAAGAAGGCACGCGCTTAAATGTGTTTTGTACGCTCCGACGCGACTTCTTAAACTTGCCGGATAAAACTTCATCTTTGAGATCGACGCAGCGCTGTGTTGAGAGAATCACCCCCAGTGCCCATACACGTGTGAGGTATTAATAACATGCCAATGCCAGTATGGGTGCCGCTGTCGGTGATCTATTTCTAATAATTGCACGAAAGTGTTTGTCTTTTTACTTTAGACAACGCGTTAGCTGTTCGTAGTGAGTCTACTTAGAAAGCTAGCGGTCCCGGGTTACATTTCCGATTTGTGTGATGAGCGCGAGCATTTGTTCCTGAGTGTTGGATGTTTTCTAAGTATTTAAGTATGGTTTTCTCTATATAAGTATGTTTATTGTCGTCTAGTACAAGCTTAGAGCATACGTTTTTTGACTAGGCTAGGTCAATTTGTGTTACGTGAGTGCATGTAAGTTATGTTTTTATATGACGGGTCTAAAGCAGTCTTGACGGCGTTTTCGCGGGAATGGGCTTAGCCAGAAAATTAGGCCTTAAAAACGTTAATTTTCGGTATGACCCAATTACGTGCCCCTCGACTACAATTTACTTACCTAGCTTATGAAGTTCATTTATTTATTTATATGAAGTTTATCATAAGTAAAATGATATCTCTATTTCTTGCGAGCTTATGTTTTGTTTTTATTTTCCATTTGTATATTGTCTTATTGTAAATTAAATGTAGTAAATGTGGTTATCTTTCCTTTAGGTAATTATTTAAGCCAATAATTTAAGAGTATAAAAAGGCGAAGAATTATGGCACGAAAAATAACAAATATTTCTGAAAAACATGTATTAATTAGTGTGATTTCAAATAAAATACAATCCTAGTTATTAACTGGCAGCACTCCAAGTTTTTTAAAAAACTCACTAGCTTATACAATAAACTATATTCATTACCTACTATTCCATTTCATAAGCGTTAGCATTCAAAAAGCTTTTGTCTATAAATTGCTAGACAAAAAGCTAAGATAAGGTAGATACAAAATTAAAAACGCTTTACCACCTAGAAATCATCGAGCACACCTACTTTTCCTACTAGGAGAACTAGACAAATCAGCAGAAACCCGAGCGCAAACTAGACGAACTCCTAGTTGCGGCTACCAGGCGCGCAGAGCAGGCGAGGAGGTGCGCGTGCGCAAGGTGGGCGCGGAACCGGTACAGTTGCATCCGACGATAGCGAAGGGTTAACGTTAAATAAAATGATAAAAATGTTTAAATGATTTTTACTTATAATAATGTGATGGATTGCAAGATCGTGGTACAGACAAAACAAAATGGTTGCACCAAATTTGGCCAACAGAATGTTCAGTAAGCAAACGAAAAAGCTGGGCAGTTAAATGCCTGACACGTCATAATATACTGCAATTAATCGAAGTTCGAAGGGACGTTGCATCTATATTTTTCTGTTAATTTAGTCATGGATTTGCATCATCAGTTTTTACTTTATTATACACTATTCTCGGACAGTGCTCCAAAAGTACTTATACGCATTTATTCTATTCTGCCGTTTAACCGTCTCAAAATAAAGTACAGAATCATTATCAATACAGAATAATTAATCAATCAAAATAAATTATTTATACCACTTCCTTATCAAAATGCATCGCGGAGTGTACGAGTGCTGCCGAGAGGCGTGCAATAATGCATCGGTCACGGCCTCGCTGTACGCCGGGTAAACAAGCCGTCCACTGACGTCTTAACTCTACACTGGATTCCAAACCAATTCAGATACATTTTTGACCGTTTACATATCAATGCAAACAGAATTTGGTCCTTTTTCCACATGCTGATTTTGGAGCAGTCAGATAATTTGCTAAGTTAGCTGGTTCAATCAATACATCAACAAAGTTTCAGTAATTACACACATTGGGTGTGAAAACGAATCTCAAAAGCTTTGATATTTTAAAATTTACTCGTAATTTCTAAATTGTATCTTAAGATATTAAAATGGAATTTAAGACCGTTTTCGGAGAACTTTCAGTTGTATGTTTATTTGCATTGTAAGTACAATTTTATAGTAAAAAAATGATGCTTTACATGAAACTTGTTTTTTAAAAGTTGAGAATATTGAAACGAAAATACAATACGAGTAAGTACACGGCTTTTTCTACGTAGCCTTGCAACACGGGGCTTGTATCGACATAACTATAATACCTAATTGCTCATTGGCGTATTTTCTTTTTACAATAAGAGCACTTGTGTCCTTTCAGAGTTGCGCCGGACAGGTTCCTGATAATTTGCTTACACCTTCATTTTTTGTTTGCAACTGAAAACTGTACCATTAATATTGGTCATTGGTTTTCAGGACACTTTTTGACATAAATAATAAGTTTTTTTAATAATTGCAGCAATAGTGAAAAGTCTTTAGCAAAGCTTAAACGAAGAAATTTAAATTAGGAAGCCCAATAAATAAGCTATTATTAATAATAGTACACATACTATAAAAAATATGAATATTATACTAAAACAACGTAACCCTTATCCTTTAAAGCTTCCGGTACAAAAATACCGAACTACCCACATCCCTATACAAAGAAAACCAATTATTATCCATTAAAACGGTCACAAATCAAAATTAACAGCGACTAACGAGTTGTTGGAACCACGTTTAAGTACCTAGTTCTAATGATTGTGGATAAGGAGGGATTAACTGACGTGCGATTGATTACACATCTGTTGAGAATTGTAAGGAATATGCTTAACAATAAGCAGACAATAGTGCTCTATTCATCCTAATATTGTATTTAAACGATCTCGAACTTACCTTTAAAAGAGATGTCATTTTAATATAAGTTTATGTAGAAATTAAGTTTTATTCGACCCATACATAAACTGAATAAGGAATTGGGTAATATACACTCTTAAAAACAAAATTTGTCTCTCCTGTGGCCAATAGTTAAATGCTTGTATGCATAAGTTATGTTTTTATATGATACCTAGGTCTAAAGCAGTCCTGACGGCGTTTTTGCGAATATAGGCTTAGCCAGAAAATTAGGCCTTAAAAACGTTAACTTTCGGTGTGTCCACAGGAAAGACGGTAACCTAAATCTGTGTATGACCCAATTATCATATTTATCACCCTATTTATTTCATACATCATCATTATTCTTAACCCAGTGTCGCTCTAATAACGATCAGCATGTTAAAAAAAGAACCAATTACCTTAATGCGCGCAATTGATATGCATTTTAGCAAATACATTGATTGATATTGAACTATCAAAATCCGGAGTGCTTCGACTTTGATATTTAATGTGTTTTGGAATACTTCTCAACACGAGTAGATATTAACCAGCCAGTCCATGCCTTATTGAAAGATAATACATTGTCTGTGGTCTCTGTAATTAATGACGACCCATAGACAGAGCATTACCGCACGCATTACCCGCTCTTGGGCTCGGGCCAGAGACTAATCTCTTTATTGTATTGTCTATGGACCGCATTAATTCGGGGACCCGCATGGTTGACCATAGAGCATAAATCAGGTTCTTCGATATTTACCGTTAGCGATAAACAATGGTCTCTATTGGTTATGTCGGTATTTTCAACCAGCATTGATCATCTTGTGTTTAACAAATGCATTGAATGACGAATTAGGTGCACAATCTTTGACACCTTATTTATTTACAGCATTTGAGTTATACCTGTAGTAATATTTCACTAGTCTGTTTGTAAAGTTTATCATCCTCTGCAATGATTTTATGAGAAACTAATTTCTAAAGGAGAAAACAAAATACCATGTACTGGAAGTATCTACAGCGGTCAGCGACATCTACCGGTCGAAATAACTGACAAAAATCAAAACTATTGTGTAGTACATAATAATTTACAATAAGCTCTTGTATATGTATAGAGTGTAACCCATGAAAGACCAGTAAGGGTGGAACCACATCTATCAGCACCGATTCTCATTTTGTCTATATAAAATGTCTGTTATTTATGAAGATGCGTAGGTACGCATGCGAAAAGAGAATAGAAGCGTACGCACCTTTATACAAAGTAGCTATTTTCTATAGTCAAAATGCGAATCGGTGCTGATAGATGTGATTCCACCCTAATACCGGTCCAAAACATACATATTTCTAACATTTCAATGTGTTAGGTTGGTAAGTTTAGTTTTCAATGATATACTTGTAAAGAACACTACCATGCCATATAACATATGCTCGCTTGGTTAACATAGATATCATTTCTGATTCTAAAACTTGATATCTAAACCTCAATAAAAATCGAATACCTAATCATTTTAAAATCCATAGTTTAATGTAACCTAAAGATATTTTATGCTTTATACAAAATGTAACATCACCTCTATATTTTTATATTTACCAATAAGTCAATTGAATTGAATTTAATAACAGAGCAAACGTAGCAATACAACTGAATTACACATGAGACGCTTCTAGATACAACGTTTGAAATATCAATATTTTTTAGATTGATCCATACTGTCTATCTAGTCTAAATCCTAAGGTGTACTTCCATTTGACACAAAACATCTTAGAATGGTAGATATTTTTTTTGGTTGACTGTACATATCAGGGCCACGAATAAACACGATATTTATTCGATAATATGACATGTTTTTCTCATAACACGACGTAAGAAATATATAATCCAATCAGTGGAAATATCAGTCTAGACTAAGTAAACTGTTTATTTTTATCGCATTGAGACCAAGTAATGAGTTAACATTCAATTGGGCTAATTGAGTAATCTGTCTCAGATATTTAATTTGTAAGTTAGAATGATGAATGAAAATAAATTCGTATTACAAGTACGCCGAAACAGCCTTTATGTACTCGTCACCTAATAACTTTCAGAGACAATTTCCCCTTGTTACTTTTATTATACATATATAACTTCACGTCTTCATTCCCAGAGTAGTGTAGGCATAGCTACCGAAGGTCTATTCCGACTAGTAGTTACATTGATGGAACTAAATTGACTTTATTTCCTAGTAGTTACATTAATAATGCAGGGTTTAATTTAATGCAATTAAATGGCTAGGTACAGTCGATTTAATTGCATTAAATTAAACCCTGCACTATTAATTTAACTACTAGGAAAAAAAAGTTAATCTAGTTTCAAATAGAACTAATAATGTTACTAGTCGGAATAGACCCTATAGAATACCACCAACTCTAAACTGGTTGATAATTCTGTAACCACATTATGCACGGTCAGGATAAGATGTTTACCAGTGTATTAGTGACAGGTTGCAAGCCCATCGCCTAACACTACGGTTACTTCTATTAACCCTAATTTTATCAACCGATTGATATTACGCATACAACCGCTAACTCATACGTTAAGTACCAAACCGCTGTCCCTTAGTTTCCTACTTTAACATAATCACTACAAAAAATTTAAATGTTATAACGCTCTTAGCACCAGAATTAGGAATAAACTTTCGTTAACTATTCATTCAAACTTAATCCTTTAAATACCCATAAACTGTCGCGAAAAGACACAATAGAGATTACGAGACCCAAGCTGCAGGAAGGCAGTGTTATCTTCGATCTGTCACTTTGACAGGTAGACAATTGACAGCTCAGCGTTCCCGGAATGGCGACGGGTGACAGTGGGGCGCGTGGGGTCGGGAATGACAGTAGAATTTACAGTGGAGATAACGTAGGCCGCTGTCCATGAGTCAGTGGTGATAATATTGGTAGTTTTTTGCGGTTTGGTCTTAAGCCTTAGGTTTTTTTTTAAAATAAGACTGAAGGAAAATAAGACGTGACAAAATCCAGACTGGATACTGTTACTGGTAAGGAGAGGAGCCTGTCGATGATGTCTTTAGTCGATATTGTATGTATGTATGTAAACACTATATTGTACAACACAGAATTAAAAGTACCTACAATATTTATAGAATAGGAATATTAGGAATGTAGAAATGCGGACTTATTACTATATAACTACATAGTATAAAACAAAGTCGCTTTTTCTGTCCCTATATCCCTATGTATGCTTAAATCTTTAAAACTACGCAACGGATTTTGATGCGGTTTTTTTAATAGATAGAGTGATTGAAGGGGAAGGTTTATATGTATAATACTTTAATCCGGAGCGAAGCGAGGGCGGGTCGCTACTTTATTTATAAAACGTTAACTTGCCTGGGCAGCCGTAATGCCAATGAAGGCGGCTATTTGCAGTGTACTAGTCACTCATAAGCATTCTATACTCTATTGGTACTTAACCACATTAAATTTAAAATGCTTATCCTATATTATGCATTTGGTGAAGGCGGCCAATGGCTGATGCCTACTGATGGCTGTTGGGGCAGAAAGGTACTAGAGTGGCGGCCTCGGACCGGAAAGCGAAGTGTTGGCAGCCATCCACAAGGTGGACCGACGACCTGGTAGTGATCGCGGGAAGCCGATAGATGCGAATGGCACAAAACCGGCCGCCATATATGGAGATACTTCGGGAAGGTCTATGTCCAACGGTGGACGTCTTTCGGCTGATGATAAGGATGAACCGCCTTGGTTATTACGGCAATAGGGTCATTTATATTCAATATTTTGTAGCTATAAGTATGATACAAATTAAAGAACCAATGAGCCAACTCGCCGAAACAATGAAAAAAAGTCTACACTAACAGTCGCGGCAATTACAAGTTTCAAATCAATTTAACATTCTACTATCCTTGGTCATAACAACGTGAAATCGACCGGATACTGTTACATCTCAATAAAATTTAAAAGTAACTTGAAAAATATCAAGTTGTAACACGTAACCCTATACCCGTGCGCGTTGTCACTCATCGGGAATCGAACCCACCACGCCGGCAACCACAGGCCACACTTTAGATTAACAACTTAGATAGATTCGTTACTTCAAATTGTTCAAATATGGTTAAACAGGGCGCATGATATTTAACAACTTTTGCAACACGGTTGACACGTGTGGGCTTGATATTGGACATTTATACCGCGCTCACCTTTTTCTATACAAATTCGACTCCTTATTTACTCCGTCTTGGTCACTGAATACTTTTAAAATAGTTTTAGTGCAGTTTCTAACTATTATCTGGGATTGGAGATTAGTTTTAATTATTAACGGCTATATATGTGTTAGCAGGATTAGAAATGGATCACGACAAAACAAAATGACTAATGACAAGCAGGCACCTATTCTAGTGAATAATACCCCACTTGAATATATACAGAATTAGGTATTTATATCTTGGAAAAATGTTTCATTTAGATCTGGAAGAAGTTTAGAAGAAGTAAACAGACGAGCAGCAATTACCTGAAAAAAGAATGGTGTCAAGTCGCATTTTTACCTATAAAATCATAGAAAACAATCATATGTACTAGGAACTTAGGAAATAGTAGATTGTGTCACAAGAGAGAAAAAATACATATTCACGACGAGGGCGTACTTTGAATCCTGAACGACGCGAAGGATTCTAAAATAGGATCCCGAGCGTAGTGAGGGGTTCAAGTGTTAGCGCCCAAGGTGGAGATATTTTTGCTACCGTGTGACGCATAGCTTTTCACATCACCTATGAGGAAAATAAAAGATCTTAGTGATGTAAAAAAAAATGTTATTTACACTCTCTAAAAGTGCATCAAATTCCCAAATTCAAAATAAACTTAAAACGCCAAATACGCAAAACTGTAAAAAAAACCCAGTATGAATTAAAATAACAGTTATCTATTAAACAAAAAGTGCAAGAATGTCCTTGAACAGAAAAATCCCACTTTGATCCCTTCTAACAGGTCCCCTTTCCGAATAGGTGATGTGAAAAGGTAATTGTACCTAGATTTTTGGGCGAGAGAAGAGAGAGTAGTCGTGTTGACCTTACATTGTCTTTGTTTTTTTTTTCCTACCACTACTGCATCTCCACTCACTTTCGGTTGCCTACCTATTTCGTGTCTCTTCTTTCAATAACCAAACCAAATCCCCGATCTTCGTCAACATCTTCTTTCAATCCACATCGTTCTTGGATCTCGCTATTTCTTACTGTAACCAGTATTACGAGTATAAATTATTATGTAAAAAAACTATTTTCAACTTGTATCATTTTTTGAAACGTATAACTACTAGCAGTAAATACTAGGTTTACAGCGCGCCGCACAAGTATTTCGTAAACAAGGCCCGACTAGAAACATAGTTATCGAGTTAAGGGTAATTTGTACCGGTGCTGACAATGTGGGCCCCAACCTTGGTCCAGTTGCGCGCGCGCCGCTTACGGGCTACCTGTGGGGTGACCAGCTGTCAGGGCTTTATCAGGATTGTTGCTACGAGTATCTAGATATATATGGGTAATTTAGTTACGTTTACCGGCAACTCAGCAACTCAAAGCTACATTGTCACATCATATTTGATTCTCTGGAACCATCAAACCAAACACATAACTCACCCACTCAAAATCACGCTTCTGAACTCTGATGATGATGATGATATTACACTTAAGAGATGGTAATGGAAGTAGACTACATCTGAAATATTTAAAAATATATTTGATAATGGATGAATAATAATGGTAACTAACTTCGTATTTTTCGCCACTCCTATATTAAAGTGACGAGTCTATGCTTTATAAAAATGCAGTAATTACTAGTTACGTTTTCGATGTGACAGTAAAATGCGGCAGATCTTTGTTTCAAAGCTTTGTTTGATACAAGAGTCCGACGACATTGAAACAAATGAAACATTTATTTATTAGAGAGGTATTTAGGCACTATTCGGGGTCACAGCGAGATCCCAAACGTTGCTTTGAAGTTATAGGTTGACGCAGGATTGATTTCTATCTATGTATTTCGCTCTTATTATTCAATGGTACTGTGATAACAGGCACTACGCCATACGAACGGCGTTGCGGCGCAGGACCGATCCTTGGGGGTTGTCAATGTTCAGCAGTGGACGTCTTTGGTGGATAAACAGGAATGTCTCCAACTCTGCAATAAAACTGGCGTCCCTATGCTGGACGAATAAGGATCTAATCGTGCGCAGCGCGCGTGAGTGCCCTGCGTTTGCGCAACTGGCCCGTGACGGACTGTCGCCATGTCGCCGACATGGATCAGGTCAAGTCTCGTAAGAGATCATGTCTGGGAAAATGAGTCATAAATGTGAAAGGTAAAATAAAGTGTCCAGGTTAGGTCAGTTTACCGGAATCTGTCATGTCTTACAAGGCTAGCTGGTTGGTAGACACCCGGGGCCCTAGCCAATATGCAAACGCTACTAACTTTTTCTTTTCTATCACTCAAAATGTGTGGGATCCATAATCTTGCGATAAACACGTGATCAACTGTCATTCCATACATTTTGAGCGATACAAAAGAAAAATGTTAGGAGGGTCATACACAGCTTTAGATTACCGTCTTTCCTGTGGACACACCGAAAGTTAACGTTTTGAAGGCTTAATTTTCTGGCTAAGCCCATACCCGCAAAAACGCCGTCAGGACTGCTTTAGACCTATCATATAAAAACATAACTTATATCCACACAAGCTTTTAACTATTGTCCACAGGAGAGACAACTTTTGTTTTTAAGAGTGTGTATGACCCAGGGAGCGTTTGTATCTAGGCTACGGCTCAGAAATGTGTGGTGAGTTAGGTAAAAATTTATATAAGTTGGTTATGTTACGAATGGCTGCCACGGGCCCATTAAAGGAATGAAGTCCACCAAAATCCCCCTGATTTTGGTGGATTTCATTCAAGCTCGTCATCTTGTCTATTTGCACATCTTTGTTGAATAGAGTAGTATGCGTTTTTTGTTCTGCTCTAGCTCAGGACCAGACTGCTTATCTGTGCCCGAAGCCCCGAAGTTTGTGTGTCTGTGTTTTAGGTTAACCGATCAGCTGAACGACGCTGCTACATTTGTCCACAGAAATCAATATATCTGATTATCGACACGCGCTGAATGTCTCTAACATTGTAGCTCTTAGTAGGAAAGTTTTACCGTCGAAGTCACGATCATAGCACTTAGAAAACCAAACTTCACTGTTTGGTATTGAGACTGAATTGTCATAGGTATCCTTATTAGCAACATTATTTCCTTCACATACAGTTCGTTCCGTTTGTAGAGCATATGAAGTGTGATAAATTGATTTAAGCCTGTTCAATCAATGACTACAAGCGAACACCATCGTATTAAGGACACCGATGCAGCAATTGTAATTGTATGTCATCGAATCTCAACGTAACCGCGTTGAGTACCGCTCTCCTTAATTTGCTTCCACAATTGATCTGTTATAGAGCCAGTGGCAGAGAATATCTAAATCAGTACAATTAAGGACACCCGCGTGGTTTGTTGACACATTCCAGCGGATCGCGTTGCGATCGACTCCTGCACATGCGATAATGCGCGAGACAACATCTTTATACGCGTGTCAGTGGAATGCCAGCGCTAATGCAGTTAATTTGTCGAGCTGTTTGTTTGAAGTTTAATTGAATGTTGGATGTGGTAGTCAGTTTCAAACTCTGTGTATATTTAATCTGGAGTACTGTCTGAGGTTTTATGAAACAAATACCGTATTCTGATTGGTTGTAAACATTGTTGGGCATCGGGCCTCTATACAGGTGCGTTAAAACGATATCGTATTTGACACGTTTAAGAATCGTTTATGTCACAGTCGCCATTATTGTAAATGACATAAGAGTTATCAAAACGTTGACAATACGGAAACAGTCAAAAACGATATTGTTATAACGCAGTTGAATAGAGGCCCAGGAGAATAACATCTAATGCTGCGTTTTCAGTACAAGAAACAGTGATATTTAGAAATTAGCAGATAGTGCTTGGCTGAATAAGCCAGGGCTTGAAACAGCGTTTTCATTCGTAGATATTTTAGAAGAGCAGACGAGACGAGATATTCTCATTGTTTGTATACATATAGATCATCACCGTAATTGGAATAGGTAGAGCATTATTGAATGAACATTCAATAATGTATGCCTAAGATGGGCATATCATCAGAAATCTCACTTACTTGGTATAGATCGTTCTTCGTTACAAAAGTTATTTGTCTTTTGACCTAGCAGATTTGTTTGCTTGTCGTAAACGTTAACACGAATATATTCACAGAATGCCGCGTTTTATAATTGCGAAATGCATAAACATTAGTGCTACCTTGACATTAAGAGCGAAGCCATTGCAAAATGCCACCTGTCTATATGATTTATTAATCGCATAAGTAAGTTTTATTAGTTTTATTGTAGTTATCGAAAACGGAACACGGTTCCAATTGAATTATTTAACGATATAGTGAAGCTATAATTTAATTTATTTGTTTAAGTAATTCCCGTCGTAAATAATAAGGTCGTTTAGAAGGCGCGACGTGATACGTACGACCTACGCACGATCGTTATGTTAGGTTTGATTAATGCTTGTAAATTTGTTACCTTCGAGGTGTATCTGTGTTTATTTGTTTAAATTATAGTGTTTTCAATGCTCGAAGGCCCGCCCCGCCAGTTAAACTGACATAGAATCTCCTCTACCTCTTTACGACTCTATCCGTGGGACGTTAAGGTCCAATAGAGATAAATGACTTGCTTAAGTCTTACTATACGTAAAATTAAGCAGGGTGCAGCGGAAATGAATCTATTGAAAACACTATAATGGTTGTCATTTTATGTATTATCTCTAAAAACGAATCGCAGCCACAATGACAGCGGCTTCCATTTTTAACGCTAAATACATTTAAGAAAATCAGTTGGATATATGTACAATTGTCAGCTCATTGGCCTTAAACAAGATGTACCTATTGCGAGAACGTTATCGTTATCGGAAATATCGAATTGATGTAAGCTGCCAGACGTTCGCCTCGACATATGACGATTCTATACATTTGATACTTTTCGAAATTCGTTTACCTACGTTAGCGTTATGAATCTAGTCTAGGGCTTTAATGCACAATATCTATTTTCTTACTTATTTATCCATGCGTATCTTTTGTTAGCGTTACAGACGCATAAGTCGCAAGCCCTAAACCTTCCTGCCTGTTCTCACTCGCAAGACACTATGAGACACTATGAGACCCTAGTTGGTAAGGCTCTCGGCCAGTATGAGCAAATGAAAGCGCTCTTGTATAAAACACACTCTCGCTAAGTCTTGGGCATTCCCAATGCAAGCCAGCACCTCATGCGTGACCTTCATAAAAATCGTGTCGTGTAGTATTAAGGGCCCCAAACACGGTGCAACCAGCAGGAGGCAGGCGTCCGAGCGATAGTAATCGATACCCGACCGATGTTTACGACTTTAACGACCGACATCGAAACGCGATCGTTTATTTTTGTTGCCCTCCCTATCCCTCCTACGCACAGGTAGCTGGGAATCGCCGGCGATTGTTTGGATTCACACCTACGGTCTGATACATGTCGTGGTATAGGAATTTTTCGTTATTTGCTTGGGTTCGTGAACTACCGACAAGTCTGGGTAAACTAATTGACACGTACAGCCACCTTATCCTTATGCGCTTACGGGTCTACGAGTAGTTATGTTGTCTCGACTGTCTCCTCAACCTTGCACTACCTTGGGACCCTCGCAGAATTAACCAAGGTCGGGTGCGACACGCAAATACACATATGTTGTATGCTCACTATGCTCAGGGCTGGGACTCTACACGGCAATAACGATATCGTATTTGACGTGTTTCCGTATTGTCAACGTTTTCATAACTCTTATGTCATTTACAATAATGGCGACTGTGACATAAACGATGATAAAACACGTCAAACACGATATCGTTATAACGCAGTTGAATAGAGGCCCAGGGCCGTTCGTTCGATCGTTTTTAACGTGTAGAATCCCAGCCCAGGGCGGCTGTAATAAAGAAGATAAGGGATGTTTATTTAGTAAGTAGGCCGCACGTACACTTTCACACGTCAACAATCTACCAGCGCTTCCCAAGAGGAGACCGCTGACGGCTAAAAAGAAGGGCGAGTGAGACTTAGCTTGACTGTAATAATGCGTACTGAAATAAACTTGGCGAGATGTACTACTTTGGAACATCAGTTTTGCTGTACACATATCGACGAAATAAATGGTACAACTTAAATGATTATTATTATTATTAATTTTAAAACTAAGAAGCTGTTAAACCCTTTATATTTTGATATACTCGTACTACCTTAGCCTGTGTAACTCACTTCTTCAAGACTAATAATAGGCTAGTTTCAACTGTTAAACTCTTTGCCCATCTTTTGGCTCCGCACAGTCGGGTAATATAGGGTAAGGTGTAGGTAAATACTCTATTCATAGAAATGCGAAAGCGCGTCAGCTTATGAATTTACGATATTTTCTATTTAATGCAATGCCATGGCCCTATCTAATAAAAGTTAAGATTTTGAATTAATGAACTAATAGTAAGAAACAATTATTCAATTTTGTTGCTTTATTAGAAAAAAAGAAAGAAACAAATTTATTACCAGCAATAAACAATAAAAACATTTTTTTTTCATCAATCAGTATGAAGTAGGTATTTAGGTTGTTGCGAAACGGTCCCGTTTCAGCAATTTTTGCCGTATAATTCGACAATTATGAAAAGTTTTTTCCAAATTTGTGGGATGCAACGATTATAAGAGCTCAGAAGAAAGATTAAATAAAATCTATACGTGTCGAGTCGCGGGTATACCTATCTTAAATCTCGTACGTGAGAGAAATGATTAAGATACCACAACATATGACAATATTTAAATAATACATTTTGAACGCAGTGTCGGATGTCACCTGCATCGAGTCAAGCCGAGTGACGCAACGTCATCTATACATACGCATATATATAATAAGTCTGTAGAAGAGCCGTGTCTGTAAGTGCAAAAAATTAAATAAATAAAAATCTTGAACGGGATTTAACTTTCTCATTTTCTATCTACTTAGGCGATGGGCTTGCAACCTGTCACTAATACATTAGTAAACTTCTTGGCGTGATTGTGCAAAATGTGACCTCACAGAATTATAAACAAGTATTATTACAGTCGTTGGTGTTTCAACTTTGCCTATACCCCACACTGGGAATGAAAACATGATGTTATAGGTCATTGCCCGTGGTCCACCTAATTAGTGGATTGCGGAGACTAAACTGGTCAAAACCTATAGGTAAGTTTAGGTTATGTTAGTTCTTCAGGGGCCCGAAGGGCCAAAATACTTCAGAAATAGGAGCTCCGCGATAGCGGAGCTCCGTCGACTCGGTTACGGTGTGCTAAAATGTCCAGGATAATAATTTAGGTGGACCACGGGCCATGACCGGATGTTATGTATGTATTTTCTATCTAAAACGTAAATCGCAAATAAATACACTTTAAAGACACTTCGGGTGTAGTAATCTTGTTCCCTCTACCCAAACAATTTTTTGTCTGTTAACTACTCTTAACCTCCTGGTCTTTCACATCGCTAAATTCAATTAAAACTATACTTCCTGAGAGATTCAATTACTCTTTGAACGGTAAAAATCCGCTCACAAAGCTATTTAATTAAAGAAAGGAAGAAAGTGGGAAGAGTGACGCCGTCCCACTGATATTTAATCAACCTGTCGTTATATCTAGTCGGTAACTCTGTCGAGGGCATAAGGCCGCGAGGTTCATTGGAATTTCTTCGAGTTTAAGGCAAAGGGTACATTAAACATTATGGAAAATTAATACATGGAATGTTTAGTGTTGGACCTAGACAGCATAGAGGCATTCCATCTTAGTGCTCAGGGTCGGCAACGGATATGCAAACTTCTTTGGGTTACAAAATCCATGCCATTAAAAAAAGTGTATGTTGCTTTGCGGAAGCGAGTGTATCGTTAGATTGGTTTAGGCACAAATATAACTTACTTAGATTTAATTTCAGTCAAAGTACAATTTGTCCAAATGGTCGTTATAAATCAAATTGTAATGGTTATCGAACGGTCGATCGAGTGAGTGAAGCGATCGGGCTCACTCGAAGCGTAAAGCGGGTAAGCTGAAAATGCACACCCACATTATTTAAATAATGTTGTAACGTTCTAACCTGACCACTATAACTTGCCGGTTAATAAGAGAGGTGTTTAATAGAAACACCTGCCAGTAAAGGCGATTTGGAGGAGGTGAGGGTTTCTGTTTAGTTCACCAGAGTAAATATACTCTTTAACCGAACAGTTATCCTCGCGTGAGATATCCATGGACTTATTTCTCTAATAAGTTCATGGTGAAAACTTGACACTGGCGAAATACCGCTTGGTAAAACAAGGAATGAAAGCCGTTAATAAGAAAAATAATACGATTCGAAAGGGTGACGTTTGAGCTACAGAATCATCAATAGCGTATTACCTCATCAGGCAACGTAGTTGGTGTAATCGCAAATTGCACATTACATCTCTTTTCAATGCATTTAAATGCAATTTATTTGCCACCACCATGCCCCAAATTTTACTTAGCAAAGAGAGTTAATTTTTTTGAGTTACGTATAATATTTAACATTAATTTAAGCAGCGTTGCTTCAAAACAAGAATTATCAAAACGTGTTTCGAATATTATTATTCGTGTCTTAAAAAAGTTGTAATATCAAACTTTATCGTAAATTTTCTAATAATTTTAAATATATTCTAATAGGGTGACAAATTAGCCACATCGGCATCGCGCAGGTGAACGATCTCTATATCGCATGCAAATGCTAACTCCTTACCTTACTGCCGAGAACTTATCGGCTCCATTTTGATTGCTAATAATATAACCTGGCGCTGAATGTGAAGCTAATGCGTTTAACATTACAATTCCATTTCAATAAAGTTCTAAATCGAGTGGCGTTTGTTGTAAAGTACGTTCTTTTGGTTGAAAACTGATCGAGTTAACACTTTAGTCGAGCGAGTCGATTGCGAGCTGCGAGTAGATCGATAGTCGATTCTCGTCTGACGAGTCGTATCAGTGTGTCCATCGCAACGGTGATTTGAAGTGTGTGGGTACGTATGTAAGTTTGTTTGTCAACTCTTGATTATAAAGGAAGATAGGCACTATAATAAATGTTACCCTAATTCACTGATCACAATGCATTAAAAGAGATAACTGACTAGCTATTTTGAACTCAATGATTATGTCAGTTTTCGTAACACCAATAAAAAACTAATTTAACAATGACCTCTTTAGTTTTTAAAGTTTAAGGAAAAAAACTACTAAAGATAACAATATAAGTTCTACCAAAATATTTAGCATTGCTCTTAGAATATGGTCTTACTTTACAAACCGCTTATCAATAGGTAACAACGTTACAACCAATACTTGTCTTGTTATATTAATCTCTTGTATGGGTATGAATCAGAACATTGACCTAGTTGTTTATTAAATCAAGCGAAGCTGCATGACGCATATAGTATTATTATATCGCGGTTGGCTATTACAATATTGAAATTTAAACATTTGCTATTCATTCCAGTTTGCATATTTATTGCCTCTTATCGATATGGAATAGTTATAACACTAATATCTGTTCACACGTCGCACGCTGATTACAATGTACTTTACTTTATACTTTACTACTTTCCGCCCGCGACTTCGTACGCGTATAAATCAGTTCCCGAGGGAATAGCGATATGAAAGGTACCCTATGTGTTAATCCAAGGTATAAGCTGTTTGCATTCCAAATTTCACCTAAATCCGTCCAGTAGTTTTTGCGTGAAAGAGTAACAAACATCCATGCTTACAAACTTTCGCGTTTATAATATTAGTAGATAGAAATAATTCGCTCGTGGAGATGCCAACTAATTCGCTAGGTTAATTACATGTGTAGCCTTCGAAACTATGTTAGGTTGTTTCTGTTTAATTTGAATAGATGAGATTAATTGCGTCGCTAGTCCAAATGTTCAAAGCAACGATCTATTTATTTATTGTTATACAACTTTACAATGTCTTGATTTAGCCGTAAATATTACAACGATTTAGTTTATTCACCTAGAATTAGTAAAATAAAACATGCAATAACCGCGTTTCCAGTTTACTGAGAGGAAACTCTACATTAAATATGTTGTTAACAATAATATGCTCATACGAGTATGATATGTATAACTCTTTTACAACTCTAATCAAATCAAATTAAATATAAATGAAACAATCCTCTTTCCTGGTCACGTGTTGTTAACAATGTTCAGCTGAAAACAGATTTAATTATTCCAATGACTTTTTAAAGCTGGCATCAAAACACCATCAAACTTGCCAGTACAATTTTTTCTGCGAAAAGCCTTAGCGCTTTATGACGCCCAACGCATAGACAAAGCGATTCAGCGTACAGCTCTATAATCTATGCGACTATAGTTTTTTAATAAAGTGTCATGGACAACCCATGAATAATGTACGAATGAGATCTGTAACGTCGTCATGTATTTATTTTACCCATGATTTGGGAGCACGCGACCGGAATCCGGGGCCGCTAAATGTTTTCGGCGTTGATCCATAGAGAATGGCTTTTAAATTTGGAGTAGCTGGTTGTCAAAGTTGCATTTTGAATTTGGAGCCGTTAACAATGTTACCTATACTAATATTATAAATGTGAAAGTAACCCTGCCTGTCTGTTTGTTTGTTACGCTTTCACGGGTAAACCGCTGAACCGATTTAGATGAAATTTGGTATGGAGATACTTTGAATCCCGGGGAAGGACATAGGGTACTTTCTATTTCGAAAAATTGGATTGTTCCTGAGGGAGTAGCGATAAACGACTTCTACGCGGACGATGTCGCGAGAAACAGCTAGTAAACAATTTTTTAAAAAGAGAGCGTGGAAAATATGAAATGGGGAAAAACATTACTCATTTATTGCTGCGCGAAACTTAAATGTGTCGATAATTTAAAACATTATTAAGCCTACCATTGATGTATCTAGTAGGTTAATTTATCAGGGAAGAGAAAGTGTCGTCATTGACCAACCATCACCAATATTTATTAAAATGAATGAATGCATTCAATGACTTTGCCTTTGACGTGTTTTCGTATTGTCAACGTTTTGTTTTGTTTTAACTCTTATTTACTTGACAATAACGGCGGCCTAGTTAAATACAATACTAAAACAAATCAAACGCAATATCTTTTTAATACAGAATAGATGCCCTGACCACGTACTTCAAGTTCAAGTTAATTTTTTTATATATTATAGGTATATGGCTACTGTCCAGTGGGACAATTCTGCCAATGTTTTTCCAAAAACAGATGCACATTCAGACCACGTACCTATCTCTTAATAGTACTCGTAGTCTGACTTATAACAGCTATCGGGTAAGTAAAAATAACTAAATTGTGTAAAATATTGACCAATGAAGCAATTCCAAATGCAATTATTAACCACTCTAATACCATCTTGATTGGAAGATTCCAATGTGAAAGAGACAGGAATCTACATATTTACGAGGCAGAGACTTCTCATTTTGTATTAGCTATATTAGCATTAACTGGCGCCTACTACGTTATAAGACTTATTATAAGTTAGTAATGGACAGTCAGCTCAAGCTATTGAGTACCTACAGGATGTCGATTTACTAATCTGTTTGTAGAAAGATTTATATTCAGAAGGTGACATCATACGCTAGGCATGTCTTTAATACGATTGTTTCTATAAATACGTTCAATAGGTTGTGTCTCAAAGGTTGTAACTTAACTTATTGTTGGATCGGTTATTTTGAATAATGGATTGCTTATACGAGTAAGGAGTATCTAAAATATTCTACATCAATTTGGAATTACCAAATAAATAATTACTTAACCACAGTTTTTTTTCCAGTTGTTTTTATCCCGTGTGGTTGCCGGGTTAGAATAGTGCCACTCCATGTCTTCCCGTGGATGTCGTAAGAGGCGACTAAGGGAATAAGGGCTTGTAGTATTGTTAGGCGATGGGCTTGCAACCTGTCACTAATACACTATTAAACATCTTGGCCAGATTGTGCAAATTGTGGTTACAGAAATACACTCGGCGTCAAAAATATCGCCCCTCCTCGGAAAATAATTACAACCGACTTTAAACCCTATTTGATCAAGGACAACAATATGATTGTTAGGTATCATTTGAAAGGTAATAAAGTGTTTTTTTAGGAAAATTTAAAAAAAAAAGGATTTTTCCTTGGGGTCAAAAATTAAAGGAAATGACGTTGCGAACAGTTGAAAAATGTTTATTCAAGTTTAAATTTACAACAATAAATGGATAACAAAATTTTACAATAAGTGCCTAAAATTAACTTAAAACCTAGTGTTACCCCCCCTTGCCCTTATCACTGCCTCTAAACGGTCTTTCATTGATTGCACCAACTTTACGATGCCCTCTTGTGGAATGTTGCCCCATTCTTCTATGACTGCGTCCTGAAGATCTTGCAGGGTGGTAGGGGCGGCATCTCGTGACCGAACCCGTCGCTTCAGCTCGTCCCAAAGGTGTTCAATCGGGTTTAAGTCAGGACTCCTGGCTGGCCACGGCAAAACGGGAATCCTGACCTCCTCCAGATAATCCCGAACAATTAATGCAGTGTGGGAGCGAGCGTTGTCGTGCATTAATGTGAACCCAGAGCCGACGTAACCCGCATATGGCATCACATGCTCTTCCAGGATCTCGGCAATGTATCGGCGAGCATTCAGGGACCCTTGGCCGCGAGTGCCTCCAGTCCTGGAGACGCAGACAAGGTCGGTTTTGCCGTCTATAGACATGCCCCCCCAGAACATGCAAGAGCCACCTCCGTAGCCCACTGTCTCTTCAATACAGGCTTGAGCAAATCGGTCGCCCGACCTTCTGTAGACTCTGGCCCGCCTGTCGTTGCAATAAAGACAGACTCTCGTCTCATCGGTAAAGAGAACCTGCCTCCATTGCTCAAACGTCCAATCGACATGGTCGCGGGCAAATTGCAAGCGATCTCTGCGATGCTGTGCGGTCAACATTGGGCCTGTAGCAGCCCTGTGAGCCACGATATCCTTCTCCCGCAGTCTTCTTCTAACCGTAGAGATGCTAACTGATCTTGTCCGAGCTTCTCTGAGGCGTTGTTGCACCTCAACAGCACTAGCGAAGCGATTGCGTAGAGATGATGTCACGATGAAGCGATCATCTCTTTTGGATGTGCAGCGTCGCCGACCAGCCCCACGTCTTCTGATGTAGCCCCCAGTCTCCTGGAACCGCTGAAATACTTGGCGGACAGCATGACGGCTTAAATTGAGTTGCCGAGCGACATCACACTGCCGAACTCCTGCTTGCAGTAGTGCAACCACTTGAGCTGATTCAGCAGCGGTGGTCTCCATGTTCGAGGGTTGTTTTCTTGCTTGAGTTCCTTAGATGTGTTCTCTTCGACGTCTGGATAGTGAATGATTGACATTTGACCTTGCACAGGCATTTTATACCCCTGGAAAAGGGCACAACTCGCGACTTCAAATGAGTATTTGTGCACATTTTTTTCGAAACGCTCTGATTCACAAGCCATTACGTTTTGTTTAAATTAAACATTATTAATTTAAAACACATTAAACGTGCTGTTAATTGATACTAATATTAATTATGTAACATAATTTCGCTAAGGTCTAGATTAGCTTGAATCTGATTTTCGCGGAGGGGCGATATTTTTGACGCCGAGTGTATTAACAAGTTTATAGTTGTTGGTATTTCTGTAGCTCTGCCTACCCCAGTCTGGGAATAAAGGCGTGACGTTATGTATGTATGTAGTTCTTTTTAAATATAGGCCTTTTCAAGGAACTAATTTCCTTAATTTGCATTTTTAACGGCATTTTGCTTTTGTTTCCAGGGTTCGAGTGGCATCGACTTACTTATAGTTCGGGCAACCTAGGATGATGCCTGGGACAGCTCATAAAAACTCGTATTATTATTATTTATTTATTAAAAAGATGAAATTACAACATATACATATAGGAACATATTATGTCCCACAAAACCGTTTACACAGTTTGACTGTGGGATCGAGCAGTCACACATATTAGGTACACTTGTTTCTATAACTTTACATAAATACTATATTGGTACAAACCTAGAAACGCCGTTCAAGAAATTATTAATCGCCTATTTTAAATACCTCGCTTGTGAGTATAGTAAGTGATAGAATTTACGATATGCGGCTGTCACGGGTACCATCCCAGATTGTCCGAATTATAGTCGATGTTCCTAGTTAATGGTTAGCAAACCAACTAAAAGAAAATTATATTCAATGATCGAATTAAGTTGTGATCATAAAGTCGTGGGATACACGTTTAGTACATTGGAAACTTTATTAATTAATATCATCCTTGTTTTGTGAACTGTGGACATCACGACCCATTGAAACGGTAAAACGAGCGAGCCGCTATCCTATTGCGTTTAAACGATTTTGCGTTTAAAATGTCTTAGTATAGTTTATAACTCGGCCGCCACTATTGTCAAGTACATAAGAGTTATCAAAACGGAGACAATACGGCAACACGTTAAAGGCGATATCGTTTTTACCATGTAGAATCTCAGCCCTAGTCTAGTACAACCTTTTATCGAGTAGTTGCGGTTTTTATCAAGGTGAGCGAAGGGTGGAGTAGGAAATTAAACCGGTAGAGATTACCGGTCAAAGACTCTGCGACAACTACTGTATTAGAAAAAAGTTGCTCCTCGAGATCACAAGGAATTAATGCTGGCAGGCAAGGGCGATGGGCCTCAGGGCCTAGATTACCTAATTACCTTCTATTTATTTGCATATAAGATGTCGATATCGAATCTTTGGAGCAAATTTTCTACTTATCTGTATATTATTACCTATGTATATACTCTACGTATAAAACTTTTTCGTGACGGACTGGTTGACAGACAACGCACCGCCTTAAGGCAACGTTTTTCCAAACCAGCTCATGCGCATGCTAGTGCGTCACAAAAAAAAATATTTTTCTAAAACTACAAATTAAAATAACATACTAAAATCTAAATTTGAGGTACACGCACTACATAAAGAGATATTAAATATAATAATAATAATAATAATAATAAGAACCTCGTGAAGGCTGAGAAGGACAAGCTCAGCAAGTACCTTGACTTGGCTCATGAGGTGACCGCTATGTGGGATGTTGACTCGACGATCATTGTCCCGATAGTTGTTTCAGCGAACGGTCTTATAGCGAAGAGTCTCGATCAACACCTTAAGAGACTCTCGCTAGGTGGCTGGATCAAGGGCCAGATACAGAAAGCAGTACTCCTCGACACGGCACGTATTGTGAGGAGGTTCCTCTCTCTGCAGCCCTAACCACCGGTAGCTTGAGCCCTGCCCCGCTGCCGGCGGCACCCGTAGGTTAGGTTTTTTATAGTATTTGTTTTTTATATGAGTATTGTTATTTTACTTTTATATCTTAACATTTATTGTAAAAAACTTAACTTACAGATTTTAAATAAATATTGACAATAATAATAATATCACGGGACAATGTCACACAAATTGACCTAGTCCCAAACTAAGCTCTAGGCTTGTGCTATGGGTACTAGACAACGATAAACTTACTTATATAGAGAAATATATACTTAAATACATAGAAAACATCCAAGACTCAGGAACAAATACTCGTGCTCATCACACAAATATCTGCCCTTACCGGGATTTGAACCCAGGACCCCTAGCTTCGAAGGCAGGGTCACTCCCAACTAGGCTAGCGTGTCGTCAATGTCCTTGATGTTAATATCGATTTTGAACCGCTATAAAAAAGGAAAACTTGCACATGTTACTATGGAAAGACGAATGCCCTAAATCATTCTATCACTAAACCTAGGGATTTGATATTAGGAAGGAATATTCTTTGGCTACCCTAGGGGCACACTGAGTTTTTTTTTCGAAAATTAACTCCCACGGGTGGAAACAGAGGGAGAGGATTAGTTTTCTACGCGCGTAAAGTCGCGGGCGTCCTATAGTGGATCAACAAATCAAAACACCGTACTGGCCATTGTACGCTCAAATGCAATGCTTAATTCGTGCTGTTATTGGTGATATAGAAGTGCTGTTATAGTTCATGATGAGGAGGAAAATAAGTTAGCGGTCACCTGATGTAAAGTGATCACTGCTGCCTATGGACACCTGAAGAGGAATCATAGAGGCGCTGATCGCCTTTGAGAAAACAGTATGCTCGTCTCTTGAGGGTCTCTAAGACTTAGTCGTTTAATTACAGCGGCGCTACTTTGCTACGGGAATCGCCAACAATCTAGATAAAAAAAGTTTCTGTCCAAAGTTTTTTTTTGGGAGAAGTTCTTGTTGCCGACTGTAGGTTTTTTTACAAAGTGTCTTACTTGCAAATAAAATACAGTGAGTCTACTGTAAGTTTAGTGGAGATCCTGTCACCACCTTCCGACTCAGACCAGCTCGATGATGCCATAATATTTTATTATCATCGAAGTTACGTACAAATTTCAGCTCAATCGGTCCCCAGGAAGTGGTTCAAATCTTCCTTGCAAGATTTGACCCGAACAAACATTGAAAGTTAATAAAAAGCTTGTAAAAATAACTTACAAACATTATTAAATAAGTGCTAATGAGATAATCGCTAAATTAAACGCCCCGTTAATTATGTCAGCACGATTGCGCGTGAAATCGCGCGTGACCGGCGCACGCGCATCGCGCACGACTGTCAATGCGTCTGTACTTGGGGTTCCCCAAAATTTTTGTTCGAAGCTGTCTTTCCCCTGTCTTTCTCTCACGAATCTTGCTCAATTAAAGTGTGACAAGGATAACGTATTATTCAGTATTATGCTTTTCTTCGAGTGTTGTGTTTAAGTGCCGAGTAAGGCATCTTAAACGCTGATGCTGGATTAAGTAAGCCACTGGTTACAAGTCTGCCCTGCTAAAACAAATGGCAGTATCTCACACAAAACTCCTGTTGCAAATGCAACCGTATTACTAACAGAATAGGATTGAATCTGCTTTGGCAATTGAATTTGAGATACTGCTTATTGGTTTGGGAGGGTATAAGTGACGTGACTGGTTTAATGGAAGGGACAGTTTGGCAAGTTTGCAATGCGTATAATAAAGTAATAATTATCTAATAATAAGATTCGCCTCGTATCTTCATAGAGGTGCTTTATGTTTTTGTTTGTGAGACTTGTGTAGGCTTGCTTTCTCTGTATGATCCTAATAAATAACTTATTAATTTGTTGAACATTTCAAAGGAAACAACCCCTTTAACATAATGTAACTCATCCTACTTCTACTTCTACAAATACGAGTAGGTATTATAAATGTGAAAGTGTGTGCAAAGGGTGTCTATCATTTCATCGAAAAACCTTTCATCAAATGTATCATTTCATCAACCGCTACTTTCTGCTGAAACCTTAATGCTTTCAGGGTATCTTAAACACATAACCTAACCTAACCTACGTCATTAATGTTTAAGATACCCTGAAAGTATTATGGTTTCAGCAGAAAATAGCGTTCGACGAAATGATACATTTGATGAAGTCATGTCATGAGTTACAACTAACACATACCTACTTAGTTTGTTACTCTTTCACCCTGAATGGATTATGATGATATTTGGAATAGATATAGTGTATACCCTGGATTAACACAAGTTACAGAGGAAATAACGATAATCGAAATCCACGCGGACGAAGTACAAATATAATTTCAACAAAGTTGGACGACACGCTAGCCTAGTTGATTGTGACCCTGCCTTTGAAGCTTGGGGTCCTGGGTTTAAATCCCGGTAAGGGCAGATATTTGTGTGATGAGCACGAGTATTTATTCCTACGTCTTGGATGTTTTCTATGTATTTAAGTATATATTTCTCTATATAAGTAAGTTTATCGTTGTCTAGTACCCATAGTACCTACAAGCCTAGAGCTTAGTTTGGGACTAGGTCAATTTGTGCGACATTGTCCTGTGTTCTATTTGTTCTATGTTCTATTAAAGTTTATAACGGTTTAAATTTTGAATGTTTTCTTTTAAATGCTGGTTATATAATAGGTTGAACTTACTTTTACAGAATTTACAAATCCTTTCCACGTTCTCATTAATAAATCTAATGAATGGCGGAAATTTTAATTCCGATAACTGCAATCTTTGGTACAGCAACAAATTACGGCCGGTAGCACCCGGGCCGGGTGATTATTTATGTCGTAATTAAGCCGCTCACGGCGCCGGCTGAGCTCATTAAATATCCGGATTAAACCGGGTAAAAATGCTTGATAGTTAAGGGCGGGAAGTGGTGCTTGAGAGTTAGTGTTGTGCTAATGATTTTATTGTTTCATGAGATCTTGCCCGCGACTCCGTCTGTGTAGACGCCTTAACAGGCGCCTGCTGATTTTTGTTCCTTCTTAAAAATATGGGGTGATATGTTTTCTTTGGGTTTTGGGTAGTACTATTTATGAGCTCCTTTTCCAGCATAAAGAAGGCTGATGATAAGCTGAGATCTGAGACCTATAGGATTACCCATCTGAAGTCCAAAAAACGATTGCCCGAATTTAGTTTGATCGAAAACGTTCCGACAAATATTGCTTGCCTTTTTTCTTATTTGTCCGAAAGGACACTTCGAGTTTTTATAATTGGTCATTATTTTGCCTTTTTTGTTTGTTTCATAAATTGTTTGTTCTTAATTACTGATTTGCGTGTAATATAATTTATCAACTATAATGTAATTCTATGGAACTTGCTAACTATGTAAACAAGCCGCCATACTAAAATTGACATTAGATGTCAATTTCAATATATTGTTTGTTTACATAGTTAGCAAGTTCCATAGAATTACAGTTTACGTATTTATTAACTACTAGCGACCCGCCCTCGCTTCGCTCCGGGTTTAAATATTATAAATTATAAACCTTCCTCCTTAATCACTCTATCTATTTAAAACCGCATCAAATTCCATTGCGTAGTTTTAAAGATCTAAGCATACATAGGGACAGACAGAGGGCAGCGACTTTGTTTTATACTATGTAGTGATTTACCTATATTTGATTTTGTCTATTCGTGTTTAAAATTTTAATTGTTTTATAAAAAGACCACGAAACCAAAAGTAGTACGATTGGTTTCCGGACCGATTCTCAGGATTACAATCCCAAGACTGCGAATGCGTTTGCAACCCTGAGGACTAACATTACCTTTATGCTAGTAATTTCGGTTGTCTTATCCCACACCGGAACACAACAATGCGAACACTACTGCTTGGCGTAGATTAAAGGATTAGGAGGGTGGTAGCGACCCTGGCGCACCCTGCACCAGGTCCTACCACCGATATGATGTTCATTAGGTTTATACGTGCTTGAAAGTCAAACACCCCAACATCCTCACGAACTTACACATCTTCTATCCCTATTTCCGGCATCGGTTACGGCATCATGCATGAACGACTGGACCGATTTCGCTAATTCTTTTTTTGTTGTGATCGTTCTTGTCAGGAGAAGGTTTTTATGAAAGAAAAAACATGTAAAATCCACCGGGAAAGTAAAAAATTGCAGCGGGGCGAAGCCGATGGCGGGTAGCTAGATATTAATATTAAGGCAGGAAGGAAGGAGTTTAGGATTGAAAGTGGGTATATTGATGATAATGATGTCTTCCTATATTATTCATCAGGGGCATTGGGCTCGCAGAAAGGTTTCCAGGAATAGGGTATAGTGGAATTAAGAAATTAGGATGGAACCAATCCTATAAGTACAACAGGACAATGAGTGGTCAATGAATAGCCATTAATCTACTCTTGTCTACAGACTTAAACTTATCAGGTAGAACTACCACATTATAAAGGTGCGACTACAACTTTAAACTGCGATCAGGTAACAATCGTAAAGATTTCGTGTAGCGCCTTAATTTCCGGCCTCTTTTTACCCACTCAAGCTACCCTTTACGATATCGGGATATGAGAAGGCTTGACCGTTTCAGGCTTTACGTACTTTAAATTGAATTCGCGGACGTTTAACCAACGTGTTCTTTGGTTCGAAATATAAATTTGGACGCTTCAAATCATAGACCAATCACGGTTACTACACGTTCTTAATACGACTAGAAACGTAATAAATAGATGTGTTCTAGCTATATATCGTATAGGTAATTCCTTTATGTGTAATAGCAATTTCCCGCTACTCCCTCAGGAACCATCCAAGTTTTAAAAAGTACCATAGGTATGTCTTTCCCCGAGACTCAAACTATCTCCATACCCATCTAAATCGGTTTAGGGGTTTTTTCCGTGGAAGCGTGAGAAACAGATAGACAGACAGAGTTACTTTCACATTTATAGTAGGTATTAGTATAGTTGTAGTGCACTTTACGTTGACAACCGCTCAAGTGGAACTCTGAACTGCAGATATCATCATATTCATCATCAGCTAAGCCTGAAACAACCTGCAAATTCGAATGCGGGTTACAGTCCGAAACACGTAATAATTCAGGATAACGCAGAATCGGCTTAATGTCCCAATCGTAACGCAATAACGGTAAATCATCGGTCATTACCGGCTCGTTACCGAAATTAGCGGTCGGATCCGCTCCGTAAGTTCGCATGAGGACCACGGGGATATGCGTTGATGTACGCCTTTTACGCGCTGTTTTGTCATGAAACAAAGGCGAACCAGGCTTACCTACTCGTACTTGGCTGCGCCGCGGTTAGCTCAAATTTGACAAGTCACGTCAGATTAGGTTTTCAATGGTCTGATTCGCAAGCAGAAATGTTCGCGCGGTCACCAATTGGGTGCCGCAGGATGGACGACACAGACGGGGTCAAAATGGAGATGGTGGGACGACTTAGACGCATTTCATCTCATTTTTCAGTGTTCGCATTGTTGTGTTCCGGTGTGGGGATAAGACAACCGGTGAAATTACTAGCATAGAGGCATTCCATCTTAGTCCTCAGGGTTGGCAACGCATTTGAGGGTCTATGGGTCTTAGATTCCACTTTCCATCCGGTGGCCTGAGTGCTCGTGTGTCTTTTCCTTGGTTAACATAAACAAAAAAACTCAATCACTGGCCCGACGAAGCATCATAAAGGGAGTGGTTAAGATCATGGAGAGGCCTTTGCACCGGTTAGAAACAAAATGACTTTGCTAACCACTTTGCTATTGGCGGTAAGTTTTGATTGCTATTTTTTTTTTTTATGATGGTAATAACAATAGTATTAGACATTAAAATGGTCAATAATGTTAAAGTAAATTCAATATTTTATCTTATTGTATTTAAGTTTGTGAGTGTCCTCTAGCACCTGCGCTAGAGCAATAGATTCAGAATGAGTCTGAATCTGCCCGAGTTAATCAGCAATAAGTATCCACCATTTTGCCGGCTAATACGCTACGCAAATTAAGGGATAAGGTGTTGTGTGCATAAAATGATTAACTATTAATTATATCGGTAAGTTTACTTCCTATGTTTACCGCATTAAATAACTTTCAACAATAATAATTAAGTATTACAATTTGCCTTGGTGTAAAATAACTATTCATTTTAATTTTAACATTCGATTTGGCTATCGCTATTAATGAGCTGTTGACACAATAAATCAAACATTTAATTTACTAAACAAATCCTACGGAGTAGACACCTAAGAATAAAATAATGTCCATTTTATAAATAAATTATCGGTCCCTGTTTCGAATAATTTGTTTGTACTGGCAACACGGTGAACAAGATAAATGTGGCAACACTGCGCCCTCGATGTCCGTCGCTTCGACGCATGTTAAGACAAAAGATATGTAGTTGGTCTTTTAAGTATTCAATGATATATTGTTCACTTCAAAAGTGATTTCTAAAGTAATTATTTATTTGTGTGGGGAAACCACGATACATGTAGAAATACCAAGCGTTATTTTTAACAAAAAAATCGGGCAAAGGCAGGCCATGCTCAGTATAGGCTTCCGAAGCCATTACAACAACAAAAAACCCAACAAGAGCATGTCGGACCATGCTCAGTGTAGGGTTCCGAAGCCGTTAAGTACTACAAACATCCAAATCAACAAATAATAACTTATTTTCTATTTAAAGTCTTCTTACTTCATCTTTTTTATTAATGGCGGTCCACCGCGATATTCCGCAGTGATTTCGCCAATGTCAAGCGAGTAGAGTAAAACAGTAAAAATATTTAAACTCAATTGGTGCCGTCTTAGATGATTTAAGTAGGTTTAAACACTTTAATCGCCTGTATCTGAAGGTCCAATGATGTCTACTTAGTCGTGATAGTTTTCTTTTCAAATTCGTTATATGTTCTTTCAGATTTTTGTATTTGTAGTTTTGACTCTAGGGGGGGGGACACCCTTGAGTCTAACAAAAATTAGCGCTTTAAAGCTTAATATTTCATAAACGGATTACTAAATCGAAAAACTGTTCGATTAAACCCGTAATAATTTTGAAAGACCTATCCAACAACACCCCATACTATAGGATAGACGTGAAAAAAAAACAAACCCACGTCACGTGTAACTATTAAAAAAATAGTTTTTTAGAATTTTATTGTACCACTTTGTTGGCGTGACTAATATGCATATTCATGCTAAATTACAGCTTTCTAGTACTAAGAGTCTCTGCGCTAGGCTGCGGACGGACGGACGGACATGGCGAAACTATAAGGGTTCCTAGTTTGACTACGGAACCCTAAAAACCAAGACAAAATACAACAAGTATGAACTATTTTCTTTTTTAATTTTTTTTGGTGCGGTTTTACATGATTTTTTGTAGGTGTAAACACTTTAGCTGCCTGTATCCCAGGAACTAATCAACTCTACTTTGTCGTGATAGATTCCCTTTTAAGTTTGTTATTATGTACTTTCGCTTAGGATATTTCAGATATTACCATTAGTTTCGGCGATAGGGAAAAGGGGTTCACGTAACTCTAGCGAAAATTACAGTTTTCGTGTTCAGTATTTCTCATACTGAGATTACATAATAAGGTAAACGCAGCTATCAACGACCCATCGAAAATCTGCAGGTATTACCGACCCATTAGTGTAATTCTAAATTTTAACGTTTCTGCAACTGTTTGAGCCACAGGTAATAGAAGAAATACACGCGTTTGTTTGTTGAGCATCAGATAAACTTACTTTAGTGTGCGTGGCAGTGCGAAAAGGAGATAAAATACATCAAGTTTCTGTGCGGCCGGCGTGGACGCAGGTCTTGTCGTACTGGCTCTTGTTCCGGCAGGTAAGTACCCAATTTTTCTGCTTAAGACATTGAATGCATATAAACGATACCTACAATTATCGTGTAGTATTAAATGTATTCATTTACTTATAAATTCTCGAATTTGTAATGCATTTTATTGATAAAACGTCACTTTATATGATAAAACTTTAACTGAAAATAGGGCGGTGATAGCTTCTTCAATTTTACTAGTTGCAGCCATTAACGACCCATGAGTCGGTAATGGCCGCCACGTAGACTTTCGTTTTTATATCTTTTCTGTTGAAATTTGTCAATTATCCAAGTAATTGTATAAACCATTTTAATAACAAACAATCAGCCTTTGTATAAATCAATTAGCGTTATACAATAATTTGTGTAGTTTTCTTGTTTTTGCGTTGTAAATTTATTGAAAATTACTACATCATTCACAATTCGATTTACTTTAGAGACAATAATTAACTAACCATAATGTAATAAAACGTTGTTTTCGTAGTTAAATGTTGTATTACTTTAATCAATCACGGTCTCTTTTACAGTCAGGAAACCACTGATTATAAATATTATGTACTTTTTATGACTCGGTAATACATTTTACTATTATACCTACATATTCTATTACTGACCCATGTGGGTCGGTAAGAGCAACGATGGGTAACTAATAGCAACCCTACACAAATTAATATACTTAAGTATTTCATGTTAAGTAATATTATTTATATTGGTGTACATTGGTGGTCCAAAAATTGACGATATAATTGAGAATCTAGATGCCTCATGCCTAGGCCAATCTGAAACACCCTCGTGTATGTTTAGCGATTTTCATTGGTTTCTGAGTTATTTGAAACTTTTGGGATATTTCAACAAAAAACAGATTATTTAATTCTGCGATGGTATTAAAACCGATTGGTTTATAAGTGTTTTTTTTTCTGAAAGTAGTCCAATAAGGGATCTTTTGTATTTTTATTAAAGTATTTTTCACCATTTACAGTTGTATCATTTTCTGACAGTCGTTAATAGCTGCAAAAAAAACGTTAATAGCTTCACAGCTGTTACTATGGGTCGGTAATAGAAACAATCGACTTACCCACTTTATTAATTATTTTTCACAAGAAAATTATTTATTTTGAAGCATTTAACGTGGTAAATACAAACCCAATATTCAATATTAACATATAAAAATAATAAAAACACTGTGACGGCTACCAATATTCCTAATCAGTATGATCAATTTTAAAATTGCCTTAGGAGGGTCGTTAATAGCTGCATTTACCTTAGTGTGAGCTCTCCAATGGTATCTAACTCGATATCATTATGTAAAAGAAACAACAAAGTAACAACTTTCTCGGTGTAATTTAAATGCATAACTAAGCCAAATTACAGCTTTGTAGAACCAAGAGAACCTGAGTTAAACCGCAGCATGGGTTCCTAGTTCGACTTCGGTACCCTAAAAAGTACCTCATGATTTCACAATGTTTTATTCCTCTCACCGTTGATGCTCTTCCTAAGTTAACAGGATATCTATGCATACATGGATAGGTATCCACACATGTGTGCGACTGATTCAAAATGACCTGAAAAGAGTGACTGCTGCCATCTTATGATATTTTCTGAGTTGAATGTTAATGTTAAAACACGAAAGCAGCTGACGAATAACTAGTTAAAATTATCAAATTATTGATATTTAAATTTCATTACTTTAATTATGTTCTATAGAATTATTATACTTATTTAAATACAGGAATGAAATTACATAAATCAAATTAAGATAAATAATTGTAATATTTTGACATGTAATATTTTTTTAGTATAATCAACAGAATATGAATGTGAGTATGTATGAGTATAGGCGAAATAAAAATATACCGTTCCCAGTCGGATGTCCTGGTAACATTCAAATGCCTTTTATAAGGCCCCGTAACAAACAAGCTCCTATGTTCTGAATGTTCCGACTTCAATCAACGATGTTTTTGCAGCGGGCGTTAGAAGAATAATCACGTACGTTGAGAGCGAGATTTCGTAACTTGTAGGTTATAAATTGTGAACAGATGACAGCTGTCAAATTCGACCTATTAAATTTCAAGTAGTGTAGTAACATTCTGTACCAAGGTGTGGACAAACCCACAGTCGACACCTAGCTATTATTTGTTTAATCAGTTGATACGGTCCCGCACACGACTGCGCAAACAGGCAAACAATCAGACTGACACACAGAAACTGGCCGCGCCGGGTTAAGTTTGCTTAGCGCATAGCTTCTTTTCTTTATTTTTGTGTGTTTCGATTATAGAAGTAACGATGCTATGGGAATTGGGAGAAGCGTCACTAGGTTTTCATATTGGTTTGTGGAAATAGAAAGGCGTAGTTTGAGGTTATAATTTGCTCGATGACAAGTATCAAGAATGTTTAGTCACGGTAGCTTAAGGCTTTACGAAAGGAGTTCTTGATATCCTTATACTTTATTATGATTTTTTTACTGGCATATATAGTTATATAGCAAACGAGCAAATCGGTCACCTGTTTGAAAGTGGGATCTGAGATCCATAGACATTAGAATTCTCAAAACTACAATCTTAAGACTGCAATCCTAAGACTGTTAATACGTTGACAACCCTGACAGATCCGAACTGATCTTGCACAAGGTCCTAAGTCCTACCACCACTAACACTTACTTAATGAACTTTTTAATGATAATCATCTACTCTGATGATGGCGTGAACATTTACACAAACATGTGTATAGAGGTATGAGGCACTGCGGACATACATAACAGTGATCCCAGAACTATGGGCTAGCCTTCTAATCAACATCCTATCAACTTTGAGATAATTCTATACACTACACAAAAAAAAATTGATACTTACTGATTTATCGGGTTAGGAATTTAAATTAAGTATTTGATCCGAACCGTTTCAGATCAAGAAAATCTTACGCAATAAGCTCGTAATCAATATTTTATCTCCAACTTATTGATCAAGCAAGCCTCAAATCAAAACGATATTAAGCAAACATGCTTTCCGATTGAATTTGAATGATAATGTATGCGTTTAGAATTACAGCCAGCGTCGCCATAACCGCGAGTTACGACTCATTAAATTAATATCTGCTTTCGAAAAGGTGTCTCAAACGACAATTTACTGCATTATAGATCATAAATAACACATTTATTTTATAAGCGACAAATAGCAACGGATTCTAAATGGGACCTATGAAATATTTATAAGTAATGCCGAAGTGGTTTGGCGACTAAATAATATACCTACTACGAATAAATACGAACTAATACGAATTATTATTCAAAATATGGTGAAGTAATCGTAATTCAACGATATATTAATTCCATCTACTTTTATATCATACTAGCGACCCGCCAGCGGCTTCACCCGCTGCAAAAAAAATCGTGTCATTTTTTTTTAATTTTGTAAAAAATATTTTTTTTTTATAAAAAGTATCCCATGTTACTTCTAGTACCTCCCAGAATATGTGTACAAAGTTTCATGATGATTAGTCAAGTAGTTTTTGTGTGAAAGCGTAACAAACATCCACGCTTTCACATTTATAATATTAGTAAGGATTTGATACATATGGACAAAAAAAAGACCATTGGAGATTCAGCTCTAGCGAAAATGACCCTTGTCGACTTAATAATACCTAAACGGTTTCATCATGTACATAGTGTTTTTTAAGAGCTATCAAAAGATATACAACTCAATGTTGGTAAAAGAAAACCTACCTACCTACCAAGTCTCTGAGTTAAACCGCGAACAGATGAACAGACGGACATGGCAAAACTATAAGGGTTCCTTGTTGACTAAGGAACGCTAAAAATGTCATAGATCCTACCGCCATTTTTATTTAAGCCATGCCACCCGCCGTGACTGACAAAAGTTAGCTTTAAGTAGAGGGCGCTTGCACTGTACGGATCAGTGTTGCCAGGTAATGATTAAGGATGAAGGTAATCGAATGAATAATTCAATCGATTGTGGGTAATTAGTATTCGATGTGCGATGAGACGTGGCGACTCGGATCCCGGGTTTGCAGAAATGTCTGTTTTTATATCGCTTTGCAATAGTATGTAGGTTGGAGATATTCAATATTTGTTAACTTTTTTCCTTATAACCAAGTTTATAATGCATAACGCTGTTAAAAAATTAAATCAGAGTGGTGATTGTTACAAAATCTCTAAATGAATGTGGAGTCAAGAAAAAACATAATGAAATAAGGTGCAAAAGTTTTTACATAATGTCATTGTACTCGGTTGTACATTTCAACTGTATTTGTTAATTGCCTTTAAAAATAGACCGAGGTTCATCCTTGTTTCATTGTCTTATAAATCATCAATGAATAAAACATACGAGTTTTAACAGATACTTTTTAGCACCTTGAGTAAAACCAGCAATCTCGTTTTAAGTGTTAAAATGCATTTGCAAGAACCCTTTTAAAAATACCTCTATACATTCTGATGTGTTTTTGATGTCGTAAATTTATAATCTGACGCAATGAAGTTTCAATTTGCGGTATTCCAGAGATTTTCGCATGGAGTTTCGACTTAGGCTTGTCTGTTTGTCTCCTTCTATCTTATCTTGTAAATAAGAGACGGATATTTCTAACCGACCTTAAAGTAGTTAAGGAACAAGTGTTTGATAATAAAATGTTTATACCGTCGTAAACCGCGTGTAAAAACAAAAGTTGGCGGCCATCTTCATTTCGAAACAAAACACTCTTAAATTTCAAAGGTGATTACACATTCTACCGTGGCTCATATCGTTTTTAACGTAACATACTCGGTTTTTTTAAATATATGTATTCGGAAACCATTTTATCAGATGAGGATAATTTTATTTAAAAATGTAACCTGCCCGAACATTTAAAACAAATCTTTTGTAAAAATGTTTGAACGCAGCGCGTAAAATACATTTTTAAACTTGAAAATCCAACGCAAATACGACGTTCATGACTTTTTGAATAAAAATAATCGGCTAATAGTAGTTGAATACGGACTGGCCCAGCAAATATGGCGGGGGCTTAATATAATGCAAACAATATCGTTTTAACGCTGTTACAAATGGCGTTTTGTTATAACCGGCCAGTCGCATCAAAAATACTTTTAAAATTACGTTTTATTCCACGCAGATACGAATGACATGTGTAATGTATGGTAATGCCGTCGTAAAAACTCTCGTGTTATAAAGTATGCACCAATCTTTGCCAAAACGGAACTTTATTGACTTGTTTTACGATGTTTTTAAGCTGAAATAAGATATAGAATGTTACACTGATATGTTGGGGGTCTCTTCTTTAACATAATTCTTCGTTTTTTTTTAGAAACAAAAGTGAGGTCCATTCCGAGTTCTTAGTACAATGCTGTTGATGTTGTGACAACAAAGCGAATGTTGACTTAGGGAGAGTGTGGTAGTCGCTGACTCGTGTAGGTAAGTCTATTGAAGTTTGCGTTTTTCGGGTGTAGCGGTGAAGTTAACACAACAACGATTTATAATAAAACTAGCGACCCGCCCTCGCTTCGCTCTGGATTAAAGTATTATACATATAAACCTTCCTCTTCAATCACTCTATCTATTAAAAAAAACCGCATCAAAATCCGTTGCGTAGTTTTGAAGATTTAAGCATACATAGGGACAGACAGCGGGAAGCGACTTTGTTTTATACTATGTAGTGAAGAAAGAAATCATGACAAATCTTCGTAAATCCAACTTAAGCTCCAACTTTTGAGGTCATTATTGAACAAAGTTCACTTCAGCAAAACCTGTGCTAATTAACGAAAAAAATCTGTACAAAGAGCAATGGGCTAAAATGTATGGAACGTGGTACAGTCGAAGTCATAAATATGATTACACTTTAGTACCACGCCACTTTCATTCACTGAGACAATTACATATAATTATATGTAGCTTATATGACACGTTCGTAGATTTACCATAGCAGCGCCATCTATTGATTACTTACTCAACCCAGTCGAAAGGTATCGACATCTGTTAGAATCATTTGGAGTTAACAGATAATTGCGACTGTCAAATAATAACAGACAAATAATTAGCAATAAATTAAAATTGCGACTATAATTTGAGATTTAAACTATCCTATCTCTCAAGTTGGATCGAACTGCACATGGTGTGCGAATTTTATTATAATCGGTTAAGTGGTATCGGTCCATTGAGGACAAACATTGTGACACGAGATTTATATATATTAAGATAGACATCTAAAACGTAACATAAGTGTGAGGGAGAGTTCCATTTTTAATCTGTTTGTACAAGCTTTCACACGCCATGCGAACGCTACACCGAAATTATTAGGCTGTGGACCACCAGGTAAAATAGTGGCTGTCAAAAGTAAAATAATGACGTTTGGTTTCTCGCTGTGTGGCCATTAACTGGCGCGCCATTTATCGGGTGTGATCGAACAAGATTGAGTGGACGAGCATTGCATGCGAGGTTTTATGATTGAACGTTCCGTTTTACAGATAGTTAAAGGCGTTTAAACGATAAAACTTATGACAATATATCGCACATTTAGAATTGTAGTGACCCAATTCAAATATTTTCAGCTATCGATTTCGAGTCATTAATTTAGTATCTAAGTCGAAAATCAAAATATGTGTATTAGGTCACTATAATTCTAAAGATGCGATATTTATATTTATAATTTAATAAATTTTTTCTTAGTCGATTCACTTAACAATCATTAGGTTTTTTTTCAGTAAGTAAACGCTATGTGGGTAATGTAAGAAGAAATTTGCAGTTGTTTTGTTTTGTAAAAAAAAAATGCGGTCAGCGCAAGCAGAAGTTAGTACTGTTGGTTTAACTTTGGGAATGTTTAAGTACAGTTAAAACATAAAAGGGAAAAAGGGACATGGTATGTAAAATTGTTTTTCTGTTAACAATTCAGAATTATCTAACGGTCGTTTTCAAATAAAAAATACGTATCGTTAAGGACTAAAAGTAACAACGGTAACTTTTCCATCACGTCACGAAAATAATTACTTATTACTGTTTTAAGAGAAATAGTGGCATATCAGACAAAACTGTAGCAAGTTCAACCATATTACTTACAGGTGAGGGCTGAATCTGCTATGCTTAATTAATTTGAAACACCGCCTGTTGGCTTATGAGGGCAAGATATAAATATATGACTAATTTTCGTGACATAATGGTAAAATTACCGCTGTTAATTTTTGTCCTTAACTATAAGTAGGTACTCTTTTTGAAAAAATGCCCATTTACACGTACACGTTAACAATCGAGGTGTCGTTTTGATTTGACATATTCTTTGTAACATAAGTAAGGTAAAGACACCAGTACAGTACTCGACAAAGGACCAATGTTCGACAGTGATTCTTACTCAAAGAAGATAAGAGTTATTCATTTTTTTTGCAACACTCAATTTATAACCCTATGATCTTAGAATTAAAAGCTTCTGTCGATAATTGGTGCATGTCAGCTAAAAGTGTCGAACATGGGTGTTGTTACCTTAGGTTAGGTCCAAAGCAATTTTATGTTCGGCTCCCTAATTTGTAGCTAAGTAAACAGTATAACGACTTTTGTTACATTCTAACACTCACAAGATGTTTAACGATGATACTGACATGATCCTGTTTCTGTCACTGTATTTATATGTTTGACAATAACGAGACGAGAGAGTTATTTCCCGTGTGGTTGCCGAGTTAGAATAGTGCCACTCCATGTCTTCCCATGGATGTCGTAAGAGGCGACTAAGGGATAAGGGCTTGTAGTACTGTTATGCGATGGGCTTGCAACCTGTTACTAATACACTGGTAAACATCTTAGCCTGATTGTGCAAAATGTGGTTACAGAATTGACTTTATGTATGTATGTAACTCGCTCCCTTTTCGAATTTGTGTAAGAAAAATCGTCACTATAACGTCGACTGACTGTCGAATGACGTTTACGTCATCCATTAACTTACCCTGAATGTTACAATAAGTGGCATTCAAAAAAACCTCTGTTTCGCGTGCAAGGCTACTTTTTAACCAACTTCAAAAAAGGAAGTTTTCAACTCGTCGGTTTTTTTAAATCTTTTAGTTAAGCTCGGCCGCGTGTTTGCTCGTGGGTCTCGTGACAGATGACGCCGATTGGCGCACGCCCGTAATTGGACTGTGCAGCAAATATCTTGTTGCATTTTGCATTTTTTCTGTGTAGGGTTCCTTAGGGAAATACTAAGTAAAATTTTCAACGGCAAGTGCTCGAACGCGACATTTTTGGATATGAGCCCGATAAGCTGCAAACTCATTTATGATTCTGATTATGATGCACTTAAGATGCGTCGCGGAGGCAGTAAGGGTACACGGTTGCACTTTAAGCGACCAGGGAAAGATAGAGAGATCGAAACATAACATGTTTATTTGCATACTACAAATCACATATACGATTGACATAATAAAAATAACACAATGACACTAAAATAACGCAAAAACTTCCAAAAGAATGTGTGCGTTGCAGCAGAGCAAAAGGGAAATGGCTCAGCGTATAGCTTTGCTCATCATGAGCAAAACACTGGTATTCCGCCACAACCCCGAGGAAAGACAGCTACAACAAGCAAAAAATTTATAAACAGAAATAACAAGAAGATCATTTCAAATTCGGTCATGCGTTTGCGTGCTCGTGCATGAATTTGCGTGTGATCTGCGTATGTGCGAAAACGTGGGTGTTAGTTTGCAAAATTTTGCGAGTGTATATATAATTACGTCTGGTAAATGTGATAATCCGTAAAGAGATCACTTCTGAAAAAGCGTTCTGCATTGTGTAAAATCGCTTTTGCATTGGTCAGCTCATCATCCACTAACGACTCTGCACAACAAACGGATAGGTACACCCTAGTTAGGCAGATAGCAAATTTGAAACAAACACTAAGGACTAAGATGGATTTTAAGGACTGTCTTAACTCTACACCGGCACACAACAATGCGACCTATAAGGTGGTGAATAGCGAGCGACCCTGATCGACCCAGCACATAGGCCACCACTACCACGTAAACTGAAGTAATTAACATCTTATTTTGTCACTGTATAAGCGACCGGGGTGGTCGTAGTCATACCACAAGTAGGCAAAAATTGTGTTGTCTTCTAAAGCTCAGCGGGGTGCGGTTAGCGCAAATGATAAAAAGAGCCCATTCTGTAGTTTTTGTGCACTGAGCTGCCACACACGATCAATTCATATATATAGTTTGCTGCTTGTTTAAACCGCACTATGTACAGCATTTGTAAAAGTACGGGTCAAAAGGTTCCTTCTCGTCAATTGTGAGAGTGTATAGCCACGCAAAAACTGCGCTTTGAAAAAAAAATGGTAGGTTTATCCAGTCGATGGTTGTCTAGGTGATAAACAACAGAAGTCTAAATGTATGGGAGATGGTAGTGTTAATACGTGACGAGAAATTTTGCTACGGTTATCTGAAATTTCGTATTTCATATCACATTAATAACATGTAATAAAAGTTTCTATCAAAAATATAACAAAGGGAACAAAGTAACGAATGCGATCTGGGAATACAAGTACATTTGGTATGGAAATGCTGTAGGCATCTTAAGACCCCGTAATCAGATCGGCTCTGAGACACCACCATAGCATTGTCGTCGGGTCTTTGACACAATCTTATCGCATTATACATATGAACAAGTATTTTAAAGACATTCTCGAAGGCACTAGTTCATTGAATAACAATTGGAACAAAGTATGACAAGCAGAAGTTTAATAAAGGGCTGTAAAGAGCGAATGAGTACGGAATCCTCCTTAGTCTCCAGTGCAATGTGATGAGCCTCAAGGCTGCACCTCGTTAGCATTATCAGATGCTCGTTAAAGACGGATAGCTCGGACGGTAATGTCTCATTCTATTTGACTTGGACTGAGATCATTGTGGTGGACCCTTGATAAGGTGTCTGCTGACCAGTATTTAAATTTCCAACGTTATTGATGAGGTGTTTCTGATTTTAAGTTCAGTACCCTAAATAGATGGATACAACTGTTATACATTATAGATGGATACAACATATACAACGGTTTTTCCCGTGCGGTTTCCGGGTTAGAATAGTGCCACTCCATGTCTTCCCGTGGATGTCGTAAGAGGCGACTAAGAGAATAAAGGCTTCGAGTATTGTTAGGCGATGGGCTTGCAACCTGTCACTAATACACTAGTAAACATCTCAGCCTACTTGTGCAAAATGTGGTTTCAGAATTATTAACATGTCTTTTTAGAGTTGTTTGTATTTTTGTGGCTCCGTCTACCCCACTCTGGGAATGAAGACGTGATGTTATGCACCTGTTATAGAAATGAAAATATCGCATTTTCTGGAACATATCATTTGAAAATAATAAAATGATTTTGAGTCTGGTCACATAAGATGTGAACGTGGAAGAATAATGAATTGATTAAAATTTGCCTTGTCCCGTTCTTGCAGCGAAAATACATTTTATTTACTTAACCTCCTCATCTATTTCAGAACAAAAACACTCTTCGTTAAATAAGCTCTCTCAATTAATTCCACGTATTATCATGTCAACAGGTGCGCCGTGTAACTAAATACGTGACATCAAGTGAAAAACGCGGGAACGCGAGTTGACGGGGTTGCCACAAAAAATAAATTTCTCCGAACCGGGGACGCGAGATATTTGTAGTGATAATATTAGTGCGCTTCCCTGAAGCTGCTAAGCGTTGCTGACATATTAATTACGGATATACGGAGGTATCTTTCTTCGCTTTGGCTGCGTGGTGCTCACGGATATTGCCGGTGGTGTGGACGCGTGGTAAGATTAAAAAGCAACTGCGCGGTTGCTTGCAACATATTCCTTAGTAACATTAAGGACTTCATTACACCCATATTTTGTTAAAAAAAGGTTCAAAGCTAACGTTAACGTAGTTGGTGACCGTGCCTCCGAAGCTAGCGGTCCTGGGTTCAAATCCAGGTAAGGGCAGATATTTGTGTGATGGGTGCGAATATTTGCTCCCGAGTCTTGGATGGCTTCTATGTGTTTAAGTATATATTTCTCTACATAAGTAAGTTTATCGTTGTCTAGTACCCATAGTACGAGCCTAGAGCTTAGTTTGGGACTAAGTCAATTTGTATGACATTGTGATATTTATTTATTTATTTTATATTTTACCACTGTTATGTTATGAGAAATGATTGTGCTCGGCTGCAGTTTAAAAGTTTGTTCATATTTACATAATTTCTCTATAACTAAGATGATATTCAATAACGGCCTTCATTGAAAGCGTATTCGACTAAAATATACACAAATAAAAATACAAGACGTAAGTCGTTTAACCACCAGCTAGCGAGCATCATAAATATTTTATAAGACATATTAAATATCTTCATGCAAAGTAAGGCCACGCATATTACAAGAATGTGTAATGCATCACTCAGAAGATATTTTAAAACTGTTAAGGAGTCATTCAGTAAAACGTCTTGTTCATTTTGACTTGTGCAATAAATAACCTCTCCATCCGTTGTTAAAAGTCACAATTGATTTAGAAAACATCTTTACTCGCGTCTGTTTACGCGGAATTGAAATTTTAACTAAATGGACAGCCGAGCCACAATAAGGGCGATCCGTCACAATTGGCAGGTAAATTGTTTGCTTAGGGGCAATTTGAGTTAAAAGCCCATGCCAAATTCCATAAGGCGAGCGCCTGCGCCGTGAAATTGACTTTGTCACTGCCCATAAATCTCCCGCCAACGTTAACGACAAAAAACAACATGGCGGCGGATGCGTTCGGATTCATCCACTCGGATGTTTACACAACAGTGGACCCTTCACCATAATGGATCGTTTTTTTAGCGAATTTGCTAAGAAACGCCACATTTCGGTTATTGAATTCGCACTCGACTCATTTCCGTGCTTTGTTTCTGTTTTGTTTTGTGTAAACACTCGGTATAGATAAACTTGTCAAATGCAGGCTGTTTACAAACGTTCTGTTTTCAAAATTAAACAAATCTACGTTGATGTATTTGGGTCCGTTGGTGTGCATGCGATATTAACTGCCGGGTCTGGCACAACATATGCCATTACTGGTAAAATATGATGTTTTTCAGCTGAGCAATGAATGAATTAATATCGGGTGCGTTCACATTTCCTCGGTAGCCTGGAGGGTTGCCAATAATACAGTTTTAAGGCGAACTTTCCGCGTCCCGACGGCCATAACTCTGGCCATAAACATCGCCGGGGTGGTAGATAGGAACCTTAGTTTTGCATAAGTTTGCATTACCAGTTCGATGACGCGGTAAGCTAAGTTGATAGAGAGCTGTGCCTACAAGGCTAGCGGATCTGGGTTCGATTCCCAGAAAGAGGAAATATTTGCGTGATGAACGTGATAATTTTTTCTGTGTTTGAGACTTTGGGATGTTTTCTGTGTATATAGAATTTATGAATCTTTTCAATTTCGTTCGGGACTAGGTCAATCTGTATAGGATTGTACGTAGATAGTTATATTATATCTAATCTTACTCATATACATTTTGTTTTGAATTGTCATGTGGTCTCTACACTCGAAGCCACAACTAACCTGTCTTACCTCGCCTGTCCAGTTTTGCATGCCCTATCGGGAGCGCCATCTAACGGGCGCCATGGAGCGCGCCAAAAAGACAGTTCGTGAAAGAAAAACATGTCAAGGGACGTCTAGACAAAAAAAGCAGTGCCGTATGGCAGGCGGGCTGCGGTCGCCGCTCGGCCGTAATAGCTCACGAAGCTCTTACGGCTGTTCCTCTGTGAGGGCGGAATTGTCCTCTGTGAGGTTCACTTGTTTATTTTTGCGTGTCTGAACAACGTAGAGATTATAATGCGGGAATTTACAGCGGGCACGAGTATTAAGCTCTTATGAAAAAGGCGGAGGTTCTTAATTATGTTGGAAAACCGTTTTTAAACTCACTCGTACATTTCCTAGTAATATTATGAATACATGCTGAAGGAGTGTGTCTGTTTGTCTAGTTGTGACAAGTTCACGTTTGAGCCCGTGAAATGAGTGATATCGTACCTAACCTTTACACCAGAAAAGTCGTCAGCTCTCTTAAGAAAATCTAATATATAACATTCTCGTGTCACAATGTTCGTTCCTATACTCCTCCGAGACGGCTCGACCGATTCTTATGAAATTTTGTGTGCATATCGGGTAGGTCTGAGAATCGGCCAACATCTATTTTGCATACCCCTGAGTGACATGAAAAAAAAAATTGCAGCGGGTTAAGCCGCTGGCGGGTCGCTAGTAGTAATATACGTTGTTCTACTTTGACGTACTATAATTTAGTTAAATATAAAAAAAAATGCTTTTCTTATGATGTATAGTAGTTCTCTATAAAATCTTATTATTATTCACTAGCTGTAGCCCACGACCCCGTCCGCGTAGAAAATTATAACAGCGATACTACAGCATTCTACTGTTGAAATATTTTTTTTATATCGGTCCCGTTATTTCGGAGCCTATTCAATGCAAAGAAACAAACGAATCTTTCCTCTTTATAATATTAGTATAAATTAGTTCATAATAATATTTAACCGACATTTATTTCTAAACTTAATACGAATAAGACACTCTTCCGGGTGATAACTCATAAGTCAAGACCTAGTCCAATAATCTCGTTGGTATTTGCATTTCATGCTCTTTTCGATAAAATCAAATAATTCACGCCATAATGGGTAACTAAGGTCGACAAGAATTAAACATAATATTCTCGTGACATTTTAAACTGACCATATTTCAATTGTCAAGTATTCCTGCACATTGTTCGAAATATCTCAAAAACGTATTTTAGCAGAAAGCGAGCCATACGTCTCCGCGATAAGCACAATACTTCATAACGCGTCTCCAATGATTTATACAAGCCAATGTTTATGTTTCGACTCCTACAGGACAACTGTGTACATTAGCAAGCTTACCATTAAACCAACCCTATTACTACACTAACAAAGTTAAGAATTATATGAACTATAGGCAAATGCAAAGTTGTCAAAACGCAGTTTAACAAACTTAACCATGCGTTCCACTTCGACGTTATTTCAATTACAATACGGTTTTTAATTTGACTGAGTGGTTGTGGAGTTATGGTTGCGTGGGTGCGCGACAATGGGTGCGCGTGGGCACGCCGCGCATGCACCGTCTCACCTTGCCAGCCGTTTTATGGCGTGCAGCGATTCTAATTTAGATTGGAGCTGTAAATATTGGAGAAGATGAATCCTACATGACTGGTAAGACCCTGGCGTGGACAATGTGGTTAAAGTAAATATATTTTACCCGGTTTCAAAAAAGGAGGTTTTCAATTCGACTGTATGTTGTTACGCGATTATTCCGACAATTGTCGATCAATAGGTACACCGGTAAACATCTTAGCCTGTTTGTGCAAAATATGGTTACAGAATTACCAACCTGCACTCTTTTTGTAGTTGTTGGTATTTCTGTATCTCTGCCTACCCCGCTCTGGGAATGAAGGCGTGATAGTATGTATGTATGTTGTCAATCAATTAAAAAAAAACAAAAAAATTGTTTGATAGGATATCCTCCCGAGGTGGTCCTGTTCTCACTAAGTGGGTATCTGATGAGGAGATTCGTGAGGAATTAAGGGAACTCCTCAAATATTATATGCTTATAACGATTTTGGTTGGCGTCTGGGAAAATGTTGCCAGAACATAAAAATACTCTCTGTTTCGTAGAAATTCGATTTTCGGATTTCCCCCATTTTCGAATTTACCCCAATCCACCTTACATGATAAACACAATATCCTCCTTTAAGCGTCGGGGGTTATATAAATAGTTAACCCTAATATATTTTAGTCCAGAATGTAAACTATTCAAATTTAATTTCGTCAAAGCCAACAATAACAATGGAACTAACTAAACATTCAATTTGACATATTCTAACGACGCCATGACATTTGTTTTACATAACGTCAAATCATTAACACATCCAACAAATTATCTGTCTGTCCCTATCAGCCTTTGAACAAACAAGTGAGAGATGCATAGTTCGTGGTAAGTTTTGAAGGTGGGTGGCAATCGGTTATTCCTGAAATCCAAACATCTCTCGGAACGCTGTCGTACGCCCCCTCGAAATGTGATTGTCATTGTTGAACTAGCAATGGGCTACCACGGAGAAGCCAGGGCTAAGTCACTCAAGTGAGGGGAGTTGTTGGTGAGTTTGCTGATAAAAAAATACGATGGATATACTTGATAGAATATACTTGAGGCTCTAAGTGATTGTTATTTTCTTACTAACGTTTGAAAAATTATATCATGATAGCTTATAACTACCATCCTTGTTTTGACTCGAAATGAGCCTCGAATAAACCAAATAGTAGCCACATGTTTATAGCGTAAAAGGCCTTTTTTTTACCACAGTTTTTTTTATATAAAGCATTGTGCACAATGAAATACAGTATAATAAATCAGGGGTCACGCCAGCTTTTCGCGTGAGATCGCAGGTGTTATGACATTTCCGCGCGGTTTCCCGCGCTTCGCTCCAAATGAAAAATGATTGCGAAATTTTTCAGTTCCACGCTAAGTTTTATTGCATTTTTCTAGACGTTGCATTATTTTTCTCGTTAAGGCAGTTGTGGTTATTTTATTTAATATTTGATTCAGTTTGTCTGCAATGTTAATTTTTTTCGAGTGACTCGAGGCGCACCTAAAAGACAATTTGTTCTAATGGTGACTTGAAATCTTACTGACTTAGTGATTCTTCAACGAGAACCAATGGTAGCCCAGAAATCTCAAGGCGTTTTTTACGTCTTCTGTCGCCCACAGCCTAAATAAACTAACTATTAGTCAAACAAAAAGTCCGGCCACATGTTTGCTCTGCCGCGAACGGGGTGGCTTCGCGTGGCATTGTGGTGCTGAGCCAGATCGACCAGATACTGTCTTTTTTGTGTTCGTTTGGATTAAATACATTCAAACTCAACTAAATGAGAACTTAAATTCAAATAAAAAATCTCATTAAATAAAATTGTCTTTATTAAAATTTGAAAAGAAAACTATTCGATTGTAAACTATTCAGAAATGGTAAGTGAAATTCAAATTCAAATTCAAAGTAATATCATTTATTTGTCAAAAACACACTGCAACACAACAAATAAAGTAAAAAAGTCAACCTTATACCAAAATAATATTCATGCTTCGTCGGGAGGTGTGTAACTGGATATAGACAGATAATCCTTTTTTTTTTTTTTTTGTGGGAACTACGTAGTTAGCCTCTGATGGCTTTGACTACTTCGCCGGAGAGAGGGCGGACTCCTGATGGGAGTCCACGCTATAGATGGGTTTTTTACACTAGCATGCCTAAGGGCGCCCCTATTGGGCCGACCTCGGACTTAGGACGCTAGGGGAGAATTTCAATCGAATTGGTGACAGACAATCCTTTGCTCATAGCTTAAATATAAATAAAGAACGGCGACGTTTTCATTATATGAAACACTCGTCTCGAATTTACTATTAATCTATCCTGCCTTGACGCCAGATTCCAAAATCCAGATAATCTTCTAAAACGAAATTAGCATAAGAAGCGATAAATTAACTCCGAAACCTGATCGGTTTATGTTTACACGATAAGTGGCGCATAAAATTAGCGCGTTATAAATTTATATTATAATTAGTTCCAGGTACAAAAACAAGAGGTCGTTAGATGCGGCGCTACAAAGCGTCTAATAGAATCATTATGGCCTGGGAACGTAAAGTGGCCGCTACTACTGACTGCTGTATTGTAATTTACGTACAAAATGTGAGCCAAATTGTTTATGAATGTGATATCCTGTGTGATGATATACCATTTTTTTATTGCTTATATTAGTACCATATACTTAATTTTACTTCATGTGTGCGATATCGCCGGCATTCTAGCCTGTAGTACCTATGTATATTTTCATGTAAATAAATATTACTTTAAAATGAAAGGACCCCTTGACCCATTCTAAGACAGGTACGCGAGTGACAGAGGATGGCATAATATATTATTATTAGTCTTGAATGAAACTGTCAAACTGTCTGTGTTTTAATGGTGGTAGGGCCCTGTGCAGGGTCCGCCCGGATCGCTACCACTATGTTATCCATTAACCACCCGCCAAGCAACAGTGTTCGCATTGTTGTGTTCCGGTGTGGGGATAAGACAACCGGTGAAATTACTAGCATAGAGGCATTCCATCTTATTCCTCACGGTTGGCAACGCATTTAAGGTCTTATTGTAGTCTTGAGAATTCATATGTCTATGGGTCTTAGATTCCACTTACCATCAGGTGGCCTCGTGTCGTGTGCCTTCTCCTTAACATAAAAAAGCTATTTAAATTGACACAGATTATGCTTTTCTAAAACCAATCATTTGGAACTATATGCGATTTTAAAATAACCAACTGAAGTAAGTACTGCGTAGGTTTCTGTAAGTTTGTGTAGGTGACACGAGCATCTGAGGAGTGAGAACCAAGCGAGTTCCAATCGAGAACCAGTGGCAACGCTCACCTATTAGTTTCGCCTGAATTCATTTGTATGCAAATGAAATCGTCCTGCAGATATTAAATTAATTTGTACCGAATCCGTTCTCAGGGGTGATACATTGCGTACCGATAGGTAATTAATGATTAAAATTTATTGACATTTAACTGGATGGCTTAATGGAATCTGAAGGTTACATGAAACAATCTACCTGACATATTTTAACATTCAAATATATACTTCGCTAGCATTAAATACGAAGCAAATGCACAGTGCATGTACGATAAAATAAAGTAACTCGTCATTTTATCGAATTTAACTTCATCGAATGTATCATTTGATCAAACGCTATTTTCTGCTGAAACCATATTGTCTTTCAGGTTATCTTAAACGTTAATTACGTCGGTTAAGTTAGATGTTAAAGATACCCTGAAAACATTATGGTTAAAGCAGAAAATGCGTTCGATGAAATGACACATTATGAAAGGTGTTTCGATAAAATGATAGACACCCTTACAAATAAAGTATATGTTTAATGTTAAAACAAGTTAATACTAAGTACCTACGACCACTCCTACTTTTCATAAATAATGGGAATGAGTTTTTTTTGCCATCTTTAGGTTTTTTCACAGTTATAAGGTGCTTAGTGACACCAAACTAACGAGTTCAAAACTCACTCGGTGGGTTAGTTAAGTACAGTGGAGTTCCTGCTGCTACCTTCTAACTCCTCCATCAGATCAGCTTTTAAACACCTTTTTATTGTGTTGCGATGTCATCTAAATCTCAGCCCATTCCAATGACGGTACAACTAAATATACATATTAACAAACAAAAAAAACGAAGTATGTAAAGTTAATATAAGCTTGTCAACAAAATAAATTTAACACATTCAGTTCCAACCTTTCCTATTTTCTTTCACTAAGGCGCCTATAATGAGTCTCTAATTAATTAGTTTTATTAAGCGCTTAAGTTTATCTTTATTTAAAAACACTTACATTATTATTACACGCGTCGTAAAGGTGTGCAGCGCAATCTGAAACAAGCAATTAGACATTTTAATGGATTAATACTTACTCAAAATGCGTAAAAGGTAATTAATGGCTTAAAATGTATAAGGACTCGGTTTCTTATAAACTTAAGGTACGGTTCCGAGCGTGCATAAGGATCCCACGCCGCAGCGGCACGCTCGCCTGCCATGTTAATTCCGGATTCACTTTTCCACTTGGCGGATGTATTAAACGGCGAGTTTAAGTTGTCCTGTTAGGGCGTACAAACAATATTTTGGGAACTGCATTCACGATTAGGTAGCTTAAAGCTCGCTTCTATTGCATCAGCTCGCTCGGTCAATCGACCGCTCGACAATTACTAGACACTAGCTGCGCTGCAGAATGGTGCCTGTGACAGCGCATTCAAACACGTATTACACTTGTTTTTTTTAACTTTACTAAAATAAATAAACGCAAGTAATTGAAATTAAGAAATAGGGGTAGCGTCACAGGCATCATCCTACGGTGTAGCGAGTGCATGGGACATGGCTGAAGTTGCATTGGTTATAAAAGTAGCGCAGATAACTGAGTACATACATAACATCACGCCTACGTTCCCAGGGTGGGGTATAGGTAGAGCTACAGAATTATCAACAACTCTAAAACACTCGATGATGATAATTTTGTAAACACCTTTTGTACAAACAGTCTAACTGAGTAATTTGTCATTTTAGTGGATTGCTATAGTTACTACCTACTCCAGTTCATTAACGAGTTCTTCGGCGCTCCAGTATTGAATAACAACTTTGTTATAGCTGTATTTTTGCCCTAGTAACTGTATTTGTAATTGTATACTATCGTTTGTCAATATTTATCAACCGCAATACATATGTATACGCAACGTGACGTCACGCGGTTTATCTCACAGTCTGCGTTCTGTTTTGTCTGTCACTGGTGTAAGTTTTTATTCATTGAAACAGTTATTTTTTCAATTTAGAAATAGTATTCGTCGATAAAATAAAAATGTCCCGTGCGTTCGTAGCTCTCGTAAGCACGTAATTTTGTACCTTATTTCAATGGGATTAGGTGCAAATGTAAACGTATCTGAGAAACTCGACTGAGTGATTGTACCTGCCGCTTTAGCCGAGCTTGTTCTTCGACGTAACCTGCGACCAAATTGAAGATACGCGTACTAATACTACGAGTTATATTAGAAGTAACAGTAATAATGTTTTAACGGGACCACTTAAGCTCGCTGGGTAATAATTTGTCGACGAATCAAAATGCGAGAATCGTTCGAAATCACACCTTCATTCTCAAGAGTGTTGCATTTCAAACGAACGGTTTTTTGTCCCGAGAGCAGCTGTCCGCTGCGGGACGCTTTTTTCGATCATAAATATCAATTCACACAAACCAACAGAACGCATTTGTATTTGTTTAGCCCGGACCAAGGGACGGGACTTCCTTCGCTTGCAAATTTCTATTATTAAAGTTATTACCGCCTTTACGAGCCAAATAAAATTGAGAATTTAAGCTTGATTTATTGTATACAACACGCCGTAAGTACGGGTCGTATGTCACTTTATTATGGATTGTAAATTAGGCAAGTTACGTTAATGCGTAAGTTGGAACGATTACAAATGTGTCGTTTCGATAAGAGTTATTAATACATGAAATTCGCTGTCAAAAGCTATATAAACTATCTTATCTTCAGGACTGGGATTCTGCACGGTAATAACGATATCGTCTTTGACGTCTTTCCGTATTGTCAACGTTTTGATAACTCTTATGTCATTTACAATAATGGCGACTGTGACATAAACGATTCTAAAACACGTCAAACACGATATCGTTATAACGCAGTTGAATGGAGGCCCTGGGCCTCTATTCAGGTGAGTTATAACGATATCATGTTTGACACGTTTAAGTCACAGTCGCCATTATTGTAAATTACATAAGAGTTATCAAAACGTTGACAATACGGAAACAGGTGAAAAACGATATCGTTAGTACCTTGTAGAATAGAGGCCCAGTATGTTTAAGACTAAGCTGGTGAGCCATTAAATCAACAAGTGTTATCATCTGCGTCATTGTAACCTACCATCAGATTGTTTTTTTATTTATCCTGGTTTGGCTAATTAAGGGGAGAAGAACCACTAACATAACAAAATATACTCAATACTCAATACTCAGCTATCAAAATACACTTGTACAGTCAAAGACTTAAATTTGTGACCCACCTTAGGTCCAAAGTCAATCTGACATTCTACAGCAATAAGGTTGAGTTTCCTCTAAGTTACAAATGACTTGGCATCTCTAAGGACATGGACAACTTCAAGCAGTTTTTTTTTTTAAATTGGGTCTTAAGCTTACGCTCATGACAGTACAGGAAACAATGTGAAGCAAAATATCCTAGCATATATTTTGTATCTTTTTAACATGTATTGTGTACCTAAGTAACTATTTTGGAGAAATAAATTTATTATTATTTAGTTAATTAAATGTAAAATAAAACATCTTAAAACGGGTAACAAATATACCTACAAGGAAACTGCACGTGCGTTTTTAGCGTCACCATCTTGTCAACTAAAATGGCGTCGCGACAAAATGGCCGTCGTGACCAACGCCGTTTCTTGATTAATGACTTAATTGTTCAAGTTTAACTGTTAAACGGTTAAGTTTCAATGGACGATCGTCGAGTGAGAAGTAATGGCTTAGCAATGGCCAGATCGGGCGATTTCAACCGCTTAGGGTGGATTAGATAACGAGCTTTAAGAGACGATTGAGAGGGTCGATTATCTTTTGTATAGCTTTGGGCTGATTAACAATATTTCCGCGAATAAAGTTTTCTGAAGAAAAGCAGGAGGTACTTGGCAATTGGCAACTCTTAAAATACTTAAATTAACATAAGTACGGACGGAAGTATTCAGCTTTATCACTCTAATCCTAGTTAATATCATAAATGGTTGTATTTATTTGACTTACGTTTGCGTCGAAGCGTAATCACAGGGTGACGTAAATGTTTGCGCAAATATTGTCCTAAATCAAAAAATGGCGTATGAACATGGACAAACGTATTCTACGACGCAAGTCACCTGTAAAACGAAGTAAAAATAGGTTTATGGTATATTATTTGGTGGACCAATAGAGAATGCCATTAGGCGTTGAGTTGGTATAGTAAAGATTATCTTAAAATAACGATGTACTCATATAAGTATCGTCATTCGTGCTGTTTGCGCGGTAGCCATTTTCTAACAGGTGTACCGTCCGCCTGATTGCCTGTTTTTGGCAAAAAAAAGGAGGTCGTCGAACAAGAAGGACACTTGATTGTTAGAGACCATTGCGGCCCATGTGGGCCGAGCACGCTGCCACGGGACTTAGTGTCAAATGACGTCAAACGGGAACTAGTGTCAAATATTATTATGAAATTATTAAAATGACAGCCACCCGGGGATTAAGTTGCTTAGTAATAAAAGGACTCAAATCACACAAAGCACACTTTAATTTTAAACCTTAGTTCTTTATACCTACGTTGGAATATGGAATAGACGAATTATAGTCCCGACCCTATGTCAAAAATTGTCACGTGGCAGCGTGCTCGGCCCACTGATCCATACAAATTACCAGGGAAATTATAGAGAACATCGTATATGTTTATAGGGTTGCTGTTCAAAGGTCTTTAAGTCTCGAAATATAGGTTTTGGAAATACCACCGCTAGAGTTGATAACTTGTAGGTACTTAATAAACTTGTCAGTATTCGGAATTAAGGACAATGAACTTGAACAAACCCGGCTATTAGTAAATATTTTATCAGTTAATCAAAACATGATTCATCTGTAGACTGTTAAACTCGTACATAACATACTATACTTATTATATTTAGAAAGGAAATAACAAATGGATTGATCCTTACTTGAAACTCTAACCTAACCATTTGTGATTAAAACATCTGTTGTCTTTTAATAAAGGCATTAAATCTTTTAAGAATTTTCTATTTAGTCTTGGGTTCTTTTACATTGAACTTTCTTTTGCCCTCGACTTGGTTGGCGTAAAACTGTGTATAGATATTAATTTGCGTGCATTTTTTATTTTTTTTATTTTAAATAAAGTGTCCTATGTCCGTTCTTGAGGGTCTGTATCCTTTATCAAATCGGTTCTACGGTTTGCCCGTGAATCCATAACAAACTCTTGCCTTTGATAATGTCCGTAAAGATTTAAAAGTTACCCTTAATTTGATAAGTGTCCCATATACTTGACGTAACATAATGTTCACTTTTTGTATTTTTTTAATTGATATTTTTTATGCTGGTTCAAAATCAAATAGGGTTTTGAATTCACGACTTTTTTAATTTTTGCCAAATTAAGGGTTGGCGCACCAGCGACCGGCCTTCTCTTCGATTATGATGTGAGTTTTATCTAACACCCGTAATTAACCCAGATTTTTTAAACATTAAACCCTTCCGTGAAAAATTATCTTAGTGATGGCAAAAACCGCATCACCGACTCGGAAATTGATTTTGTTTTGTACCTAATAACATGTAATAATAAAGAGTTTTGTTCGTATAAACGCGATAAGGCGTGAACCGAGTTACATCGGATGTAGGGCGCGGACGTTGTCCTAATCACGTAGTCTAGGTCCAACAGAAGCGCCTGCGTAGTTATCGCAGGTCAGGAGCCGGCAGACTGCTGATATCGCTTGTTTTTTTACCCTACTGCTGTCAGGCAAATCTTTATTTGTTTTGGGGAAGTTAAGGTTCATTATAAATTTTAAACTCTCTGTTATTCCTCACGGATAACTGCAATTACGTAAAAATTTCTGGATAAATCTAGGATATAAGCTATCTCCATTCCAAATTCACTCCGTTGCATCGTGAAAGAGTAACAAACTAACACAACACACACACACACATACACACACACAAACTTTCGCATTTACAATATTAGTAGAATTCCATTGCATTGTTGGCATTCCATCTTAGTCCTCAGGGTTGGCAACGCATTTGAGGTCTTAGGATTATAGTCTTGAGAATTCAAATGTCTATGGGTCTCAGATTCCACTTACCATCAGGTGGCCTAAGTGCTCGTGTGCCTTCTCCTTAACATAAAAAAAAAAAAATTGTGGTTCCGGTGTGGGTTGATATAATTTTATTAATAATTAACATCAGGGACAATCTCACACAATTTGACCTACTCACAAACTAAGCTCTAGGCTTGTACTATGGGCACTAGACAACGATAAACTTACTTATATAGAAAAAACAGACTCAGGAACAAATACTCCCGTCACATTACACAAAGATCTGCCCATACCGGGATTTGAACCCAGAACCGCTTGCTTCGTATGTCACTACCACCTTGGCTAACATTTCGGACTATCATAGAGGTATTCCAACTGGATTCTCAGGTTTGGCGACGCAGTTCCAGTTTTCAAGTAACAAATGTCTATAAGCTTCAGAGCCTAGACATCTGAGATCCATAGATATTTAAAGTCCCAAAACTACAATCTCAGGACTGCAATCCTAACCCTTACTTATAAACGTGGAATAACCGTGGGATAGCTTATGCTATGCGTTGTCACTTTCTGTCAGAAGCAAATGTCACAGTTACAGATAAGGACGAAGCATGGCATATAAGCTACCCCAGGGTTATTCCACGTTGAGAAGTAAGGGGGTAAGACTCCAAATGTGTTGTCAACCTTAACGACTAGGCTTCTAAATCTCTCTCTCTGTCTCAGCATCAGCATGCTTCTAAAGTAATTACAGCGGTTGTCTTATCCCGACAGCGAAACGCAACAATGCGAGCACTGCCACTCGGCAGTAGGGTAAATAAGGTGGTGGTAGCGATCCGGACAGAACCTGTACAAGATCCCATCACTTAGTAATGGCAAGTCTAGTAGATGGTAATTACCTGGAGTTATAATTAACGTTACATCGAATTAATTAAGTATTCTACTGGTATTAATCAAGCGAAAGCACTCCACTTAATTAGTCTTTCAGGCATAGTTCATAAAAGCAAAAGATTGTGGATAAAGTTAAGTTATGACTTAACACGGTGACTTATGACATGAAATGGAACACCAAGGAAAACGACATATCACCTTCTAGTGTGACTACGTTTAATATTGATGATCCTGACTTCATGACGATACAATTTCTCGTAAAGTAAAGAGATTATTTTGGCAACGATGTAATTCGAACGTAGCATTTGACTGAGGGCGCAGATAAACTTGATCATTTACTTGCACGTTATGGGCAATCGAGTTAATGACAGATTCCTAGGATGCTTTACACACGAAGAAAATTCTAGTAAATCATAGCAAAAATGTCAATTTTGACATGGTTAAACTATATTTAAAAAATTGTGCAGATTTATAGAATGTAAATTGTGTAGACGATCAGAAATAAATTCAGCGAACTTCCCAAAGTAAAGCCAACATGAAAACTTAAACCTAAGCAATATCTGTAAAACTCTCTACTGAGGAAATTCGACAAATTCAGCGGAGCTAATATCAGACCTCCACAATTTTTTACATCTCAAAACTCAAACTGAAAACGTATTCAAAATATTCCAGAAAGCTCTCGTATGTAGAAATAACTCACTCAACTCCATATTTTCATGAAATTCTAAGACCATTACCGGGCAAGTTGAAAGCTTAATTCGCCGATCTAATTTACACAAGTGCCGCGGTAATTAGACGTCTGGGCACGTTAGTTAAGGGTGGATTACACGGGGCAAGCTGCTGACCTGGCTGTAGGCAGTTACTGCCACATTCGCAAGTTATTACCTACTTAATGAGCACTTACTACGACAATCTGCGACGACGACGGCCCGAGACAGTCCTGTGTACGAGTAATGTCAGTTAAAAAAGGTATCGGTAATCGGGAAACTTAACTATTGACATTGTTATAGTGTTATTTGTTTTCTCTACCATAGTGCCAAACTACCGCTTGAAGCTTTTTCTAATGGCAGATCAAATACGTTGTGGATTGAAGTCCTTGTTTCTACTACGTCCGTAGGTCCGTACTATATAATGTTTGGCACAGTCTGCCCTGAAGTATGTGGTCATGGTTTAAAATCTTCATTTGGTCGTTTTATTGTTAATTTTGAATTTATAATCATTTTGTAGGTTATGATTTGATTTATTTCTCAAATTTATTAGATTGCTAGCAAGTTTGGTTGCCGGGTTAGAATAGTGCCACTCCATGTCTTCCCGTGGATGTCGTAAGAGGCGACTAAGGGAATAAGGGCTTGAAGTACTGTTAGGCGATGGGCTTGCAACCTGTCACTAATACACTATGTAAACTTCTTGGCCTGATCGTGCAAAATGTGGTTACAGAATTATCAACAAGTCTGTTTAGAGTTGTTGGTTTTTCTGTAGCTCTGCCTACCCCACTCTGGGAATGAAGGCGTGATGTTATGTATGTATGTATGTATGCTAGCAAGTGACTAAACATTCAATTGGTAAGCCTGTAAATGATGAGCTCTTCGAAAATGCGTCAAAGGAGAACCAGAGGTGAGAGCGAAGGTGGCTGTCAAAGCCAAATTAGTTTTTAAAGGTAACCTTGCAACCAGCAAGGCGCACAACTGACTTGTTCAGTTGTACGTATAGTAGTCCAAATCGCAAGTCAACATTGCTAACTCGCCGCGTGTAGCTCGGCAAGCGAGACCTGCGCGCTGCGCGCCTCTGGGAGGCAATACGTGAGTCTGGATCTAATTAATTTTACCTACACGTCTGGGAGTCGATAGGGTTGTCGGTAGGAAATATGAACAAAATAATATATAAGGAAAAATATATTAGGAGAATGAGCGTTACGCCAACACGTGTTTTTGTTGAAGTTTGCGCGTAGATCTATTTATTTCGGGATAAATGTTTGCAAATTTGGCCAAATCCGTTCATTAAAATCGGAAAGTTAAATCGTTGTGACTAATGTTCATATTTTTAAATATAAGTATTATTAAAAGTACACAAATAATAACATTTTGGATCCTTCTGTAGGTACGTGGTAATATTTAGTTCTATGTCTTCGTGTACACTGTTTTCTTATGTGAGCTTACTCTGATTTTTTTTTCTCAATATAAAATTCTTTTTCGCGCAAAGATCGTAATCCTTTCACTTTATCGTCGCTCGCTAAACTTAGAAATTTCAACTAGAACCTGTTAGGTAACATTAAAATTGAAAAGCTCTCAGGACGGCCAAAGTTTGAAAAAGGTTTCAAATATTTAAGTACCTAATGCGGCTTGAATTGGGATGGGCAACCCTGAGTTCCTTGGTCCTTCGAGTCGTACACTTCATTAATTCTACTCGCGTTTAATCTATATACCGGGGAAGTGCATTTCTCAGGATAATTTAAGGATTTTTTGTAGAAGTAATAGAGATTTCAAACGCTTTGTTGCACTTTACAACACATTTTTTCAGACAGCCGGTGAAATTACTAGCATAGAGGCATTCCATCTTAATCCTCAGGGTTGGCAACGCGTTTGCAGTCTAAGGATTGCAGTCTTGTGAATGCGTTAACATCAGGTGGCCTGTGTGCTCGTTTGCGAAGGCATTGAGAAGTCAAAACCATAAAAAAAACATAGAGTCGCTTAGGTCCTGTACCGCTTTGTATATTTCAAAGCCGTATACAATGGAGTAGAAGTAGCAATTAGATTTTATTCGGTTATGGAATGAATTTACTCCATATCAAACTCTATCTTCTACAATTCCTATTTCATAATTTTGACCAATTTTACCCCCCTACCCTTGAATACTAACAGAGTATAATGTAATTCTTTACTTTGGAATTTTGGATTATATGAATAGCGATGAACGATCACATCATGTTACTTGTTTGCCCGTTTCTTCGATAAAAAAGGAACTGAGTTGGGAGTCATATGTCGACCGTACACACCTTTTATTTTAATCATTGTTTTTAAAATTGGTAACCGAATACGATCGATAAAAACTCATTTTACGGCATTCCTCCCAGAATGTCATTGAGCGTCCATAAAAATATGAATAAACAAGCATAATGTCACAGCGATGCTATCTCCTGATATATGGCCTCTGTTCTTGGACAAATGTCCTCTATACACTACCCAACCCTTTAAATTACACACGAATACACTCTTATAAGCTTTGTATTATAGTTCTATTTAGTTTATACTGACGCTTTACAAATAAATGTCATCTTCACCAAAAAAATCATCATCCTCTACCAAATCTAAATCAAAAATATTGATTCCAGTTATAATTAACAAACATTGCTGCGTGCTCACGACCGTAGTTAAGAAGTTTCTAGTAAAGGAAGTAGTGGATAGCAAAAATGTGAGTTAAACGTTATTAAAGTAAATGTTGGTATGGTTTAAGATTTGGGAAGGCGATTCGTTCGAAAAATGAAGCAATAAACGAAGATGTATTTAAAATTTAGAGGAGAATTTTCAATTGTCACATTTAGGTTAAAGACAAACTGATCACGTAAACTACTTTTATTTAGGGTAAATTATCTTAGAGGGAATAAGGTTGAACACTTAATATACTTATTATTTTCCTGTTCGTTAATGCTTAAATTTTACATATCACAGCTGATTATTAGAGGAAACTAAGTAAGTCAATAACCTTCGAACCCAAACACATTTTAATAAGTTAGCATTCAAGCGGCTGAGAGTCGGGTTTAAGATTTACTGTTCTGAGACTTCACTCGTCTAAAAATATAGTATAGATATTTAAATCTAGATATTTATTTAGTCTTGAGAATTCAAATGTCTATGGGTTTCAGATTCCACTTACCATCAGGTGGGCTGAGTGCTCGTGTGCCTTCTCCTTAACATAAAAAAATAATAGGTATAGATTCTATACCTTAAACAAATAAATATCGACGATGACGAATCTACCCCGAGCTGAGATCTAGAGCGTCGTGCTGCGCGCGCGCATCGATCGCGATACCATCGACACCCGACATCGACACATTGTACTTACGCGCGTCGTGTCTCGACTAGATACTGTGTATTATTTATTATACTAACGAGGTTATGGCATGTTGTGACTTCCTTCATCTGTGTACAGTTTGTCTAAGTATCTCTACGACATGGTAACTCATCACTTCATCGAATGTATCATTTCATCGAACGCTATTTTCTGCTGAAACCATAATGTTTTCAGGGTAACTTCAACATTAATTACATAGGTTAGGTTAGGTTAGATGTTTAAGATACCCTGAAAACATTATGGTTTCAGCAGAAAATAGCGTTCGATTAAATGAAATTCGTTGAAATTATACATTCGATGAAAGGTGTTTCGATAAAATGATAGACACCCCTAGGACATATTATTATTCTATGTGTTCGTCTTATTTCACTCGAGTCTTGCTTAACACATTCGCTGCCGCGCTCGTAACCGATTCCAGCGTTTTACCGCTGTGTAGCTAAAACTGCCAACGAACAGAGAACCCGACTAGCGGGTTGATAGCCCTGGCCGTGGTAATTGTGTATGTAAGAAACACCTGTTTGTATACCAACTTTCATATTTATAATAAATTAGCTATTGCTAGCGACTCCATCCACGTTTCATCATCATTCTCTTGCCCTTATCCCATTTACTTGGGGTCGGCGCAGAATGTCTTTTTCTTCCATACCTCCCTGTCACTCGTCATCTCGTCACTTACTTCCTTCCTCTTCATATCGTCTCTCACACAGTCCATCCACCTTTTCCTTGGCCTACCTCGTCTCTTCCATCCCTCCCTCCTCGTCTCTTTCATACCCAATACTTTTTTGGTCACATGACTGTCATCCCTCCGCATAATATGCCCATACCACGCAAGGCGATGGGATCTCACCTTGTCGATGATAGGTGCTACTTTCAGGCTTCCTCTAATATACTCCATCCACGTTTATAGCAGGTTAATTATCTCCAAACCAAAAAAACATCGAATTTAGTTCAGCTATCAGGCTGTGAAAACGTAAGAGACTGATTTGACAGGCAGAGTTACTTTCAGATTTATAATATTTAGTTTGGTTGTTTATCTTTACGCATTCCACATAGAAACCTTTACAATCATACAAACAAACAGAATTACCTTATATGTATAGTAATAATCCATTCAGGATTGACGTAAACTGTTGTGCATTTGCCTGTCGTTCCGTACATTTTGACAGTATCCTCCAGAGGGCCTAACACGCTGCCACGAGACAAGATTTTGACATAGGCCTGAGACTTTAATTCGTCTATTCCATATTTCAACGTAAGAATAAACAATGAAGCTTTAAGATAAAAGTGTGTTTTGTGTGACTTGAGTCCTTTTATTACTAATAAACTTGAACCCCGGGTGGCTGTCATTTTAACAATTTCATAATAATATTTGACACTGGTTTCCGTTTGACGTCATTTGACACTATAGTTTCCGTGGCAGCATCCAGCACACAGTTACTAGCTTTTGCCGAATGCAACTTTGCTAAGCGTTTAGGGCCACATTTCCTTCCTTACCACTTTTGTTACGTTGCGTCAAATATTTGTCTAAAGTCGCCTGTATCGTAAACAATGTAGTTAGAGTCAATACATCAAATTTACCGCCTGGTTTCCTTAGAAATATGTCCGAACTGCAAATATTTACGTTATAAAGAACAGCCAGCGAATAAATCGTGAATTAAACAGGTTAAGGCTTTAATTGCTCGAAACAACGCGCTTTACGAGCTGGGGGATACCATTAACTAGGGCTGTCACTTTTTAATGCTTGATAACTAGTAATCTAAAGCCAGCTGGATACGACTGCCTCATTATCACGATTTAATGCCGCTATTTTGGCTTACCCGCTACAAGATTTTAAGACTAATCTAACCAAAATCGGCCCATCAATGGATTCCTATTTTCAACTTAATTTAAAGCACTTATTCTAGACTCCACTCCACACATCAGTAATATGGGATGAGTCTACTAGATGTTAATGAGAAGCACCGGATAAACTCTAGCAGAAGGACGTATACATTTTGAAATCTTTAAATAGTTAAGAAAATAAAATTTTAAATTAGTTACATAGTGACAACTGGGTCATACACACTCTTAAAAACAAGAGTTGTGTTTCCTGTGATCAATGGTTAAAAGCTTGTGTGCATATAAGTTTTGTTTTTATATGATAGACCTAAAGCTGTCCTGACACCGTTTATGTGGGAATGGGCTTAGCCTGAAAATTAAGCCTTAAAAACTTCCGGCGTTAAGAAAGCCGCTAACCTAAATCTGTGTATGACCCAACTGTCTGACAAATAATAACTAACAGTGGTTAAAAAAATGGCAAAATATCGGCCAAATACACGTTAAAAATAATTAAAAATCGTGCCAGAAGATTTAAACCAGGTTTGTCATATCAAAAACAACAATAACAAGGAGAACGCGACAAGGTCTTTAAAGTAAAAAAATATATCAAAGAAACTGAAAAGTAAAAAGATGTTTGTCACACGGTGGGAAAAGTATACCTAGGTTTGTCAGTAAATTTATGTTTACGATGCTCTCGATGGGTTATCCCTTAAATTGGCATAGTTTCAAGTAATGCACACAAGTATTATAATATTAAACAAAAAAAACTATTTTTTATGCTGATTTAAAATCAATTAGGGTTTGAATTCACGCTTACAAACGACTTGAAATAGAAAATTAGTTATTGTGTACTTGTTTGTTTTGTATGTTTGTAGTACATAACGGCTTCGGAACCCTACACTGAGCATGGTGCGACATTCTCCTGTCCGGTTTTTATGTTTGTAGTACATAACGGCTTCGGAACCCTACACTGAGCATGGTCCGACATTCTCCTGCCCGGTTTTTATGTTTGTAGTACACAACGGCTTCGGAACCCTACACTGAGCATGGTCCGACATGCTCTTGCCCGGTTTTTTATTTTTGCCAACGTTAGTAACGGGCCGGGTTTCACTGACAAAATGTATAGAATTGGGGATCCAATCATTTCATAACAAACATTTCACAAATGACACAAACATATAATTTGACAACCCACATTTTTTCCGAAACTGTAAATAATTCTGGATTTATTTCAGGACCATCGTATAGAACCCTATAGGTTGGGTTAGGTTAGTTTTATAAAGATCCTGAAATATTTGTAGTTAAAGAAATGAAACGGGTTGGCATGTGAATAGGTAGCGAAACGATGCCTTTGTCAAAGATATGTCGACGAAAAGGCAGAGAACCATGGAACAGACATAATCGAACGTACGTGATTGTGCGGCAGATTACGTTAATCCTAAATATATCTTAATTTTTGGCAGGCACCTATTGTCCCTTTTCTTCCGTCCTCCCTCCTAAACTTTTCGGCAACCCTACTGAAGAGGTAATTAGGGTGCGCACGCGAAGCTCCGATGAATCATGGTCGCTTTGTACCGCGCCGCGGCCGGAATAACCGTTCCCTAGACTGACAGCTACAAAATAAGGTTCAGATATAGGGCCCGTTGTTATGTTTCGTGTCCGTGGGTATGATGGCCCTTTGAAAAAGTGGGTGGAAGGTAAAAGGCCGAAAGTCACTCTTGTGAAAACGTGTAACGTAACATCCGATTTGCAATAAGTAGCTAAATTTCACCATCATCATCAGCCTACTTCCGTCCACTGCTGGACATAGGCCTCTCCCATGCCACTGAGCTCGGTCTTGAGTTTGTTGTTTCCAACTGCTCCCAGACACTTTTTGTACATCATCGGTCCACCCATTTTAGTGGTGGTAGGACCCTGTGCAGAGTCTGTCCGGATCGCTACCACTATCTTATCCATTAATCACCCGACAAGCAACAGTGTTCGCATTGTTATGTTCCAGTGTGGGGATGAGAATTCAAATGTCTATGGGCCTCAGATTCCACTTACAATCAGGTGGCCTGAGTGCTCGTGTGCCTTCTCCTTTAACATAAAAAAACCCAGCTGGAGGGCGACCTACACTACACGTTTATTCCAACGGTGGTCGATTCTGCGACAGTTGTGACCGGCTCTCTACCACTTCAGCTCGCTAATCCTATGGACTATAACGATAACTTTAATTATAACTGATAATAAATATATCGGGACAATCTCGCAAAAAATTACCTTGGCCTAAAATAAGCTCTAGGCTTATCTCTAGGCTCTAGGCAATAAACAGTCAGCTAGTCTTATCTATACTTTAAATAAATGTGAAAGTAACTTTGTCTAATACTTACGCTTTCACGTCTAAACCGCTGAACAGATTTCGATGAAATTCGGTATGGAGATAGCTTAAATGCCGAGAAAAGATATAGGCAACTTTTTTTTACCGCCAATAGCAGCTATAGTCAATCTATATACACGCTTTGTTTGGCACGGAAAGATAATGCCAGCAAACATCTCAAGTTTGGTCCCACCCCACAGGAGACCACTAGTGTACCCATCGATCCCGGGCTAAAGCCTGATTTATCCCGCCCGGTGCTCGTACGTTTTTGTTAACCTAAGTGGATTACCTCTTCTGGGGCATTACTCTTACAAGCGCACTGTTGAATGGGCTAGTCCCAAAAATCCAGAAAATACTGGTTCTGACTTGAATTTTTTAAGAGATAATCACACAATTTGAACTAGTCTCAAAGACCTAGGCTTGTACTATATGTCGAAACGTTAGCCTAGTTTGTAGTGAGCCGGTAAGGGCAGATAATTTGTGTGATGAGCGCGAGTAAACATACTTATATAAAGAAATACATACTTAAATACAGAGTAATCATCCAAGACGCAGAACAAATACTCGTGATTATCACACAAACATTTGCCCATACCGGGGATCGCAACCGGGACCGCTAGTTTTGTAGCTCAACCAACTACCTAGGCTAACGCAGCGTCGAAATAATTGAGTATTTGCCTCGAATTTTCATATTAAGAGGATTGTGAAGGGATGCTAAAATCGCGTAGCTGTCCAAAATAATCCATAAAAATTTAGCTCCGGGCCCTAAATCTAATTGGATTTCCACGATTTTTGAATTTGTTGTACATATTATGAAATGATGGGTCGTTTTTTTTGCTTTTTCTCCAATAAACATTTTCTTTGAAAAGAAAACCTACAGACCTACAACATAATATCTAAGGGAGAAAATTGTTATCGCATTTTGTATGGTTTTTTTTTGCTTCACAGCCCCGTTAAAGTCGCCTCCACATCTCGCTTTAGTTACCCGCTTTATATTGAGTACCATGTTTGTCCGGGTGGAATCTGGCGAGGAACATTTGAACCACTTCCCACAAACCGATTGAGCTGAAATTTGGTATACCTACGGAACCTCGATGACAATACAATAACATGGCACCATCGAGCTGATCTGATGATGGAGTCGGAAGGTGGAGACAAGATCTCCGCTATACCACCGATTTTAAACTCATTAAGTCATGATAAGCAGTAAAGGACTTGGCAAAAAAAAGTATAGTTGGCAATAAAAGCTTGTCTCAAAAATTAAATTTTAGAAGGAGACGTTTTTAAATATAACAACGAACCCTAGTCATATAGCTCTGGGGGTTATCATGACATAACAATGTAGTTATTATGTTTACGCTCAGAGAAAAAGGACAGAGCTATGACAGTTATATAGCACAGTCCTTTTCTCTGAGCATAAACAGAACTGCATTGTTATGTCATGATAACCCCCCTGTACCTTTCATTGCATGGAACCTGTCAGATTTTAATAGCTTATATTACCCAAAGTGTTTCCTAAGGGTACCGGTCTGAAATTGTTTTGCTTCAGCCATGTTTACAAGTAATCTAATGTTAGTACAGCGATTTGTTTGACTTTGCTAAGTTTGTTTACAATTGTAAACGTCAATGTTCAAACACATTGTAAACGGCTAATATGTTACGTTAAGTGTATGAATTACGCCTCGCGTATTGATTTATTATTAGTTTACTGTAACTGCTAAACTGCTTCCTGGGGGGTGATTCTCTCAACACAGCGCTGCGTTGATATCAAAGATGAAGTTTTATCCGGCAAGTTTAAGAAGTCCCGTCTTAGCGTACAAAACACATTTTAGCGCGTGCCTTCTCAATTAGGCAGCAGGCAGGTGAGTCGAGTTCGGTGTCGTATACAGCTGCCTAATTAAGAAGGCACGCGCTAAAATGTGTTTTGTACGCTCCGACATGATTTCTAAAAATTTCCGGATGAAATTTCACCTTTAAGATCGACGCAGCGCTGTGTTGAGAGAATCACCACCGCCAATTAGGAGTAGGAGCATTGCGCAGGATTCAGGTTTGTGATGCTTTATGAGGCCGCATATGCTGCCACGCCCACACAAGAATGAACAAGGATGGCTTTGTGCTTCCGCGCAAAGAACGTGAGATGGAGATAGTTTGCGCACGCTATGGCAGCGTCAAATTCAAATAATTTCTGTTTACTTTATAACTACTAGATTTATTAATGCATACGTGCATGCATGACTCGATGTATGAATGTGGAAACGAAAGAGATTCAGGATCGTAGCAGGTGGAAAGAAGTGGTCTCAGCCAACAATGTATGTATTTATTGACGACACGTTGGCCTAGTTGGCAGTCCTGGGTTCAAATCCCGGTAACGGCAGATATTTGTGTGATATATCTTGGATGTTTTCTATATATATTTAAGTATTTATTTCTCTATATAAGTATGTTTATCGTTGTCTAGTACCCATATTACAAGCCTAGAGCTTAGTTTGGGGTAGGTCAATTTGTGTGAGATTGTCCCCTAAAATATTTTTTTTTATTAAAAAATGGTTTAATTAACAGGGTCTTAACTATTTAATCAAAAATCATCCTTAAAATCGTAGGGTTTCGAAGATTCAAACAGAATCTGAACAAAATCATGTCATGTTTGAAAAGTGAAACTAACGAGGATTCTGTTTCTAATCGTGTTTTGACGTTTAACAGTCTCAGGGCAATATGACCAAGTCTAATATAATATAACCAAAGAACAGCTCTACTTTGAAATCCGTAATTTGAACTTCGTCTATTGCTATTAAATCTAATTTAGTAATTTGCAAAAAGTGACAGGGCGATCCGAAGTTCGAATTACGGATTACAAAGTAGAGCCGCAGACACAGGCGTCATGGTTATTGACGTCCAGGGGGGTTATTATGACCTAGCTATGCAGTTCACTTTACGTCGAGCGTAAAGGACAGAGCTATGACAGTTATATAGCTCTGTCCTTTTCTCTGAGCGTAAACAGAACTGCATTTTTATGTCATGATATCCCCCCAGTTTGCGGAACACGATTGACTTTAAATATTACATGTTATTAAGTAATGTCACAGTATAAACAGCAGTTCGTCAGCAACCAAAGGTACATCTCGCGGCTTGCATGTGTGCGTGCCTCGACCGTATGCACCGTGAGACACCACAAGCAAACTCAACAGGACGCACCAAGCCGGTTTAGTCGGGGTTGCACCGTCGCCGCGGTTCAGTTGCGTGCGTATTGCTCAACGGATTTGGTTTAAATTTAGCACACAGATAACTCTCGTCTTGGAAATTACATAGGATACCTTTAATTAAATAAAATACATTAACAACGTAAGAGGACTTTTTTAAAGGCAAGGAGAAGCACACAAGTTACCTTATGGTAAGTGGGATCCGAGACCTATCCTTTCAGTGGTGGTAGGACCCTGTGCAGGGTCCGTCCGGATCGCTACCACCATCTTATCCATTAACCATCCGCCAAGCAACAGTGTTCGCATTGTTGTGTTCCGGTGTGGGGATAAGACAACCAGTGAAATTACTAGCATAGAGGCATTCCATCTTAGTCCTCAGGGTTGGCAACGCATTTGGGGATTATAGTCTTGAGAATTCAAATGTCTATGGGTCTCAGATTCCACTTACCATCAGGTGGCCTGAGTGCTCGTGTGCCTTCTCCTTAACATAAAAAAAAAATGCAATCAGAAGACTCCAAATGTGTTGCAAATCCTGAGGATTAAACTGGAATGCCACTATACCAGTAACTCAACAATGCTAACACTGCTGCTTGGCGGTATATTATAAGATGGAGGTAGCGATCCGGACGGACCCTGCACAAGGTCGAAGCAGTCGCGAGCATAACTAATAATTTAAATCCTGAATAGCGTTTCATTCAGTAGTAAAGCTATTATTTATAAAGTAGGTAGTAGACTATCAGTTGCGCAGGCGCAGTGACCGACGCCGTGATTGAGTTACGCGTTATTGTTATTAATTATCTATTTATTGCCCATGACGTGTGTGGCGGAGGCTGTGCGCACGGTGCCGGCGCGAGCGGGGATTTTATAAAATATATTGAAGTCCATTCGGATGAGTAAAAATAAATAGATAAATATCAGGGGACAATCTCACTCATATTGACTTTGTCCCGGCGCGGCGCTGTGCCCTGTATCTGTACGGACACGTCGACGTGCCTCGTCTTCACGACGAAGTGTTGATGTGGACATGGCCTAGCTTTTGTTAGGTACAGTCAAGGTCATAAATATGTATACACTTTAGTACCTTGTCACTTTAATCGCTATGACAATTTCATATGGCAGTTTAAACATGGCGTTAAATAGACAAGGTACTAAAGTGTATACATATTTATGACCTTGACTGTACAAAAAAACTATAATCACACTGAGCCTTGCATACATACAAAACATCGACGGCTCAGAAACAAATACTACCTAACCTAAATAGCAAGATCTCTTCAAGATCTCTCTCAAGCTCGATTCTAGTCTGATTGATGTGTCTGATTTTAGGTTTAATTATATATTCAAAATTAGACAATACTGATCCGAATTGGCTGTACTCTTTATGTTGCTTACGTTGTCTAATACCCATAGTACAACCCTATGATATTTATAAAACTTACATATAAACGGTAGAATGACCATTAAAAAAAATCTTGTATGCCAGAAATTAAAATATTTTTTTAACAGACCAAATATCGCAAAAAAATTGTGTTCTCAGGTCTTGGTTAAGGTGCAAACTGGTTAACCTGGTATTTTTTTAAAGCGTCTTATATGTTAATGATCATCAAGGCATGCCTCCAGGCCAAATGCTGTTTAATCCTGTTCAGGTTCATAAAAAAATAAACAGTTTTACTTAATTTACATTGATGATATGCTAGCAATATTCTGTACTATTTAAATTAAACACGATCTATCAATCCTTACTTGGTATTATTAATTCTCTTCCGCCTCCTCTGCCGCCTCCGCTCTCTCAACTACTGTGCCAGGACCACATTTCAAATTGAAATAAATAACATTTTGACAATTCGGTGTGTCAGCCGGTGCAGGCCGTAAATCACACGCAACCAACTCCATTTGTCACCTCATTGCGTTATAATGCACTTTAGGGCGAGCCGGGGGCGAGGCGAGGAGGGAGATAATCAGTCTGTTACCATTTCGCAGTCTAATGTTGGATTTTACCTACAGTTAGACTGTTAAATTGCGAATAACGGGTAGTAAATAAATATTTAGTAAACTGGTGAGTATTCGAGTCATTGACGAAATTCAATATTTACTAGACTCTGTAGAATATTTGCGGCGGCGCGGTGGCTACCAACCAACAAACTTTTATTATGAAGTTGTGTAGTTTTTATGGAAGCCCGTTCGTCCCATATTTTTTTTGGTCATAATGTCATTGTTGACATAATTATTGGTAGGCATAATTTATTTTATCGCAGAAAAGTTATTTTTTTAGAATTTCTTAAATATCTAACGTGTAAACAAAGTTCGACAGATAAGGACACAGCATGGTATAACTATTCCTAGCTTATTCAACGTTTATTAGTAAGGGGGCTAAAGTGTACCTACCTACTAAAAAAAACCAAGACACCACCAAGCGAACAACGATCAATAGAAAATTAAAATATTGTTTGTCGAGATAGTTTTTTGTGTTAGTAACGGCGACGGAACCCTACACTGCGCTTGGTCCGACATGGTCGTGGGCGGTTTTTGAATAGTTTATTTTTCCAGGGTTCCCTGGCCCAACCCCAGCAACAGCACAACATTCAAACTGGCCCTTCATTGTCTGCCATAATTATTACACATGTAATTTGTGAGGTTCTTTGCAACAGGTTAGGTTTGATTTAAAAAAAATCCAGAATGAGTCAGAGCTTCTTAAAAATATACTTTATAAGTTGCGATAATTATGACTTAAAACATGTTACGACTAAAAATCATGTTTTTTTAGTCGTAATTATGTAGACTTATACCTATTTCTTTTGATATTTGAATTTTTCGCACAATAAAGTTTTACATACATTCAAACTGGACCTTCATTGTCTGCCATAATTATTACATATGTACCTATTTTGTGAGGTTCTTTGCAACTTTTTCACTTACTCGCTCACATTTCTAGTATAGTAATAATCACTCCTAATTAAATAAATAAATAAATATCAGGGGACAATCTCACACAAATTGACCTAGTCCCAAACTAAGCTCTAGACTTGCACTGTGGGTACTAGACAACGACAAACATACTTATATATAGAGAAATAAATACTTAAATACATAGAAAACGTCCAAGGCTCAGGAACAAATATTCGCGCTCATCACACAAATATCTGCCCTTACCGGGATTTGAACCCAGGACCGCTGGCTTCGAAGGCAGGGTCACTCTCAACTAGGCCTTATTGACTACGAGTATATCTAGTGCCCTGCCCGTCTTTCGTAAAACTATATCTTCTCTCCCAAACTTAAAAAATAGTTCTTATCAATGCAGCGCTTATTTCTGCATCCCATGCAGCGTTAGAGGTGCTACGCCACAAATGGCTGCAACTCGGGTGACGGCCCGTCTCCTGCTGGGAGGAGAGCCCGGGCACGGGCACGACCCCTCATTAAGGATGCACATTTTTGTAAGACTCCCTAGGGTCACTCTCAGTAGTCACAGTTGAATCCCTCAATACCACCTTTTGGAATTTTAAAAAGGCATTGTTTCGTTAGTTTCGGAGACTAGTTTGTGAAAGAGTATAATATGTATAGTTTAGTTTTTAGGGTCCAGCCGTCCGTCCGCAGCCTAGCGCAGAGATTCTTAATAGGTACTAAGCTGTAATTTGGCATGAATATGCATATTAGTCACGCCAACAAAGTTGTACAATAATATATTTTTTTCTCGTCTACCCTATAGTGTGGGGTGTCGTTTGATAGGTCTTTCAAAAAGATTACGGGTTTGTGAAATCGGTTTTTCGATTAAGTTAATCCGCTTATGAAATATTAAGCTATAAAGCGCCAATTTTTGTTAGACTCAAGTTTTCATACTGACTGCGTACTTTTTGTTTTTGTCCTGATTGTAGTACTTTCGTAAGTTAATATTTATTTTTGGCTTTTAATAGTGCCTCAACTTATTTTTTTTATGTTATTGTAAAATAAAACAATTCCTAAATAAAAAAAATATGCGTAATGTGGATGCACTGATCGAGAAAAATATACATTTGCGAACATAAAAATGATTTCTTCCAACTGCAAAAAAGCCCTCTAAGCAAGCTTAAAAAGACATTGTCTACCCGTCGATTTAAATAAATATTTCCACGCAATACATTTACATGTTTATATCAGAATAACAGTAGAAGATCAGGTTTACCCACAAATAAAGACCCGCGCGGCTGTGCGCAGTACGTCGTTAATGGCGGACTGAACGAGGATCGGGTTTCCACGGAACGTAATTTACGGTTTTCTTGACTTTTAACGGAACCACTGACGCGCGTGGATCCGCTTTCAGTGCTGTTGTCGTTAAACAACGGGATATCTCGACAAAAATGGCGTACATTATAAACAGCTGGGAGACAAGTTTCGAAAACTGAGAAAATGCATAATTATGGTTGACGTAAGCTGACGAGTCAATCGTGTCGGCCGTTTATCCCTGGGTTTCTATATTAAAAAAAATGTGACGCCTCGTTAAAATTTGACACATTTTGTAAGTAGCAAATGTCAAATTTTAAAGAGGCGTCACATTTTTTTTAATATAGAAACCCAGGGATAAGCGGCCGACACGATTGACTCGTCAGCTTACGTCAACCATAATTATGCATTTTCTCAGTTTTCGAAACTCGTCTTTTGTAGCGTTATGCACCTTGGCTAGGCTAGGCTAGACTTTTATAATGTACGAGTAAGCTCCCTGAAAATTAAAATATAAAAGGAAAACTTGAATAATATTTATGTGTTGGACGAAGATCGAGTGAACCGTTTTCTTGCGAAAAACCGTTGTACCAAAATGCGACCAACTTAAGGCCACACATACTGCCACGCCCACACAAGAATCATAAGGGATGGCTTTATCTGCTTCTGCGCGAACAACGTGAGATGGAAATAATTTATTTGCAGCGTCAAATTCGAATATTAGCTGCTTACATTAAGCTACAAGTTTTATTGAAAAAAAAAATGTTTAAGAAACAAAAAACCGCCGAAGTTATTACTTGCGTTTTTGAAGGCGGTTTTTTGTTTTTTCAAACATTTATTTTATTTTAAACTTTTTAGTGATCATAAATACCTACGCAGTTCCATACTCCCACTTAGTAGTTGATATGAAACTTTAAGTTTCAAGCGCGCCGCAAGCAACGCCGCCGGAATGTCATAGTCGTATTTAAATTAGTAAATATTCTTCGTAGTAGTCGCTCAGCTATCTTAATCGAGATAAGTTAACGCCACCCTTGAAATAGGTACCGTTGAGGAGTTCCGATGGCCATCTGTGGTCTTCATCATCAGTTCCATTTCCCCAAATGATACTTTCTGAATGCAAATGCTAGAATTCTTACTAAAAATACTAAAATCGCTATATGTTTGCCTACAATATTTGAGGAGTTACCTCCATTCCTTACTGATCCCCTTATCAGATTCAGATTTGGTGACAATGGAACCACTTCGGAAGTATACTCTACCAAACCAATAAAAATATTTCAAAATCGGTCCACAATCGACGGAGTAATCGGTGAACAAACATACATAAAAAGAAAAAAAAACCTACAATGGAACGTATAACCACCTCCTTTTTTTTGAAGTCGGTTAAAAATGGTTTACCAGGATTAAGAAGTTATAAATAGTCAACTATTGAATCAAAAAACATCGTTAAAGATCCGTAGGGTTCCGAATATTCAAACAATAAAACGACAGTTCAAGGAAATGTGACCAAGTTTCATATAGCCAAAGCATAGACGCAGTCAATAAAGTTACTAAGTTCCAGGGGGTTATTATGACATAACTATGCAGTTTTGTTTACGCTCAGAGATAAGGACAGAGCTATATAACTGCCATAGCTCTCTTTACGCTCACCGTGAAATGAACTGCATAGGTCATAATCAGTGATCGGAATAGGTAGTGCATTTTCGGTGAATGACATTATATTTATATTATATTTACATTATACTTGATATGGATAAGACCCCAGATTCCGGGACTCGTATTATTTCACAGAATCATTTCTTGACATGACCTTAATTGAAGTTAAATGGGAACATACGAAAAAGCAAAAAAAAAAATGTTATTATAAATACTTTTTTACTTTTTGTCATTGCAAGTGTCTACATATTTCGTCAATGCGATATTCTATGCTACCAAAGTAATCGTTAAAATCATATTTTAATAACATTTCTGAATTAAACACAAACTTCAACACTTTGCAAATGTAATCCCGGGGTTACAAGCTATATCCATACTAAACTTACGCACCGAAGTCTCGCGAAATTGCACTACCTATTCCGATCACTGGTCATAATAACCCCCCTGATCGCGGGACACTACCGATTTTATCAACTCTACTTATCCCGCGATCGCCCGGATTAAATGAAACGTTCGCAAGACTACGGAGTTAGGTATTGTGTTTCAATCCCCGAAATTCGGCTCCGCAATTAAATTTCACGTATATTAACGCAACTGTGCAATGACTATTTGACTGGCTAGGCGCGCCTTGTAAAAGACTATAATTAAGTGTAAATAAACAGAATTATAATTTCGATCTGATGTGACGTATTTCAAACTTCGTAATTGTATGAAGTCATGTATTACTGCAGTTTTATTCAGTTATTCTTTGGTTTAGATCTATTATTTAACTTGTTATTGTTAGGGATTACAAATTGGAAGGGGATCTGTAAGTTACCGTAGACTTCTAATAGCTTAGGCCCGCGCAAATAATGTCTACAGTGTACAAACGATATAGGTAACCGACTTAAATAGTAATTAATGTTTGAATCTAAACCGTCTAATTAATAGTAGATTGTTCAACAAGGGACTAAAACAAGCCATAATGACACGAGATGTTTAGCCACGCGAGCGAGCTTGCGAGCGTTAAACACTCTACTTATCACTTTGAATGCGTGTTTAACGAAATTACATCCTTTTTTTTTTATATATTTGCACAGTTGTTATTTTGAGGTTATTTCGACACCCAAAAATATACCAATCACACATACCATACACAATCACTGAAAATGGCGATAATCCTCCATTCACAAACACCGTGATTGGTTGTTTAGGGGTTTCCAAAGTAAATTAAAAAAAATACTTTAATCCCTAGAGATTAATAATGACCTTTAGTCCCGATTCGCAGAGATTTAAGTAGCATTTTAAGAGCATGAGAAGTGAAAAGCATTTTAAGATGCACAAATAACACCATATTAGTCTATTATTCTTTATACAAGACACGATGACTTGCATAACTTGTGTACTAAACCGTTCTTAGTTATTAAAAGAGCGAGTGGCGTGCGTTTACCTCGCGTTTATCGACTTTCCACCATTACACTCTGTGATAAGCTTGAACTGAACCAAGCTCTTTATCTGTGGCCGTTTACCCGCTACCGGCGAGTAAAGGAGGCTAGAAACTATCTGTCGTTGCCTGGGGTATTGTAGAAGCTTGGAATAGCTATCTAATATTGGATTTATAATACAGTAGACGGTGAGGTACGAATTTCGCAATAATTTTAAAATAAAGGAGTTAAGTTTGATGCCAGTCTGTCTAGCTGACTGTCAAGTTGTGTAGGTATGTCTGTCTGTGGCTGTAGACCCCTAACGGTTGATTTTTTCGTGTTTTGAATCCTAAGACCCCAAATACGTTGCCGACCCTGAGGACTAAGATGGAATGCTTTTATGCTAGTAATTTCACCGGTTGTCTTATCCCCACACCGGAACACAATGCGAATACTGCTTGGTGGTTGGTTAAGATGGTGGTAGCGATCCGGACGGAATGTTGCAGCTCGAAATTAACTTTGTAATCTCCTCGATGAAAACGCAATAGTTTAGTGTCCCAAGAGCTGATCCGATGATTGAGTCGGAAGGTGGCATTAAATATATGCTCTACTTAACGTGTAACGATAGAGTTTAACTTGTTTGTCTGTCCGAAAGCAGATAACTAATGTACGATAAAATACAATCAACAAAACAAGCTTATTGTATGAGTAATACACTTTTTACTCCGTACTCCAATAACACCCTGTAATCAAAACTACGCACTAACATTTCCGTCGCAGCTCCCGCCGCTATATTTAGGCACAATGCAGGTGACCAGATGCGCGTGCGCATGCGGTGCAATTACAGCCGTTTTAACGGCTCCAGTTCCGTGCATTAGCTCGCTTGTTTACGTTCAGTCAATACGGAAACTGATTGGTTAATGAGGTTCGTCTAATTTTGCGTCAAACACCCGATATAGGATTCATGGGGTTCACCATTTACAGAAAATGTACAAACAAAAAAACACGCACATGCAAACTTTTCATTAATTTGTTTAAATGGTGTAATTGTGGAATAGGGTGATCTTCTGACGCAGGTTTCTTAGTAAATCTAGTAAGAGATCTCGCATGTTCAGTATGCGGTTTGTGATGTAGGCATGTTTTTTTTTTTTTATGTGTACAGTCAGCCATATAAAGGGGGCCTTTCGCAAAATTAAAATACTGCTAAAGTCGACTTCAAATTGCCAGACGCAAGATCGATAAAATTATCGATCTTGCGCTGTATCCAAATTTGTATAAGCCTATCTTGCGTTTATATGGTAATCAATCATATTGCTGACGTTATGGTAGCTCTTATTTGCTTGACCATAAGAGCCACTATGACGTCACATACATACATAACGTCTAACAATATGAATAACATTTCTTTATATCCCATTCCGGAGGCAAGAGGCTATAATTGTTATTGTTAACTTGGCTTGGATATATAATTTCATGAATAATTAATTCTACGAAATATTAACGCAGGCACCAAGAAGGTAATTCCAAGGAGCTTGTATTATTTTTATCGCAAACGGGTTTTGTAGAAGGTTGCATTTGTTAATCCTTTACATAGAGTTATCGTGGGAACAAAACAAACTATGACCGATTTTTATCCACACGCAGTCGTGGGTAAGATAATGTTAAAATGTATCTTAACAAAACTGCCCGCAAGAAATAATCTCCAACATGAAAATCGATTACATACACGTCCAATGCCAACGCAACTAAATCCCACATAAAATAGACTCAAACTGGAGCTATCGAATTGTATTAAATAACAATCGATTCTAAATCCATTTGATCACAATCTTTCAATCAGTCGCCGAGTTAACAAAATCCCCGGCTCACGACAATACTCGATGAAATTACCTTTAGCAATCGACTAACCCGATTACGATTTGACTCGCTATCGATTCCATATCGATATTACGATGGTATTGAGTTTAATTTTCTACGATCATTGGCTGTAGTGTTTCTACCCGTAGGTGTTTATAGGACTCATGAATTATGGTGTAAGCGATATAGATCAAAATATTGACAATCGGAACTATTTTTGTAGGTTTGTTTCAAAAGCAAACTATTTTATTGTTTTATTCTTTTGTTCATTTTTTAACGCCACATGGTCTTTTCTACGTCACAGCTAGTGCTTGACTTAAATAAACAAAACGCGGTTACAAACAAAATGACGTCATTCCGACCGCTAGCACTAGTCCAAAGCGGGCGGAGAAACACTGAAAATATAAGACTTTATTTTCTTAAAAAACAATAATATTTTCAAAAAGTCATTTACTGTAAAAAGTATGCATGGGTAAAAATCTGTCGCATGATCTTTTCCAAACGCATTTTCAAATAATCCTGTTGTCAATTTGAAACCTATAAAATTTAATATAATATTTCCATGCAGCCGTAATACGAAGATACTATCTAAGATGAAGGTCAAGATGGCGTTGTTGAAATTGTATTCAAATTATAATAACCTAACTCGAGCTCCAATTATATGGAGATTTCGTCAGCACTTGATCCTATTACAGAATTGATTTCGATCTAAATTCCATCTCAAGGCGATAATACATTAAGATTATTTAGTTGGTCGTGTAAACCTTGCAGACTGTATAGTTGGCAGGAATAACATGTACAATAACATGCCCTAATGTGCCAGTTAATTTACAGATCAATGATGACTAAATATCATCGATGATATACCATCTTTGCAATTGTTGGATTACCTAAATAATTCCAAATTTATCGAAACTCCGAATGTAACTTTCTGATTGAATTAATTGTTTGATAGCTCATATTACTAGTTCTAACCTATGGTTTAGTATAAATAAAACAATGTAGGTGATATATATATAATAGCTGTAGCATCATATCTTTCAGAAATATTAAAATTCGGGCAAACGAAGCTTCCAAAATAAGGGAAAGAGGGGCTTCAAGAAATGCAAAGTGCATCTTTGTCTGTAAAATGTAAATGTTTTATTCGGTTTCTTTGCGCTTGTATCAGCAGCAAAATCTCTGAATTCTTATGAAAAACCAACCATTAATTAAATCCGGAATCTTGCCCCAAAACAAATACAGATTGCGGGCTGAATAGTATTTAATTAATTTAGATGTATGCGGAGTGGGAGGGGAGGGTCCGCGGAGATAGTTCGCGCGATATCGTTGTGCTCCTTACCGAGACAAAGACTAGGTAAGGGTCAGATTGAATGTGTATTATAATGGCTAATGCCTACAGAAGAAATTAAGAAACAATGACGAACTCACTAACACCAACCAGGGAAGCTGAAAAATCTAAGAGTCTAAGAAAAGCTGTGGCGCTACCATCGGGCCGAAAGACACTATTTGTATACTACCTCATACACAAAAGCTTGCGACTCCATTAACGCAGAAGTTGCTGATCGCTAGTCCCTAGGGAACTGTTCAATATTGAGAAATAAAAATTCCTTACTTATGTCTGCCTCCGAGCTATGAACTATCTTTCACATGGATCGGTTAAGGCGTAGAGGGTGGAACAAACAATAAGTTTATACTAATAACTTAAGTAAGGATCGTTACAGGATGGTTACCACGAACCACTAATTTTACAACTTCGGGTGCCGAGTATTTGTCACTGTACACTGGAGACTACAACGAGAGAAAGGGATGAAGCTAACGTAACTTCAAACTTCGATTTTCAAAGTACCCTCTGCTTAAGTTCGGTGTTGTTTAGTAATATAAGTCCAGCTTTTAATTTTGACAGGAGTTTTAGTTTTTGGATTACGATCTTCGAAGTTATTTTCTGGTTACTTCTAGCCTCGTAGTCTATGGCCGGCTATCAGCGCCCGCGCATCGGGTCGAGCCCGGGACAAGATAACGAGACAGCCTTCCGCGGTGACCGACTGAACGTTTTATGTCTGCTTGGTTAGTCGTGTGCGAGATTAGGAGTAACTAAGTTCCATGTTGGGTTTATAATAGGGCCTTAGGTCCATTTAGTTAGGTTAGGCTAGAAATATATAGATCCCTAAGCTAGAACAACATTGCACACAAAAAACAAGTGAACATAGATTTTCTTTTAGTTTATATCATTTCTATAAACTCTATGAGATGAGTGCTTTTTTTACAAATGCTGATAGAATTACCATGACTGTTGAGAACCCTAAAAAAAATATCAAAAAATAATTAAATAGGATCACTTCGTAACTTAAGTTATATTTCAATTGATGTGTCAATCGTTTACAATAATCAGTACAATTTCTTTGAGCGTGGTTGATTTGACTACAGTTGCATGTTTAAATCGTATATTTCTTGTTGATTTAATAAATTATCTCACCTCACACAATGAAGTCATCCTATTAACTTCCTGATCCGTTCGTTTTGTAATCTAAGCCTTATTTCTACACACACATCACCAATTTCCTCTAAACTCGATACACACGTATGGAGTCCCAAAAACAATTAGGAAGCCAGCAATCATTCGGGCGGTGATTCGAATCAATAATGATGATGATAATGAAGGTGTTAACCCGTCGTTAAAGCTCACAGCCGCGCCCATCCACCCTTCGAGCTTCTTTGGAGCTTTGTACTGCCGAAAGCTTGTAGCAATTCATTAATTGGTTCTAACGGTAGTATAACCTTTCTAGGCCTTTATTCTTAACCTAATCTAACCGTAAACTTTTCAGGATTTTGTATAGAGCCCATTAAATTACGTTACGTTTGTTTCATAACAATCCTGTGGGGCTAGAAAAGTTGCATTCGACAATCGTTAGTGTGGAATTAACGTAAGCCACCGAGATAGTGCCACGTGACTATCTCGGTGGCTTCCGTCAATTCCATACATTTTTCCATCGAAACATTGGCGCTAACGATTGTCGAATGCAACTTGTCTAGCCCCGATGAAAAGTTTACGGTTTCAGGAAAAAAACAATGTTATGATGACCATTATGTACATAATGTACTTATGACCCTTTTTTATATAATACGTACTCGTATCTGTTTATTTAAACTTAATAGCACATTACATTTACAAAGTATTCTAATGCGAGTAAGTACCTACCTACAAGCGTTCTCTTCCTTCTTCTCTTCTACATGTATATAGAGTGGAATGTTGATATGGTTCAGTGAAGGCAGCTACTGAAAATTACTTTAGGAGATCATCCGTAGCTTACTAAAGTCATGTCACATATGAAACCGACGAAATTACTAGCATAGAGACATTCCATCTTAGTCCTCAGGGTTGGCAACGTATTTGAGGTCTTAGCATTGCAGTCTTGAAATTATAGTCTTGAGAATTCAAATGTCATTTCACTGTCAACTGAGATCTCTGAGACTGACTCTTTGAGATCAAGGTTATGGTAGGCACTCGTAGGTACTAGAAACGTCACAAATCGAAAAAAAAACTGTTGTTTTACGAGTATACCTACTGGAGAGCGTGAACACGAGCGTACTGGCGACCCTTCAAAAAGTATAAAACTTTTATCAAAGTCATGCAGAAGTAGATGTTTACTTAATCTTTATTCCTGACAAAAAAAGTTATCAAACTTAAATATTACTAATGGAATAGAACATCTGTTGGTCTTACACTAGGCTATGCCTAAAAAAGCACAGTTTTACTGTTTTCTATTATCTAAGCTTCTGAAATTATTTAACTTGAACATGTAAAGACTTTAAGACTAACTTAAACTAATTTAACAATTTTAAGTTCGAAGTGAGCTTAGATAACCAATGTTCCGAGTTTTAATTGCTAAGCTTTTTCATTTTCTTAACTTTGCAATCTTAAGTTTGCCGCCTTTAGATTGCAAATGTCTATAGATTAGGTATGGGCTCCAGAACACACTTCCCACCAACCCTGTAGCTCCCAAAACTTTACAAGTGTAATTTGTCAAATATGTGCGGAGTCCCATACAAATTGTTATCAATTTTGTTTAATTGTACACTTGTAAAGTTTTGTGAAGACGATAAATAGGGGCCAGGTGGTTTAACTACTCCAAAAAACCGGGCAAGAGCATGTCAGACCATGCTCAAGCCGTTAAGTGCTACAAATATACAAATCAACAAGTAATAACAAATTTTCTATTTAAAGTCGATTTTAGTAGGTATAAACATTTTAATCGCCTGTATCTCAAGAACCAATGATGTCTACTTAGTCGTGATAGTTTTCCTTTTAAATTCGTTATAATTATGCGCTTTCATTTAAGATTTTTTGTATTTGCAGTTTTGACTGTATGGGGACAAATGACTTTAAAAGATAGCGATTTAAAGCTTAATGTTTCATAAACGGATCCCTTGATCGAAAAATTGTTTTCACAAACCCACAATATTTTTGAAAGACCTATCCAACGACACCCCAAACTATGGGGTACTTCTACCACTTTGTTGGTTTGACTATTATGTATATTCATACCAAATTACAGCTTTCTAGTACTAAGAGTCTCTGCGCTAGGCTGCGGACGGACGGACGGACATGGCGAAACTATAAGGGTTCCTAGTTTGACTACAGAACCCTAAAAAGACTAATGTAATGGCTTCAATATTGGAATAATATAAAACTCGTAACATTTTACCCCTTCTATGACCTTACAGTACATACTTATTGTATAATCCCCAAGTTTACTCGGGAAACGTTAATTAAAAATAGTATATTTGTTATTTTTAGTCATTCTATGAAGGTAATACGAGTAATAATGTTTCATAGCTTTCCAAAAATCGTGTCAAAAAAGCAAGTTAAGTCCCTGTCAATGTTTACGAAAGATTAACATTTCACAATAGATGTTAAGAAGAGAAAAAATGACAAACCCTTTGTTGGGCAGTCAATCCTAATCCAGTAAAACTGTCAAAACATTTGACACGTCTCTACCTGCGCTGGGGCTTGTGGGATAAATTATTTAAATATGGGGGTTTGAATAGTTTGATGGTTTTTATATTGTTATACAATGTTAAACATTATTATACCTCATTGAATTAAAAGCTTTAAGAACGTTTATAAATTCTGTAGATGAAGATATCTTAAGTGCCAATTTCACCATACGATGTTTTTAATCAGTGTTAATCGACTGTTACTTCATATATTTTGAAATTGGTACTTCACTACATAGTATAAAACAAAGTCGCTTTTTCTGTCCCTATATCCATATGTATGCTTAAATCTTTAAAACTACGCAACGGATTTTGATGCGGTTTTTTTAATAGATAGAGTGATTGAAGAGGAAGGTTTATATGTATAATACTTTAATCCGGAGCCAAGCGATTTCGGGTCGCTAGTAATATATAAAAGAGAAACTGACAGTGAGTGACTGGCTGACATCAACGCACAGCCCAAACCGCTGGGTTTAGAGATTAAAAAATTGTCACGTAGGTTCCTAATGAGGTCTAATGTTGCACTAAGGAAGGATTTTTGGAAATTCATCTCCTAAGGGGTTTTACGTGTATGAAAACGCGGGCTTTTTCTAGTTTAAAAACATAATAATTTCTTATCTGTTGTTATTGTACCGTATTGATTTGGCTATTTATTAAACAAGATTCACTGTTTAAATGCCAATAATTCGAGTAGTAACTGTCGACAACTTGCACACAAACCTGCCTATTTCTGTTTACTGACCCGAAACTTGACAAGGCTAGTAAAGCCGAAACTGTAGAACAATCTTAACTAGCACTATCTAAATAACTTTGGAGTTGATATTTGAACTATCGGTAGGTATTAATAATAAGGATGGGACTGACAGATCAAATCAGCCACTATTTAACCGACTTATTACACGACCGGTTACACGTTCCATTGTTTTTTTTAATGTAAGTTCACCGATTACTCCGTCAATTGTGGACCGATGTTGAATATTTTTGTTTGGTTTGATAGAGTATACTTTTGAGGTGGCTCCATTGTCACCAAATCTGAATCTGCTGAGAGGATCAGTGAGGAATCGAGGGAACTCCTCAAATATTGTAAGTAAACATACAGCGATTTTAGTATTTTTAGTAACAAATCTAGCATTTGCATTCAGAAAGTATCATTTGAAATGGAACTGATGATGAAGACCACAGATGGCCATCGGAACTCCTCAACGGTACCTATTTCAAGGGTGGCGATAAGATATCTCGATTAAGATAGTTGAGCGGCTATAACAAATAATATTTACTTGTTGAAATATGACTATGACTTTCCGGTGGCGTTGCTTACAGCGCGCTTGAAACTTAAAGTCGACTGATAGTGGGACTACGGAACAGCGTATAATGATCGCTAAAAAGTATAAAATAAAATAAATGTTTTAAGAAACAAAAAATCGCTTTCAAAACGCAAAAAATAACTTGTTTTAAAATTGTAGGCACCTACCTAATGGGTTAGTCGAACTGAAGTCGGCGACCACAATATTTTCAGCCAAAAAGCCGAATTAAATTGGACTAACCTATTAGGTAGGTGCCTACAATTTTAAAACAAGTTATTTTTTGTATTTTTGAAGGCATTTTTTTGTTTTTTAATTGTTAAATGCCCTGGATTTGCTCGCGGTGTGGATATTAATATGAAGTGCTGAACAATATGGCGTTACAAATCTGTATCATTAAATATCACATTATAAATTGTTTTCTTGGATTTGGAAACCGCCAGGGAGGAAAGATGGCCGATTGAAAAACTTCTGGCTGTTACTTGTGGATTAAAAAATATATTAAAATTACTCTGGACAGCCATATACTATATAAAAACGGATAAGAATCGTTTAAGTACTTAGTTTTTAAAGACACCAAAACATTCTTCATATTTTCTTGTATTTGAAGGAGTTTAATGCAATTTACTAATGCCTAGCTGCACAAACGTTCGTTTAAAATCGTCTTAATTCGCCTGCGCAGTCACATTTTACTTTGACTAATTAGAATGTGACAGGAGTCCTAATGGGACGTTAGTGCTATTTGTAAAATTGGTATAAGTAAAGCTGTACTAGTGTCAATATCTTAAACATAAATATGAGTTGCTAGTTTGGGTAGCGGACCACCATCGAACACACATTATCCCCATATCCTTATCGCCTTAGATTTTAACAGCCCCATATATCGTTCAACGCTAGCAAACATCCCAAAAGAGATGGCGTCCTTTTGGCATTTTTTCTGCGCAAGATTACAGTTCCATTTGCTCGATAGGACGGTTGTTTTTACGTTTCGAATGCCCTTTTTGTAACATCCGGTTAGCATTTTGATCCCACAAGGTGATAATACTTCTTTTGTGCGTCTTGGATGTGGTTGGGGTTTAAATTTTGTATAGTTAACTTTTTAATTTGTGAAATTGAAGACACTACCTACAAGAAAATGGTTTTGTAGCGATTCTTACGGTACTTCGAAGTTGTCGTGATATAAGGACGGCATGGTGAGTTACGTAAGTAATGTAAAAGAATCAACTAGACTAACTTACTTTTTATAACTTGTTCGGGATAATCATCCTATCCTACTAACATACCTACTAATTATATAAATGCGACAGTTTGTGTGTGTGTGTGTTAGTTTATTACTCTTCGCCGCTGCAACGGCTGGATAGATTTGGATGAAATTTGGAATAGATTTGTATTTTTATACCCTGGATTGTAGGCCTCCAACAAGATGGAGCGACGACCTTGTAAAAATCGCGGGAACGCGGTGGATGCGAAAAGCACAGGACCGGTCTGAATGGAGAGCCTTGGGGGAGGCCTATGTCCAGCAGTGGACGTCTTTCGGTTGATATGATGATGATGATGACCCTGGATTGAACAAATAGGCTACTATTTTTCCCGAGAATCTAAAAATTCCTAAGGGAATAACGATAATTGAAATCTATGTGGGCAAAGTCGCAGGCAGAAGCTAGTTAAAATTAATGATTATATTTCTTTTAACTAACTAATGGTAGTTTTTCGATCAGGAAAAATATTTATGTGATGTTAGCGAGTATTTGTTTCAGATAGTTGGATGTTTCGAATATTTCTATATACATACTCGTATTTATATCATATTCTAGTACATATAGTACAAGCCTAGAGCTTTGTTTGGGACTAGATCAACTTGTGTGAGATTATCGCCTAGTATTTAATAATTTTTAGGAGTATCCCAACGCGACTTGACCAAAATCTCTGTCTTACCTAACTTTTACCGAAAAATAGGTGACGGAGCGCGTATTTCTTATGAACCCGGTGATTTTTATGAAAATGTGTCTCTAAGGGCGGGTTTATGAAACATCGTGGCGCGGAATATATTGTGTTACGACGTACTTACGGAGATATGTACTGATATATTATGTAGATTTTCCGTTCGCCCGTGCTTCTCGAGTTTACTCGTGAATTTTGTCGATATGTCAGGCAAGAACGGTTCATAGTTTACGTGGCATATAAAATATATATTTTCTGATTAAATATTTATATTTAAGCCGAAATAATCGTTTTGCCTTTTTAGGGTTGCGTCGCGAAAACCAAAACTGTCTATTATTATTTATTTATTGTTCAAAAACATGTCTGACTGGCTTGTATGTATGTATGTAAACACTTTATTGTACTAAAACAAATACATTGCAAAAATATGGAAATTACAGAAATAAAAACAGTACAAAGGCGAACTTATCCCTTTAAGGGACCTCTTCCAGTTTACCTTTGGGCTAGTGAGTAAAAATAAATGTAACAAACAAGAGACAAATACTCTAGTACAGTATATGAATGAGAGGAAACAATAGAAACTAAAAATTGTATGTAAAGCTACACCAAATTTGTATAAATAACTTGTCGATCCGTCTGCCCGTTAACTTTGTTCTTAAGTTTTGTGATTGTATCTAATCAGTAAATCTCATTAGGATTTTAATTGCGACATTCCAAGAAAATAATAACTAAAATTTTATGGAATAAATAGTATCTGATACGCACGCCTTAAATAAACATTTTGTAGTAGTGTACATCACAAACAAATCAGTTTTCCTGTTGGGAAATTGCGAATCACAGAAACATACCTGTAAGGAAGGATATTCTTGTATGAACATGTATGTGTGTGGCTTGTTTACCCTTTCCGTCTCGGAATTCCCTTTTGTTCTTCGTCCTTTGCGTTCGCCAAATACATGTATTTTCTACACATGACTGGCTGAAGGAAATGGTTTTATTTCGCAACTATTGTTTGATTCTGGATGATAAATAGATTGGGATCGTGTTGTGCTGATGTCGGAGGCTTCGTTTGGGTAAGTTGCAAATAACTATCATTGCGTGACCGAGGTTACCTACTAGATCGTTCAATAAGTCCCGAGACTAACTTGGAAATGGCGCATATATTAAAGACTCTTTGAATTTTTTAAATGTACTGGCCATCAATAAAAGATGTGTCAAATTATTAAAAATGGAACAATAAAATATTACAATAAGTGACGCTTCGCTTGTAATTTCGATACGACGGATAAACCGAGTTTCGCTTGTTGATAAAACATGGTTTTTTACATACTTACATACATACATAACATCACGCCTTCATTTCCAGAGCGGGGTAGGCAGAGCTACAGAAATACCAACAACTTTAAAATACTTCTTTATAATTCTTTAACCACATTTTGCACAATCAAGCCAAGAAGTTTACTAGTGTATTAGTGACAGGTTGCAAGCCCATCGCCTAACAGTACTACAAGCCCTTATTCCCTTATAGATTTTTAATGGGAAAAAATACCGTTGAAGCGCAGCAATGACTTATAAAATGTTATGCGGGATCAGCTCCCTCTAAAGCAAACATTTGTCGGTGGTATGCCGACTTCAAACGCGGTCACATGGACACAAATGATGGGGAACGCTCAGGTCGTCCAAATGAAGCAGTGACTCAACAAAATATTAAAAAAGTCCTAAAAATCGTAATAGAAGATCGGAAGGAAAATGTGCGATAGATAGCCGAGATAGTGAAGATTTCAGCTGATAGTGTTTACACAATTTTACATAAAAATTTGACCATGAAAAAGCTTTTTTCCAAATGGGTGCCGCGTTTGCTTACAACTGATCAAAAGGAACAACGTATCAATGATTCAGAGCGATGCTTGGCACTGATGAATCGTAATAAAAAGGATTTTTTACATCGGCATGTGACAATGGATGAAACATGGATACACCAATTCACTCCGGAATCCAATCGGCAGTCAGCGGAGTGGAGAGCGGCTGGTGAAAGCCGCCCAAAGCGGCCAAAGACTCAGAAATCGGCCGGTAAGGTTATGGCGTCTATATTTTGGGATCCGCATGGAATACTTTTCATGGACTACCTTGAAAAGGGGCAAAATATAAATAGTGACTATTACATGTGCTTATTAGAGCGATTAAGTACGAAATTGCGGATAAACGGCCTCAAATGAACAAAAAGAAATTGCCAAAATTAATGAATTGGGCTTCGGAATTGCTTCCTCATCCCCCTTATTCGTCAGACTTGGCCCCCAGCGATTACTGGCTGTTTGCAGACCTCAAAAAAATGCTGGAGCAGAGGGTAAGAAATTTGACTCAAATAGTGAAGTTATCGTAGCAACGGAGGCTTATTTTGAAGTCAAAGTCAAATTGTCAATCGACTGTATCGCTCTTGGAGGAGCCTACGTTGATTAATAAAAAATATTTTAATATAAAAAACCTTGTTTAGTACTTAGTCTCGGGACTTATTGAACCACGTGTTAATACCTTGTTTACAAAGCTGTATTGAGTGAGATTGATATCAAGAGGCGTCCGAAATTACAGTTGTCTTCATGTTGTCACATTGACTTACCTTGAAAACTGCCCTCTTACTCAGGATCAGTTTTGTTTAACTGCGTTATGCAGTTTGCATATCACTATCATATAAGAATGCATAACACTATTTTTAACGCGGAGGGTAGTGTTTTTGACTCGTATGTATGTATGGTTTTTTGTTCCCTCGTATAAGCTGAAATGTTGACCCAAATTTGACAATCGAAGTGTCATTAGATACGTCATAGCGTGGCCAGTGTCAAATGGGTCCCTTTACTTTGCGAGTAGTAAAAAAAATCCGTTGGCAGATTTAAAATGGATGTTTAACATACATTGACAACAACATTAAAAATTGCAGCAGGTTTTCAGAGCAGATAATTGAAAACTAAACTTCCAACTATTATTAGGAAATGCTTCGTCAATCGACTTATTGTCATTTAAATACATAGAAAAAGTTGTGGTCAAATACAAAACTGCCTTCCACTTGGTAAAACGGCAGTCCCGCAAGTACCGCAATCTTTTTCAATTTTTTCTTACCCTTATTCGTGAGTCTTACACCCAACCCAATACATCATAATATATGCCGGACTAAATACTTTTTATCAAGTTGTAGACTTCCCGCTAGGCTAACGGGTGGTGGTCCTTATTACTTTAGCGATAATGTGCTTAATAGAATAAATGTGAATCATAGGTAAGTTAAGGGTTACGCAGACAATCAGTGATTTAATCTCCGTTAGTTTAGTACTTTAAGTGACAGAGAAATTCTGTTAAAGTTCTTTTGGTTTTTTCGCATAAATGTCGATATTATAAATATTAGGAAAATATCTCAAACAAATTGACCTAGTCACAAACAAGCTTTAGATTTGAACTATGACTGAACAACGATAAACATACTTAGTATAGAAAAAAATGCTGATATACAAAGCAAACATCCAAGACCAGAAACGCGCTCATCATACATACGGCCGAACTAACTAATTAGCTTTACATAGTTTCGCTTCCATCCAGGATGGTTAGTACAAGTTGTCCGCAAGTTGTTTGTCACTCGGATTTCTCTTTCTACCTAGTCTGTAATGATAGAGACGCACTGACTGACCGAAGCGAGAAAATACAACTTGTTCTAGCCGTACAGCTAAGATAACCGCGTCATCCAAACAATCTTTGAGAAGTTGATTGGCTGCCATTTACTTAAAGGTAAGATTAACTTCGTGATACTTGGTGATCCATAAGATGTACGTAATCAAGGCAATTTAGTTTTAACTGTAATGAGCATAAAGTTCAGTTTAATTTGTTTCAAAGTTTTAAATGGCATTTAAGAGCAAAGGTAATTGATCTTTATTTTCTTGCTGGTAGATTGAATTTTCCTCTCACAAAAATCTCCTTGCTTGTGGTATAGATGGCGTCACGAGGTGATTGCTAGGCGATTTCAGCAACATTGATTATCTACTAGTTTAATCATCTGTATAAACCTTTTGTCCTATGAATGTCAAAGTATTGCACCATAAACTAACCATAGACGAAAAGCAACTGAAGTTTATAATACTTTCGTTTTTATTTTGGTTTTACTGCAACTATTGTGTTTGCTGCATTAAATGTTTTGACTTCGAAATTTGATTTCATTTTTATCACTAAATTGATAAAATTGGTATGAAGAATTAGGGAGTAACATTTTGAATTAAATTAGTTGACTTTAAACCCATTCACCTAAGAATTGGTTGAAACATGCGTCAATAAATTAGATTGACGTATTGATAGTGTGGATCGACCTTAACAGCGGCGTCAATAGATGGCGCTGGCAGTAATTAAGATGGTGGCGCACGCGCAGCGTCGAGTTGCCGTCTATGGGACAGGATAGCCAGTTGTTAGCCATTTTAGGACGTAGGGCTGTCGAGCTAATGATAATGTCACATTTCTTTTTATATTTTATATAATGTTGACAGGGCACACTATTAAATGAATTAAATGGAATTAATAAATGCCAAGGACAATGAGAAAAAGAGAGATATACGTAAGTGTTATATTTGGTTTATCATATTCGTTAGGACCATTGGTTTCGAATAAAAGATATAGAAACTGTCGTAGATAGTGTTGCAAAAAAAATACTTTAGGGAAAATAGCATGAAGCATGTTTGTGACAAGTTTTGTGTTGTAAAGTAGTTTATTTCATTTTTTGACTTTAGATCGGGATTACTAAAGGCGTGCTAGCAACAGACAATTCCAATTAAATTGAGTCAAATTCTGGAATATAATCTAATAATTTTGTGGCTCTGTATAACCATATTGCTTCTGCATGTTATCGTATAGCTTTCCTCGGGCGCCATTACCATCAAGTAATTTGTAGCCTAAATTAGAGCTATCGTAACGTTGATAACATTGTTTTAACGCAGTAGAATAAAGGCCTTGATATTGTGGAAACCAAGTAAAAAAAAAACATAGTGAAAAGGCGCAGTTGGGCATTAATTTCAATGTCCGCGTCCATACGTTTTAGTACAAGTCTACGGTTTAGTTTGGGACTTTGAGACTTGGCCAATTGCTGTCAGATTATCTCATGACATTTATTTATTTGCAACTATGTCTAATTGAACCTACATTAGGTCACCTTTATCACTTCGGTCTCCCGACAGCCCTAGAACCAGGCGGATGCTGCGCGCACGCAGCAAAAACCTGCCGCTGCCTGGTGTCACGTGAGACCTGCCACCTGACGCCCGGGGTTATTCTCTTGAGACAACTTCGGTGAACTTGACCACCATCATAAATTGATTCTTAGGTAAGCGTTACACAGCGGTAGGTATTTGGCTTGGTTTTTTAATGCTCATTATGTGGCAGGGCCTTGAATGATTCAAAGAAACTAAAGCAAAGCGAGCTTAGGTTGTCTCGTAGAGCGTATTGCATTAATAGCTAGGTGCAGGTTTAGTCGTCAATCCACCAAGGCCAAAGTGGTAAAGGTAGTAAACACCGAGTATGGATCCACAAAGGCTCGCTGATTAACAATTCGTCAGCGATCTTACTAGAGATTTGTTGTGCCAAGGATGAAGGTACCTAGCACTGCATAATACTTACAGGCACATGGATCGTTATGTTTGCTGGTCAAATTCACTGACAGTGTGTCCTTATAGAGAATAACACCTCTAGCACCTCTTCCGCGTCCTCACGTAAGGCGATCGCGTTCTTTTTGCACTCGGAAATGCATTGCCATTCTCGGACAAAACGCAAGTGCAAGAACACTGTCGTGACCCTATGATTAACGAGGAAGGTCAAATATTCATGTAACAATTTGTGGATGTGACCTTTTTGCAATACAGTGTTTGCTTAAGATGAGGTGGTTATTGTGGTTACAGTATATAGCAAGCGAGAGATCAAAGGGAAGAAGATAGCTGATATAGCAGCTGGAGAAATTAATAAATCGGTCGGTTTTGAGATTTCTTTTCAAACAACTAATTGTCATAGAAGAAAAATCAAATAAGAAGGCTCCTAAACATGCACTATATTATGAATGAACGGTACAGGTAATATTATTCTAGTTTACATTTAAAATGACGCTAGATTCGGTAACTTAGAAAATCTAAAAAAATGTAAAACTTTATGTTCCTTTTTATTTATAAATATGAACAACTTAAGGCAAACGATGAATATTTAGCATTTTTAAATCACCCACCATTCTTACATCCACTGAAAATGAGTTACAACCATGGTCACCATAATTAAGAATCAAACGCAAAAGTCCCCAACGGCTCCCCAACTGCACAAACACATAATCCATATCCCATCTAAATCAATTCAAACGTTTATAATTCCAAAACTTTTGATGTTTCTTCACAATTTTTTTATTGCCGCTTGATTTATATTACGGCCGCGTTATTCGTTTCTTGCATATCTGAGATACCTAATATCTAAAGTCGGACCTCCCAAGCGGAGACATAATCATCCAACGCGACAGTAATGGGGTTTAGAGTAATGGTAATAGGTAATAGTACCCCTTTTATGCCACAATTTGTGTAACCTTTGCGTGTGAAGTTACGATATATTTGGCTGTAATATTAAAATAACTGGCTGGAAATACGAGAGCAACTGGGTTGAGTCAACTTTGAAGTGAAATCGCTTGCTGTAGTAAATGTAGAATGTGGCAGAACTAATAACATTCCGCTTTGATGATGAACTTCCATAGTATGCTATTGTTTAAGCCGTACTCTGATCCTAGCCAGTTTTATTTACAAAAATGACCATATGAAAGGTTGATATGGCAGTTAATTTGAATAAAGTACTCGGTCAACATTACATATATGCATAAAATCACGCCTTTATTCCCTGAGTGGGGTAGGCAGAGCTACAGAAATACAAACATCTCTAAAAAGACTTGTCAGGCCAAGAAGTTTACTAGTGTATTAGTGACAAGTTGCAAGCCCATCGCCTAACAGTACTACAAGCCCTTATTCCCTTAGTCGCCTCTTACGACATCTACGGGAAGATATGGAGTGGCACTATTCTAACCCGGCAACTACAAGGGCTATACATTATTCTTATGATAATCCTTTTCAGAAAAATTGTTCTCATTAAATTACAAATGTTTTTTTCCTTGATATTGCATATGACAGGAGTGTCTATGAGCCATGGCACAGCTAAATTGATCTAACCCGCAATTTTATTTGCGATATAAGTAGGTACTGTAATGAAAGAAGGATGTACTCGTAGCAATGCATACTCCTTTCATTGTTTTTTTTTTTTTATTTTGTTATGTCGAAATCTCTTATTTGTAAGATGTACATGTGAACTGATGTACATTTTACAAATAAGCATCCTCCTTGGACCTTTGTTCGGCCAGGATAGATCGCTTATAAAGTGATGATTTTCTTATATGCATATTAAATTTCTGACTGCAACCTATTCCCAGTCTCCCCCAGTTAAATAATGTCCGTGTTTCCGCCAGCCCAGCCGAGTGACAAACTAGAACGCGAGAGCTCATAAACAAAGTGTCAAATTAAAAATTACCGCATTACATCTCGCCGTCCCGCATACAGTGTGGCGAGTGTCGCAGACTTTACAAATTTTCAACTAAAACCATCTAAAACCTAGCTCGAAAACACAAATAGCATTCTCTTTATTTAAAAGAGCTTACACTACCTTTAGAAACAATCACACAGCTTGAAAAATATTTCACTTTGTGTAATTTTACAATATCTTTGCTGCTGGATTTGTCAATAGGTACCTACTTAATTAATATTGCAAGGGGTTCAAAGTTGGAATACATTTTAGTAAATCTGATGACGATGAAATATAATTGTATCTATGGACGGATCTGATGATGTCGGAAACGCGGAAGGTCGCAACAGGATCTCATCATTATTAATGTACAGATACGAGTAATGAGTTTGGAGTAATGTACAGATACTGAGTTTAGAGTTACTGTGGTGGAAAAATGGTCCGTAAAAATTTCTTCTTTGCTAGAAACGTAATCCTTGAAAAACTTAGTCTATTTTTGTATGCATGATTTTGAGCTGCCACCACACAAAGCTTTCAAAACCTGCATTGCAAGTTATTTGTGGTGCTAAACGGAATTTACTAGCAGTGTTTTATTGGTTCTCTGCGATTTGCATTCGTATATTGAATTTAAACAGCCACGCGTATAAAAACGTCCGGCCTGTCAAAATACTTAACGAGATCTGCGCGCGCGCATGTGGAGGGTATAGAGCGGCCATTTTGATTATTTCACTGATTTACGGAGTTAGTTTAGTAGTTTTCATTGCGTGTTATTCCTATTTCTTCGTAAAACTTATACAAAGATAATTTAATGAGTCAAAATAATTAACGGTCTCCGAGCCGGCAAGACACTAATGACAGAGTTTTCTTACGAATCAATGCAATTAGGCATTTGTTCTCTTTCCATCCCTACCATCTCGATGGATGACAGACTATTACTGTGTGTTTTTTGCAACACTTTTTAAAACTCGCGACAGTTTTATGGAATCAGCTTATTGCGGGGTTCTTCACTTTCTATTAGCTGACCGCTGGCTCGATTGCTTACTCTAGCAAATATCGCACCTTTAGAACAACGCAGAGAAATTTTAAATTTCGAGACTTCAAGTTTGAAAGCTGAAATTTTGAATTGGTGTTGTTCTCAAGGTGCGTATATTAAATAATTAAAACAAAAACATATAATTAAACATAGTACCTCCTCCTGTTTTGGAGTTGGTTAAAAATTGTCGAACATGGTAAACTAACTGTTAGTTAATCGTCCATGTGTGGATGAATTAATGTTAAATCTATTTCATGTTCAACTTCCTAAGGCCTCTCGTGCATTTTTTTTACATATATGTTCATTAGAATCTAGATCTATTGCAAAGGAAATAAAATAGATTTTCCTTTGTTTTTATGAAGTACAATCAAACTAGAAAATTGAATCTGTATGTATTTATAATGGTTCTCTGCCTTTTCGCCGACAAATCTTTGACAAATGTATCGTTTGGCAACCTATTAATTTTACAACCCGCTTTTTTTTCTGTAACTGCAAATATTTTAGTCAAACTAACCTAACCTAACGATAGTCTTGAAAGAAATCCAGAAATATTTATAGTTTCGGAAAAAAACGCGGGTTGTCAAATGATATGTTTGTGAAATGAATCATTTGTGAAACGTTGCTTATGAAATGATAGGATCCCATTTATAATAGGTTAATATTCCATTGGCAAATTTCGTCGTATGGTGGGTCTTACCAGGTTAAAGCTATGAGCGTGAAACAATTGTTTAACATGTTAAAAGTGCCATTTCTGCATCATCCAAAGCCTCTAATTTATTCCAAAGTTTATTTAAGCGCACGATTCTTTGAATAACAATCAACATCGGGTGAGCGCAAAAACCGCCGCCATCTCGTTAGCCGGTGATGATGACGTGGCCAAACCGATCATGGCTGATATTCGCTAGTTTTTGCACAGACTCAAGCGATAAGGTTGATATGATTGATGTGTACGTGTGGTGTAGAAATGGGTTCTTTTGCAAGGTGTTGCGAGCATTAAGATAAAATAAAAGAAAATACATACATACATACACAACATCACGCCTTTATTCCCAGAGAGGAGTAGGCAGAGCTACAGAAATACCAACAACTCTAAAAAGACTTGTTGATAATTCTGTAACCACATTTTGCACAATCAGGCCAAGAAGTTTACTAGTGTATTAGGGGCAGGTTGCAAGCCCATCGCCTAACAGTACTACAAGCCCTTATTCCCTTAGTCGCCTCTTACGACATCCACGGGAAGACATGGAGTGGCACTATTCTAACCCGGCAACCACACGGGGCAAAAGAAAATACTTCTTTAAAAAAACTGGCTTATGGATGAAATCGCTCTTATAAATAGAAAAAAAACCTTATTCAACAGTTCGGGGCATTTTCAGGTTAAATCGTCACGCAGGCTATTTATTGGATTTTGAAATGACGATCGCATTGTCATCCTCACGAAGACAAATTAAGGTTCATATTTCGAATTATATTCATAATTATTATTGGAATCCAAAACCAAGATATACATATAATACCTATACAGGATGACATGGAAGACGTGATCAGAAATCAGTTTTTCAGACTCAGTAATTGATGGCCATTTCAAAAGTTGACTTATGTCAAAAGTCGACTATTGGGACATATGAGATATGTTTATCTTTACATCTCTTTCTGTCTAGTAGGGTAACCACACTGTTTACAATAAATGATTTAATTTTGGTCATTGTGTGATTAAGTCTGAATACTTCATCTAAACACCCTACATACCTACCTATGGAATGCGCTACTATTTGAAATACGACAAACGTTGAGCAAGTTTTGTATTTAAACGTAAGCTTCGCCAACATCTCGTCAAGCAAGAACTTAAGTATCATCATCTTCATCACACACTGTTTTTATCGCATGTATTTAAGTATTGTTTAAAGTTATATATTATTTATGTATTATATGTTTTAAATGTTAAGTAGCCATTTAGATTTAATTTAGTTTTTAACACTGTTAATTTCTCTAATTGCATCGGTTTTTTTTCTGTTGAACATGTGATTGACTGGTAGAGAATGCCTTTAGGCATTAAGTCCGCCATTTGTACTTTTTACATTTATTTGTATTGCGCAAAGAAGATTAAATAAATGATAAATAAATAAAATACCTATATTATTAAGATCCCACTTTAATGCTTAATTAATTCATCTCACTTTTGATCAGGTCTTCGATGTCAGGCTGTATAACGACTGATGAAACAATTTACGAACTCTTGGCCTCCTTTGGATTCTTGGCCTCCGATTAGAGTACATATTGCGTTGAGCTTCGGTTCCGAACCAGAGGCCCTAGCCAAGATGTGTTCGCCAACTAGCGTTTGGATTCGTTTTGTTTTTAAATCAATCGCGTCACTGGTAGATCACGTACCTACTACGAAAAGTCACGTGATCTACCAGTGACGCGATTGGTTTAAAAACCAAGTGAATAGAAACGCTAGTTAGCGAACGCATCTAGGCTAATACACTCAGCTCTCTACTGTCCCTACAACAATAGAACTTTTAATTTGATCAATTAATTTGCTGTTAAGTATATCATTTACAACGACGACGACTGGTATAGATTACAAATGCATTCCACTGACTAGCTATAACGAGCGAAAAAAACATTATTAACTCACTTATCTGGTTTTGAACAAGACGGGTCCAATTCGCATGAAACATCTTGCAATTAAAAATAATAAATCCCATTTTGAACACAAACATGTATTATGTTAAAAAACATGCATGTGTAAAAACTATAAAGCGTTTGTGTTTTTCTTTTAAGTTTATGCAAAAGGAATATATATTTTATGCCACAACGCCTGTGAGTCAGAACCTCTGACGTGCTTCATTTATTTGGTCTGTTCAATGTAGTTGGCTTCCATTTTATATGGGTAGGTGAGGTTTTGTAAAGGGTTTATACAATACAAATATTCTTCATCGGACACAATAATATTTGACGACACGTTGACCTAGTTGGGAGTGACCCTGCCTCTGAAGCCAGCGGTCCTGGGTTCAAATCCCGGTAAGGGCAGATATTTGTATGATGAGCGCGAATATTTGTTCCTGAGTCTTGGATGTTTTCTATTTATTTAAGTATATATTTCTCTATCTAAGTATGTTTATCGTTGTCTAGTACCCATAGTACAAGCCTAGAGCTTAGTTTGGGACTAAGTAGGTCAATTTGTGTGAGATTGTCCCCTGATATTTATTTATTTATTTTTAATATCGCGGAAAATTAATACGAATTAAATGTTGAGTATTACTTATGTGATTTTGATAGTTTGTTATCGTTCCACGGGGCCTAGTGAAAATGCGTTACGCTAAGTTAGCCATTTTAGAAAATCGACAACATGTATAGCATTGACGTAAGCCTGATGACAGATCGCGTCGACCGCTTATGTCAACTCAACATCAGAGCAACATTGACATCTGGGCTAGGCCCTAGCAGCTAAAATAATGCAGTCGATCTTTTGTTTCTTTAAACAAGTAACATATTACGGTCAATCCACTTTCTTGCTGTTAAATAAATATAGATCTTAGAAGGCATTCGAGTAATTATAAAATATGGGTAACCGAACCAGCCCGGGCTAAAGGTCGACGCGTGTTGCGAATAATCCCGATTACTGGTAATACGAGTCGGAAATAATACGAAGATATATATATTTTATCATTGGCTAGTGAGCTACCAATTTAGGTAGGGTAAAACTTCACTATGATATGAACCTGTTCAGTATATTTGTATGTTTTGTCCCTTACATTTTGTTTGTCCTGCATGATAGGTAATAGACTGATAATCAATGCCCCGGCATTAAGTTTACCGTTTATGCAAAAAAACGGATGATATTTATGTTTCGGGTCTAACATTTTACCGGTGCTTAAATAATTTGATCATTGTTAGTTTTAACAAATTATCAACCAGGCAAATACCCCGCGGGAGGTCAGAGTGGAGGTCGGCGCGGGCGCAGCTCAATCAACTGTAATCGTTGTCTGCATTTCATTACGAGCATCGCTATACGTTTTGTTGAACAATAATTCATCTTAATTGGTATTAAATTAAGCTTTTTGTGTTTGTTAAATTCAAAATTAAGGCAAAAATAGTACAGAGAATTTGATGTTTATTATTGCATCAACTAGCGTTTTCCCACGACTCAGTCTGCGTAATACTCTATTATTATCGCTGTTTTCTTGGATACAGTTCAATTTTTCGGGTTAAAATGTACCCTTGTCTTCGGGCTACAGTTATCTTTGTACCAAATTTCATGTCAATCGGTTAAGGGGATCGAACGGCAGAATAAACAAACAAACACATTTACATTAAGAAGAATAAGAATAAGAAAGGTAATAAGTATTTAAGTACGCAAGAAAAGACTTAAGTAAGGGTAGGGAAGGATGGTAAAGATTGGATTAACATAACAACATATCGCATCTTTAGAATTAGTTATAGTGACCTAATCCACATATTTTAAATTTCGACTTAGGTCTCTATAGTACTAAATTTATGACTCGAAATCGAATGCTGAAAATGTTTGAATTAGGTCACTATAATTCTAAAAGTGCGATATTTTTACCATTTTAGCTTTTAGGTAGGTATTCCCACGTCACACTGTTGGTCTCTCTCATCCTCACCAGGGACATGGCTTTACTCTCTACGCCTTTTCACTCACGCACTTGGCACGTTGATAAAATAAGTATGACAGTTTATAAAGATAAGAAGATGTAGGTATTTGGCTCAATTATTCATGGGCTAAAATAGCAAAGATGAGCCAAAAATTGCAGGTGAAAAGGTTTTTATCAAAAGAGTCCTCTGCGTTTCCTGTACCTTCATGTTGCCATAAAACAAAATACACTTGACAGTACCCCACGTGGCACCCGTCTCACAGTAAATCCCTCATCGGCGCCATTACGTGCGCGCGCGCATGCCTAGCGCTAAATGTGTCAACGCGCCGCAGCGCTGGCAAAAACGACAGGATGTCAGCTGGGACGAGCAGCTTCAAGTGTTCTGGTTGATTTTGTATGTTTTTGTTAGCTGGGATCTTCCTAATATACTGTCAAACGTGTCATAGAACGTAATGTTTCGCTGAATTTCATTTAGCAGAGAGCGATTTCCTGTTGAACTCGAGTTATTCACAAGATAGGGTTTTTTTTTATGCTTTAAAATGCCAACCAGCTAGTATGATGTGATTACCATCCCATCTAGTTAGGTTAGGCTTGTGACACCATTTAACGGAGTATGTAATGTTTTAGGATTATTTTAGGGTAGTTTAATTTAAAAAAAGGTTTATTTGTCTAAATAAAATTACAACTTTCCGGTGGGACCCAAACTGGCTAGAGTTTATATATTGGGACCCGGTGAGACGGTTGACAGTCCGATTATACATATACAATAAATACTATTTTAGGTAAAGTAAATCCTCCTGTCTGGTGTCTGGATCCTGTGTGGTTGCCGGGTTAGAATAGTGCCACTCCATGTCTTCCCGTGGATGTCGTAAGAGGCGACTAAGGGAATAAGGGCTTGTAGTACTGTTAGGCGATGGGCTTGCAACCTGTCAAATGTGCAAAATGTGGTTACAGAATTATCAACAAGTCTTTTTAGAGTTGTTGGTAATTCTGTAGCTCTGCCTACCCCACTCTGGGAATGAAGGCGTGATGTTATGTGTATGTGTAAACGTATAGCATGCAAAGTTCCTATAGAAATATTGCATCATTACTTCCGCTGATTTTGAATCCCGAGCAAGAAAAGGATTCTAGGTTAGAATCCTGAGTGCAGCGAGGGATTCAAAGACACGAGATGCAAATAACTTTGGTCCTGTGTTGCACATACAACTTTTCACCTCAGCAGCGAGAAAATAAATAAAATAAATAAATAAATATCAGGGGACAATCTCACACAAATTGACCTAGTCCCAAACTAAGCTCTAGGCTTGTACTATGGGTACTAGACAACTATAATCTTACTTATATAGAGAAATACATACTTAAATACATAGAAAACATCCAAGACTCAGGAACCTATATTCGCGCTCATCACACAAATATCTGCCCTTACCGGGATTTGAACCCAGGACCGCTGGCTTCGGAGGCACTCCCAACTAGGCCACCGTGTCGTCAAATATAACCTCAAGGTAAAAAAAACAACATGGTAAAAATAAAACGACTTCCCCAGCCGCCCGCGCGCCGCACCACGACCACCTTTGTATTGTGAACAAAAATTAAAAAGTTACTTTGTCTCACGTTCGCAGCAAAATCGAATTTTGCTCACTGTATTTAAACAGCAAAACCACCCTTTTTAAGGTGCTTTTTAATTTTACGGTGAGCGTTAAGGACAGAGCTATGACAGTTACATAGCTCTGTCCTTTTCTCTGAGCGTTAACAGAATTGCATATTTATGTCATAATAACCCCCCTTTGGTGAATAGCAATTGCTTTATTTCTATCAAGATAAAAACGCATGCAAAATACATAACCCTTCTATAAAAAGACGAGTTACTTATAGAAACTTAGGAGTCATATATGTAGGATCTAATTTTAGAGTAAGTATGACGACATCGACAACTTAATCGTTACGAGTTAATTTCTGATAACAAATATATCATGATTAAAAGAATATTCGTTACAATTGTTTTATTTCAGCACGTGAGATAACATTACAGCATATTCAAATAAACAACATTATAATTAATTAAACAGCCACTGAGTTATTTCATAATATCGTCATTGATTGAGATTGCTGCAATACGGTGTTTTCAGAACCAGCTCCTAATTAAATTTGAGATTTTATTGTAAAATTGTATCGTTTGTAATCATTTGAAATAAAACCTCACGGCTGAAGCCCTTTTTGTTTTCTTTACATATAAACTCAATATACAACTGAATACATTTTTAAGTACCGTGTATTATTTTTGACGACCATCTTATTCTAAAACCAACTGCCAAGCAACATTGTTTGCACTGTTGTATTTCGGTATGGGGATAAGATAATCAGTGAATTATCCTCAGGATTAGAACCCATTTAGAGTCTTAGGATTGCAGTCTTAACATTGTGGTTTTTGTGAATTCAAAATGGGTCTTAGATCCTACTCACCATCAAGTAGCCTGTGTGCTCGTGTGCCTTCTCCTTGCCATATAAACCCTATTCTTGGTGTTGAACAGGAGCTTTGCAAGTTGACCTATGATAACGTTGTAAGAAATAAGACCTTGTAACCCTTTGTGTTTCCTGTGACATAGGTAAACTACTGAATAAATACTAAGGTCTTCGGCGCTCTGTTCGAATTTATATTGAAACAACTGAGCAGCAAGCTTTAATTAACTGTTTTTGTAACTAATTATATTTAATGTAGCTTTTATAATAAAGTTAAGCAACTATCGAGTCTGTATGAAGACTTCTTAGATAGCGGGTTTCTCGGAAAAGCCGCGAGCCGATAGCGGGGGTATCGGTAATTAACCTCTTCGCGGAATCGGCCTAATCGCCGCACTGGATTTACGGACCTAATACCGCATTTAAATATCAACGGGACTTGTGTTTATAAATCATCTGTGTTAATACTATTAAGTTAACCATCGTTTATGGAATTTCTCACTGTAACCATCGTTTACAAGCAGCGAGACTCATCGTTCTATGAAATGTACATCATAGAACGATGAGTCTCGCTGCTTGTAACGAGTAAATTAAATTCTTTACAAGATTCTTTCTTGATCTGAAAGAGATAAACTTCTGTTGCAGTTCAGTAAGCGCATAATCTACGTGGTTCTGGCTGTGTGGTACTGACTCAATGAAACGAGTAAAACTTAAAAAGATTGGCTAAAACAAATAGAAAAGTGACATTCGGAAGCAACATTTGTTCTTTATTATGTATGACCAAAATAAAAGTGCTTAATTCCATGTTTTATTTTTATCTCGCTTGTTTATGGAATATCTCAGTGTACAATTTATAGAGCGATAAGTACCGCTGCTAATAATGCCCATAATCAGAGTAAATTAAATTCCAAAGAAGATATTTGCTTGGCAAACCTAAACCGGTAAATGAGTATTCTGTCGCAGTTTACTAGGTACACAATCTACGTGGTTCTGGTATAAAATTCAAAAGAAAAGCATTTACGATTACTTAAGAGCCCCATGGGGGCCTATTTACTGAATAAACATTTTGATTTTGATTTTGATTATATTAAAAGTGATTTAAGTTGACAAAAAAGATAAAGCTTGTTTATACAGTAAGTGGGCTGCACGGGCAGTTTTAAACGTCAAAACTCTACTTGTGCTTCAAAGAGACCACTGCTGAGAAGAAGTGCCAAAAGAAACTCAATAGTCAGTAAAAAAAAATATATTGCTTATGAAAATGATAGAACTTAACCTAGCATTATACATATAGGTAAATCATTTAATAAAATTTAAAAATATATAATGATCATGCGTAGTTAAGCAGAAAAAGGTGTCGAAACTTCTAGAGCAAATAAATAAAATAAAGTTTTGATACGTTAAACAATAATTTCAGTTTCGTCAATAATTAAACTTGTAAGGATTGGCTAAAACAAAAGAAAAGTGACATTCGGAAGCAAAACTTACTCATCATTATGACCATGGAAACATCCACGTTCATTTTTAACTTGCCTCATCACCCAACAGTCGAACTAACTTTGAACTTAGATTGCGCTTGTGCTTGCTCACTGGATCACAACACGGCCGAGTCAATGTTAACCTTTGTGTCCGTGTTTAACTTGTGTGTTTACGCGTCGTGTACCGACGCGAGCGCTACTGGGTGCGGAGCAGTATTTGTGCCGCTAGTTTTAGCTACCATGTTATGAGTTTATTCAGAATCCTAATGTTTTTCGCCGTTGCCTGATTAAGGCTTTTGCCAAATGGACATAAGAACATACATAACATCACGCCTTCATTCCCAGAGTGGGGTAGGCAGAGCTACAGAAATACAAACAACTCTAAAAGACATGTTAATAATTCTGTAACCACATTTTACACAAGTAGGCTGAGATGTTTACTAGTGTATTAGTGAGAGCCAAATGGACAAAATTTTAAAATTCAATTTTTAAGGTTAACATTGTTTAACTTAAACGATATCAGTGCAATTTGAGGAATATCTGCGAAAGTATATATCTAAGATATATAAGTTGTAACATTTTTTATTTTATACATGAGAATTTTTGAATTGACCACTAAATAACAGAGTCAGTTTTTATTACTGACATTATGATTGCGACTTACATTTGTAGGTGGTAGACCTTGTGCAGTGACCGTCTGGATCCCTACCACCTGCTGTCCTGTTGCCAAGGAGCAGCACTCTCATTCTGGTGATGTGGCGGTTGAGGTACAACAATCGGTAAAATGGCTAACATTGAGGCCTATTTCATTCCACAATTACCATTAGGTCACTGTGTGCTCATTTGCCTAAAATTATTAGAAAAAAGTATTTCTCCAACGTCGCTATTTATAAAAGCCGCTGGCAAATAGATATTATTTTACATCTCATGTTTTGAGCGAATGTAACATCAGAGTTTGTTTCTATTCACCGACTCGCAAAATTGACAGTTGATAGACGTTGACAAGCAAAAACAAATGAATATCTGATATGCTTTGTCGGCATCCGATCAGAGAGCCCATTTGCTTACTTAAACTCGTATATCAAATTCGTTTAGTGCTGCAATAATAATCTTTCACAGTTGTATTTAAAGTAGAAGTTTCTAGTTAACGTGAGAGATATACGAGCTTTATAAAGTAAGGAGAGAAAGACTATCTGTTTGAGAGGAATGTTTGTGGCCGGTGTTGTTTCTGCAAATGGCGGGCGCACACATAACGGCTTTTTGTTTGGGTGCGTTGTCTTTGCTTTGCTGTTACGTGGAAGCCACAGTTTCCGTGCCACCGAGATTTATGAAATATGGTTATTTTCCCGTGGACTCAATGTCATAGATGACCAATTCTCTACCTTGAATGTTATTCTCTTAATCAATTCTTAGGTACTTACTGTGCGCAAACAGGCAATTGTGAGGTTGGTTGTTGCGATGCATCGCAAGGTGATCTCATGCAATGAATACGAGACAATGCTAAAAAAAGCGGCCAAGTGCGAGTCGGACTCGCCCACGAAGGGTTCCGTAGCAGCAAGTAACATAATATAAAAGTTCGTTGTAGCTTTGATCAATGTTTTTATGACGTATTAAAAAAAAATACTACTTACTAGATCTCGTTCAAAGCAATTTTCGGTGGAAGTTTGCATGGTAATGTACATCATATATTTTTTTTAGTTCTATCATTCTCTTATTATAGAAGTTACAGGGGGGACACACACATTTCAACACTTTGGAAGTGTCTCTCGCGCAAACTGTTCAGTTTAGAAAAAAATGATGTTACTAATATCATTTTTGAAGACCTATCCATAGATACCCCACACGTATGGGTTTGATGAAAAAAATTTTTTGAGTTTCAGTTTTAAGTATGGGGAACCCCCAAAATTCATGTTTTTTTTTCTATTTTTGTGTGAAAATCTTAATGCGGTTCACAGAATATATCTACTTACCAAGTTTCAACAGTGTAGTTCTTATAGTTTCGGAAAAAAGTGACTGTGACATACGGACGGACAGACAAACAGACAGACATGACGAATCTATAAGGGTTCCGTTTTTTGCCATTTGGCTACGGAGCCCTAAAAACAGACAGAATGAAATCGGCTTTCGCAAGAAGATTCCCTGAATTTCTACTTTCACATGCTTATAATATTGTTAGGAGGAGGTGTAACCTTAGAAACTGCTCTGCTTCTGAAGCCAAAAGAATTGTGACAAACTGGGTTCAGCCTATTGATTATTATGAAGCTGAAAAAATACTTAGGGTTTCCTAACACACACACCCACCCACACTCATACACAAACACACACGCACACACCCACACTTAATTTAAAAGTTCTTTAATTTTTAAGTATCGATGTGTTATACAATTAGTAATTTATTTCTGTTGCTTTATAACTTCTCTTCTTTGTAAGGTTGTCTGGATTTAGCGATAAGACCGCCTATTGACTCTCTTAGTAACTTTTTATTTGTTTTTACTTTTCATGTTGTATTTGTATGTGGTGTTCAATAAAGAATATTTGTATTGTATTGTATTGTAAATTAGTGTTACCATAACTACCTTATCTTAACTAAGCCATCTGTAATTAGTAATAGCGCAGGACTTATTTGTACTTGGTAATCATAACAAATGGACCCCACGTGACAGGCTGAGCCTAGTGTGGTGGTCATGGGCAATGTATTTGAATGTAAGTTTCTTGGCAAATAAACAATATTTTATTTATTTATTTTTATTCGCTTTTGAAATGGACAGTCCATTCATTAACCGGCAAGTTGAAGATGTCGTCACATCTATGGCAAAGTCGCGAATCTGCACATCGAAATAAGAATAGCAGATTTGCTACTATACCAAGTGGTATTTCCGTCATTGTACTTTGAAGTCAAAGTGCAGATTGGCGAATTTGCCATGGATGTGACGATGTCCCATCAAAGCGTAAAAACAACATAATTAAGGGCGTGCATTCTCAGCTTACCCGTCGAGTGAGCGAGCTCGTATGACTGTGCTCACTCGATCGACCGTTCGACCGAGAGCCGTTTTTAAGAGAATACCACCTCTGGTCACACTTACTGATAATAAAAATTCCTTAACTGTTAACTGTGTTTTCAATCCATGACGGCGCACCCTGTCATTCAAATTGACATTGTACGGTTGTAGTAAAGCAGTGGGGCGAGACTTCGTGCATTGAAATTACTATAGCCCAGTTGGTAGCTGACGTAGCGAACGGCCCCGGGTTCTATCTCTAGTGAACCAACCACAAACTAAAAATCTCCAACAATAATATCTTACTCATCTTTAAACTATCGCCGTTATTATTCATAATAGTAAATTATACATTTTTTTCGAGTTTTAGACAATCACCAATCACTTTAGAGAAACAAGTCCATGGATATCACACGCGAAGACAATTTTCTGGCTAAAGAGCATTTACTTTTGTGGACGAAACAGAAGCACATGGGATTAGCTCCACGCGTTTCTGTCAAACTAAAGTTACTACGGTATGACTATTGTAAGAGACGCGTCTTTATTTACAAATAGCATTATAGGGTTGGCTATATTATGCTAGTGAGTACTCTTGTTGTATGAGATTTGCCTCTGATATTTATTTATTTATATATGCAGATACTGCTAAATTAAACCAGCCTTATGTGGCAGCATCAATTGTCAACTGTCGCACGGCGCGCCCACATCCGAGGCGTTTATCCATGCTAATCCTTTTATGCCTCCGTCGCCGCAAAACTCGATACAACCCAAATGCTCCACTAATCTAATAAGTCGGAAAATTATTCGCAATTATGCATTTGATGTTGACGTTACCTGACGAGGCGTACGGCAAATATACATAACATTTGAAGGATATTTGTCAGGTAGCAATTTCCGATTACATATCAGTATACTGCATCTTTGAAAAAGTAATGTACCCTTTGAGATTAATTTTGCAAAGTTACACGTAACAATATGTACCTATATTCGTTTGAAGTGGCAGCATTTGCGTTAAATATTTTATTAGTGTCGGCCTGCCTACGAAGCTCACTTGGTCCTAGGTTCAAATGGGAGCACTTGTATTTGTTCCTGAGTCTTGTATGTTTTCTATGTATTTAAGAATATATCTTCTTCTATATTAAATTTTCGGGTCGCGGTGTTTGTTGCCAAACTCCTCTGAAACTGCTGGACCGATTTTAATAAAAAAATTATGCATATCGGGTAGTATTGATTGCAGCGGACAAAGCCGCTGGCGAGTCGTTAGTTTCTAAGTTAGTTTATCGTTGTCTAGTACCCCAACTACATAGTACAAGCCTAGAGCTTAGTTTGGGACTTGATCAATTTGTGTGACATGCCCAGTAATATTTATTTATTTATTGTTGTAATTCCCTTAAAATAACGTCAATTTCTACTTGTGGATTACTGATTGCTCGTCTGGCTTTTCAATACTACCAAAAAACCCCTTGAATAAAGTTGGCTTGTTGTTGACTGATCTTTCACTGGCTCCCCGATTTAAATATGAACCTGGCCCAATATGTTAATAGTTATTACTGCCGGTAATGCCCGATGACAGCTGAAAGGCCTGGCTCTAATCGACGAGGGCAGCGAGGCAGGCGGGGGCGCAAAGTGCTGTCGATTGGGAGCGATCGAGTTCGCGCGTTAGGTTACCGACAATATTTGCGAAGAAAATGATATTAAGTTAATCGAACATTACAGATACGAGTATCACTCAATTGAAATGTACGAGTACAGGTTAATTGAACAAGACAAAGCCATGTTAAGTATAAAGTAGTACCTACTTTAGTATTATTTCCATGGCAGCTGTGTAACATTTTGGGACTTAAAGTATTCTATGGACTAATAACCAAAGCAGTTTATGCGTGATAGAACGACAACAATCTTCTCAAGTATTTACATATAATACCTACCTTTGTCTGTCTAATTACCATGAGGGTGATTTTTAAGATGATTTACTCTTTTTGCCCTTGCGGATTAGGTACCTAACAATATGTCGAAGAGACAAACTGCAGGCTAAAAGCTTTTTGCATGGTTCAACTGAGGTTTTAATTCACTAACTGTCCAAGCTTGCATACTTAATGCATGTAGGTTTATGTTTAAAATAAAAGCCAATGATCCAACCCTACAAATTCATTACTCCACTATCTTTTACCGACGTCTATATTGTCTGCCATAATTAATTTAAGTCACGATGTTTTTCAAGTCATAATTATTGTAAGTACTAAAGTGTTTTTTTCTAAAGCCTTATGAATTAGAAATTATAAGAAGCCGGTTTAACCGACACACAAAAGTCGTGACTTTCGATATTTATGAACGCTGTTACATTACATTATGTTATAACCAACAAAAAATATCATCGCGCCCTTTTACTCATTTTCGTTAAGACAGCAGAGCGACAGAGACACTTAGTCTCCATTTCGCGGTATCCCCTGTATTTGCGGTCGACATCGGCAGTGCTCAGGAGCATGAGCTGTTTGCGCAGCTGATCGAGTCTCACGAGTCTTTCGGCACTCGAGCGGGCACAGATTGAACAGTAGCCCTATAGACTTGCGAGAACGTTATCGTTATGGAAAATGTATAGGATTGACGTAAGGTAGACCATAAAGTTAGCCCGCGGACAGTGATAGCCTACTTAATAGTTTTAGAGTGTGCCAGCACTAAAAAAATACTTGCTACATATAAGCGGGTCTCAGCCGTTTCGCACAACAACGTTTCCCAAAGTAATTAATTTCCCCATCCATTGGTTGCCGGGTTAGAATAATGCCACTCCATTTCGTCCCGTGGATACTTAATAAATCTTTTAGTTCTGTTAGGCGATGGGCTTATGCCTGATTGTGCGAAATGTGGTCAGAATTATCAAGAAGTGAGTTGTTGGTATTCTGTAGCTCTGCCTACCCCACTCTGGGAATGAAGGCGTGACGTTATGTATGTATGTAACTTAACCTAAACTATAGAGTCTACAAAATGGTCCTAAAATAAATCATGAAATATTTACAGTTTTGGAAGAAAAGAGGTTGTCTAAATGATATTTTTGGCAAATTAATCAGTTTGGGAAACGTTGTTGTGCAAAACGGCAGGACACCGTAACAAGCAGAAACAAAGCTATGTTTCTATGTAATAAAATATTTTTCTGTGATTGTAGTCTCTAAAAAATGTAGTGGGCAATCACTGGTCGCGGGCAATAACTGTATTGACTGTTTTCGAAAAGCGTTTACGTTAGCGTTACGCATCCTATTAACATAAACCCCCTGTGTCCCCCGTCTGGTTGCCGGGTTAGAATAGTGCCACTACATGTCTTCCCATGGATATAGAAAGAGGCGACAAAGGGAATAAGGGCTTGTTAGGCGATGGGCTTGCAACCTGTCACAAATACACTGGTAAACATCTTGGCCTGAATATTCAAAATGTGGTGACAGATTTATAAACAAGTGTTGTTGTTGGTATTTCTGTAGCTCTGCCTACCTCACTCTGGGAATGAAGACGCGATGTTATGTATGTGTGTGTAAATGTGTAACATAAATGAATTAATAAATGTATGGCATGGAGAAGGCAAACGAGCACACATAAACTTGATGGTAAGTAGTCTCTGAGACCCATAGACATTTCATCCCTTTACTAACTCAACCTCGTATCGTATCTAATTGATTAGTAGGAAAGCACTCATGTTGTAAGAATGAAAGAGTACTTTTCTATCAAACTACTTCATCAGACAAGAGGTTGTGAAAGTAAACGGTCGTCCGTTTAACCATTTCAATACTAGATGCGTTTCCAACCCCTAGAATTAATATGAAATGTCTGCTCGACGGCAGGTACATACACAGTTAATAAGCACAAACAAAATAACATACATCCGTTTTAACAATACAAGATATGAATGGTATGATCAGGATCTCCCACACGTCATAATAAGAGCTGCACAGACGACACTTGCACCACGTCTAGATGTCCTAGGCTTCTGCGTGGGCGCAGAGACAAAGAACACGCGGGCTGCGCCTACGCCGCTCCGAAGACAATGCCGTCTATTGAGCCCATGTTAATGCGCGGTGAGCTGACGTGTCGGTGGAGGTTCCATGTTTTCGAAATAAATTTCCCCACGTTATTCTTTTGTATTCCTTGTTCGCATGACGAATTGGTAAACACCTTGTGAATTGTCCGCAATAATTATTTTTAGTCGTAATATGTTTAGGTCATCAGGGTACCTACCCCGTCTGGTGGCCAGGTTAGAACAGCGCCACTCCAAGTCTTCCCGTGGATGTCGTAATAGGCGACTAAGGGAATAAGGGCGTGTAGTACTGCCAGGCGATGGGCTTACAAGCTGTTACTAATACACTGGTAAACATACTTACTGTGGTACTTGTGCAAATGGTCGTTACAGAATCCTCAACAAGCCTTTTTAGAGTACCCTTCTCTGGGAATGAAGGCGTGATGTTATGTATGTGTTCAGGTCATAATTATAGAAAGTATTTTTTTAAAGAAATTGTTACCATTTCAGGATTTTTATAAATCAAGTAAACCTAACCAAGCCTTATCTACACGATAGATAATTAAGAAATTGTAAAATTTTACGTTCCCAGTAATAAAATAATGAAAGCAAAGACGTCATGACCAAAAAAAGGGAAGCAACAGGCTCCCATACCCAAAATATATCCACTGCTGTATATATCCCTTCCCCAAGAGGTCTACCATCGTCGCGTCCAGCTGTTCCCTGTGACTCTCGACTCGCAGGGCCGAGGTTTACTCTGTAAAACGTTATTGCTTTTACGTGTCATCATATTGTTGACGTTTAGATAGCTCTTATTTACTTGACAGTAATGGCAGCCGAGTTAAGAACATCATAACACACTCAAAGGCGTTTCCGACAAAATGGTTTTACCGACTGTTGAAAATGTCACATAATTATAATTATTTAAACATTTTTTAAAATTATTTTATAATTTAAATCCTACTTTTCGTTGGCAACATGGCTCCTCTATTTCTCATTCAGCGCGTAACATTTAACTCGCTAAGTCGGTGATTCCGCGAACATCATTCATACACCACAGATATTAACATAATCGAGCATTTTCCTTCCACCGACGACCATTACAAACGGATGTATTTATACGTTTCATGATTCTAAGAAGCTCTTTCGAAAATACTAGCTTTTGACTTTGACTCTGCTCCAGAAGTACTTACTCGTATTAGCTTAATCGTGGCATTCGTTCACTTTTAAAGTCGAGAAAGCGTACATTAAGTGGCTTATATGTCTTTGAGTAACTAATTGTTTTTGTGCAAAATTATGTACCAGTCATATCTTGCTTCGTTGAAATTCGTTGTAACGTCAGAGAAGGACGAGTACATAAGCTTTCGTATGAATAATGTTAATAGGCAATTTTGGTAACAATTCGACAGTGAATCATACTTTGTGTAAAATTACTAAATTCCCAAGTATTTTTCTCTATCGCTGAAGTAGCAATGTTTAAACAGAGTCTACTTAGTAAGTTAATGCCGCACGCAATAAATACTTTGAATTTGAATTTGTAGTTAAAGTTTAGTAAAAATAATGACACGTAGCTACTGGGGTTTGAATTTTGTGCGTCTTGCGATTTCGAAACAACAACATACAGGCGGCCTACCACGCTCTTCAATAAACATACAATGACAATAACACATGATACTGCACAGTAGCATAATTTTGTAACCATTGAATAACGATGCAGGCGACACTGATTGTTTATGTTTAGGTAATATAAAGGCGACCGTGGGACGCATCGAACACTGAAACGCGGTGCGCATACTTAAGTGGATTTTTGCATTCCAACCGAGTAGAAAAAATATCCGGTTGGGCTATAGCTGAATTGACTCACGAATCAGAATGTTGGAGCAAAACATGCAAGGGGACCACCGAGGTGTCCTACGTTAATTGAATTGGTAGAAGATCACGAACATCACGTGATTTTGTGTAAGAATCTTGTAGAAAGCGGTTTGTTTCTTCTTTTTGAGATCGTACAAAAGTCCAGTCATCATGACACGAACATCAACATACGACCGAGTAGACAAAACTTCGCTCAAGTCACTGGTGTTTTATTCTTAGTTTTTGAACTTCTTTCACGGTTTATTGTCTCCCTCTTGCATCCTAATTTGATTCAATTATTGTTTTTAGAATCTTGTTAATTATTACAAGAAAGTTTGCTAGTATTTAAAAAACTGTCTGACTGTTGGATTAGGTGTTCTTTCCTACAAACAGTACAAAAATCGTTTGAAGTCGGTTTTTAACTTATTTATCATGCTTATCTGTCTTTTTTCCTGAAAATGTAAATGGCAGAAGTAAGCAATTTATTCGCAGACGAAGTCGTGGCTGAAAGCTTGTTGTATACCTACATATCCAAAGGTAGTAAACTAGCTGGGGCATGCAACAATATGTAAGTTAGTCTGTCGTGTTTGTCAGCGTGATTTAACCGCAGCTCGTTACATGCGCCGCCCACGCCGGCGCCCGCGCAGCGATAGGTGTTACTGCGAACTTATAATCTTGCTGATGCGATCGATTGAGGTAGAAGAGACAGACTGTTGAACTTTGATAGTAGTCTTATAATATTTTATTGGACTGAAGCGAAATGTCACGCCAAATGCAATCTAACCGGGCCTCTATTCTACTGCGTTATAACGATGTCGCATTTGACGTGTTTTAGAATCTTTTATGTCACAGTCGCCATTATTGTAAATTACTTAAGAGTTATTATAACGTTAACAATACGGAAACACATCAAATACGATATCGTTATTACCGTGTAGAATCCCAGCCCAGATTAACGTCGAAGAGCAAAATTAAAAAAAGTAAAGTACCTAAAGTAGTTTAAATTATTAAAACTTAACTTAATTTAACTTATTATTTTAAGTATTTTCAAATGTCAAAATTTAACCGAGTAGCCACCAGTTTACTTTACAACGACCATGCAATGATTGCCGTTCAGAATCAGAATCAGGAGGAGTATGAACTTATGACTTTTTCAAACCCCTGATTTGTTCTCAATCCACGTTAGAGTAGCCTGGAAGTTAAGTTAAAATTAAACAGTTGTATTTTTACCTTCGTGAATTGATACGCGCGTAAATTGAAAGAAGATTGTAATGTAGATCGTTTCTTTTATCGCAGTTTGAAGCACCTTCAGGCCATTGTTTAAGTGGATGGATACTACAACGCTATGTTTTGTTTCGTTTCGTTTTCTTTTCGTTCCCCTTTTTCTCATTAAAGTTCTCTTACATTAAATATTCGTTTTCTGAGCATTTTTTTACTATAATATCAGTTCGTGTCTTCTTTAATATCAATTATTCATTTGTTTATTAAAGACATGCCAGCAGCATACATATCTATCATTCATTTTAGAATATAGCCTGACAACATTATTCATTAATGTAAGCCTATCACAGGCGTGTACCGCATTCATGTTTCAAGTGCGCGGTTCACATTGTTACAATTTTATAACACTTATTAAATATTCGAAAATATACAAAGTCACTTAATAAATTAATTCCTAGTTGACTTCAGTAATTCATGTTAAAATATGTATAAGTTAACAGTAAAGATATTAGGCATTTTTGAATGTAAATGATCAAAGATGCTTAAAGAACCTTATTGTATCATAGACACAAGTTTAATTTACGCTTTATTAAATGTTTTTACTTTGACTTTGAGTCTAACCAATGTGGCCAGTCTGACCAATCGTACTCCTCGGCAGGAGCTCGTACCGCCCACCGGGCTGTCACAACGCAACCACTTTGCAAATAAGCGAACAAAACATTAGCCCGATCAAATACTCGATCGTAACATGATATTGCGTCATTCATCAACTTATCATCAGTGTAGCGACAGGGAGAGGAACTGCTTCTGTATTGTATCGCATTGTTGACATTATGGAAGTTTTATTCACTTGACAGTAAGAACTACTGCAACGTCAACAATAATACTATGATTTTCATTGTTTGGAAGCAAGATAATTATGCTTAATCAGATTGGGATTGAGGCCCTGTGAATCCACACTATTTGTTCAACAAAATTGACCGAAATAACAGTGCCAAAACACCAGTTAGTGAGGTTAATAAAGGAGCAGTGGCCGCTTTTATTTATGTAAAAGTTATTTAGTTTTAGTATATCTGTGTCACGCAATATAAGTAGACATTTCAAGAGACCTAACTTTAACGCACCATTAAAGATGGTAACCGCTGTGTTCTTGCTTTTTATAACCTCCTCAGAATAATCCATTTATGGCTCTTTTCGTTAAATATAATGTACTTAAAGTAAAACACTATTGAAATCAACGTTACTTACGATAATCCGTTCCAAAAATAACTATTGCCGAGTTAATCCAGACCTATTAATCATTGTCTGACTACTTAGAACTTGTCCGAATAAATCGTACTTACAAGTATCAACATAATTATTCAAACACGGTCCTTATACATATTACAATAAGGTTCTTTAAGCATCTTAATGATAATAAGTATTGTAGAGGTAATAAATCGATAAGGCGAATAAAAGCTAAGTACGCGTTGAATTACAACTAAGATAATTTCTGTAACACGCAACGTGAACTTTTATGGTCAGTTCTTTCACTCCATTGTATCTTTACGGCCAAACCCTATATTAAAACCGCGGACTGCCTTACTTCGGATTAAAATTTGTCATAGTTTGTATGGGCAATTGTCAAATTTCAAACCGTAGTAAGCCTTATCTATCCGCGGTTTGAATATAGGGTTCAGCCGTTAGCTAAGTCGCAGAGGGATAGCACTAATAAATTCGATAATGTTCAAGATAATTTAATGTGACATCTGGCGATTGACGGAATTATAATTGCAATTATCTTGCATGCAAATGAGAACTGCTTCGGGCTTTGCGTTTTTTATTGCACAATGCTCTAGAATAGAAGTGCTGTATCAACAAATGGAAGACAATTAATTTTGAACCTAAATTCAGTTAGTGAATGATTGAAATTTAATTCCATGTTAGTATGGAGATTGTTATTTTATAAAAGTTTTGATTTCGTTGTGACTGTGTTTTTGCTGATAAAAGTTTTTTGCTTAGTTTTTACGTATTTTGATCAACAAGACGTGTTTGTAGATGAGGCCGGTGTGTTATTAACACGCCATTGTTATTTTGATGTTTGCTGTCAAATAGGATCATAATAACAGTCTTCAAATGTAATAATTGCATTGTTACATTATGAATAAAGTTTTGGATTTTGTTGCGTCTACTGGACTCCTATAAGTAGTATAATTATTATCTGGAATGATAATATAAATTGTTAAGAAAATTCTAAACACATTTGACTCTTGACGACAAGTTGGCCTTTGGGAGTGACCCTGCCTCTGGAACCAGCGGTCCTGGGTTCAAATCCCGGTAACGGCAGATATTTGTGTGATGAGCGCGTTTGTTCCTGAGTCTTGGATGTTTTATATGTATTTAAGTATGTATTTCTCTATATAAGTATGTTTATCGTTGTCTAGTACCCATAGTACAAGCCTAGAGCTTAGTTTGGGACTAGGTCAATTTGTGTGAGATTGTCCCCTGATATTTATTTATTATTTATTATTACTTACCAAGGGGAGAGATGGCTATCTTAAACGACGGCAGTTACGGTATCTGAAAAGAAAGAATACGAATGTTAGCAAAATGTAAATACATATATTCTTCACGAGATAAGCATAGTTGTTTATGAGGGACCTGCACATGGAGTTGCTAGTAACATATGTTAAAAGTTTATTTGGCATTCGTTCTATTCTAACTAGGCATCTAGCTATTGTATGTACTGCTGTTTCATAACATTGCCATTTAGTGCTGCGTGTGTCTAGTTTAGGAAATTAAGATATCTTTCCAGATTGCCTAAGGAGGAGGGAAATGTATTCTACTTTTCAATGTACATTTTTGGTTATTGTCCGATAAAAAAGTATACCAAATTATGAATTCGCGTATAAATAAATAACATGAACCTAGAATGTATCAGTTTAACGGATTCAATACAAAAAACTATCAAGTTGAATCATCGTTGAACAAACTGGTAACTCAGTAGTAAATTACACATTTTCCATTGAAAATGCGGAGACATCAACTGCACTGCGTTACTCACTTTAAAGTTTATACAAATTACTTTTTGTGAATTAGGATAACTCTAAATATAAGCCTATTTACGTCTCTTTTTGAGGTTTAAGTTAGAAAACACAACGCTTTACCGTTCTATTAAATAAAAATCGTTTAGCGAGAACGTAGCTAAAAGTTATGTACAACGAAAAGTAGAATGGCCCATGTATGGTTCCTTAATCCCTTGTAGAGGCTGAACGGATGGCCAAATGTCAAGAAACGAGATGGTGTAGATTCAACTTAGCGTCGCGAGTGTCACTATTTAATTTAATTAAAAATAATTAAAAACATAGTGGATTTTAGAAGTATTGCAAAATGGTTATTTTTTTATGTTGACGACAATATCAATGCATGCAATTGATTTTCAACACACTTCTGAAAAATAAGAGGTTCTTAGGTCATTTCTTTGTGTATGTTAGGTACTCGATTTCTCTGTCAAATGTCAACCGATATTAATGGAATCCACAGAACACCTTAATAATTTGGAGTCGGTTCACTGCTTTTTAAACCTTAGCCCTTATTCTTTAGTTAAATAATGCTTTGTCACTTTCTGTCAGATGCATGTCACGAGCATGCATTTTAGCTATTGTGCGTTTAAGAATAAAAGGGAAAATGTATTAGAGTTTCATTTTCGTAATACTTACTAGCATTTAGTATTATACGTAACTTAGGTGGTGGCACACTATGTGGGCTAGTTATAGTTTATAATTGTTTGACAAATGAGGGTATGTTACGATGATGAGGATGAGGTCGGGGGTGGTCCAGCAGATGTCGCTGTTTACGCGCCGCGAGCGCAGTTCACAGCTCGATGGATTATTAATGGGGGGACACACTGACGTTCGCAATGGCTAACACATTCGTAATGATAATAATTCATTATTAAAAAAACATCTAAGTAACACACTTTTACCTCGTCCCAAATTAAGTTCCAGGCTTGCCTTTACTGGGACCGACCAGCGACTATAGGTGAAAAACTCATTATTATAACATGACTATGCAGTTCTGTTTACGAACAGAGAAAAGGACAGAGCTATATAGCTGTTATAGCTCTGTCCTTTTCTCTGAGCGTAAACAAAACTGCATAATTATGTCATAATAACCCCCCCGTGGTAAGTAGCTGTGTACAGAAGTAATATGGAGCTAACGTCAAACTTCAAATATAAAATGTCGAATGGTCTATACACATGTGTTAAATATAACTACATAAAACAAGTCACTTACCTAAGTTTTTCACCTACACTTTCGTAGGCATGGCGTACCAAATATACAAACCACGTCCGATAAATCTTGCGTCAGATAAGCCAAAGTCATTGTAAAGACCAGCTGTCACGCTTTACTATACGAGAGCCTCGCTCGCTAAGCTACATTTGACGCGGAACAACATTATGTGTAAACTTTTGCTACTTTTCCGCAAGCGAAGAGCCGGCCGCCTCGAAATTATACATCATCTTAAGTAGTATACTGCCCTCCTAAGCCAAAAGGCAGTATCTCAAATTCGATAGCCAAAGCAGATTCAATCCTATCTTGTTGGTGATAAGGTTGAATTTGCTACAGGAGTTTTGTCTGAGATACTGCCATTTGGGTTAGTAAGGGCCTGATTCACAATCTTCCGATACAGATATCTGCCAGTTAAAGTTATCGCTATACTTTTCTTTGTCATAAGAAAGAAAAGGACGGTCCTACAAATTAACTGGAGATTGTGGAATGGGCCATAAATAAAATATAAATAAATAAATATCGGGTGACTCTCATGTGTTAGAGAAGAGTCATTGATCTAGTCATAAACGAAGCCTTAGACTTGTTCTATGGGTACTATTGGGTACCTACAAGACAACGAAGAAGTAGGTAGGAACTTATCAATAAGAAGCACCAACTAACCAAGTAAACGTCATGTTCCAGGTTCACTAGGTTAAAGGACTTACAATTGTTTATTATTACAAATGAATTATGTGAGCTTCTTTTGCCATACATTTATAAATAAATATCAGGGGACAATTTCACACGAATTGTCCTAGTCCCGAACTAAGCTATAGGCTTGTACTATGAGTACTAGACAACGATAAACTTACTTATGTAGAGAAATACCTACTTAAATACATAGAAAACATCCATTACTCAGGACCAAATATTCGCACACATAACACAAATATATGCCCTTACCGGGTTTTGAATCCAAGACCACTGGCTCCGGAGGCAAGATTCGAACGCTTGCCACATAAAGCCACACAAGTTTATGCCACATAAGATGCGATCGCATAGGAATTCCTCTTAAGCTTACTATCCTGAAACCCTGTAAGTATTTCGGCAGTTAACTAAGTTAACGAGCGTCCGGCACGAGGACGACACGACCGCGATCGTAAACGCACCGCATCCGCCTCGTGGGAACTTTATGCATCTTTACATTGTAACATAATGGTTTAAGTTAAAGATGAATGGAGGAAGTGTTTTATAGTAGTATTCAGTTGTTAGGCATGTGGACTCCACTGTGGTACTTGTATACATTAAAATAGTGCCGTTACAGACAGACAATGCACATCCTGAACTACTAAAGATAGGAATGCGAAATATGGAATGTGTTTTACTGTAGTTATGTATGAGGAACATACTATGTTAGAGCAATTTTTTCAGACGTCATATTCATGATGTTGGGTTGCAGATCGCCAGCGAAAATTTAGAAAAGAAGCAGAAAGACGATGGGCAGGACAGGCAGGGGTAGATCCTAAAGACCTGGATGATTTTGCAGGGGATTAGCGAAAGCATGATTTAAACATCTTTGAAAATCGAAGTTCGAAGTTAGGTTTTTTTTACCCGACGAAAAAAATGGAATAGGTTTTCAAGTGTTTTTTTTTTTTAAGGATTCGGCACGCGAGTGCTTAGGCCACCTGATGGTAAGTGGAGACCCATAGACATTTGAATTCTCAAGACTATAATCCTAAGACCTCAAATGCGTCGCCAACCCTAAGGACTAAGATGGAATGCCTCTATGCTAATAATTTCACCGGTTGTCTTATCCCCACGCCGGAACACAACAATGCGAACATACTATTATTTATTTATTATATGTAATTTTATTTCTGGTTTGGCTCAAACAAGAAGAGGGCTGTAACATGTGACGTTTAGAATTTAGTGCTTCGTAACTTTTCAGGAACGTGTGGTGTCAGTGAGACAAAGGCGAGTAGGCAGTTAGTGCTGACTGCATATGTAGGAATAGGTAATTTTTAAGCTTTAGGTTTTCGTTTTTGTTTTTATGATAAGGATTATAGTACTGTTGGGCGATGGGCTTGCAACCTGTCACTAAAACACTAGTAAAGTTCTTGGCCTGATTGTGCAAAATGTGGTTACATAATGATCAAGAAGTATTTGTAGAATTGTTGGTTGCTATTTCTATAACTCCAACCCCACACTGGGAATAAAGGCGTGATGTTATGTATGCATACAATTTATTAAATATTAATATTAAATTACCTGTGTTTGTTTTGTGTGTATACTGCCCTAGATAGCACATATCCTTAATATAGTAAAAGCATGTACTCGTATGAATTTAAAACAAGGAATGGCTGTTAGCGTTAGCCCCCCCCCACGGGTAATTAGGCTAAATTACCGTATGACGAGGGCTCGCTGTACGCGATTGTACAAACGAGATGTTTATGTGATGGCGTTAGATAACGCTGGATGGTACTTAACCCTAGATTACGTTAAATACCTTTTAGACATACAAGAAACAAAATGGCTGCCTTGGGACTCAAAGATTTCAGCGGGTAGAGGAAAAAATATTAGGGGTAATTAACAATTTAAGTTGTTGATGGTGTCGTTTTATGCCTCTTGCATTAGCCAAATAAAGCTATAAAGGCTAGATAGAGCAAAGTCATCATAAGTAAGTAAGTAGCCTTTGATCTGATCCCTTTTCTATTAATTATAGTTTTTTTATGTTCATTACTTAGATTATTTACCCATCCTAAAGATGCTTTTTAATTGAAGTTTTGTATAAAGCTAAACTACAGAAAGCAAATATTTTCAATTTAATATTTATCCAAAAAAAAACTTCAATGCTACGGTAGTTTCCTAATAATTGGCCACGCATGGTGATGAACTCATCAATAGCGACGCATGTATTCACTCAACGAAGAATTCATTTCATTGTTACGTTTTCATGCATTTCAGCTTTTGTAAAACGTTATTCAACTGTTTGCAAACTGTTGAACAACTATGTTAGTTAGCATTAAATTGCATAACGCAACACATAATAAACTAACGTGCGCATGCACAGCCGCCGCTGTCAGATGCAAGTGATACGGGCAAAACTTCTGAACGACTCAAGTTAGCCCGTTGGCAAGGCTGCGGTCTTGCGAGGACGAAGCGATTGGGAAATGTAGGCTTAAAGAAGTCATTATTGCTTTTTTGTTATCCGTTTTCTGAGCTGGAAGTAGAGGTTCATTATCATAAGCACCGTCACACCTTACTATCTAAAGTTGTTTCATCATTATCGTTAGCTATTCTTTCTAGATATTCGGAACTAATTAACCCCAAAAATGTTAACACGTCGGAATTTTTCCCCTGTTACTTACCAATGAACACTAAGAAACGTGTAATTGGAAAAGCGTGTTCCCTTAGCACAGGTATTTGTTTACTTAAAAACCAATGCAAAAAACTGTATATAAACTGCACTATTAACTGTACACGAATAAATCATTTTTAGTATTTATTATAACAGTTTTTTGTGTAAATAATTGCAATTGGGTATTAAAATATAAAAAGATAAAAGTTGTTTATTCAGTAAGTAGGCCGCACGGGCACTTTTACACGCCAAAATTCTACTGGCGCTTCAAAGAGACCACTGCCGAGAAGAAGCGCCACAAGAAACTCAACAGTCAGTATTAAAAAAAAAAAAATGCTTATGATTATCACAATGATGTAACTTAACCTAGCATTATATAAAACAATGAATACAATTTAAATATATATATATTTATCATGCGTAGTTAAGCAGGAAAAACTGTCGAAACTTCTGATAAACACAAGAGTAAATAAATAAAATAATAATAGTATTTATATTTTTAATATTTAATTATGCAATTAAAAAAACCCCCGTGCCTGTGTGGTTGCCGGGTTAGAATAGTGCCATTTCATGTCTTCCCGTGGATGTCGTAAGAGGCGACTAAGGGAACGAGGGTTTCTAGTACTGTAGGCGATGGGCTTGCAACCTGTCACTAATACACTGGTAAAAATCTTAGCCTGTTTATGCAAAATGTGGTTACAGAATTACCAACAACTCTTTTTGTAGTGGTTGATATTTCTGTAGCTCTGCCTACCCCACTCTGGGGATGAAGGCGTGATAGTATGTATGTATGTATAAAAAAAAAGGTTCGATACCTTCTCCTACAGAAACCGTATTTGTTTATTGCATAATTTGAGTGTCTGCTGACTTACCTAATAATGCAAGATGTATATAATTAAATGAACTTGACACGTGTTCACGATTGGATTATCAACGATCATACAGAACATAGAGCTATGTACCATGGGCCATGGAAAACCGGTAACTTCGCGCAAAATGATGCTTCCATATTCACCATAATTTGCTTCCTTTACTTTGTCTAAAAATTAATTATAAAAGGCGTAGGTATAATTTTACATTGCACGTCCCAATTAAGTTGAAATTCCTCGCATTAACTGCCGCCGCCTAATTTCATTACCGCGCGGAGTGAGACCCGGCCTGGAGTTATAATAATATTAAATTGTCCTTAACTGTATCGTAACTCGAGTTAAACTCGCCGAGTATGAGTTGCTCGAGTCAAAAACTCTTTATACTTGATAATTACGAGTTGTTTAGTGTGATGCATGGTTATGCGTAGAACTTCCTTTTTTAGGGTGCTTGCCTTTTAAGGGTATTTGATGTATGAAGCTTTTAAATCATATTTATTCGATGTCAAGAATACAGTTGTCATACACAGATTTAGGTTATCGTCTTTCCTGGGGACACACCGAAAGTTAACGTTTTTAAGGCCTAATTTTCTGGCTAAGCCCATTCCCGCAAAAACGCCGTCAGGACTGCTTTAGACCTATCATATAAAAACATAACTTATATGCACACAAGCTTTTAACTATTGACCACAGGAGAGACAACTTTTGTTTTCAAGAGTGTGTATGACCCAGTTTTTTATAAGAGGAACGAAAAATTATATAACTTTTGCAACAACAAATCGTTAAATAATGCTGTACTCGTACATTTTATTCCAAGAGTCCTTTGTGTTTGATAGATCCCTGGGTTTTAAATATCGTTTTTTTTTCCTTTAATTCATAGATGTTAGGTATTGTACTGCACCTTATCTCTCACAACAAACTCGTCTAAATCCGACCCAAAACCTTCCAAATGACGAAACCCTTTTGTTAATACCCAGAATACTTATTACGGAGTAGGGCTCGTAGGACCACAACCAAGGACCAGCCCAGACCGCACATTTGAATCGCTGTGAAAACTCCAAATACCCCACGATCAACCCTCGCTTTAGTCAAATATGTGTTAACCCGGCAATGGTTTCTAAACTAACGATTAGTTACAGTAGAGTAGTAAAACAGTAAACCAAACGGTCAAAGTATCTTAAGTCTATCCTAATAAACATACCTGGGATATCTCGGGGCATCTATACGAAAGTGATGTAGCAAAATGTTTCATCGACAAAAAATATATCAATGTTACTGCCAAAATCTAAATGTTATGCGACATAAATGAATATTACTTATTTTCTCCTCATTTTTAAATAAAAAAAGAAACAATTTAAAACGTGTACCTATTTATATGTTTATTTTAAAATAGTTTTCATGATATACATTCAATATTTTTTTCCATATTCGATGGTATTAATGATTGCCGTCTAGATGAAAATATCCACTTTAAACTGCTAAACGTTCTATCAACGACCACAGTGGTCAACGGGGCATTCTTTAAATATTTATAATGACTCAAACCCAATTTCTCATTTATGTTAGTTATTGAAATTTCCTTAAGACTGTTTACTTTTTTCATGGTGTCATAACCAGTATTTAATTACATCGACATCTTTTTTATCGATATCAAACCCCTAGAACTTGCCCCAAATTATCCCAGGTATGCTAAAAAACATGTTAATTGATTTAAGCTCCTAAGGCCCAACGAAAAATTCAGCATGTAGTCACTACGGCCCATAGTCCTCCCAGTAGTACTATTGTTTTATACTCATTACGACCCAATTACTTAAAATACATATTTTTTCCTGTTATTGTACTTGTGTAGTCATAGCGTACCACGGTCCTACCAGTAGGATTTCTATAAGTGCTACTGGTAGGACCGTGGTACGCTATGACTACACAACTGTCGAAGGAGCTGGATCCGAATGACAAAGTTAATACGAGTAAGTACTATGGGTAGGACCTTGGGCTAAGGCCCAAAGACTCTTTGAAGTCTACCAATTTGAATTGACGGTTCAACTTATTACGGTCAAATTATACACAGCGTCAGCAGTATACCACGTAAAGCAGGGTGTCCTTTTTGCACAATAACTAACAACGCTTAACTACTTGGATTCTCTAATGTATGTAAAGCGGGTTGATGGAGTAATCGTGAGAGGTAACTTCCACGGGATATGGTAATGCTGAGGGTGCCGAAGTAAACGACTATATGTATGTATCTATGTGTATGACTAATATGTGTGACAATTGGGTTAGTTCAGGAATAACTTGCCGCGACCTCCTCAATGTGGCAACTAAGCCAAAAACTATGAACCGCTTATTGGGTTGACCAATATGTCCAACGACTTAGTATTCTAGAAGGCAATGTAATCATGTAACACATTGCAATTTAACTCAATAATGCTATATTTAGGTGATTCTTGCCACTGAAAATTTAATCGAAAGGCCATGTATTCCTACGACTTTATTCTATACTGGTTTTATCCCTATTGATATCGTATTGACATTGTTATAATAGATTATTAATACGACAGTAATTGCGGCCCAGTTAAGAATAAAAATATGAGTAAAAAATTGTTTTTTGGCCTCTGTAAAACGAATTCAAGGCATTGCTTAAAAATCCGACTGATGATTTTTCCCACAGTATTTACATTGTATCATTTTTTCCCCAGAAACTTGATTCCAAACGCTCCCCAGAATCTGACACCCCCGAAACCTACCATTTCTCAGATAGACATTGCATGAAAGCATTAATATGGCCGCGCGTCACTTTGCCGCGTCATTTGACGGGTTGACAGTCGCCGAAATTGTTCCTTTCATTCGTTTACACTCAATTTGACGCACGTAAATTCTATGGCGTTTAGACGAAAAATTAGGGATGTCACTAATTTACGCCGAGGGCAAAATTGCAGTCGCATTTTATATACAATAATTGTGGTATTCATAGAAAGATTTGGAAAAAAGCTAAACCTTGTATGAAAATAATTCACAAAGTGCAGTACTCTTCCTCGGTGAAAAGGTTCGTGACTTCGAAAGTCTGTATTGAAACAACTGGTATTTTATAGTCACCTATTTTTAACAATACCTTTTGAACCTTTCTCAACACAAAAACTGCTAAAAACCAATAATAAACTATGAACCCGCATGGCTCAAAAGAAATTGTTTTAACTCTCGGTGGACATCCCTAGCTCCATGAAAACAGTCCACAATGAGCGCGCTACAATGGCCGCATCACAATATTGTGATCAAAGGGACACGGCATCGGCAAACAATTGGCGCATTAGGGCACCATTCAGGAACGTCTTAAACGCTACTGTGCGAGTAATTCTTTGTTAGGCTTGCGCGTTCACAGTGTTAGCTGCGACACGAGATTACTGGCGACTGGGGCATACACACTCTTTAAAACAAAAGTGGTATTTCCTGTGATCAATAGATAAAAGCTTGTGTGCTTATATTTTTGTTTTTGTATGATAGGTCGCAAGCAGTTCTGACGCCGTGTATGCGGGAATGGGCTTAGCCAGAAAATTAGGCCTTAAAAACGTTAACTTCCGGCGTGTCCACAGGACAAACGCTAACCTAAATCTGTGTAAGACCCGACTAAGTTACGTGTCTATTGAAATTGACTTTTATAGAGTTTTTTTTTTGTTAAAAAAGTGTTTTTCTAAAAGTTAGTTTGTAGTAGGTAATTGCAAAAGATTAATTTCAATTCGAAAAAATCATTAACATCTTGTAAATGTTTTGTCATTTATTTATTTTTAATTTTTTAGTAAGTAACCTTATTCCTTCATAATTTCGTTGTTTTTCTTGTTTTTATTCTTCAAAGACCTGAACTCTAGAAAATGTTATTAGCAACCTTACCTACAGCCTACAACTACAAATTATTTTCATTGCAATGCATCAACTACAGCACGGCTAGCACATGAAGGCGCGCGAGATATCGCCCACGAGATAGACTACCTGTCTTTTTCTGACCGTTCTAATTAGACAATGACGGGTAGTCTATCTCGCGTGCGACGTAACTCGCGCGCCGCTATGTGCTAGCGGTGCTGGGGGGGTGATTATCTCAACACAGCGCTGCGTCGATCTCAAAGGTGAAGTTTTATCCAGCATGTTTAAGAAGTCCCGTCGGATTGTACAAAACACATTTTTGCGCGTGCCTTCTCAGTTAGGTAGTAGGCAGGTGAGTCGAGTTCAGTTTCGTATAAAGTTGCCTAATTAAGAAGGCATGCGCTAAAATGTGTTTTGTACGCTCCGACGGGACTTAAACTTGCCGGATAAAACTTCATCTTTGAGATCGACGCAGCACTGTGTTGAGAGAATCACCTCCTTGATCATTCCTCTCTCGCCGTAGAAGGGTAAAGTCGTCCGACAATGGGCACGGCGCATCGGCGTACGCGCTTGTTTTTTTGCGGCGCATTAAGCCGAATTCACGGCGCTGTCATAATCCGCTCGCGGGTGACACTTCACGCGTTATCCTTGCATCTGTCGCGATGTGTCCCGAATGGCTAGCATGGTGTTAAAAACAGTGTTTTTTAGGGTTCCGTAGTCAAACTAGGAACCTTTATAGTTTCGCCATGTCCATCCGTCCGTCCGCAGATTAGTTCAGAGACTCTTAGTACTAGAAAGCTGTAATTTGGCATATTTGTCACCAAAATGCCAACAAAATGGTAAGATAAAATCTTGAAAAAAATGTTTTTAGGGTTCCCCCCTACACGAAACGTGGGGATGTATTTTTTTCTCGTTTACCCCATAGTGTGGGGAATACTAAAAATCAGAACAAAATCTTAAATGAAAGGACATATAACGAATTTTAAAAGAAAACTATGACGATTAAGTTTAGATGACATCATTGGTTCTTGAGATACAGGCTATTAAGGTGTTTATAACTACTAAAATCATCTAAGATGACACCAATTGACTATAAATAGAAAATTAGTTATTACTTGTTGGTTTTTATGTTTGTAGTACGGTTATAGTACTTAACGGCTTCGGAACCCCACACTGAGCATGCTCCGACATGCTCTTGCCCGGTTTTTACTTATTGCTTATGGTCGGTAAACTCGACCGGCAAGTTTAACTTGACATGCGTAAGCAATACGCTTTGATGTGCGTTTGGGTTAGCGCATTGTCGCGTTATTCGTAAGCGGGCACGGGACAAGCTAAGGTTGATTTTTGGTGCGTTAATCCCGAGTATTTGGCTTTGTTGCTAGTATATCTATAGTAGTTCTTGGCCGGATTGTGCAAAATGTGGTTACAGAATTATCAACAAGTCTTTTAAGAGTTGTTGGTTTTTGTAACTCTATCTACCCCACTCTGGGAATGAAGGCGTAATGTATGTATGTATGTATAACTATAGTAATATCACAAATTATATGTGAAATTGCTTTATCTGTCTGATTGTTACGCTTTCATGGAGAAATCATAGAATCGATTTAGATGAAATTTGGTATGAAGATTGTTCGAATCCTGGGGAAGGAAATAGAATACTTTTTATTAAAAAAAATACGGTTCCTGGGGGAATAGCGATAAACGACTTCTACGCTTCCGGAGTCGCGGGAAACAGCTAGTTATGTATAACTCTTTACAAGACATCCGGTTACATCGTCCAATTAATTTGATAAATGTGACAAATACATACAACCACAAGATACATCGAAAATAAAATAAAAGCAAATTTAATACGATTATTAATTAAACGTACAAAAAAACAGTCAATTTTATAATATTGTTTGAATATCGGCCCAAAGGCCTGAGAAGCGGCGGGATGACCTGATATATATATTTTTTTAAATTAGCTACCTATTCATCAAATCAAGAATTTAAATAAACAACAAAAAATTACCAGAGGAATATTAAATATCAGATAAAAAAGTAATTCTATTTTCAACATGAAGTTCAACTCAAGCTTGCCCTGTTGGACGGTTTTAAATCGCATTGGAGTTGACGCCTTTGTGTAGGTTCTTAAGAATTTGGTCGTCCTTTATGTTGCCATTCTTAGCCGAACACTACACCCTCGTAATTTACGATCTATTTGGCAAAAAGGTTTTATTAAAAAAGGTTAATAAACAACTGAGTGAGATATACTGAGAACATAAGATTAAAAGAATTCTTATACGTCGAGCTTAAATCAATAGCAAAGCAAAAGCGACGACACGCTAGCCTAGCTGGTAGTGACTCTGCCTTCGAAGCTAGGGGTCCTGGGTTCAAATCCTGGTAAGGGCAAATATTTGTGTGATGAGCACGAGTATTTGTTCCCTGAGTCTTGGATGTTTTCTATGTATTTAAGTATATATCTCTACATGTAAGTAAGTTTATCATTGTCTAGTACAAGCCTAGAGCTTAGTTTGGGACTATTTCAATTTGTGTGACATTGTCCTGTGATTTATTTATTTAAAAGTTTTGTGCTGCATCAAAGTCCCGAAATAATTGACATTTTAGTTTCGTTTACAATTTTCACACAGAATCACTTTGAAGATAGCAATTTATAAAGATCTGTGGCCGATAACATTACGAGTATTAACACTACACTTGCGATTGCAAGATTGTTGTAAAATGGACAGTTTATTTACCAAGCGTGTGTGTTTAAATTACACATTTGACGATGCAAAAGCCATTTAGCGACGATAAACTTCAGACATAAATGTCCAAAAATAGCGGCAATTAATACCACTCCTGCGCCGGCGCGGGATGACGCGCTAATCTGTTCTGCAGAATGTGAATCACGCGCCGCTATTCAGATGCGATTCAAAAACAATGTGTCTCTTAAACTGGCTTCAGTCCGTGATTTTGTTTGAGTAAGTAGAAGTTGTTTATTGCTAATATAGAAGGGAGAGGACTAAATAGTTGGACCATAGCTAAGCGTAGTTAACCATACAAACAACAAAAGTGAAAAGTTCCGTTGTGACACGAAAATTATTTCTACAAATGTATGGCTAATTTTCGTGTCACAACGGAAAAGTTTCATAGAAAATTTATATTGAGTGAGTTATCGTGGCCAACTTTTTGGTCCTTACGCAGATACCGTTAAAATATCTTAGAAAACGATAGCGATTGATAAATAGTATCGACGGGAGTCACGGATCGATAGCTTAAAAACATATTATAGAATATTTTTCATTGACAAAAGAAATTTACAGTGCTAAAGTGAGTGGAATGGTCGGAAGGGGGCGCCCTAGGCGTACTTTTTTGAATCAAATCGGGGAAATACTGAAAAAGGGGCCGAATCTTAAGTACCCGAAACCGACGTGCATGCATGACTCGATGTATGAATGTGGAAGAAGCGAAAGAGCTTTGTCAGGATCGTAGCAGGTGGAAAGAAGTGGTCTCTGCCTACCCCTCTGGGAAACGCGTGATTTATGTATGTATGTAGAATATTTTTCAAAATTATCATTCTTGTGATGGTGACTTAAGTTAGTTATACTGAAAACTTAATACCGTTTAAACGGCTACACTACACAATTCCAAAGAGTCATAATTCGGAATTGATCAAAATTGCCAATTTCCATGATTCCAAATGCATTTTTTATAGAAGACAACTTTTTGATATCGCTTATAAATCAAACCTAAGCTAACCTACGTATAGCAAGTAAATTATGCATTTTATTTAAAATAGCTCCAACGTAACATAGCTTTCGGAAAAATGAAAATTCGGACAAATGAATATTCGGACAAACATAGTTCGGAATTTTAAGGTGTTCCCCCGTTAAACTGTTTACTATAAGTAGACAACAATAAGATTCTAAGTAGATGAAAAATGCATTTAGGTACAGTTTTTTTTTCCCAGTTACTTGTTTTTTTCTTCGGTTTGCATGTGACTTTATTCGCATAAAACGAATTTAACGTTATTCCTAAGGGCTCTACTAAATTTACTGGGCTAAATGTAGAGTTCAGAAAATGCACTCCACGTGGTGTGGGTTATTTAAATCCTTTCATATAAACGAGTCATTTTAAAACAAAAATCCGAACATAGAGGGATATAAGGAGGATACTCGCATCAAATAACTAGAATAAGCTTACACACATCAGCTTAACGATCTCAGAACGAAGTGCGAACGACCTCGTTGACTTTAATAACTTAATCCAGACATTTAATAATTATTATAATTATTATTTCAACGCGCGAACAAAACAAAGGAACGCGACAACACGGCCATACTGACAGGCGACGCGGGTGCGGGTGTGCGTGATGACAAGTCGGGACTTAATGATGGGAAGATTTGGTTTGTGGGAATGTCCGTATTGAAATAGGTCAAATGTAGAGAAATAAGTGTTTTGTTCAGAACCGTAGAGTAATTCTATAGAGCTTATGAGATGCTTAATAGTTTAGGTATCAACATATGTTGACCGCTGTAAATCCTAATGAAAGAGGCTAAACATTGTATAATATCATCATTTTTATTTATTTTTTATAGTTTTTTTTTAATAAACTGAAACAATCATGTGGAAGATGAGCCACTTACTGTAAAATTTTCGCATAAGCACTATAAGTTTATACAATGGATTGCATTGCAAGGTAGTCATAGAAATCCAGACTTGGCAATACATTGATGTCCCACCTATTTCTGAATCAATCCAGAAAGATATGTCCAATCAAAACGACACGATTCAATCAAAACAATTTTCTACAGAGCTTTATACTTGTAATACTTAACATCCAACGAATGTTGTTTTTTTTTTTTTTTTTTTTTTCATTTTTCTCACATAGAGAAAGGCAAAGGCAGAAGCCATGCAGCCATTGTCATTTTTTAAATATACTTATGATTCAAATATATGTAAGGCCGAAGCCACTTCTTTTGTTTCTTTCTTCCATTTCCGTTAAGTTAAGGCCGAAGCCACTTCTTTTGTTTTTTTTTCTTCCATTTCTTCTGTAAATATTTTCAACTCATTATTCAGTATATCCATTTCATTTATGTTCAAATCCAGTGTAAAATTATTTCAAATCATTTTGCATTTCACATATCCAAGGTATGGGTTTAATCCAGTAAACTATATGTCAAGTCCAGATGTGATAGCAAACATGTATAATGCCTTATAAGTTGCTTGATTTTTCAATACGTCTTGAATATCGCGCGGGATGCGATCTCTTATTTTGTAAACTTCCAATAAAGCGTTAGCTAATAATAAACGTGGAATTCTATAAGCGGAGCAATCAAAAAATAAATGATTCAGGGTCTGATCGTCACCGGTATTGCAGTTTGTACAAGTCGGTGATGTAATAATACGCATTCTACAAAGATGAGAATTAAATCGGCAATGTCCAAGTCGCAAGCGTGTAATAGTAGTATAAAACTTTCTACTATAAAATCCACTCGATTTAGTAAACCATGGTTGTTTACCAATAATATTATTAATCTTGGCATACCATTTTCCTTTAAATGCAAGCGTTTCTTGCCAGTCATTAAACCAATCTTGATTTAGCTGAATTTTAAATTTTGGTAGCAAGTCTGAATACGGTATTGCAACATTCCTTGTGACAGATGAAGCAATATTTTGATTTGTAATAGCTCTGGCTAACGTATCTGCGTTTTCGTTTCCAACCACACCAATATGTGATGGAATCCACAACAGAATTATCTTATTACCGCTTGAGTAACACAGCTTGGAGTATAGTTGTTTAACTTCATGAATTATGTAGTTGCAGCCAGAATTTGATCTATTATTTTTCAAAGAGTGGAGGCAGCTCATGCTGTCCGTTAAAATAAGCCACTGTTTACACACATTAATGTTCTCCTGAATATACTGAAGCGCAGCAAGAATAGCAAGACACTCTGCAGAAAATATGCTCATCTGATCGGGAAGTTTGATACCATGACCAGATTTTATATGAGGTAAATATATAGCCATGGACACATTATCTCCATTCTTAGAACCATCTGTATAAATTTGACGATAATTAGGAAATGCAGTCAACTTTTCATAGACTTGCTCTTTGATTTTTAGATTAGGAAAAATGTAAATTTCAATGTCACAAAAATTGACATTATAAGACCCTGTGTAGCATATCCATTTATTTCCTGTTTTGTGTATTACATTCTGGTGATCAAGCTCAATAATCTCTGAGAAGTCATGAAGCAAATAAGGGACTCTGGAAAGACCTGACGGCCTGTAAATCCTGTGAAAATATTCTAATTTGCGAATTAAAGAATGAGAGGACAATGATAAAAATTTAACTAAAAACTTGAACTTTAAAAATTTAAATCTACATTTAAGAGGAGGCAAGTTGCATTCCACTTGTAGTGAATTAATAGGAGAGGTTTTCATGGCTCCTGTAATACATCTCATATTGTGATTTTGTAAAATTTCTAACTTACGTATTAATCTTGGATCAGACCCAAAAGTAATGAAGCCATATTCAAAATGGCTTCTGACTATTGACTTGTACAACATAAGCAAGATCTTAGGATCAATGCTTGATAAACATTTAATGACATTATAAGCTTTAAAAGCTCTACCCAACAGATAATCTACATAAACATTCCAACTGAGGTTATTAGTAAAAATAACCCCAACCAACGAATGTTGATGTTTTCTTAAGTATCCGCGTGTTTTATTATCTGTGACTGAGCTGGCAACACTTTCATCTGTCACTCGTTAAGGATGGTGAACCCACTCCTTTTAGATTCGTCAGCTACCCTAAGCATGTCAATGCAATGCTGAGTGTGCTGACTAATGTTTAATTTAGTATATAAGGTAGTAATTAATTAGTATAGATTGATTATTGTCGCGACTACAAGCCTAGTGGTAACTTTGTATCTTTTTACCCTTAAATAAAGTTTTTTTTAACAACAAGTCCCGGACCAGTTACTTATTTGGCGCAGCCGGTAGGATTCTCGTCGATCCTCCTGCGTCCTGTATCCTGATTTACGTTTCGGGATCGCGTCGCGGAAATCGTGCGTTTTTACGCTTTAACGAGAAGCCATCGAACAAACAAATTTAATAAGTCTTGCACGAGGGACCAGCCACTGCAGAGTTCCAGACAATAATCCAGCACACAGGAATCAATGGGAGTAACGGCGGAGCTGTGAGTAAATCTTTTCACTATCCTTTCTGTTTTCCTTTATTGTCCATTCTTGTAATACAATTACGTGTTTTTGTATTTCACTCTACATAAGCACGACGGTATCGGGGGATCAAATTTCGCCGCGTTACTATTAGGTTTTATTTATTTACACATTTTATTCGTCTTGTTGTGATAATTTGACACATATTTTTTCGAAAAAATGGAGGCAATCCAGCGTGTACCTGCGGAGATGATAAAATTCATCCCGGTATTCTCAGGTAGCGCTAGGGGATTAGGGACTTTCATCAAGAAATGTGAATATATATTAACTAATTATAGAGGAAATGGAAATGAACCTCAAATGACGTATTTGTTCCATTTAATAACAAGCAGGTTAGATGGGGAAGCCGCGGATTTAGTAGGTTCACAGGAACAAATTGAATCGTGGGTCGAGCTAAAGCAATTATTATCTCGCCGTTTTGGTGACCATAGGACTGAGGATTGTCTTGTTAAGGAGCTTGAAAAAATAAAACTACAAAGGGGAGAAAGTTATGAAGGACTTTGCAACAGGATTCAGTACGCGAGAAGTGTTTTACTCGCGAAAGTATCAGAAACCATAGGCGAAGCGAGTTTGCGATTAGCAAAGCAGCATATTTATGATAATACTGCATTTAAAGTTTTTATTTCTAATTTACCCATATATTTAAATAGATGGGTGCGTATGCGAAATGTTTCTACCCTGGAAGGAGCCTTAGAAATCGTGTTAGAGGATCAAAATTACCAGATGCCGTCCGACTTCATGGACGCCCCGCGAATAAATAGAAACCCGAGATCGGGACCATTTAATAACAATAATAACAGTGACCATTTTAATGCTCCCAGGACAAACAATTCGCATAGGCCGCAGTATGCACCAGGACCAAGTAACATTAGTAATGACCAAAATTCATTTCCTGCCAACAATAGATTTCCAAATAATTCTATGCAATTTAGGAATCCTAGACCTTATAATAATATTCCTTCAGCGGTATACCGTAATGAGAGTAGGGCAAATCAGTTCGGTGCTCCCTCGCAAATGCACCATCAGCAACGCGCGGACAATGCACCGCGAATGTGGCATAATTCCGCAACGCCGCAAGTAGCGTCAGGTTCCAATACTGATGTCACAATGCGAACCGCTAGCGCAAGGCGAGTCAATTACACCGATAGTAACTATTATAATACAGCTGACGGGCATCAAGGAGAGCTAGAGCTGGTGAAACACTAGAAAATTTTTTCGTAAGGGCCTGTACCCTAGAGAACAGATAAAGTTAAATTACAATAAACGTCTAAATCTACCACATATCCGGATACCCGAGTTAGAGGCTGTGTTTATGATTGACACCGGTAGCACCAGGTCATTCATTAGTCCAGAAATAGCAAATAGATATTTTAAAGGATTTAAACAACAGGAATGGTTTGAGGTTATAAGTACCCATGCCGCTAGTAGACACAATGAAGTCGTAAATATCACTTTGCCTAGTATTTTCCGAACTAAGGATAAACATAAGTTTTTTGTTTACAACGTTGACGATAGGTATGACGGATTAATTGGTAGTGACCTATTACAACAATTAGAGGCCAACATAAATATGAAAACAAGGACCTTATTTACAAAGGACACGGCGATACCGATTATTTATACGCCACCGATTAGGGAAACGTATATTTTACCTCCGCGCTGCGAAATTCGAGTTAAAGTTCCTGTCAATCTGTTAGACGGCGAAGGTATATTGAATTTTAAGGAATTTACGAAAGGGATTAGAATGCCCTCTGCCTTGGTATCATGTAAAAATGGATTTGCTTACACCGTTATACAAAATAGTTCGGATATCAAACACCAAATGGTAGTTACAGCCCCATTTAATGTAGAAAAATATAATAATTTAGAAACGAATATTAATTTTTACGATAATATTGATGATAACGTAGATAGGATACTCACGAATAACCTATATAAGCTCAGGTTTGAACACATGAACAAAGAGGAGAGAGAGGTCATAGGAGGTATTTGTATGGAATATAAGGATATCTTCTACTCCGAGGATATCCCTTTGTCCTTTACAAACCAGGTAAAGCACAGGATCCGTACCAAAAACGATGATCCAATACATATTAAAGCTTACCGGTCACCACCCTGTCAAACCACAGAAATAAAAAAGCAGGTCGATAAAATGTTAAGGGATAACGTCATACAGGAATCACATTCTCCATGGAGTGCCCCAGTCCACTTAGTACCAAAAAAAATGGACGCCTCAGGGGAGAAGAAATGGAGAATGGTCATAGACTATAGACGCCTTAACGAAATCACTGCTGATGATAAATACCCCCTCCCAAACATTAATGATTTATTCGATATGCTAGGGAAAAGTATGTATTTCACCACGCTGGACTTAGCAAGTGGTTATCACCAAATAGAAGTTCAACAGGAAGATAGGGAAAAAACGGCATTTAGTACCCCATTCGGGCATTTTGAATTTAATAGGATGCCGTTTGGTCTAAAGACAGCACCAGCCACGTTCCAACGTGCCATGAATAATGTCCTTAAAGGATTACAAGGCTTACATTGTCTTGTGTACCTTGATGACGTTATCATATTTTCAAAAAGCTTACAGGAACATGCCCAAAAATTAAAAGCTGTCTTTGAAAGGTTTCGGGAAACAAACCTCAAAGTACAACTAGATAAATCACATTTTCTTCGTAAAGAAGTCCTTTATTTAGGACATACCATAACTAGGGAAGGACTTAAGCCAAATACGGACAAAATAGATGCTATTTTAAAATACCCTTTACCTAGAACAACGACTGAAATTAAGAGCTTTTTAGGATTATTAGGATATTATAGAAAATTTATCAGGGATTTTGCTAGAATAACGAAACCCATGACCTTATGCTTGAAAAAGAAAAATAAAATTTTTATTACTGAAGAATACAAGGATTGTTTCGAGACATGTAAAAAGCTCCTTACTAACGCACCACTTTTGCAATACCCCGACTTTAGCAAGGAATTTATTTTAACAACTGATGCATCAAATTGCGCGATAGGCGCCGTATTGTCTCAAGGGACAGTAGGTAGTGATAAGCCAGTTGCCTACGCAAGCCGTACGTTATCCGATACGGAAAGTAGGTATAGCACTATAGAAAGAGAACTTTTAGCCGTGGTGTGGGCAGTTAAGCATTTCAGACCCTACCTTTACGGTAACAAGTTCACTATCTATACGGATCACAGACCCCTAGCCTGGCTCTATTCCTTAAAGGAGCCAAACAGCAAACTCACTAATTGGAGACTAAGATTAGAGGAGTATAATTTTGATATTAAATATAAAAAGGGACCACAGAACACAAACGCAGATGCACTTTCCCGAATAAAAATTAATACTTTAGATAAAACAGGATTAGATATAGATAAAATAAATATTCACACGCTTGATGATGATGACGTTTCAATGAAAGTTAACGTGGAAAAGGAAAAAGATAGTGAGTTTGATATTGATGAATTCATAAGGGGCGTAGTTGGTGAGCCACTAGGACCGAAAAAGGAGATCAGTAGTGCGGCCTCAGACGTAGACATGATTTCAGAAATAGGTCTAACTAAGGGTACGAATTCAAACCAAGGTAGTTCCCAATTAGAAATAGTAGAAATATCAGACTCTGATGATGGAGCTACCGCCCACTCAATTTCAAATAGGGAACATGAGGGCATCCCTATTCTTAACGAGGCCATTGACACCAAACCTAGACAAATCTTAGTGTTCACTTGGCTACAAAATAAGATAAGCGTACAGGACATAGGTGACAAAAAACAACACATTACTCAAGTACATATGCCTGTAAAAAATGAAAAGTTAGTTAAGGAATTTCTTAAGGAATATATTAACCCTAAGCATAAATATTTCATATACTTTGAGGATCACTCTTTTAGGAAAACATTTTCTAACGTAATTACAGCATTATTTAAGAAAGAAATTTTAAACATAGTAGAATGCACGGAAAGGGTGGTAAACCTTTCTAATAATGAGGAAGACCAAAGACGAGTAATATCCCAGTATCACGAGGGTAAAACTTGTCACAGGGGGATTCGCGAAACACTAACTAAAATTAGAAGGAATTATTATTGGCAGAACATGAAAGAAACTATCTCCGCTTATATTAATAGTTGCGAGCAATGTAGGAAAATGAAATACGAGAGGAAACCTATTAAACCTCCAATCCAGCTTACACAAACACAAAACGCCCCATTTCAGGAGGTTTTTATGGACCTGCTTTACATAGAAGGTAAATATTATTTAACTGTAGTGGATGCGTTTAGCAAACTAGGACAGGCCATCGGAATTCCTAACAGAAGTACCCCCGAGGTAGTAAGGGCGTTAATTAGGTATTTTAGTATGTATGGAGTCCCAAGTAAAATAAATAGTGATTCCGGGACCGAATTTAACAATGATTTGATTAAGGAAATTATGACCATGTACAAAATCGATCTTCACATTGGTACTCCAAACAATCCCAACTCAATGGGTATTGTAGAGAGATTCCACTCTACAATAATAGAGATTTATCGCTTAGCAAAGTACGATAAAAATGATTTAGATGCAGCATCCGTAATGACATATGCCATCATGGCATACAACAACACCATTCATTCTGCTACCGATTGTACACCATTTGAAGTAGTGTTTGGACAAACGGACTTAGGGAACCCCTTTGATATAAATAAAGAACGTCATATACAACAAAAACTTTTACAGGACCATAGAAAAAGGTTAACGGTTTTGTACGAATATATAGCAGACAAGTTAGTCGAGAATAAGGTTAAGGTAAGGAATAAAAAGGGTGGAGAACCACCCCCGCTCATTAAAGAAGGAGATGTAATATTTATGAAAAACACTAGGACTAGAAAAGCAAAGGAACTACCTCGGTTTGAAAAGGCTCAAGTCATAGGAGAACCTCAGAGAAATATTCTACCAGTCCAGCTAAATAAAAGGAAAACCAGAGTAGCGCTAAAAAATATTAAACGCCCTCCACAGATGGCGCTTAACGATGCTGCTGGCCCTAGCAAGCCAAGGATCCAGTCTGAAAATCCAGAACCTAGAGCGGAATCCAGGAATAGCTCCGATGAGGCTAGGGACAGCTCTGGTGAAGACTAATAAATGGACAATTTTCAAAACAGTAGATTTAGATTCAATAGGGATACAAGTAGAAAATAATCTTGAGGAATATATTAAGTTAAAGGAAATAATATATAAGCAGTCAGAACTAAGAAGGGAATTTGTAGGTATGAACTTGCATATCGAAACATTTATAGAACTAACTAGAGATAGGCTAAGACAAATTTTACCCACTAGTAGAGTAAAAAGGGGAATTTTTAACCCATTAGGTTAATTAATTAAGACTATTTCAGGTAACCTGGACAACGAAGATGCCGTACGGTATAACGATGAAATAAATAGACTAAAACATAAGGAACATTTAATAGAAAGAAAAACTTCCTTAATGCAGAAAGCCTTTGACAAATTGCTAAATATATCCGATACCATTAATTTTAACGTTAATCATTTACACCATAAAACTTTGCTAATCGAAACTCTGATAAAAAATGAAAACAAATTGTCCAATTCCGTCTCTGTATTAAATAGCCTGTATCAAATTCTACATAACTTTCAAACCATATTAAACGTTATCCAAGACTTAGAGTCAGCAATTGCTTTTAGCAAACTTCACACTTTACATCAGTCAATAATAAATTCCACAGAGTTGTATGACATTTTAAAAGTAATCAACAAACATGATCAGCTGTTATACCCCGTTACTATGGGAAATTTAGTTAAGTTAGAACGTAATATTATTCTTAAGTCTTATGTTAATAACTCCACATTAGTGTTTATTCTAGAAATACCGTTAACTGACAAAAACACGTACACGTATTACAAGATCATTCCTATACCTATTTTTAACCCAATTACAAAAATAACATTCATCATCATTCCTCAGTATCCTTTCCTATTGGTGAATAGATTGAAATACAGATCTCTAAGAAGCCCCTGCGAACAAATTGAAGACTACAGGTTCCTGTGCGAAGAGGACGCCGTGGAGCAATATCCCGTGGAGACCTGTATTGAACAACTCATGCTGCTGAACAATAACTACACCGCTTGCAAACAAAACATAGTCCAAATTGAGGAAACTCGGATTCTTAGAATACTTGAAGAAACATGGCTAATATACTCAAGAAATGGTGCCATAATTACAGAAAGCTGCAATAATGAAGTCCACAAACAAGTACTACAAGGCACGCTCATCCTAACACCTAATCCACAATGTGAAGCCCAACTGGGAAAAGTCATCATCAAACCCCCAAAGAACATGACCCTAACAAGAATAACAACACCACCAGTACAGCTGCCGGAAATAGCAAAAAACAACCTAGGAGACAAGCAGAGGGACCTCCGAGGCGTGGATTTCAGCGAAATAAAAGACATTATGCACAGTGTCAGTGACAGTGTTAGTAATGAAAAAATAGATAGTTACGTGGTTAGTGATAAGATTAGTCTAGGGACTTTGTTACTCTATATAGGAATAATTTTAAGTATATTGGGTTTGGGTAGCTATAAACTATATAATAAATTAGTAATAACTAAACGGAATTCTCTGAAGGCTTCATCGTCACCCTCAGATAATTCCTCACTTGGGGAGGGAGGAGTTAAGGATGGTGAACCCACTCCTTTTAGATTCGTCAGCTACCCTAAGCATGTCAATGCTGAGTGTGCTGACTAATGTTTAATTTAGTATATAAGGTAGTAATTAATTAGTATAGATTGATTATTGTCGCGACTACAAGCCTAGTGGTAACTCTGTATCTTTTTACCCTTAAATAAAGTTTTTTTTAACAACAAGTCCCGGACCAGTTACTTATTTCACGCGGCAAGATGGCTGCCGTTCCGACACTGACTAATTTGCGTCGCTGCACATACTTTAAAATAATTAGTGCTTTACGAATGCAGTAAAATTAGACCGGCTATCATATGAAAACGTTAATGTTGCCAGTAAAACAAAACAAGCCGTTGCAATATTACACCTCATACACGCATCCGTTCGGTTCTAAATATACGTGGCCACAGCGTCCGTGCAATACGAGCCTTCTCATAACAAAAGTGCACATCGCTACGTAAACCACAACTCTATCAAAACTACGTAGAGTTAATATTTGTATGCACCTTGATGTATGAAGTCCAGAAGCAGAGCATTATGATAACAAAATAAAAAGTAAAACGTTCGAAATTTAAATATCATTTTGAAAATAACGTTACTATGTATTACGAGGACTTTGTTAAAGCAATGGGAACCTAATCGAGAAATGTTATGGTTTTGTTTGGTTTGCGTTGGTTTTGAATGTTTATTTAAAGTGTGTTCGGAAACGGCGTCAATGAACAAATTTATCTGTTTGTATGCAAACGCGGGCGCAGGTAGGGTTGCCATAAGACTGGAATGGCCCGGACAAGTCAAATAATATCGAAAAAAAATGTGCTGAAAATGCTAGTGAAATTTCAAGGTATCAGGAATTTTTGGCACTAAAAGAGGAAAAAGTTAAAGATGGATATAGTTTTACATTGCTCATTCAATTAACGTCAATATTTTATAAAATTGAGTGAAGAGTTCACCAACAATATATGTACTTGAAACTTGGAAATTTTGCAGGATAAGAAAAAATATTTTTTATTTCTGTACATTTTGGAAATTTCTTTGGTTATCGATCAAGGACCTATTTCTGGTAGAAAATTCAATCCAGGCAAGGATTGGCTAGATCTATAGTCTGTACTTTTAGGTATTTAAAAAAATGTAAACAAACCAAACCACGTGGCTCTGCTTATCAACCAATCCAAGCTGTTTGGTCGAGCTTTGACGTATCAGTGTTTTGCTCCTATTGGCTGACTAACTGTCATCTGTCAATGTCACGTGGTTTTTATGTTTACACTTTTTTAAATACCTAAAAGTACAGACTATAGGGATTGGTCAATAAACCTTTGCTTAACATTAGAAAATTAAATAGGCTGCTGAGATTATATTTCTGGTAGCCCTAGCAACAGGCATTCGACAGTCAGATTGATGGATATCGTAAAGAAGATAACCGCGCCTTGTACGACTGAATATGTTGACTGTTTCCCAACTGGGCTGTACTGATTTACTGATAACAAAATCGATGTCCTGACAAGCGAGTTCCGTGTATGACATGTGTAACTGGCATTATACAAAATAACATTTACAGTCGGCATTCCCTCATTCTCAAAAAAAACTAAGAATTTTTGATAAATTTGATATGTCATGTTTTTTCAAATGACTTTAGTAAGTTGGTATTTGTTATCGTATTTAGTATCTTGGATTGATTTAAGTTTATTTGCTGTAAATTGTAGATAAGAATGAGCGTGAGTTAGCTGCTAGTTTATAATATAAACCTAAATGTCATTTGCTATTTGAACCTTTAATGTTTTTATTGAACCTGCTTACCATCAGGTGGATTATTTGCGTGGTTGCCTTCTGCCATAAACAATACACACACATACGCTAGCCTAGTTAGTAGTTACCCTGCCTTCAAAGCTTATGTTCCTGGGTTCAAATCCCGGTAAGGGCAGATATTTGTGTGATGAGCACGAGTATTTGTTCCTGAGTCTTGAATGTTTTCTATGTATTTAAGTATATATATTTCTCTATATGTATAAGTAAGTTTATCGTTGTCTAGTCCCTAAAGTACAAGCCTAGAGCTTAATTCATAATTCTTTATTCATTCAGTACATAATTACATTTAAAAAAAGAAAACGAATCTTAGAAATAATAATATCAATAATTACAAAATAAAAAATAAAAAACAATCATTAAAGCTGAATTAGTAAATAATTATAGGTCAATGTCATCGAGATATTCATTGACGAAAAGCCTTCTGAGTCAGCCACCCTTTAAATTTATGTTTAAAACAAGGTACTAGGTCAATTTATGTGTCATGGTCCTGTGATGTTTATTATTTTATTGAAATTAATTGGTTGCAAAATAACGTGTATCATGAACTGATAATCACTATATCGTTAGGATATATTGATAATGAGATCGAGTTTTTATTTTAAACTAAGACTGCAAATTGTATTGTCAATGTTTTCAACTAGATAAATTAAAAAATAATTTTACGTCCATGTTAGCAGCAAGGAGTTTCATAAAATATTTCATTTATTAATATAACCGTTGCACGAACGTACATAATGCTTATTACATTAACTCACTTTAACTTGACTAAATAACTGTGATGAAACAGTACACGAATCAGAAACCGGAAATCTGTCTACATTCGCCCCATTATACAAACAGGACGTGACTTTAAATATAGTACTCAACACATTCAGTACGTCCTCCTTTAATTCCGTACAACATTGAGCCAACATAGTGTGCTTGAACGTATTTTGGGGTGTTGTGTTACATTCAAGCAAACAATTTAATACTTTGTCATGACCCTTTCTATTCGGATTTATGTTGAGTGAAAGAGAAAATATACAACTTTTATTTGGTAAGATCGTTACCAAATGGATTGAAATAAATATTAAATTATGACCAATCGGGAACGCATGCGCCCGATCCATCATTTAGTGCAGATCAACGTATCAACTCTAAATACATCCTAATTTATGTGTATTTGGAAGTGGTGTGAGACTGAATATTTTTATTGTTATTTATAAGAGAGATTAGGTAATAATGTTCCATAATGACTTTTACATAGTACAAATGGTTAATAGTCAGTTTTGAATGATCGCACTTTGCGAAACCTCTTAAATACTTAACACTAACCGAAGATTTGAAGTATTTGTATTGTATTGTTTTGAAGACTGTTTTTTATGACAATTCGGTCAGTCTAGTTGGTAGTGACCATAATTAAGCAAAAGTCCCGGGTTTAATTCCCAATATGGAAAAAAATATTGATTAAGCGTGTGTCTTGGATGTTTTCTATGGATTTTAGTATGTATTCCGATATGTTTGAACTCGTTAGTTTATCGTTGTCTAGTACTCATAAACATAACATAAACATAATAAACCTTTATTAAAAGCACTTTTTTAATATGTATAACTGTGTATTTAAATAAACAAAAGACTTATAAGTAAATAACATGCCTGTACTAGGATCTTCAGACTCGAGACTAGCTTAAAAGATTTACATACAAAATATAGTTAGGTATAAGTAGGTTTTTTATCATTATTTAAATTATCTACATGAATCTTTGTAATTAAGATCATATATTTAATACTATAAAATATAAATATAAGGAAGCTTAAAAGAGTGAATCTACGATTATATCGTATTTTCATGGTAGTTTGTTGATTAGTTACATTTGTTTATTGTGCTTGCATTATTAGGTAAATTGCGGTTTACGGTTAGTAGGGCAACAGTGTGTTAGAACAGTCGAAGTCATAAATATGTTTACACTTTAGTACCTTGTCACTTTCATTCACTAAGACAATTTGATATATAATAAAATAAATTGTCTCAGTGAATGAAAGTGACAAGGTACTAAAGTGTAAATAAATTTATGACTTCGACTGTACATGCCTAGAGTTCATTTAGTTTAGGACTAGGTCAATTTGCGTGAGACTGTTTCCTGATAATTACGAACCTACTTGTTTATTAATTTACCTGAATAGTATTATACTTAAATTTAAATATTCTAGTGTTTGTTGTTCAAGTTACTAATTCTAAAAACAAAATCGCAAATCGTTGCCAAATAAATGCAAAGTAAAAATTCAGCGCGTGCGCAAACTGCCGGAATTTGGCTGGATAAGGGTTTCTGCTCCAAGCGAGTGCTAAGTGCGGGGGATATATTAAGAAACATGTAAGTACATAGTAATCACTCACGTTATATTAATTAATAAATGAACTCTATCGATCCATACTTAATAAATGTGAAAGTAACTTTGTCTGTCTGTTTGTTAACCTATAAACCAATTTCAAAAAAGACTTTGGTAAAAGACTTTTCTACGAATGCAGTCACGAGCAACAGCTAAATATTTATAAAGAGAACATTTACAAACTAGAAACTCATCTTTCAAGAGTGTTAAGTGTGTCAATGACGAACTTACATATTTATCCAGTTTAAAAATACACATGTATTGTAAATCAATCTTTATAATATAATCGTATAAGTCGCCGCTTCTCGGCTTATTTCCCTACAAGGATATGAAAGTACATTCAAACTTATTTGGTTTACTTTGACACTTTCTGTAGGGGACAACTTTTACGAACATTTTGTGAATGAGCCGAGGAAGCGATCCATCTTATGATGCCATCGAGACCATCTCTCTTGGCCAGTCTGTATATTTGTACACTTTTTGTGATATAAAGTTATAAGAAAGTTACACAAACCCTCCAAGAATACACTTACCCACAGGATTAATTTACTCATGGTTGGTATAGTCAAATATGCCGATATTATCAACAATGAAACTATCGACTGTACATTACTACGTAATCAACAGACATAGAAGTTCTTTTTTTCTTTGCCCCCGCGGCGACTTGAACAGCTACTACCGCGGGGATATGGCGTTTCCACGTGAAGTGATTTCGCCAGTGTCAAGTAAGTATATATAATTATAAATCAATATAGCAATAAAACACAATCCAATCTTCTCTAGGAAGATTGGGGGCAACGTTGTACGGTGATTTGTAGGTCAGAGGTCAAGATAGTTTTAACCTCTGCACCACTGCGAGTCCACTTGAAACGAGAAGAAAGATGCCAGATACACGAAATAAGTCCAAGTCTTCAATCACTGTGCGACACAAAGGCATAAAAAGTACAAATCACTATCAGAAAAGAACTTTGAACACCTAATTACCCAAAAATTAAAGTCTTAAACAAATCACACGTCCGCCATCTTTTAACGTTGCAAATGGCCTCCCATAGAAGTTTTTGTGACATGAATAAAATTGTCCTAGGGAGTTCCAAACGATGTTAATTTATCGATAAATTGTACTTTATTTCTTATGACAGTTATGACTATGAGATAACGTATAATTTGAACATGAAATTTCCATACACCGTAACTCAAAACTTAAAAGTGGCATGAACGTAACCGTAACCTATAATATTTTTTAAGTTTGAGTCCTTTCCATACATTTTCCAAAAACTGAGTAGGTAAGGATTATATAGAGTATACCTACTATTGTGCTACACAATGTCATACAATTTACCTAAATAGGACTTTTTTGTTTGGTTTCAGTTAATTTTGTATGGAAGTCGATTGAATAGCATTAAAAGAAGTTTTTGTGAAAGAAACCCATCGATGGATAGTGATTAGTATTTTAGTTACTCTCTATTTTATCCGGTGAACGATACCTATCGACTATGAAATGTCACATTGAAATAAGTATTTGAAACACTTATCGATAATTTTAATATCGGAAGGAAGTCCCTAGTTAATTGACGTTCCTGCCACAAAGACTTCCATGTCTGGTAATGAATCAATCGCTAATGCTACCATCTACATTTGTTTTGGTTAAACATTCTATTAGTACTAAGCTTTGATTGTAAAGTTTACCGTAAGCCAAAATAGTCTTTACAGCTCATATACTTTCTTACGAACTCAGAAGCTAATCCTATTAACTGCCACGGTACTAATACCACCCAAAATACACCAACGCAACGCGCATTCCATTTTCAAATGCGTCCTGGAGTCGATAAACCTGTCAAATCTAACTGGCCAGTAGCTTGTTAAAACAAAGGAAAGAGCATACGCTAAAATAAACCCTTTAGTTGGCGAGTTTAAGTTTAATGTGGCTTGGTGTAACAATGAGTGATACTGTTCTAAGGCGAAGTTCGAGGTGTGGAAACAAGCAAGTTGTTGAATGTAAACTGACTTAATCAAAACGCTTCGGAACGGACGTTGAGTATCTACTCGTACCTATATATACCTATTGGTGAGCTATTCGTGTCTAGAAAATAAAATCGATAGCCAGCGGGTAATTTTGACAATTTCACGGTCTCTATTCCACCATATCGCTGTTGATATTGTTATGGTAGTCCTGATTTGATTAATTTGATAGTAAAGGTGGTTAAAGCAACGTGAAATAGTCCCTATTTCTGCTATATTTACTGCTATACCTAAGTATGTTTTGTAATCCGTATCGTGAGCTACAATTTATTCTCTCCCTCTTTTATTAAAAGTCTATTTGGACATTTTCGGAGTCCACAGAGTTTTTAAAACAGTAATTTGAAGATGTTTTTGGACGAATTGTATGTATGTATGTAAACTCTTTATTGCACAAAAATATAAATATTACAATTATAATACTAAATTAATGTACAAAGGCGAACTTATCCCTAAATGGGATCTCTTCCAGCTAACCCTGAAGCAAATGAGTAAGGGCAATGCATGGGGTTGGACACATACAAGTTTGCACAAAAAGTAAAAAGAAATGATAATACTTATAAATAAATAAATAAATTTTAAACAAATTAGCAAGTACACAAACTAATATAAACGTACTTGTATAATACACACATATATACATATATACATATATACCTACATAAATATATAAATAACAACTCTAATCATTATAGGAACCTGACTTCACGACTCATTCAGCCACAAAGTTTTATGAATTGTATGAGTGTTTTAGTTTTTAGGGTTCCGTAGTCAAACTAGGACCCCTTATAGTTTCGCCATGCCCGTCCGTCCGTCCGTCCGCAGCCTAAGAGACTCTTAGTACTAGAAAGCTGTAATTTGGCATGAATATGCATATTAGTCACACCAACAAAGTTGTACAATAAAATGTAAAAAATATTTTTTTATGGTACCTTCCTACACGTAACGTGGGGATGTATTTTTTTTCTCGTTAACCCTATAGTGTAGGGTGTCGTTGGATAGGTCTTTCAAAAATATTACGGGTTTGTGAAATCATTTTTTTGGTTAAGTAATCCGTTTATGAAATATTAAGCTTTATATTGTTTATTGAGATACAGGCGATTATAGTGTTTATACCGACTAAAATCTAAGATGCACCAAATTGACTTTCAAGTAGAAAATTAGTTATTACTTGTTGATTTTTATGTCTGTAGTACTTAACGGCTTCGGAACCCTACACTGAGCATGGCGCGACATGCTCTGCCCGGTTTTAGTAGTAGTGTTACAACACCCTATTGTTATTATAATGTAGATGTCAAATCTAAACAATCAGTCCTCCTGCTATTTGTCACTGCCTAGTTAAAGAAGCACTTAGCTAGGGCTATCTGCTTACAATCATTTATTTGGAATATCTATTATACTACGACTGTAACACGGTTAGAATATATTATGCAGAAAACTTATTGTTCAATCGCGAAACAATATTTAGCATGAAGCAGAAAGTAGTTCGGAAAAGCTGTAAATGATTTTTATGCAAATTTACGGGAATAACTAGTTGGCCTCTTAAACTATATTATGACTTAGATAATTATTATAATTATGCTAGCACGTTGTCAAAAAAAAAGTCACTATAAAATTATGAAGTCCATTCGCGTACTGCCTTTCTGCTATGATCGGCAGTATCGCTCCATCACTTTACCAGCCACGTCATCTTTTATTAGCTGTCAACCCTAACCCGTAGGACGTGTCGTAATCGCAACAGTTGATCGTAATAAAGTTATATTAATATCAGTTGCCGACCGCTGCTCATCCATCATCGCTGATTGGCCGGCGCGGTGACAGCGCGCGCCTATTGGGTAATTGTGGGACTCGCGCGCACGCTAACGCCGATGGCAGGGGTATTCAACCTTTGACCTTATGTAATGACGAATTTATTTTTGGATTAGACTCTCTGCCTAAAGTATAATACGCACGCAGTAAGTTTTCAGAAGTATTAGACCACGTGACGTGACTTACAAAGAATCGAATTCGAAACTGCTATCTTCTGAGGTACACTTACCACGCTATGACTCATTAGTTATCCTTAAGTGCTATTAAGATTGTTTCAAGCGCATAACGACGCTAATTCTACCGACATCCCTGAACACAGAACACTTACGGCGAAGAGCTTAAAACACCGTGAATTTTCTGTAAAAGAAGCTGGAAAAGTTTATGCTGTTTTATCCGATACTATGTTGACGACATGACGACGTTGTTTGTTTTTGTGTTTTTGTGTTATTGTTTTTTTTAAATATATGTTATTAATTTATACTTCCACAAAACAGTCACAGAAATTTTTGAGAGCTTTTATAACTTCATTGCATAAACTGAAGATGGGATTTGAAATGCAATTCAACGCACAGATAGTTCCTGTCTTTCACGATATTGAAATAATTTAATTTTCATACAATATTACCGACTGGGAAGCGATAAGGCAGTTCTTCGCGGACAAAGTCGCAGACAATAGCTAAGCGTATATAGGTAGGTGTAATTTTATATGCCATCGTTAATCCACGGTTTAAAGCGGAACCTCGTGACAGGGGCTGGTCTGGTGGAACCCGACTCACACATCCACTTAACAAATTATTTTAAACGCTCCCAAACTGTTTCAGGCCATTTCAGGCTTAATGTTAAATGTGTTTAAATCTCAGTTTAGCCAAGACCTACGAAAAAAACTAGTTTAAAAACGAGGGCTCATACGTAGTAGGTAGTTCTTGGATCTGCGTTTTAATACCATAACGACTATTTATTTATTTATTAAAGTTATTTGCACAAAACACAATAAAATACAAATCGCGGACTTAACGTTTCTGTGGACTATGTGTCTGTTATTTGGAAATATAAAGATACCTTTATATTTAGAATATTCAAATTCCTTTTCGTTTTTTTTTGATTGAATCTTCGAAATGTTTTTAACGATAATTTTTGTTTTAATAGTTGAATATTAATATTTTCTTGATTCTGGTAAACCAAGTTTTTTAATAAGTTTAGTGGTTTTATAGTAAACTGTAAATGGGTCATACACACTCTTAAAAACAAAAGTTGTCTCTCCTGTGGTCAATAGTTAATAGCTTGTGTGCATATAAGTTATGTTTTTATATTATGACAAGTCTAAGGAAGTCCTGACGGTGTTTTTGCGGGAATGGGCTTAGCCAGAAAAATAGGCCTTAAAAACGTTAACTTACGGTGTATCCACAGGAAAGGCGGTAACCTGAATCTGTGTATGACCCAAATATTTGATGTATGATTGAACGGATGCAAGTTAAGGCATACTTTTTTATTTTTATATCAGGGTGCGGAAATTGTGCTTGCGTTGGCAAATGTAGCCTTTTATTGTTGTACGAAAGATCAAAAGATTTAAATCGATTGTCGTACAAATATCTCCAAGTCTGAAAGTAAATTGTCGTGGCATTTTTTCCACAAGTTCAGTAAACTTGAAAGAACATGTAATAAATGGGTCATACACATTCTAAAATCCAAAAGTTGTCTTTCCTGTGGTCAATAGTTAAAAGCTTGTGTGCATATAAGTTATGTTTTTTATATTATAGGTCTAAAGCTGCCCTGACGCCGTGTATGCGGGAATGGACTTAGCCAGAAAATAAGGCTTTAAAAACGTTAACTTCCGGCGTGTCCACAGGAAAGACGCTAACCTAAATCTGAGTATGACCAAAATATCTTTATGCAATTTGCTTCATTTTAACGTTTATTTTTCGTGTAAAAGCATACGTAGTATACATATATAATGTTAGCGTATATTTTTATCATATTATGACGACGAGGTTGCGGGAAAACCAATAAAACTTTGGTGACAGGCAATCTCTGATATTGGAAATGTCGCGCCGCTAACACCAACGCAAAACTCGTCACATAAAATTAAATGTTTATCGAAATTAATCTAAAAGGTCTTCTAAAACAAAAACACTGATTCACGACGATTTTAGTTATTACTTATTTTTGAAGTAGACATTATAGAGCTTAAAAAATATTTTTTCCTAAAAAATAAGTAAAAGGTAAGCTTTAGTGTTTGCAAATCAAGAAGAATCATCGGCAGAGCATTCAAAGTGTTATGCCCAGTTGAAATGTCGCTTTAAGTCGCGTGCTGTCACTTTCTTTCTTGGAGAGTTAGAAAGTGGCAGAAAAGGTGGAATAGTCGCTGGGCCAAAGATCGTTTGTGCAACTGGGATAAAGCTATTTTTTTTTAATGCTTACCCTGAAAAAACCGGCCAAGTGCGAAACGGATACGCACACGAAGGGTTTCGTATCTCGCCGAAAAAAATGCGTTAATTGCAGACTTAACTTAATCTTAAACTTTTATTATTTTATTTGCGGTTATAAATAGTGGCTTTAGTACCTAATATACTCTATGGATATTAAATTTCAATTTTAAAATATATGAGTACAGCCCACTGACAGACAGACCAAAATACGGAGGGATAGCGGAGGCGTATGGGTACCTACAGAACCCTAAAAAAATAGAGTGAAAGCGCCGAGATATAAAAGGTTACTTATTATCTATGAATGACGTTTAAGGTACAACGTATACCTACTTATGAAATACAAATGACGCCTCTACATCATAGGGTAAGTAAACACTAAACCCCAGGTCCGTGCTCTCGCCTGTTTGTCCACGTGACTGTCAGAAGTCGAGTGTTGGTTCGATCCCGGCGTCACCACTTCACAATTAGAAACATGACATTTGAAAACATCAAACTCCAGCTCAAGATGCTGTCCAAGACTCATTTAAAATATAAATAAAACTTTAATGTAACACAAGAAAAAAAAGGCAGGTACGAACGCTGTTTTGGAGATGGGAAAGGTCTCTTTATAATTAGAGTTAATCGAAAGGTTAATTCATAGTCAAATGAATTAAAATCTATCTAACAACAAGATTATTTCAGTGTTTCTCCTTCTTGGAGGACAGGATGGCAGGCAACTATCAGAACAAGTTAGAAGGCCTACTTAAAGTGATAAAAGGTACTAACTTACTTTTTAAAAAATAAAACTGTGTGAAAAACCATATACTTATACATATATATGTATAGATGGTAAGTTTTACCGCCTGTTTCACAATCGACAAGTAAAGCTTATTTGACAGATAAACTTAGCCCTTTCTCTTTCTGACACTTGAAAATAGACAAGGAGAGAGACATCTTTATGTGACAGATAAATTTACTTGTCGATTGTGAAACAGGCCCTTAATATAATTATTATACAATTTGAACTAATTTTGTAATTTTTAATTACCTACCTACTTTCCAGAAGGAAACAAGAAACAAACAGGCAATGTCCAACATATTGCATGTCGGCGGGAACACCTTAATTTTTTGTCCTAGGAAAATTCATTTTTCTAAAATCCATGTCATGCTGGTTCTATACGTAGGTTAAGTTCTGTTTGAAGTTTGAAGTTATCTTATTCATAAAGGCAAAATAGTTAGTGTGTGTTTTTTGGATTCCGTACTTCAAAAGTAGGGTTCCGCCCTTATACGATCACTTTGTTGTCCGTCCGTCTGTCTGTCGAGACCCTTTATCTTGGGAATAGAGATTGGGGATAGAGGTATCGAGTTCAAATTAAAACCATAAAATCGAAAATTTGTTGCTTCATCACAATTTAATTTTGCGATTGCAAACTTATTTGCAGTTGGTAAACTAATCGCGACCTTTTTCGATGTATAGAGTCAAAGTTTTTCAACGGCAAAGTCGAGTTTGTCCTTCAATTCAATTTTACAAGTTTGTACGGAACCCTCGGTGCGTGACTCCAACTCGCACTTGACCGGTTTTTTTAAATAATGGCTTTGACTTTGCTGTTCTGGCAAGGTGTATTATGGACAACGCTAAAGTGTGCTTAAAGCTTGTTTCGTCCTTATCGTTCAATATGACATTTAAATTTGAGAGGAAGTGATAAAGAAGGTTAGTTTTTAATCGAAAAATTAAATAAATAAATAAATAATATCAGGGGATAATCTCACACAAATTGACCTAGTCCCAAACTAAGCTCTAGGCTTGTACTATGGGTACTAGACAACGATAATCATACTTAAATAGAGAAATACATACTTAAATATATATAAAAAACATCCAAGACTCAGGAACAAATATTCGCGCTCATCACACAAATATCTGCCCTTACCAGAATTCGCGATGAATTCAGGATAATGACCCTTCGAGATTATGAAGTGTACCGTACGCAGGCCCTTGGTCTAGCCTCTGGCCATCGTTACGTCTGGGAGCCGGCGGCGACAGGCTAACGAACGGACAGGCCTAATGCAATCGCCAATCAACGTCTACCCGTCTCGTAACGGACGCAGCGGTCTAGACTTAGTCTAGTGCATACAGTGCGCTTAGTCAGTCGCTATTAGCTGTGAGAACAAAGCTTGTGATTTATTTATTATTTATTTATTATTTCTAACAATAACACAGTATAACAGTAACAGGTACTAAAGCACTGTGAAATGCATAACATTTCAAGATATAAAAATATAAAATATAAAATATGGGAACACAGTTTCTAGCACAAACATTTCAGTATAATTATTTAATCCACACATTTATTAACAATTAGTTGACGACAGACACACATCCATCTCCTCGCAGAACCTCAAACATTCATCATTCAACACCACCCAACTACTCGCAAAAACATCGCAGTCTGGTACCGATGCGAGGAGCGAATTAAGAAGCTTCAGGGCACGAACAAGTGGCGATTTGCTATGTGACACAGTGCGCGCCGTTGGCAATGCTAGCAGATGGTGGTGACGAGGCCGGAAGTAGAACTTCGTCAAAGATGGGACAAACAGACGCACCAGTTGCGCCACCAGCTCAGGACAATCAGACTCTCCCCTTAAGATTCTACCAGCACTAGTCAGTAGCACGAAGTTACGCCTCACCTCCAGAGAATTAAACCCCAAGACGCCAAGCAGGAATTTAGTTGGGTATAAAAATGGATAGTACCCATACATTTTCTTGTACAAGAAACGCAAGAACGCCTTTTGGATCTTCTCCAGAAGCAAGGAGTAAGTAACTTCGTGTGGGTTCCACACAACTGACGCTGCCTCAAGCTTACTCCTGACCAAAGCGGTGTAGACGAGTTTGATGGCCCTAGGATCCTGAAAATCACGTGCATTCCGAATTACGAACCCCAAGGTTCGATAGCAACTAACAGAGGTTAATTTCATATGCTCATGAAAGGTGAGACGCGCGTCGAAAGTAACACCCAAATCCCGCACTGAATTTACGCGGGCGATGATTTCAGTACCCAACTGATATTTGGCATAAAGAGGATTATGGGCACGGCTAAAAGTCATAACCGAACACTTTTCCACATTAAAAATAAGCCTGTTATTTATGCTCCATTGATAGACACGGCCTATATCCTCTTGAAGCGACTCGCAGTCTGATAACTGCTGCACCCCATAAATTAGTTTTAGGTCGTCAGCGTAGAGTAGGCATCTGGCAAACTTAGGGACTGAGGCCAAATCGTTTATCATAACGCCAAAGAGTAAAGGACCTAATATTGATCCTTGGCTGACTCCAGAACGGGTGTGGTAATTTTCCGAAACAAAGCACCCGTGTTGCACATACTGCTGTCTGTCGCTCAGATAACTGGCAAAAAAACGGAGAAGTTTGGGCGAAAAGCCAATGTTACACAACTTGCTCAGGAGCACATCATTATCCACGCGATCAAAAGCTTTTTTGAAATCGAAGTACAACACATCCACTTGTATTCCCTTATCCAAATGTTCAGAAATGGAATCAACCAAGATCAAGAGGTTTGTTTCGACCGATCGTTTCGGCCTGAAACCATGTTGAGAGTCGCAAAGGTAGGGCTTTATTTGAGGGGCTACAAGTCTATTTATGATGGATTCAAATAGCTTGGCACTTGAACAGAGGATAGCTATAGCTCGGTAATTCTCTACATTGGCTGTATCATTCGATTTGGGGATGGGCCGCACCCGTGTGACTTTCCACTTATTTGGGTACTCCCCAGTACCTAGGGCTAAATTAAAAATGTGAAGTAAGGGCCTTTTCAGCCATTCTTTACATCCCTTTAAAATATATGTAGGAATGTTATCCGGACCCGGGGAACTTTGGGGCTTTAGATTATTTATACCCATTTCTACATCTTGAAGCGATATTTTATCAATGTTCACATAATTTGCAGAACAAGTCCTATCTTCGCGGATGACCTTCTCATGGTCAAGAAGCGGTTTACAGGGCAGAAAAACACTCGAGAAGAAATCCGAAAAGGCCTTGGCTGCCTCCCTGCCTTCATGACCTCTCCCCTTATACGTAACCTGACCCTCAAACCCACCCTTAGATCTCAGACCGCTAATATGTTGCCAGAACGCGCGAGGATTGCAAGTAATTTTGCTCTGAATAAGGCTGATATAATGGTCGTAAGCCATTGAGGTCTGCAGTTTAATATCCGCCCTAAGCTTAGAAAAGTCATCATAAACGCCACGGTCACCTGTACGCTTCCACTGTCGATGAAGATAAGCCTTCCGCTTAATGCGTTTTATCAAGTCCGCGGTAAACCACACCGGATAACATCTGCTGGGTTTGCTAGATCGTATCTTCCTGGGTATGCAAACATCGAAAATAGCGTAAATTAACTGATAATAAAGCTCCACAGCAACGTTCACATCACGGGACTCGAGGACCTCCCCCCATGATATTTCAGAGATTAACAAGTAAAGAAGCTCATAGTTACCTTTGGAGAAATTCCAATCGTGTTCGGAGTCAACGTTACTGGGCTCAACCATTGCGGGGCTAGTTACGGCATTGAGAAGCGGTATGGAGATTTCCAGCGGAGGGTGATAAGCATCGCGGTGTGGAACTAGTCCACCCTCTTCACCCTCACTGACCTTTACACGACGAGTTCTCCCTCGCACCAGCACCACATCTAACACTCCTCCATACGCATTCAAGACCTCATTCATCTCTTTCAGATCACAAACTGTTGTGAAATAACAATAATAACTTAGAATATTCGTAGATGCATACTTAGGATTTAAATTAATGTCACCGACAATCAACACAATCCCGTTTAGCGAGTCAATAATAGACTCAACTTTTTGAAAGAAGCACATGTAGACGTCTTCCGCGGCATTGGGTGGAATATATACCACGCACAGATGAATGATAGTTTGCTCCATCATGAAGGACATCCACAAGTCTTCACAGTTCGTAGTCTCAAACTCGGGTCTACGCCGCAACGTGATACCTGGACGCGCAGCCACTAGCACGCCTCCTCCCTGGCGGCCACCGGCGCGATCGCGCCGCAGCAAACTCCACTCATCTCTCACAAGTTCGGAATTCTCAACGGACAGGGTCAGCCATGATTCGGTAACGACGATTATATCACTGTCATGGACAAGAACATTTTGTCTAAACGATTTCAACTTTGTATTAAGGCCTCGGACATTCTGATATGAAATGCTGATAGAAGGGCCATTAGTTGGGTTAGGTAGTATTTTTGACGTACATTTTTTAATAGCTACCCCGATTCCTTCGAAATAACCACATTTTGACCCTTGCATTTTCAGGCCAGACGTCAGCAGACATGCACTTATCGAAATACTCAGCAGGAACACTCAATTTGTAGGATTTGTAGTCACCCCTGGACTTGAGCTCTTCTACGGTGCAAGTACCACCGCAACACAGTTTCTTCAGATATTCTTTAACATCATCAGCTCCAGATACCATGTTCCATAAGTGGATGTATTTTCGGTCCTCGACCGCCTTCAGAGAAGTTATGTTTGGGCCTGCGGTGCAGCGTACCGAAGTCTGGCGTCTGTGCTTTCTTAACCGAGACTCCTCCCACTCCCCACTTAAAAGGTCATCCTGCTCTTCATAGTCCTTCATAGATCCAGCGTCGGTGTGGGGTCTTCCTCGCTGAACAGATTCCGAGCCGTTGTTGCTGGGGTCAGTTACTACAGGCAAAACTACAACAGAGGGCCCCGCCGTTGGAACAAAGACTTTCGTATTTTCAGTCGCCGTTGCGATTTGTTTCTTCTCCTTGCTGCTACTCCTGATATGATTGCCCTTCGCGCCACGTGCTTTTGCCCTACTTGGTTTAACAACGTCATTCGTTATAGGGGCAGCTGGCATCGCAGGCGGTGCAGTCCCCATGACCGGAGGTATCGTCGCAGGCGTCGCAGCACTCTTAGCGGCAGGTAGTACAGTCGCTCCGTCAGGTGGTATTGTTGCAGTGTTGGGTGAGCAACGGAAATCAACGGAAAGCTCCAGTACCTTTAGTTTTTCGCTAATCACCTCAACCTTACTAGTGCATATTGTAAGAGCGGCATGATACCGTCCTATGGTGCTGATAGCGTCGGCGATCTGTTCAGTCAGGCAGGTCATTTGCTCCCGGAGCATCTGGACTTCCACGGAGGCAGACATCGACATAGATATATCACGCTCCGGAGACCGCGGACTCTGCAGGGCAGGTGCTGGTACAGATGAAGGCTTCCTAAGCGCTACGTTCTTGACACTGGCGGGGGTACCAACCGGGGTTTCGCAGTTCCTTCCTCCTTTTTTAGCTGCGCAGGTACATTCAGGACAAGCCCAAGAGCCCATTTCCACGTCAGAGAGGGTTTTATTATTACATGCATAATGGTACACCTTACCGCATGACTCCACCATACATTGATGGAATTGCTTCGTGTTGGGTTATTTACTACATACCGGGTGTGGCCTGTTATAGGAGCAATAAATTGAGGGATCGTTTCTACTCTATAAACGTGTAGCAACATTTGTTCTACAACTTTAAAACCACCAAGCAACAGTGTTCGCATTGTTGTGTTCCGGTGTGGGGATAAAAAAACCGGTGAAATTACTAGCAAAGAGGCATTCCATCTTAGTCCTCAGGGTTGGCAACGCATTTGAGGTCTTAGGATTATAGTCTTGAGAATTCAAATGTCTATGGGTCTCAGATTCCACTTACCATCAGGTGGCCTGAGTGCTCGGGTGCCTAATCCTTAACATGAAAAAAAAAACTTTAAAAAATGATGTAATTTAATATTTGGGATTTTTTTGAATAAACTTAATAGCATTTTCAATGTACTCCATCCAATAGTCTAGTTGACATCTACTGTCAGCCTACATACTTAGTAGTTTTCGCAATACATTGCTTGCTTGGAAAATCTAAATTCATTAATATTTGGTTAACAATAAGCTGTTTTCAAAAGTTGTAGAATAAATGTTGTTACGTTTGTGGTGTGGAAACGATCCCTCAATTTATTGCTCCTATTATCCTGACGACACGTTGGCATAGTTGGGAGTGACCCTGCCTCAGAAGTCAGCGGTCCTGGGTTCAAGTCCCGGTAAGGGCAGATATTTGTGTGATGAGCGCGAATATTTGTTCCTGAGTCTTGGATGTTTTCTATTTATTTAAGTATTTATTTCTCTATATATGTATGTTTATCGTTGTCTAGTACCCATAGTATAAGCCTAGAGCTTAGTTTGGGACTAGGTCAATATGTGTGAGATTGTCCCCTGATATTTATTTATTTATATATTATTTATTACAGGCCACACCCGGTATGTATACACAGATGCGTATGTCTAATCAGCTACTAGAAGAAACAGCTAAGAAGCGTCGAAACCATAGCTTATAGGAATTCATAAAGTTGGTTTTCAATAATTTAATAAAAACCATAAAGAATACAGCTAATCGTTTCACCATTCTTTCGTTTTCAGCGTTGTAATCGTCGTCGTCAGCGATATGGTCCTTGTAGGCATTCACGCTCATTGTATATCGCTCGTCGCGGCGCGGCGCGTTTTTGTCGCGCGGCAATATTCTAATATAATAACGCGTCGCGCCTCGCTTCACTTGTCATTATCGGCATATTTTGGGCGCCGGCCACGGAAAACGCGATCTTTAGAAGCGATTCGATTCTTGAGAGCCTAACACTAGATATTTGTTCTAAAATGAATGTGGAACGGTAAAAATTGATTTTTTTAGGGGTCACGGGACCTATTACTAAGCCTGTACTGTCCGTCCGTCCGTCTGTCAGCCACCGGGATCTCTCATGAACCGTGGACAGTTGGAAGTTTGAAGCGTGTTCTTGCAGCTATACTAAAAATAATGAAATTTTAACTAAAGGGCGTACAAAAATGGCTCGGCATGGTGGTGACGATCCTTCGCTAGCGATTTATTTTCCACTTTAAAATGTATGGCACATGAGATGAGAACAGGAACCTTACCTGTGAGTAGTTTATACGTACGAGTATAATTAGTATGTTCAGGTGTATATAGCAATTATAGCATTATATGTATTACAGTATGTTTGTACAGCGATCCGTGAGTCACCGGCGGTCCTGGCTGAAAATCGCTGCAGGTGTCTGACACCTCAGCATAATGCTGAGCCAGTGTCCGATTCACTACCGCGAGGACACACACTTCGTGCTGTTATTGTTTTTAAATTTATATCTATTTTTGTTTCTCCTGTGTAGTGAGTAAATGTCTATCTTTCTTTCTATCTTTCTTTCTTTGACGCCACAGAGAAACAATCGCGTTGTGGTTTATATATAGTATTGCATTTAGTATAAATAATTGTATACAATAAAATTATGTAAAAAATGTATGTACTTTAAAGAAAACTTTATGTCAGTTGTAAGACGGCTGAACGATTCGTTAGTCTTGTTGGTAATGACCAAGTGACTGCTAGAGGTCCCGGGTTCGATTCTCGGTATAGGCATATACCTACTCGTGTATGTGTTAAGCTCGAGTATTTGCTCTTGAGTCTAGGGTGTTTTCCATGTATTTGACAAAGTTAGTATTTCTTTACATACGTAAGTTTATCTTTCCCTAGTACCCATAGTATAAGCCTAGTCGCGTAAGACCCAATATCTACTTTAAAAACATTATAAATTTAACCTTGTTGAATGAACTATAGTGTGACTTTTATCCTGTATAAAAGTCACACTATAGTTTAGTTATTACCAATTTGAAGTCACCCTGTATTTGGGATTATGGCCTTAAGTGAAAACCTGGGGACTCAAGAGGCCAGAATTTAGTTTGGGAAAGTACTCTTATATTAATTATTTATTTTTAATCCAACCCCTATTCTCCTAGCCCACCACACAACACCAAAAAAAATAGTACCAAGTAAATATGAAATTTCGCTCGGAATTGATACGACGTCGCAGCCTGCCGGAATGTAGCAGATTCAATTTGCCTGACGCGGGTCTGTTGGGATTGCGTTACGGCAAAAAATGACATTTGATCGGGCTGACGACACTGGTGATGCTTCATGAGGGGTCATTTCGGGGCGGGGGTTGACAGTGACGCGGGGCTGTTGCTGATGAGCGAACGAGCTGCGTCAGTACTTCCGAAGAGGTGTATGATGCAGGGCTGTTACGATGTTACCTCGTAAGATGGTACAAGCAAATTTACATTGTATAGCTGACCTGTTTTCAATAATGCCAATAGAAGCTTTATAGTGTACGATCGTCTTTTTTTTTATTTCTATCTTTTTTTTCCTTTTAAGGGTTCCGTTTTTTTAGGGTGTCAAACGGGACCCTACTACTAAACCTACGCTGTCTGTCTGTATGTCCGTCCTAGCTTTAAAGAGCTGTATATTTTGAACCGTAACAGATAACACATTGATATTTTTCCAAACAAGTGTTATTACGGCAAATTTACTAACGAATAAAAATAAAACAAAGTTAAAAACCACAAATACAAAAAAATGGTCAAGCATGAGATGGGCTCGCACTGTTTCGTAATACTGTGTGGCGGTACGGAACCCTCGGTGCGTTAGTCCGACTCGCACATGACCGGTTTTTTTTTAAGATTTTTGGCAAAATAAGGCTAAGAGGAAGGCTGAAACAGTGTCGTTGAAAAGAAAATCTAGATGGCTCTTGTCTAATCCTATTTTTTTTTGCTCAAAAGCAAAACTACATCTCTTTTTACATTTCTTAAAAGTTTATATAAGAAATAAACTAGTTTATTTTCTATGTGCACGAAACCTGAGTTTAATATGCAATGCAATAGATATGCAAGGCCCAAAGATAATCTAGTTCTTAGATTAGATCGAATGGTTCAACTAAAATTATGAAATTTAGTAAAAAGATTCTCGCTGAAATATTAATTGCGAAATAAGAAATGTACATGATATATATATATATATATATATAAATAAATAAATATATATATATATTATTAAACTTAATTAATTGTTTTATAATAATGCCAGGTTAAGTTCTATCATTGTCATAAGCAATATTTAAAAAAAAATACTGACTGTTGAGTTTCTTGTGGCACTTTTTCTCAGCAGTGGTCTCTTTGAAGCGCTAGTAGAACTTTGATGTGTAAAAGTGCCCGTGCGGTCTACTTACTGAATAAACAAGTTTTATCTTATCATTGTTGAACATTCACAGGGTTGTTTCGATTAGGCATGTTTTTTTAGGTATGGTAGGCAAGTATATGACCTCGATCTCACCTGATGGAAAGTGCTGATGAAGCCGCAGATCTAGCATGCGCCTAGTTTTTCTTTAGATATGATTGGCAGTCTAATAAATAACATCAGAAATATTTCAGCATCATATTTCCTCCAAATTTAGACACAATATTATTCCAGTCTCATCTCGCTGCGCTCTAGTTTGGTGCGTGTGTTACAAAATTAAGGGACAACGTGTTTTTAACCACCAGATGTTTTTCGTTAAGTAAAAAGAGAACGTGAAGCTAAATTTGTCATCCCCTATAAAAACAAGCGGTTTTTGAGGAATGGTTTTGATAATCAAAGCTAAAAAAACAGAGGGTAGTCTACCCTAAACTACTTTTTAAACGGATTATAAAAACGTGGTCACTTAAACATTATCTTTTTAACATGTTACATTCAAATCATACAAATGTTGTTTTTTGTTATATAAAAGTAGCGAATATCGTTAACAAACAGTCGAAGCGCCATACTTAGTAATAAGAACTGTGTTTTGTTATTAAAAGTCTTGTATTCATAACTATTATAAACAAGTCTACCACAAATGCAAGCCTTTGGAAAATACAGATATATTGACTCCTGCAGCATCAGGATTCTCATTTCTAGTTTGAACCTTAATGTCTTCATATCTTCACAATTAGAAATTTACATAAACAGTCTCCACGTTCGTTTTAAATAGACCGTCGTAAGTACCTATATAGCATCCGAATTTTAATAATTAAATATAGCCATGACGCTCTTCGGATAAAGAGCAACTCAGATTCATATTCATTTATTTAATTAAAATTCATAGGTCGTATTCTTTATTTGCAATAAATAATAGTTCAAGGGGTCCACCACACCACAAATCAAGTTTCAATGCTTTCAAAGAAATATAACTCCCATGTACACATACAGCTCATGAAAAACATTGCCCTAATTCTAGGGCAGGCGACAAGGCAACAAGTTGTTGACGATCCCGTGTCCTCCTAGACCCTCCCAGACCCTCCCAGTAGGTCAAAATCCAAGGCCACAGTCAATGGGCCATCTGACACCCAACAGGGGGGTGATTCTTTCAACACAGCGCTGCGTCGATCTTAAAGGTGAAGTTTTATCTGGCAAGTTTAAGAAGTCCCGTCGGAGCGTACAAAACACATTTTAGCGCGTGCCTTTTCAAATAGGCAGCTTTACACGACACTGAACTCAACTCACCTGCCTGCTGCCTAATTAAGAAGTCACGCGCTAAAATGGTGTTGTGTACGCTCCGATGGGACTTCTAAAACTTGCCAGATAAAACTTCACCTTTAAGATCGACGCAGCGCTGTGTTGAGAGAATCACCCCCAGGATAGCGAACGCATTATATAATACTTTATGGCTTGAGAACTCTAAGGACCCCCCTTGGACATTCTTTATCATAAGTACTCGTAAGTTATTGCTTTAGTACTTCGTCAGTTTCACTCGGTTTACATTTTTGTACTAAATTGATGGCAGTTTTAACCAGATGTTAAAGCCACAGGGTATAAAAGCGGTCACCTGCTGCTTATGACCAGTGTTACGTGAAGCCACAGGGTGAAGTTAATTTACTTTATTTGCGTCATTATATTGTATTTTTATCTCACTCGTATGCGGTAGTAAGCACTTAGGTAAATTAGCTCTGCGTATGTTTACGCCGTTAGCTCTAAAAAGAGAGATCTAAAGCAAATATTTCTAGAGAAAATATTATTGTGAAACTTTATTAATTAATTTCATTTTTATACTAATATAGTTGTTAAGGGCGCTGTTTACTAGCAAGATATGGATTCAAGTCCGAAATAAATACAATTCATTCATTCATTCATTAAAAGCTCGGTGATTTTTTGTACATTTTGGCTATGAATCAGGAAGTATGTCATGGATATTTTTTTTAATGTAGAGGTTGAGCCCCGTTTGCTATGATCAACTTACTTTCATATTTCAACCGAATTATTTGTTTGCCAAGATATACTACTATATTTTATTACCATTTCATTAAATAATAATTTTTATTGTATAATTTACTAATGCAGCCTAAATAATCTTTATAACAATAGCAATAAAGGTGGTTCTGGTGTGTTGGTTAACTGTGTGTGGTTTTATATGGTTTAATGTTGTTATTTCGGTCACGTGTGATCATGGGCAAGTTTCCCCGTCGGAGTAAAGTATTTGGTTTATGCCAGGGGGCGCGGGTTCGAGTTCGGAAGGGTTCATTAGGGCTGCATAATCTTGTACGAGCATGAGTTGCATACGGCATAGGCTTGCCAAGTTACTGTTACATGCGCAGTCATCTACAAAACCGCAGTTTGATTGTATGTATTGTTGGCATTGGTAACTAGTTGTATTTTGATGACACGTTGGTCTAGCTGATAGACTTGGATGTTTTATGAGTATAGAAGTATATATTACTCTAAATAAGTAAGTTTATCGTTATCTAACACCAATAGTACAAGCCTAGAGCTTAGTTTGGGACTAGGAGAATCTGTGTGACATAGTCCCCTGATATTTATTTATTATTTATTTATATTCAGTGTGGTTGCCGGGTTAGGGTGCCACTCCATGTCTTCCCATGAATATCGTAAGAGGTGACTAAGGAAATAAAGGTTTGTAGTACTGTTAGGCGATGGGCTTGCAACCTATTACTAGTTCTGATTGTGGAAAATGTGGTTATAGAATTATCAACAAGTCTTTTTAGAGTTTATATTTTAGTAGCTCTGCCTGAAGGCGTGATGTTATGTATCAATGTATAAACCAGTTAGAGTAAACGGCGGGTAAATTAAACTTGGCCTGAGTTTCTTCAAAATTAACTACAGGATTTGAATACTCTTTTACCGAATAACAAAATCATCCTCGCGCGTGTTATCCATGAACTTATTTCTCTAGTGTCTATGAATAACTCGACAGTGGCTGAAAACAACAAAAGTGAGAGCCATTTATTAAAATTAGAAATTAACTTCAGAAGACAAATCTGCGGTGATTCCAAAAGCGAATGAAGAAGTGTTGGTACGAGGTAATTATGTAGGAAAGCTGCTATGAGAGGCCGTCGAACCCGGTCAATAAAAGGAAATACGGGTAGGTATACACTAAGATAAAGTCGTCGTTTTCCTATAGTTCCTATCCATTATGTATGTACGTACTAAAGGTTCGCTGCTTGTAGCGCGCTGACTGCATCTTACATCGTGCTGGTTATGACGTCAGCAATATTTAAAATGGGAATGTTCTTAAGAATAATGTTTTTGTTTTTATATATGGCCTCTACTCTACTGCGTTATAACGATATCGCGTTTGACGTGTTTTAGAATCGTTTATGTCACAGTCGCCATTATTGTAAATGACATAAAAGTTATCAAAACGTTGACAATACGGAAACACGTCAAAGACGATATCGTTATGGCCGTGAAGAATCTCAGGCATGGTCAGTCGAGTGATGTACGCGTGAAGACATATTTACTTACTTAGTGTAATGATGATGATGTGTTGTGATGTGAAACTGAAATAAAAGTAACATTTGAATTCAATGATATTACATAATAAACAGAAAGTAGACGTTACTGCCGCACCAGAGATGTAGATTCATAAAAGACCTAATTAACCACTCTCACTCTGTTTACGCCAAACGAGTAGACGATAGCTTTTTCTCTTACCCTCGTGTTTTCTGTATCTGGGGAGTTATCATGAGCTAGCTTTGCAGTTCATTTTACGGTCAGCGTAAAGGACAGAGCTATTTTTCTCTAAACGTAAACAGAACTGCAAAGCTAGCTCATGATAACCCCCCTGTTCATCATTCATTAGTGAAACAATTGAACATATTTGTTTGTCTGTTTTCAAACGCTATTTACTCGGAACGCAACATCTACACCCTGTAATATATTTATTTATAGAAGAAACAAGAGCTTCCACAGGAGCTCCCATAGAGTGTACAAACAACAAAATTGATACCTATTGTTGAGAAAATATGCGATTTTTGATTGGGATTTAACAGAGCCACGTCGTTTGTCGTTGGTTTGTTTATATGTACAGTCGACTACAATGAGATGTATCCACTTTTTCACCTTATTGTATTGTAATAAGGCCAAAGTATACATAAGTTTGTACTCAACTGTATGCAGTACCTTATTAATGTTTTTTCACTAGAACAATGATTGATTTTAGGTTAATGTTTAATGTTTATTTGGGCACAAACGGAACAAGTAAAGAAAAATTATTACAGAAAAACTTACATAATACATTGACCAGTGAAGTTACCACAGTTAACTAATACAATACAGAGTAACACGTTAAAAATGTGTGCTGTATGTTATACTTAGTGGTTAATTCAAGTACAAATATTTAATTTAAATACAGACAACACTTAATGTTTTGACAACGCTATCTTAAATCTAAGAAGGGAAAGACTAAATATATCTAAGTGAGAAAACGTACTATTATAGTTTTTAAAAGTACATTTAAGTTAAACGTCATTTAAGTTTAAGTCTGCTTTTCTTAAAAAATATCTCACGTAATTATAAATCTAAATAATCTAATCCTCACTTCCATTGGCTTGAACCCTTCTCTAAATCTCGGTAAAAAGTAACCATTTGAATAAGTTTCATTATCCAATTTTAATTGGCAATCAACGCTACTTCCTTACAAATGGTGAAGTTATAAGAAACTTCTGCCGGCAGATGGCGGCAGGAGCGGTAATTAGTCTGATGCTGTATCAAGTTTACTTGTTATTTTCCATGTAAATACAGAAACGTAGTTCGTCTCCAGCCCTTTAGGCACAGTAACAAACGCTCGAAGCTTTCTCGTTATTTTTTACCAGACTGCGTCAAAGCCCAAAAGGAGTGTTATGTGTTTGACCTGTATATTTATGTCTGACTCTGGTTATTTAAAAGAATATACTTGTTACCTGCATTTTATTGAATAAATATTATTGTACCTACTTTATTAACGTTAATTTAACATCATTTTAAATAATATCAGCACGGCTAGCACATGATAGTACGCGAGTTGTGTCGCCCGCGAGATAGACTACCCGTCATTGTCTAATTACAACGGTCAGAAAAAGACAGGTAGTCTATCTCGCGGGCGACGTAACTCGCGCGCCGTCATGTGCTAGCCGTGCTGACTTTTAGAGTTGTTGGTATTCATGTAGCTCTGCCTACCCCACTCTGGGAATGAAGGCGTGACATTATGTTTTGTTTATTTGTTTTTTGCTTACATAAAGACCATTATAATTGACTTTATTTGAACCTAACTAAACAACATTATCTTTGTCACCTACAGTGGCGGCGCGCGCGTTTAAGCGACGTTTACTTATTTTTAATTTTTTTTCGAAGCAGGGTAACCCCGACCGGCTCAGACTTATCAGTGTGCCCGGATATGGCCCATTATACTATTACTTATTCTGTGCCATTATTCGCGTTAAGCGCGCATACATGCCATACCATTGCTTGAAGATTTTCCACTGGTTCGTTTATACTGTGACACAGTACCAAAGTAGTTGATCACTTACGTACTTTGTCATTGTAACATCACATTTATTTTCCATGTGAATTTGTTAAAGGAATGACAACGACAAAGCATGCACGTGAGCGAATTCTTCTGGCATTGTCTCTTCAATCAAATCGGTTACATTACCTAGGAATTTCACTCCAGGTGATTTTTGTGAATTTAATCATTAAAGCTTGAAAAGTTGCGATAGCAGTGATTGGCCGACACGGTTATGGACGCGAATTATTGTAGCTGAATTATCGCGTGCGTTCACAATGACAAGTGAATTAAAAAAAAAACCCTTTCAAAATCCATAAGAAACAGCTAATTCCGTTTACCTAACAAAGCGAATGAGGTTCAATATTTCATTTATAACAAAGATTTAGTATGCGGTATTGAATTGTTCTTATTACATTGAACCAATAATGATAAAAAAACCGTTGTAGATTGTACATTTATTATTATTTATCGCATCATATCCGACAATAAGTTGAATTTCCGTCGCACCAGTTTTGTTATGCTATCCCTTTCTCGGATTCAGTCAAGGATCTCGGTCTCGTTGTGGATGACTAGATTTCTGAGGTGAGCCGCAAGGTCACGAGTATTCTACGTGCGCTTTATAGTTTTTTTTTTTTATGTTAAGGAGAAGGCACCCGGGCACTTAGGCCACCTGATGGTAAGTGGAATCTGAGACCCATAGACATTTGAATTCTCAAGACTATAATCCTAAGACCTCAAATGCGTTGCCAACCCTGAGGACTAAGATGGAATGCCTCTATGCTAGTAATTTTACTGGTTGTCTTATCCCCACACCGGAACACAACAATGCGAACACTGTTGCTTGGCGGGTGGTTAATGGATAAGATGGTGGTAGCGATCCAGACGGACCCTGCACAGGGTCCTACCACCACTAAAAAATAAATAATAAATAATAATAAATTAAATTTAAAAAGAATCTCTCTGTAAGTACCAAAACGTTAGGTACTCGTGCGAGCACTGGTGCTGCCTGTCTAAGTATGGATAGTTTGCAGTGGTCTTGGTAGATGGCGTTGTTAGGTTGGCGTAAAATCCTACATCGCGCTATCGAAATGTTACTCCAAAACTTATAAGTAGAAATGTTATTTAGTCCATAAATGTTCTCAAATGCAATAAAGTATTGTGAGTGTTGTCAAGATCAGCTTTTAATTTGATTACCCGAGGTACACCCTTGTTCATGGTCCTATCGAACCGAGTGACTTGATAACAGTTTTTGAAGTGAAGTGGGCTACTCTTCAGTCCGTCGCTCCCATAGTGGCAGTGGTTTGCTGTTCAGAGGGAAGCGAGTGTTTTACAACGCTGCAGCGAGAGCGCCATCTAGTGGCGTCAAGCAGCATCGTAGCCGGTGAGAGTTTCAAAGGTGGAACTCTGCGGTCAGGAGATCAACGGAGAAGAGGAAGGAGCTTTTACATCACAGAAACAAGTGTTGTGAATTGTGTGTATAGTAGTTGTGCAGGTGTAAGTGAAAAAGTCAAGTGCAAACCGTGAGTACATTCGAATTATTCTTTTATCCGAATTTCAACTTTATTCAAAGAAGAACATCAAAACTGGGAACATTGAACAGTTATTTCGCGAAGTTCAACTTTATTTTCTAGAAGTCAAAAAACTTGCAGAATTTATTTAATAAAGAATTTTGGACTTAGTAAATTTATCCGATTAACCTTTAATTTATGATAAGTAAGAATAGAATTAGGACTTAGAATAGTTACCAAAAAAACGAAGGTACGGGGAACCTATGCCCGATTTCACCTTGAATTTCAAGTTGAAAAACACTTGTAATTTTTTTCGGAATTGAAATTTTTCTAAGTTTTTACTTGGTTAAATTTTATTTCGAATAGTAAAGAGAAAATACTCTAGTAGTAGTTATTATCGATTATGGAGACGTCGTCAGTAGAATCTTTAGTTGGCTTCCAAGTAGACTTGTCGAAACGTATTTTCAAAGCAAGACAGAATTTTAAAAAGTCGCCTAAAGAGCGCGTTACTAAGGTTTACTTGGAGACTAGACTGGAGACTTTGGAACAAATATGGTCTGAATTTAGATTGGGTCACAAAGAGATGTTGCAACAAACTGATCCCATATTACTGAAGCAAACATTATATTTTACCGATGATGTTTACGGTAACACTGAGGAGGAGTTTACAGATTATAAGTGCGATTTAAAAGATAATTTAGAAACTTTTCTAAAAGGTCCCAACATTAGTCAACTTACCTTAAATGATGGGCAAACGAGTGTAAAATCATCCCTAGTTAAGTTACCCAAAATAATTATTCCAATGTTTTCTGGACAATACACTGAGTGGACTACTTTTCGCGATCTTTTTGTGTCTATGATTCACAGCAATAATTCATTAGATAATGTGCAAAAGTTGCAGTACCTTAAGGGGTACTTAACCGGGGAAGCAGAGCAACTCATTCGGTATATACCAGTGACCGAAGCAAATTATACTCAATGTTGGAAAACATTAGAAGAACGTTACAGTAATAAAAAGTACCTGTCGCACTGCATTTTGAAGCGCTTGCTCAGTCAAAGGAGTGCCACTACAGAGTCGGCAGGCTTTCTGAAGGAACTTATGGACACTTCATCAGATTGTTTAAACGCGTTAACTAATCTGGGTATTGACGTATCCTCTTGGGATATAATTGTCATCCATCTACTTTCACTTAAGTTGGATCCCGAATCCCGCAAACAATGGGAACTCAATGTAACATCGAATGTTGCTTCAGATGCCCTGCCCACTTTTAGCCAGTTTAAGGAATTCCTAACAAGTAGGTATCGTGCTTTAGAATTTATTGAACCAAAAACTGTAAATAAAATAGTCGCGTCTTATCCACGATCAACTAATAATTTAAATCATACCAAGGTTTTACACGCCACTAACGTGCCAAAAATGAGTTGTGAATTTTGTAATGATGAGCATAAACTTTGTTTTTGTAAAAGGTTCGCAAATTTAGACTATGATAAAAGGCATGAGTTTGTCTCAAACAATCGAATATGTTTTAACTGTTTAGGAAGCAATCACGGTGTACGATTCTGCCAAAATACCACCTCTTGTAGAATTTGCAAGAAAAGACACCATACCTTGCTTCATCCGAAGGATGATTCCACCTCCACTGTAAGCTCAGGAAGTTCAGGTCAAACAGCGGTAGAGGCTTCTGATGAGAGCAACGGCGGAGTAGATAATAATACGGCAGATGAGACTCCAATAGCATCTCACATGGCATGCTGTGCTAAAGGCAAGGTGAGTACGCAAGTTTTGCTAGCAACGGCTTTAATAGAGGCGGAGGCAAGATCTGGGTATCACGTCATAAGAGCCTTATTAGATCAGGGTTCACAGGCTTCATTTGTGACTGAAGCTACAGTTCAAAGATTAGGTCTAAAGAAGGTGCCCATAAAAAATGTCATATCGGGTTTAGGTGGTGACAAGTCATCAATGGTTTCTAAGTATATGGTCGCATTAAAAATTAAGTCAAGAACGGAACCCAATTTCGAAATGGAATTGAATGCTTATGTACTTAGTAACATAACAACATACTTACCAGGAAAGAAGGCGACTTTGGGAAGTTGGGTCGAATTAAACCAGTTATGTCTTGCCGACCCAGCCTATGATGTACCGAATAAAATTGATGTATTACTAGGTGCAGAGGTTTACTGCCAGATACTAAGAGAAGGTTTGATGCGAGGCCCCATAGGATTTCCAGTAGCACAATACACCACGCTGGGGTGGATCTTATCTGGACCCGTAAGCTCAGAAGTAGGTCAAAACAAAATTAGCGTGTTACATGCACATGTAGAAACTGATGAATTAATAAAACACTTCTGGGAAATAGAATCTGAACCTGTAACAAAAACAAAAATATTATCCGAAGACGAACAAAGATGTGAAGACATTTTCGCAGCCACGACACGTCGGAACGAAGACGGTAGATATGTAGTAAAGCTGCCGTTTCGTGATAGTGACCCGATCTGCAAAAATGGAGAATCTCGAGAAATTGCTGTTAAAAGATTAAAACATCTGGAAAGAAGGTTTACTAAAGATACAGCACTCAAGGAGAAATATACTGAGGTAATAAACGAATACCTAAATTTAGGTCACATGATGTTAGTTCCTAAACCAGATGAGAAAAAAGATCAAGCAGTGTACTTACCACACCATGCAGTTATCAGAGAAGATAAATCTACCACGAAGGTAAGAGTCGTCTTTGATGCATCCTGTAAAAATAAGGATGGTGTATCACTGAATGAAACTTTAATGGTTGGACCCACAATGCAGCCAGAGTTACGCCACCTCATTATGAACTGGAGAACTTATCCCGTGTGTTTAATTGCTGACATCGTAAAAATGTATAGAATGGTGAAGGTAACCGAGGAAGACGCTGATTTCCAACGCATTGTGTGGAGGGAGAACCCTGAAAAATAAATTCGTGACTACAAACTCTTGACAGTCACCTTTGGAACAGCACCTGCGCCATATTTAGCCGTCAGAACGCTAAACCAGGTAGCCCTTGATCACCAGGCTGAATTTTCAACTGCGGCGGCTCGCGTAGCTAAAGAATTTTACATGGACGATTTAATGACTGGAGGGCAAACAACCGAAGAAGTATGGCGACTCTACAGTGAAATGAAACAGCTTCTAAACAAAGGGGGCTTTCTTTTGCAAAAATGGTCAAGCAACGATGAAGTTTTGTTAAAGCAAATACACACACAAATGAAGGATACAAAGGTCAACGAAACAAAGGATTTAGATGTAAAAGACAACAATATTGTTAAAATTCTCGGATTAATATGGAATCGACAACAGGATGAATTTCGCTACTCGGTGAAGTTACCCGAGTTGGCCACTCCAATAACCAAAAGAAAAATAATTTCAGATATTTCCCGGCTATTCGACCCATTGGGATGGGTAGCCCCGTGTGTTATCAAAGCCAAGGCATTCATTCAACAATTATGGATCACTGGAGTAGGTTGGGATGAAGAACCTCCTGCTAAGCTTTTAGACGATTGGCTCAACTATCGAGAAGAGCTAACTGAATTAAACAACTTCCGTATCCCTAGGTGGCTGAGCACAAAATCCGACGATTTGACGGTGGAACTACATGGATTTTCTGATGCATCTAAAATCGCTTATGCAGGAGTAGTTTACCTTCGAGTAGTCAGTGCATCGGGAAAGGTCTACGTGGGTCTTGTTGGAGCGAAAACAAGAGTGGCCCCAATAAAACAAGTCAGTATACCGCGCTTGGAATTATGTGGAGCGGTTTTAGTAGCTAAGCTTCTTACAGATATAGCTGAAGTTTTGGAGATTCCGAAGAGCAATATCAAGGCCTGGACGGACTCTACTGTTGTCCTGGCTTGGTTAAATAAACACCCTAGTAACTGGAAAACCTTTGTAGCCAATAGAGTCTCGGAGATATTAAACACATTAGATTCTTCACATTGGTTTCATGTGTCTACAAAAGACAATCCGGCGGATTGCGCATCTCGCGGTTTACAGCCGGCAGAAATCGCTCATTACAATTTATGGAAATTCGGTCCAGATTTCTTAGGAGCTAATGAAATTACATATAGTAAGTTAAGATATAACGACACGGCAGATGAAAAAGTGGTAAATCTGCATGTTAAGGTCGGGGACACGTCGATCATAGATAAATATTCTTCCCTCAAAAGGCTGACCCGTGTAGTGGCAACATGTAGGCGCTTTATAACAAGATTAGACCCTCGCTATTCTAATCAAGGATCATTACGAGGAGGTTTAAGCGCATGGGAATTAGAAGAAGCACTTACCGTCTGTATCAAATTAGCTCAAATTACCGAATTTGCAAAGGAAATCATAGATGTTACGGAAACAGGATTTATACAAACAAGGTCATCAGCAATAGTTAAACTTACTCCATTCCTTGACTGTAAAGGAGTCCTTAGAGTAGGCGGAAGAATAGCGCAATCACAGGAAGATGAAAATGTAAAGCACCCGGTTATATTGTCTCATAAATCTCATTTCGCTAGATTAATCGTCGCTGATGCTCATGAGAAAACGCTCCACGGTGATATTCAGTTAATGTTAAACTATATCAGGGCAGCGTATTACATTACCAGAGTAAAGGATTTGGTTAAACATTGCGTGAGCAAATGCGTAAGATGTATCAGACACAAGGCTAAGTTAAGAACGCAGTTAATGGGATCCTTACCTTCTGTTCGGGTTACTCCAGCTAGGGCATTTAGCCGTAGTGGCGTGGATTATGCGGGTCCTATTGGACTACGTACCTTCAAAGGACGAGGGCATCATGCATACAAAGGGTATATTTGTTTGTTTGTATGTATGGTAACTAGAGCTGTGCATATTGAAGTAGTAAGTGACTTATCCTCCAGAAGTTTTTTGGAATCCTTCAAACGCTTTGTGGCACGTCGCGGCCACTGCTCTGAGCTATACAGCGATAATGGAACAAATTTCGTCGGGGCTTCCAAAGAACTAAAGGATTTGTTAATAAATGAGGAATCGACTATGGTGCGAGAAGTAAGAGAGAACTTGTCGGCCAACGGAACAACCTGGCACTTTATACCGGCGCATGCTCCAAACTTCGGAGGGTTATGGGAAGCGGGAATTAAGTCCACAAAATACCATATAAAACGAGTAATTGGTGATGCAACTCTGACATTCGAAGAGATGTCAACTCTTCTGAGTCAAATAGAGGCATGCCTCAATTCACGTCCTATGTCCGTGGTCAACAATGATCCTGAAGACCCCCAACCCTTGACACCAGGACACTTCTTGATAGGGGAACCTTTAGTGACAGTTCCTGAAACCAATTATGAAACAGAAGCGAGCCTTAGCACATTAAAGCGATGGCAACTCACTCAAAGAATGCTTCAAGGATTTTGGCGTCGGTGGTCAGCCGAATATTTGACGCACTGTTTGCACCGTTACAAATGGGCCTTTAAAACTCCTGAACCTCAAATTGGAGATGTATGCTTAGTAAAGGAAGACGATTTGCCTCCTACAAAATGGCTCTTTGGCAGAATCGTCCACAAGTATCCCGGTCAAGATGGTCTAACTAGAGTAGTTTCACTAAAATGTAGAAATAGTATAATAAAGCGTCCTACATCCAAATTATGCATCTTGCCGGTGAGTGAATGAGTGCAGCTTAAGTTAGTATTTAATTATGGTTATTTTTAAGTTTTGTATTTGCTGAAGGTTTTACTTTTATGTTAATAATTGTGTCTATATTTTTTAGAATAAGTTTAAACTTAAACGATTTACTGAAAACTTTCTCTTCTTTATTGGTACTAAGCTCTCATCAAAGTTTCAACTTCTGTGATGGTGGGCGGCTTGGCCGGCTCGGATGAAAGACAGTTTGTCCTTGGTGGGCGGTATGTCTAAGTATGGATAGTTTGCAGTGGTCTTGGTAGATGGCGTTGTTAGGTTGGCGTAAAATCCTACATCGCGCTATCGAAATGTTACTCCAAAACTTATAAGTAGAAATGTTATTTAGTCCATAAATGTTCTCAAGTGCAATAAAGTATTGTGAGTGTTGTCAAGATCAGCTTTTAATTTGATTACCCGAGGTACACCCTTGTTCACTGCCTATAATTGATTATGCCGATGTGTGCATCACCAACGTCAACCAGGACTCCCTCAATCGTTTAGACCGTCTCCTTAATAATGGCATACGTTTCATTTAAATACGATCAATTTCTTTTTTCCGCCGTCAACTCAATTGGCTTCCCATTCATCAACGTAGGTCAAAAGGATAGGATTTTGTGCACTCTCTTCTCTATTCTGTTCGAGTCCTCAGTTCCAGTATACTTATCTAAAATGTAATTTCGATGCCCCACGTCCTGGGTGTGAAATGCGTTCCTCCCGCTGCCTAAAACTCAAAATTCCTTTTTAGCGTTTTGGGTTTATGTCCGATTCTTTCGCCCTTCAGGCAATCCGTCTCTGGAATGCGCTACCATTTGAAATAGGTACGACAAGCGTCCAGCAAGTTTGTGTTTAAACGTAAGCTTCGCCAACATCTCAAGCAAGAACTTAAGTAAGTGTCATCATCTTCATCACACACTATTTTCATCGCAAGTATTTAAGTATTGTTTATGTATTACTCGTATATAAACATATATATTATTTATGTATTATATATTTTAAATGTTAAGTATTCGTTTAGATTTAACTTACTTTTAACACTACTCGTATTAGTTTCTCTAATTGCAACGATTTTATTTCTGTTAAACATGTGTTTGACTAGTAGAGAATGCCTTTAGGTATTAAGTCCGCCATTTGTACTTTTTACATTTATTTGTATTGTGCAAAGAAGATTAAATAAATAAGTAAATAAATGAGTTGTGAATATTTACATATTTTTTGTTGAGGAACATCTGGCCTTACGCGATATTTACTCATTGGATTTATTTGAAAGAACGTTTGAAGCGAAACGAAGTGAACTGAATATTTTATTGTAAATTCCATTTCAGTTATTTCCATTCAATAATAAATAAAATCGCTTCAAGGTAACAAGAACATGAAAAATGAACGTTTACGTGACAGTTCGAGCGAATTCGGCCCTCGCCGGACTAAGGCAACGGTGGAAAAACTCGAGAAAGCGGAACCATATCGATGACTGCGCGTGTGAAGTGACCTGACATACGGCGGCTAATTGGCTGTGACACGGCGCGTATGAAACCGGCTTTAAACAAAAAAGAATCGACAATTGAATTTCGGCTCTTAATGAATAGCCTAAGATTCAAATTGGGTTGTTGTAATATTTCAATTCTATGTTCTTTTATTTTAAAACTGCGATGTTTTCGAATGTTTTAGTTAATTAGGCCGGTTGATCAGCGTTTCGAATATCTTTTTAAACACGTGCCGTCGGTTCGGAGCTTGAGGTAACTGTGTGAGCATTCGTGTCAAGATGTCGGTAGATGTAACCGCAAAGTTGCTTCAGTTGTCGTTAAATAGCCACGATGGTAATAAGGCTAAGCAGAAATTAGTTTGACAGAAAGGACTTTCATTTTAGTCATATGAAATAAACGAATACAGTTTAAATTTATTTAACCGATAGTACTATCTGAAGATTTAAAAATTATAAGTAGCATCCATTGAGTCGAAAATAAACTAAGTTGCTTACACACCCAACAACCGAAAAGCAAACTGAGGTCTTACTATGATCGTTAAATGACTTTATAATATTATTAACTCTATGAAATGACTGTTACAAGGCTAAACCAAATTTTCTATAGAATTTAACATAACCGCCATTATAGTTTTAAACCTAAGTCTGTACTAATAAAGCGTTACCTGCGCACCATTGCCTCGGCGCACGCGGTTCACTTCGGGCACATTATCGGCTCGGCTGCCGTAATACAATGCGGCTAACTGCATAGTAATGCTTTAAGGAATTTAAATTGAATATGGTTACAAATAGAGCATAAAATGTTTCGACTACTACCTTTTTTGCCGCCATCTTTGGTATTAAGGCAGTTGGGTTCGTGAAAACGTCTGCGGGTATTCCGTAGAAAGGACTGAATGGTTTACGGCATGAAGTTTGGAGCCGAGTAACGTTGGAACTGCTGTTTTATGAGGATAATTCCAGGGCTATGTTTGAAAAAAGGTTTATGTAACTTCTACAAATTACGTCAAAACTAACCATTGTCTTTTCGTGACAACGTGACTATATCGGCTATAAGACCTCTGAGTCCAGGAACGTTCGAGGAACAGTTTGTTTGTATACATAGTTTGCCACCCATATTAAAATTGTTTATTTATAATATATCTGCAATTAAGACAAAATCATAAGATAATTGAAATCTTACAAGTATTTACTTACCTACTGCCAAGCAGCAGTGTTCGCACAATTGTGTTCCGGCGTGGAGATAAGACAACCGATGAAATTACGTTATGTTAGTCCTTAGAGTTGGCAACGCATTTGAGGTCTTAGGATTGCGGTTTTGAGATTATAGTCTTGAGAATTTAAATGTGTATGGGTCACAGGTTTCACTTAACATCAGGTAGCCTCAGTGCTCGTTGCTATAGAACAATGCTCGATTTGACCCCATTGACTCTTGGTAAAAAACACTTATAGTCACTTTTTAACTGTCATCTCTATGTTATGTATGTGTATATATATAGTTAGGGCTGCTATGCACGTAGCGCCACTTCATAAGTACACATGTAACGTAATATTCCTAAAGGTTTGTTTACAGCCTACACATGGTCTCGTCTGTGATCTCTGTGGGCAGTTTGTCAACCGACTCCGTGGATCTCAAGATTCAGGCTCAGCCTAGTTTGATATCCACCGAATAATGCCTGTGTTTGTAACCATGTGTTTTGTTAAATAAAACGATTTAAACGGATTTTAATCGCGTATATTTTTTTAACTAACATCCCGGACGTGCGCGAGGCTATTGAAATCAAGAAGTATCCAAATTTCAATAGAGAGGACGGCTTTTCAGTCCCACCTGCTTGGGATCCAGTCATCCACCTGATAAAGGAGCAAGCAAGACACAAGACTGCGAGACCATAACTTTGTCTAAAAACATATTTTGCATTGTATAAAATTACATTAGCATTTTGTTAAATTGTTTTTAATGTTAATTTGTCGAGTTCTGGTCATGTATAAACTAGTTTTTAGAGCCCATCAGGCGTGTATGTAACAGGCTTTGTAAGAAATTTATTGGTGAGTAGTTTGCACAATGCAATTAAAAAGTGAAAGGTAGATTTATTTAGTTCCGCTTGAAAACGAACCCTGTAACGGTCTCTAAACGTCCGGGATGTTAGTTAAAATAATATACGCGATTAAAATCCGTTTAAATCGTTTTATTTAATGAGTAACAATCGCGGAAATCGAAGGCAACATCATGTGTTTTGTTTCAATAAAATTCTTATTCTTCTTACATGCAATAACGGGACTCCATCTATAGCCATTTTGGCAGATCATACAATAATTGTAGTAGCTTGCGAGCTGTCGCATGCTGCTTTTCCTTTCTCAGGTGTAATGGAACCTATACGATCCCAATAAAACATAATACGTGTACAGTCGTCCTGTAAACAGACTCCGATAGGAACCCCGTAAAAGCACAATAAAATCGCCGGTGTAAATGAATACCGATTTACGTTGACGACCGGGAACGAGACTCGGCGATCGCCGGGAAACAGACATAAGGAGGAAATTGATTGGTACAAGCCATGAGCGGTTAGACGGCACCAACATTTTTCGTCACTGCTTTGAAAAAACTTCGTATCTCGTATTTCGTGATGTACAAATTTAAACTTGTTTTCTTTCATGTTTAAGTTTAAAATCGTACATCACAAAATGAGAGATACGAGGTTTTTTCAAAGTAGTGACGATTTATAATATAACTAGGGGCATCTCTTTGTCACCCATAAACTGATGGTACACAATTTTGAAAGTCAGAATCTGATTTCTATATTATTTATGCTCATAAGCACTTCGAATGTTAATGGCCTGTAATATTATTATTATTTTATTTTGGACAGGCAGTTGACACTGATATGTCCAAATCACTTTTCACTTAGTATGATTGTCAAACTTATTTTTAAACTGGTTAACACTTGTAGAGTTCACAACATCGGAGGGTAATTTGTTCCACATGTTTAATATCCTGTTTGCTAGAAAGTTTTTGCCGATATATGTGTTGTGTTTTTTGTTTAAACTTGTGTCATGTCTCCAACATTATAATTTTCTGCAGTTATAAATTCGATGTTTATAACGATTAAGGCATACTAATTTCAGAGATATATAAGGAGGATAAACACCATTACGTTGCCTAATGTTTCAGTGAACGGAGCAAGCGCAGCCGAGTTATTAAATCTGGTCAATGCAAAACCGACTCTGTTAGGTTGGGTTCAGAACTTCGCCTTAGCCGTCGATGTTAGCTTTTTTTGTATGCCTACAGAAATATTACTGCTATAACATCATTGCAAACTGTAGGTTTTTTGTACTCGCTAGTAGTCCTTATAATTGCTATGAAAAGCAATATTTAACCATTAGCAATATAAAGTGTACATTAGCGGCATTAAAAATAATGAATATAATATGTTTTTATGATTGCATCTATTACAATAAGGTGCATATCCCTTGAGTGCCTTAAAAAAGTTGATCTTTTGAAACTCTTAAAATTGAACATGTTTAGTCCTACTTTTAACCTGCAATATTCGTTTTTTTTCAGATAAGAATAAACACACGTTACCGCCTTTAACGAAGTTTAACATAGAAATTGATTTGAATTATATCTTCTATATGTAAGTACCTAATTATTACCAAGAATCAGTAAATTTTGATAGATATATTTTAGGAAGTGATTCTCTTAACACAGCGCTGCGTCGAACGCAAAGGTGCTGAGCTTTGCTGCCTAATTGAGAAGGCACGCGCTAAAGTGTGTTTTGTACGCTCCGACAGGACTACTTAAACTTGCCGGATAAACGTTCATCTTTGCATTCGACTTACATTCGCCGGTAATTTCTACGGTTTATTCGACTAATGTCTATATTAAAAATGACGAGGTATAATAATGCCGATTTTCCAAACATAAAAAAGTAGAAGTATAAAAATGTCGAGTAATAATAACGACGAAGTATAATAATGTCGAAATGGAATTAAGACGAGGGGGGATTGGTGGAACAGGGGCTAGGTAGGTTTAGGTTATGTTAGTTTTGCAGCAGGCGCGGAGGGCCAAACTACCCAGATATAGGAGCTCCGCGTAAGCGGGGCTCCGTCGAGACTGTCTAATCGATTTGAAATAAGAGCGTCGACGGAGCTCAACTACCGCGGAGCTCCTACTACCCACTGTCGTCATTTTTATACATCGGCAAAAGTCAGATGGTCATTGTTATAATTATGTCGACATTTTTGTACATCGACAAAAATAATTCTAGTCTTTGTTAGTTTTCGACATTATATGATGTCGACATTTATATACATAGTCATGTTCAATATTGACATTAGTCGCCTAACTCATTTCTACACACAAGGAAACGTGTGCGAACTTATCCGAAAAACGAGCCCTGTTTCTGTCGCCGAAAGTTTTATCTTTAGGCAAGTGCGAATTTTCACAGAAGCCATTGCAGCTCATCTTAGCGCCATAACGCGGCATCGTACCTGCGACACGGCTCACGGCGTCGGCCGATGGGAATATTATCCGAACGGTTATCCGGAGAGGAGCCACCTGTTCCGGGTGATTGGAATGTACTGCCGTTTTATGAGGGTTAGCGTGTTGTGGGCATTTGATGGTGTTATTATGTATGCGTTGAGTGCCAAGAAGTCGTAATCGAGTCTATTTTATATTGAAATACGAGAGCTCAGTATTTGAGTGGGTCTTTAAATGCTAAAGGAGGTATTGGTAATGTTGTACTGCTGCATCATAACACTTATACTTATGAATGTCTAACCTTTTACTGAGTAATTAACGAAGACTTAAGCCATCTGCATTTTAACCACCTAAACTTGGTTTCTTTGCCGAAAATTATAACAAAGCGCGCCCTGTCGGCGACCGTATCTCGGGGTGCTCACGACCCGGTGTCCTTAAAAATTAAATGGGATTAGTAAATGGCTCTAAATAAACACGCACCATTGTTAATCTTGTCCTGATTCTAGTCAAGTATAGTGTGGGGTCCATTGCAAATTAATTCATTTAATATAAAACGTTAAAACTACGATATCATCAAAGTCCGAAATAGAGTGTCATTTCTTACATATTCTTCAGTGGTGGTAGGACCCTATGCAGGGTCCGTCCGCATCGCTACCACCATCTTATCCATTAACCACCCGAAAAGAAACAGTGTTCGCATTGTTGTGTTCCGGTGTGGGGATAAGACAACCGGTGAAATTACTAGCATAGAGGCATTCCATCTTAGTCCTCAGGGTTGGCAACGCATTTGAGGTCTTAGGATTATAGTCTTAAACCTAAAAGGAGACACCAGCCACTGTATGAATTGTACTTTTTTGAGTGAAATAAAACAATTTTTTTTATTTTTTTTTTGAGTCTTGAGAATTCAAATGTCTATGGGTCTCAGATTCCACTTACCATCAGGTGGCCTGATTGCTCGTGTGCCTTCTCTTTAACATAAAAAAAAAACAAAAAGAATTAGTGTTGTTCTTTCTAATTTTTCCCTCTTTTTCTATTGTAAGAAATTAACATTGGAACTACTTTCGACTAGTTTCTACAAAACATGCTCTTCTATCCTGAAAGTGTTGCAAACTATTAGCTGGCTTTTGAACTGATATTTCACAAAAAAAATTGGAAAACGTACATGGTCTTAAAATTACGACGTAACGTAACTTCGATTGCCACACGAAAACACGGTCTTCCTTCCACTGTGGCTGACTGATATCTGAAGTTAACCGCTTTAAACAAAACATCCACATCAAAGACTAAAAATTGACGTTATGTAAGGTTGTAAGACCTTGACGTTATAAGACCTTGACGTTGTTAGACCTTGACGTCATAAGACCTTGCTATTATAAGACCATGACGTTATAAGACCTTGACGTTATAAGACCTTGACGTTATAAGACCTTGACGTTATAAGACCTTGACGTTGTATCACTTGACAATTTTAGACTTTGTCATTACAATACAAGGACGTTGCAAAAATTTTACGCCGTACTATCTGGACATTATTTATACACTTTACATTTTAAGACTTTGACTTTAAACGCTGGAAGGGCCAATACTTCAATACGTTCCACAAAAAACAAACTATACGCCGACGCCTCCGGAATTTTCTTACACAACTTTAAGCCTACAACGTAAACGCAAAACAAAATGGTCAAAGAGCACCCTTAGCGCTAAAAAATGCACAAACACTCTTGCTGGAGGGTATGAAAGTTTAACCGGTTCCAGCCGGTTATGCCCGGGTGCGCCCGGTTACAGGTGGCCGGTAAATTCCGGATAATACGGCGTTACAATGCGCGGTGTTTTCCTGCTCCTTTATTTTATTCGTGAGGTTGAATATTGTTTTGTTCGCGCGTTTCTGGCGGTGTTCCTGGAGTTGGAAGTGATGCTTCACTCACATGCGGTGAAAAGTTCTTTGATTTTTATGAATAATATCGGTTTTTGTGTCCTTTGTGGAGTTGAGTAATTCAAGGGCTTTTGGTACTCGTATGGGAGGGAATGGCTGTTGCAAAAAAAAAAGATATGCTAATCTAATTGCTCATCTATACAAATATTATAAATGCGAAAGTGTGTCTGTCTGTCTCTCTGTCTGTTACCTCTTCATGCTTAAACTGCTGCACCATTTAGACGAAATTTTGGTAGAAAGGAGAGTTTTTCTCCCGGAAAATTGTACAGTTCCCGAGGGAGCAGCAATAAAACACTTCTTCGCAATATTTATTGCTAATAATCATAATCACTAGCATAGAGGCATTCCAACATAGTCCTCAGGGTTGGCAACTCATTTGAGTTCTTAAGATCATAGCCTTGAGAATTCAAATGTCTATGGGTCTCAGTTCCACATGCCATCCGGTGGCCTTCTCCTTAACATAAAAATCAAGATTATGTTTTGTTATTATGATCATTGTTTTATTTTTGTTTAATATTATGGTGGTATTTTATTTTTCTTAACTTTTCAAGTATATTTTTATTAAATCTGTAATTTCATCTCACATGAATCACGACGCGCATAATTTACTTAAACGCCGCCGCCATTAAACCCCTAATCCTCCATTAATGCTTACGAAGAGGCCAGCAATATCTCACGCCAGAAAAATGAGATTATAAAAAAGAGCTGCGAATTTCCTCAATATATCTTGAGAAGCAGATACCCGTCCGGTCCGGGCGGGCGCCGGACGCCGGACAGTTCTGCCGGACCGTGATTTAGCGGGGTCAATGAACCGAGAGGGTTTGTGTTGTGTGATGTGGGCGAAGCTGTGAAGTATTGGTTTAGGGGGTTTAGAAGCTGGAGAACTTTGAGGGATAAATAGAGTAGGACCTACATTAGCTACCCCTTTAAATTCTGCCATATTAAGATACTTACAAGTAATCCATGACCGCTATGCGCTGATTACGGTACACGTTTAAAGATGTATTTGTAGAAACTGATTTTTCAAAATGTGCAGTGTTTCAATTCGCTGCGTATCTATAGTGATATGGTAATTGGTCGTGACATCAAACGCAATTGAAATCATTTTGATCCTAATAAATAAATAAATAAAACACAGGACAATGTTACACAAATTGACCTAGTCCCAAACTAAACTCTAAGCTTGTACTATGGGTACTAGACAACGATAAACTTACTTATATAGAGAAATATATACTTAAATACATAGAAAACATCCAAGACTCAGGAATAAATACTCGTGCTCATCACACAAATATCTGCCTTTACCGGGATTTGAACCCAGGACATAGCTTCGAAGGCAGGGTCACTACCAACTAGGCTAGCGTGTCGTGTATAAGTAACCTCTCTAAATAATACATAGGTGCTTTTTCTGTATCACACAGTAGGCACTTGATTGGCTACAACGCTTTCTTGTACGAGTTTAAATTCAACAATTATGCGTATAGTTAACAAAATCAAACCACAAGTCTCTACAAGAAAACCCCGGGAAATGAACGTCAATATATATCGTCAATGGTTTCCATAACACGCGAGTCGCCGTAGGCTATGGTCATAACAATTTCCGATGGAAAAGACTCACTTCCGACCTTTTTAGTGGGACCCGGATAATGCCGGCACTGGCAGGGTTAACGAAGCTTTCACAGATAAGGGAAGGAGAAAAAATAAAAATAAGACGGATGTAAGAATACCATAAGAGTAATCAAATTCCATGTAGTTATAAATAGGCCTAGCGAAGATGAAATCGACGCTAACGTTTTTGTTTACTATCGTCTAGAAAATGTATGACATCTACAAATCATATGTTCGACTTATTAACGTTTCCTTTAGACTGTTACGAGGATTGTGTAGCGATGCTAAAATCGCGTAGCTGTCAAAAATAATCCATACAAATTTAGCTCCGGGCGATAACATTTATTTCTCACCCCCTAAAATAATAATAATAATATCACAGGACAATGTCACACAAATTGACCTAGTCCCAAACTAAGCTCTAGGCTTGTACTATGGGTACTAGACAACGATAAACATACTTAGATAGAGACATAAATACTTAAACACAGAAAACATCCAAGACTCAGGAACAAAGACTCGTGCTCATCACACAAATATCTACCCTTAATCTCACCGCATTTCCACGATTTTTAAATATGTTGTAGATATTATGAAAATCTAGCTCTGTACCTACGTTTATTATTATTTATTAATTTATTTAAACTTATTTGCACAAAACAATAAAGCACAAATGGCGGACTTAATTCCCAATGGCATTCTCTACCAGTCAACCAGTACGTTTCCGCTTTTGTATTTTTTTTCTCTCCAATAAATATTTTCTTGAAAAGGAAATCGTACCAAGGTTTTCATAATATCTACAACATATTCAAAAACCATGCAAATCGGGAGAAAAACGTCATCGCATTTTGTATGGATGATTTTTGCTGCACTGTCCTCTTAAATGTGAATTCACGATTAGACACAATACTCTCGATACTTTGTTTTACAAACATGTCACCGTTTTCGCTTGTTTTAGGTTAAATCTTCGGAACCCTACAATATTTAACGATGTATTTCGATTCAATAGTTGAGTATTGATAATTTGTTAATACTGGTAAATTATTACCTCAATAAATGTAGCTTTAAAGTAAACAGCTGATTTTAAATTTGGCGCGCAATCTATCTCCATCTCACGTTCTTTGCGCGGAAGCACATAAAGTCATTCCATTTGATTTTTGTGTGGGCGTGGCCTAATGTGTGGTATCTTAAGCACACGACAAACATGACAGTCAGGCTCCAATTCGATTGAAATTCTCCCCTAGCGTCCTAAGTCCGAGGTCGGCCCAATAGGGGCACCCTTAGTCATGCTAGTGTAAAACCCTTTATCGCGTGGGCTCCCATCAGGCGTCCGCGCTCTCTCCGGCGAAGTAGTCAAAGCCATCAGAGGCTAACTACGTAGGTCCCTCAAAAACAAACAAAATAAAAACGTAACAGTCGGTCGGTCGACATTGACCGATCAATTCATCATATTACACTGTTATTCAGTTTCTTACATTAAGTCACGTATTTTGGACTCAGGCGCCCAGATAGACTTGGGAATGCAAAGTGCAAGTTCTAGTATCTGGTGCTTTATTGTCCTCAGGGCTGGCAATGCATTTAGCATTACAGTCATGAGATCGCAGTCTTGAAAATAAATGTTAAAATTGCCTTAAATGCAACGTTATATTTGGTTGGTGGTGTCTGACAGTCAGGCCCCTGAGACTGCTCAGGGGGCTACATGTTGTCCTGGTTGTCCCCCCCCACAGTAAGGTGGCGCAGGTCCATTACTGTCAATAAGTGTATAAGCGCACCTTTGTCCCGTAAGCCCGGCCCGGGCATCCTGATTTATTCCCGGGACTGCCAAAGAGTTACAGCTTTACAAAATAGACGCGACATATGAAAAGTATTTAGGTGCACCAAACTTGCGGACGCTTAGGTTAAATTTGGCAATGTTTTAAGTCAGCTATAGGTCCATTGTCAATTTTTCTTCGGTGTCTTGTAAACGTTTTGATCGTATTTTAAGCGATAAGCAATAATTGTTATACTCGCAATACTTATAACTTTGTTTCGTAGAAATGTGTGCCTCCAAATCAGTTTTGTATAAGCTAGATTTTCAATACATAGGTATTTTAATCCTTTTAGGATTCGGTACACAATATACTTTTAAGACCTCTTACAGTGTACGTAGAATTGTCATATCTGATGAACGCTACTCTATGGCACATTAGTAAATCTAACTAAGCCCACCTGCCCGCGGACAATCTCGAGGCCACAGGAGGCCGCATCCCTCTGGCATTCGGTTCTTATCTGCATTTTTCATTACGGATCGCCTCTGGAGTAATCTATACTGTGCCAAAGGATTTAATAGATGGAAACCCACGTAGGGTTGGGTTTGTTCTGGTTTATGGATTTACATGTGAATCTTGTTTACATTGCTAATTGATAGCGTTTCGAATACGGGATTTGTGGCATGCATGAGGTTTTGAGAGATATGCATGTTTTGCTTTTTTTTGTAACCGGTGGGCCGAGCACGCTGCCACGGGACTTGGTGTCAAATGACGTCAAACGGGAACTAGTGTCAAACATTATTATGAAATTATTAAAATGACAGCCACCGGAGGATTAAGTTGCTTAGTAATAAAAGGACTCAAATCACACATAGCTCTTATCAACTAAAAAAACAAGTTCATTTCATTTATCTTCAAACAATGTGATTGCAATATGACACGAATTAGTTATTTTAAGTTTACGTTTTTTTTTTTATGACAAGGAAACGCACACGAGCACTTAGGCCACCTGATGGTAAGTGGAATCTGAGACCCATAGGCATTTGAATTCTCAAGTCTATAATCCTAAGACCTCAAATGCGTTGCCAACCCTGAGGACTAAGATGGAATGCCTCTATGCTAGTAATTTCACCGGTTGTCTTACGTCAACCGTGGGTTGATTTACGTTTGTTGCTACTGCGATGGATGGGAATTATTAAATCAAAGGAATCAAATAATGTCTTTGGTAGAACATTCATTTCTTCTTCGGTAAGGGGTTTAAGTCAGAATAAATGGACACACGTTCGCTAATTATGGTTGTAGTTTAGAAAGATCATGCGGTAAATTAATTAGCATATTTACAAGATCCATCTCACCTGTAAATCAGTATCGATTGTCCTGACCTGCTCGGTAGCCTCTCATTCATCACTCCAAATAGGCAAAAAAGATATCCCCCTATTTCTCTTCCCGTTGCATCTTCTAACTACAGGAAATGCAGTTTTCTAGCGCAAGTAGAAATATAAACGAACTGTCGAAGAGGTTGACATTGATGTGTCTAACCCAGACTATGAGACGTACTTTATCCTTGTGAGACCCGGTGTGCTATAGGAAGTACACAATCAAGGCGATTTAGTTTAAACTTTATTTCAGTGTATATAAAGTCCATTTTCATTTGCTTCAATGATGAAAATGGCATTTAAGAGCAAAGGTACTTAACTTTCTTTCTTCCTCAGTTAGTTTCAAATTCCCATTTATAAAAATCTCCCTTTTTTTAGTATGGTGCGAGCGTCACGAGGTTAACAAACTGTTGTGTGAGCATGCCCCCTATTCATACCTTCTGTCAGTTCTTAAATGGTTAATCCTTACCCGCTATACCCGTTAGAAGATGTAGTGACTAAAATTGAAAAGGGCATGCTTCGATGGTTCGGTCATTTGGAAAGGATGGATGAAAAAAGATTGACGAAAAAAATGTACAGTGCTAAAGTGAGTGGAAGGGCCGGAAGGGGGCGCCCTAGGCGTACTTTTTTTAATCAAATCGGGGAAGTACTGGAAGCGGGCCGAATCTTAAGTACCTACCCGAAACCGACGTGCATGCATGACTCGATGTATGAATGTGGAAGAAGCGAAAGAGCTTTGTCAGGCTCGTAGCAGGTGGAAAGAAGTGGTCTCTGCCTACCCCTCTGGGAAACAGGCGTGATTTATGTATGTATGTATGTACCTTTCTCTGTAATATTACTTAAGTAATTATATTAATCTATTATTCATACCTAATCTTTAGTCGGTGCACCAATGTCGACTTTATGCGATGTAAATAACTATTGATACTGTATTACTATCGGTGAGAACCTATAATTGACTTTCGGATTCTATGTGTATTTGTGTTAGACGTTGGTTTATAATAAACAAATTAACCTTACCCTAGTAAAGTAAGGAGACATTCATAAGATTTAGATATATTCACGCATCACGGGTCACGTTGCCTTCGGTGCGCATAACTCAGGCAAACCCGCGATATTTCACAGCTAGCCGAAGGGCTCAGCTGACAAATCGCGGGGAGACAGGGGCCACTTTACCCTTTCACTGGGCTCAGGTTTGGATCCATTTGTGGATAGTTTGACGCCAATATGTGACACCTAGGCTAGGGTTTAGTCATGGATTTAAATTAACAACCATCGCTATTAGGCCTAAATTACAAAGTTCGAAGCACCCAATTTAATCATATTATATTTTAGTAAACTAAGGCTACATTAGGTTAAATATGTCAATTTCTTATGAAACCGATTTTTTTCCGAAACCCTACCAAACCTGAGTTATTTTTACAAACCTGAAGCGATAACGGTTTTAGATAAAAATGCATTTTTAACGGGATTATTTCACAATATATAAAGTTCAAAATACATAATGCGTCAATCTATAATAGTCATAATATATAGTGGTTTTATTTCTGAAATCGTAAAATTTACAGGATTTTTTAAAGGTTTAGAGGTTAGGTTTGTTTTATAACAACCCTTAACTCATTCATAAAACTTGATCAAATGAAACAGCTGGGAAACGCCATTTTGAACTCGTGACGGGTTACCGTAAACTAATTGAGTTTCACAAGATGCCTATCTCAAAGTTATTTGACCCCAAAGTTCAACGCACCCTTTGGGATCAGAAGCAAATTACGTACAATGAAAGTAACCGGAAAACTAAGTTGTGCGAATACCTTACAGGGAATATCTTGGCGGAGGATACCGGAAATGAGGTGAGCTTCCGGCTGGCCGGCGCGTCCGGTGGACTTCCGGTGGGTTTACCGCCTCCGCTGTCTGTTTGGCAGCTTCGCAATGTTTGTTTATGTATGTGTGACCGACTCCATATGCTTTGATGAGAATAAATCCAAGATGTCTGACAGACTCGTAGTGACGGATTTGGTTAAACTACCCAACGAAATTAATAAAATGAATTAATGAAATATGAAATATGTAGGTTTGTAAGAAATCACAAAGACCTTTTTGCAAAAGAAAGGGATAATTGTTGTCAGTCTAACCTCAGAAAAAGGAATAAATTACTGAGCTCCTTCACTAATTTAAAAATTGTTAGTACTGGGACTAATCATATGGCCGTTAAAATTTATAATAAGTTACCTTCCACAATCAAAAACTTAAAAGAAGATACCTACTAAATTTAGTAATGCGTTAAAGAGTTTCTTAAATGCTAAATGTTTTTATAATTTGGAAGAGTTTTGTACACTTGTGGAGTAACTGTTACATTTATTAATATTATTTTTAATGTAAAAAATGTGGTTACAGAATTATCAACAAGTCTTTTTAGATTTGTTGGTATTTCTGTAGCTCTGCCTACCCCACTCTGGGAATTAAGGCGTGATGTTATGTATGTATGTATGTATTTTTAATGTAATATCTAATTTGTGTACTGTGTATTGAATAATTATATCTCAATAATAATAATAATTCATCTTATATTGTATAATTTATGTAGTGACGAGTGTGTCTCTAAATAGGCACTAAGGGCCTGTTGTTTGATCAGTAGTTAAACTAACCAATTGTTAAAAATCGTAACTAATGGTTAAATCTCAAGGAAATGTGTCAAATTTTCGATTCTTTTTTCGAATTTTAACCATTAGTTCGGTTAATTACTGATCAAACAACAGGCCCTAAGTGTCCTGTTGCCACTGCAAGGGCACTCCCTTGCAGGGTTTATGTTAAAACTACCTAATGTATTTCTAATACCCCATGTACAACATAACGCAATAAATATATATGACTATGAAAGCATACAATCGAATTATTATTTGAGCACTTTTAAAAACTTTTATATCAATTAAGATATTTTTTAATAGTCGTTATTTTTCCCATTTTCTTATCCGGTTTTTCTATAATTATGATTTAAATATTAGTATATTATCAATTATTTTTTTATTATGTACTAAGTACACACTAAATTGAACTTTAATAACCAAAAAATGTTTTTCCTCGGATGTAAAATTATACAAAATCGTGGTAACAAAATAGGATAAAAATATAACTGCTGAAAGATGTCTGATACAGACTTTATTAGAAAAGCTCAAGTTGAGCGGCCTTTGTGTACATAAATTAATAATTATATTTTACTGAAGAACTTTAACGATTCCCCTATTAAATAGGAACATAATTCATTTCGCAAAACAAACATCTGTTGTAAACCTTCAAAATGTAGCCATAAAAAACATAACGATCCATTTTTTATTTTTTACGGCCTGGTTGGCGGGTTGGTTCCCGGCGTTTGACTCGCCCATTCGGCGATTTACTTGACCCGCAAACATAACTAGATCCCTACGCCCTTAGAGCGTCGGTGGCCTAGAACTTTGCGGCCGACTCGTGATCTTAAGGAACTGAGTTCGAACCCCCGCGGTCACCATGTACGCATTAAGTACATTACCCGATGCTCTTACCGTGAAGGAAAAACATCGTGAGGAAATCTGCACATTCGAACAGCTGACTGTGGAAGAGGGTAATTGCACCAAAAATCCTACAGAGGTCCTACACCAATCATTACCTTATATTTAAGTAACATTTCATAAAAAATATTGCTAACTCTGAGAGAGGTAGTCAGGGAGTGGGAGTTATTTTGTCAGAGCGAATGAATTTATGCGTGAAAGGGTATGAATGTTTTAGCCCTAGACTCCTTTGGATTAGACTTAAACATGGCTTGACCAAAATTTTTGTCCTCTGCGTGTATGCTCCGGATATGTCTAAGCCGCAGAAAGTTAGAGAGGAGTTTTGGGATAATGTGAGGGAACAACTTAATAAATGTGATGAGAATGAGAGGATAATTATGTTAGGCGATTTTAATGGCTGGGTGGGGGTATGTCGTGATGGATATGAAAAGATTTTAGGAAAGTTTGGAGATGAGAGAGTGAATGAGAATGGTGAAAGTTTGTTAAGTATATGTTTGGAGAAAATGCTTGCGGTGACTAACACAATGTTTAGTCACAAACGCATTCATATGTATACATGGCAGAGGCAATCAGAAAAAGTATGATAGATTTTGTTATAGTTGATAATCGTCTGAGAGTGAAAGTAAAAGATACGAGGGTGTATCGAGGTGTTGATGTCGGCACTGATCATTTTCTCGTAGTTACTAGAATAGCTGGACTGCAAAACAAATGGCGGCATCACACACGTATACCCATAACAAGACCTAAAAGAGTAAAAGTTGAAAGACTGAAAGAAGAGAATGTCGGTGATGGATATCGGAAATTACTGAATGATAGATTTAGGCATGTTTTTGAAGAAGAATGTAATGATATAGAAAAATTGTGGACAAACTTTAAAAATGGTGTGATTGAAACCGCGTCTAATGTATGTGGCATCAGTAAGAAGATTAGGAATGAGTGGTGGGATGATGAAGTGAAAGAAGTGGTGATGCAAAAAAAGAAAGTGTGGAATGATCTGTTAGCTACTAGAGCTAACAGAAGAGTTCAAGGTGATGTGCATAACAGTATGGAAAGAATAATAAGAGAAAAGTATGTTTTGTTGAAAAAGAAAGTTAAAGATGTAGTTAACCGAAAGAAAGAAGAACGCAAGGGCAAGTATGATCGGGAATTATCCTCGAACTTCCGAGCTAATGTAAAGTTATTCTGGCATTTAGTCAGAACAGCTCGAGGCAAAGCAGGAGATTCGAAAATAGGTGTGATAAGGGATTCAAATGGGGATGTTATTAGAGATGATGTAGAAATGTTGAATCAGTGGAAGGGATATTTTGAGAGTTTGTTTGAGCAAAGTGGAGGTAATGGAAGTTGTTATGTAGGTGAAGAAGTATTTTGTGACAGTAGTATTAGTATGGAAGAGATAATGAATGCGATAAAGAGTATGAAAATGGGTAAAGCTGCTGGGTATGATAGGATATCTGCTGAAATGATCAAAGAGGGTGGAGGCGTAGTAGCAAGCCTGCTGTACCTCCTATTTAACCTGTGTTGGCGATCCGGTCGAGTTCCAGTCGACTGGGGAAAGGCCGTGATTGTGCCTCTGTATAAAGGTAAGGGATCACAGCAGGAATGTAAAAGTTATCGCGGTATAAGCCTCCTGAGTGTCGTAGGCAAATTGTATGCAAAGGTGTTGATTGAAAGGGTGATGTTAGCAACGGAAAGTAAGATTTGGGATGTGCAAGCGGGACTCCGAAAGGGGATGGGATGTGTGGATCAAGTCTTCTCCTTAAGGTGCATAGTTGAGAAAGCCATAGCCAAACATCAAAAGGTTTTCTGTGCCTTTATTGACTTAGAGAAGGCGTATGACAGAGTAGTGAGGGATGAACTTTGGACAACTCTTTCCATGTATGGGGTGGACAGTATTCTGATACGGGCTCTTAAATCATTATATAATGACTCGAGTGCCTGTGTCAGGATAAATGGGACGTGTACGGACTGGTTTAGCATCGAACGTGGTGTTCGACAGGGCTGCGTAGCGTCTCCTTGGCTGTTCAACCTATTCATGGACAGTTGTTTGTCAGATCTGAGAGAGTATGATTGTGGAATAAGGTTGAATGAGTCAGTTTTTAAAACTTTGTTATATGCTGATGATCAAGTTCTCCTTGCATCATCAGCGGACCACTTACAACAAATGGTGACTTTGATGAATGAGGCGTTTAAAAGGAAAGACATGAAAGTGAATGTTAAAAAAACGAAAGTGATGGTTGTGGAGAGGGATGAAACTGTTACAGAATGTCAAATAATGATTGGAGATGAAAAAGTGGAGCAAGTGGATGAGTTTGTGTATTTAGGTTCAATGTTTACGAGAGATGGAAAATGTGACGGGGATATTGAAAGAAAAGTAAAATCGGGAAATATGATCAATGGGGCGTTACACTCAATCTTGGCAAACAAGGTCATATCGAGCAAAGCTCGCCTTGCTATTATTCAGGGAGTATTGACACCAACACAGAAGAATGAAAGCAGGATCAATGCAGTTGAAATGAGAGCTCTAAGAAGTATGTGTGGGGTTAGGATGATAGATAGAGTAAGAAATAGCCAGATCCGAGAAAAATGTGGATTGAAAGAAGATGTAGTGACTAAAATCGAAAAGGGTATGCTAAGATGGTTTGGTCATTTAGAAAGGATGGATGAAAGAAGAGTTACGAAAGAGATATGGCGAGCGAGAGTGAGTGGAGATGTCAGTAGGGGACGTCCTAGACGGACGTACAGTGATCAGATTCGCGAGGTACTGAATAAGGGCCGAATCAAAAGCACCCGAAACCGACGTACGTGCATGAAGAGATTGATGAATGTGGAGGAAGCGAAGGTTGTATGTTTGGATCGGTGCACCTGGCGTTCCATAGTCTCTGCCTACCCCATTAGGAGACAGGCGTGAAGATATGTATGTATGTATAAAAAATATTAACTCGATACATAGTCGCACTTCAAAATCCGTCAAGAAGTTTAAGTCTACGCCCTGTTATTCTTAACTCAAGTCACTTTTCAACTCGACGGACGAACTATTAACCAGCAAGTTTAAGTTGTTGCGTTAAAGGGTACAAACCACATTTTGGGGCATGCATTGTCAATTAGGTAGCTTAGCTTATAATTATGAGCTCGCTCGCTTGACCGACCGATCGACATAAGCCTTTTTAAAATAAGAATAAATTAAATTTTACTTTTTTTTTTTTTTTTTTTTTTATCAGTCTGGATAAACGTGGATTAAACATCTGTCACTTTCTGACCAGTATGTTAAGTAAGTGACGGATGCTATTATATCCATCGCAATAAAGGTGGTCACAATACGGGCAGGTCACTATGAATTAACCATGACCATTATAGACACCCGAAATAAATACCTTTTTTTTGGGCAGTCTGGATATTAGATTTGTCTTATTACCTCACAGGTCAAGTTAGTCTAGCCAGTAAATTTGTGGACGAAATCCTCGAAATAATAACAGCCCTTAAGTGATTGTGAGCAAGTGTTGTTCCCGACGACATTAACATTCACCCTTAAGGTTTAAGCAATTTTTATTATCTATGGTAATCTCGAGAACGGACCTTAAAAACTTTATTGCAAAATGTTTATTGCGAAACAAATAAAATTTAACAACGACAATTTAAATGTCAGTATATTTGTATCAATGCAGAATACAGAATAGTGTGATATCAAATTACTTCGCATAAATTACAGAATCGTAAAGGAAAAGCTAAGAATCTATATAGAGTTTTTGAAATAAAACCTCTTAATATTTGACCTCCTTATGTGCTTGAAGATAAGGTTGGTTATTGCATGTGGAGGATGTAACTGGTGTAATATCGGATAGTATTTTGTCTCGCAGTTTACGAGCCGCTGCGACAAAACAAATAAAAGAGCTTGATCATATATTATGCGTGGGCGCAAGCCACAGGAGAGCATAATGTCTCGAAGGATTTGCGGATTGTATTACTATTATAAAAAGGGACCTGAGACATTAAAGTCGACCTTTATGCTAAGGGATGTAAAGTTGGCACCTTATGGTATATTTGTTTCAAATAATCTTCAGGCTTTAGACTCTATTCCGGGTCCTATCATTTTATAACCAACGTTTCACAAATGATTCATTTCACAAACATATCATTTGACAACCCGCGTTTTTTTACGAAACTGTAAATAGTTCTGGATTTATTTCAGGACCAGCGTGTGTGAACCCTAGGTATAGGTTATAAAAATCCTGAAATATTTTTAGTTACAGAAAAAAGCGATAGATATGTCGGCTAAAAGGCAGAGAACTCTTTATTCCACATTGTATTAGCTCGTTGTATTCCTGTAACACATGGTATCCTAGCGAGTAACCTCATGTTTTGTTATTGTATACTAATAAACATACATACATAACGTCACGCCTTTATTCCCAGAGTGGGGTAGGCAGAGCAACAGAATACCAACAACTCTAAACTTGTTGATAATTCTGTAACCACATTTTGCATTCAGGCTAAGATGTTTACTAGTGTATTAGTGATAGGTTGCAAGCCCATCGCCTAACAGTACTACAAGCCTTTATTCCCTTAGTCGCCTCTCACGACATCCACGGAAAGACGTGGAGTGGCACTATTCTAACCCGGCAACCACACGGGAGAAACTAACTAATAAACTTGTTAATTATTGTTTTTTTGTCGTGCTATGATATCGAAATCATGTTGTTAATGTTATGATAGCTTTCTAAAGAGGCCATATTTTTATCTTTATCTTACGTGTCTTTAATTGTCGTACGTTTTAGCCATCCGCTGTTTTATTTCTCTCTCAGTCGCGCAAAGGTTAACTGGAAGAGATCCCTTAAAGGGATAAGTTCGACTTTGTACATACCTTTTGTGTTTCTGTTTCGTTTTTTACTTTGTTATCTTCTATTTGTGCAATAAAGAGTTAACATACATACATAGAGTTATTGACATCGAGATCGCGGAACACTACCGAGTCTATCGTATTATATATCGTGTATATTGTGTTTCGTGTTATTATATCGTATTATTTAGTTAGCCCTACCTACTACAAATCCTTATAAATGTTACCCCAGTGAGTCGGTGCGGGCTGAAAGTCAGCGCTGTGAACAATCACAGCTGAACGCTGAGCCCGAGCCATTTCCCTTTGTGTTTGTATAGTTTAATGTTTTTTTTTGTTAACAAAACAAAACATTAAGAACCTGTATATCAGGTTCTTGATGTTTTGTTTTGTTAATAAAGTCCTTGTGTAGATAATTGTAGCTTCTCCTCGTCACTTGTTTGTGTTTTTTTTTGTTTTTTTTTTTATCTGTTTGTGTGTATGTATATCTGATTTCTGTTTTTTAAGGCAATCAATCTTTTTTATTTTTTTTTTATTTGTACTTGTTAACATTTTTAACCGACTTCCATAACTTGTTCCACAGGTTTACATTATTGTCTCCCGCGCGGCAAATAAACGTGCGCGAGAGCACCGGACACGCTCGCAGGACTTTATCACGGCGCTAATGTTTAAGGTTTCGCCGAGCGCCCCGTGCACTGCGCGCGGGACGCGGGTGCGAGCGGGTTGTTCAATCTCATCAGGCCCACCAAAATATTTGTATGGAAAGTTCCTTTTGTGTTACCGATATTTATACGTTTTTGGTAACATTAAAGGAACATTCCATACAATTGTTTTGGGACATATTAGACTATTATTTAATTATAGCATAGTTTGATGTTCTATACCTACCTGCATTTTTTTATATCTGGCGACGTCACTCAAAGTGGCAATTTTTTTGAGAAATGCTCGAATAAGAATTTTAATATCTACCGGCAAGGAAATAAAGATCAATTACCTTTGCTCTTGAAGAACGTACATTTAATTTTGTTAACTCTTATTGAAGCTTAATACTTTAAAGTGCTAAGAACGTATTTAGGTATATTTATAATAATATTTATTCTTTTGTAAATTTGTTATTATTCACCCCTAAATAAATAAATAAATGCCATTATCAATTTTGAAACAAATCAAAATGAACTTTATTCTTATTGAAATAAAGTTTAAACTAAATAACCTTGATTATGTACTTCCTATGGATCACCAGGTCTTACTAGGTAAACTGGTAGGAGGGATTGTAGGCCTCCTAAAAGATGGACCGTCGCCCTGGCCCTTTGCATGCGAGGCAAATTTAACATATTGTTAACAACAAACATATTGTTGGCGTTATAGTAGCTCTTACTCCCAAGGTAATAAGAGCTACCCTATTGTCATTTATTTATTTATAGAAATAGAAATAGTTATTATTTTATAGATTTTCATTCTTTTGCTATCTTACAATTATGTACGACATACGACTGACCCTGCCTTCGAAGCTACGGTAATGGGTTCAAAACCCGGTAAGTACAGATATTTGTGTGATGAGTCTTGGATGTTTTTTATGTATTTGAGTATTTATTTATCTATATAAGTAAGTTTATCGTTGTCTAGTACCCTTAGTATAAGCCTAGAGCTTAGTTTTGGACTAAGTTTAATTTGTATGACATTTTCCTATGGTATTTATTTATTATTACCTACTTATAGGCTAACTCAGCATGCGTAATATAATTAACTTACTTTTAAACATAACAGGAACATACACATGCTCAACCACAAAACGTGATAACAACGAAACGTACAAACCAATATACCTACGATTATTTATGCGTTTTTATTGACAAAACGATATAAAAATGTTTAATATTAAACGTTATGCTATTAATAATAATTACTATATAGAAGCAAGACGGACTAAACACATTGTAATAAAACCCTTGGTTTAAGTTGCTTGCTTGTCATAGCAATAGCACAATGGTTGAAATTAAATTAAATTAAGTATAGGGGAACAGACGATCTTTACCGAAAAAGGGTTAGTTTCAAAAACACCAAAATATCAGCACTATTATGAATAAAGATTGAAAATAAGCTATACTCAAGCGCACCGCGCGCAGTGCGCAGCTTAGACCATAGTGTAGTTAGTTATATAGCGATTTTATCCAATACGCGGCCAGCGTGTGCGAATGTCTTAATCGCGTTATGCAAATGGCCGCCCTCGCGCCGCCCGCGCCATCTAGCGACACACCCGACACACTCGAAGAAGTTACAAATTGCCTACCTTATGAGTGTTTGGCGCAATTGAATTAGTATAAAATGTATGCGACCTGATGCGGCGCTATTTTAAAGACCGTATTGTTGATATTTTAGGATGTACAAGATGCTGCGAAGGCGGCAAAGTAACATTTAAGAACCAAGTCATTGTTTTAAAGGACCATAACGAAAAAAAAAGTTTGAAAGTGAGACTAAAAACATTCACAAGAGCCCAATACAACTCATTTCAAACCTTTTACTCTGCACAAATATAAACTAAAGCCAAATCGCGGGCACGTTCATTCACCGACCAAACACCATAGAATCTCGAAGAATAGAAAACATAAGTGGTTCTTTTCAAGAACTGACCACTACCGTATTCAAGGAACCAAACCTTCGCGAACCAAATCGCAAACATCGTCTCAAGCTAAGTGGGTCAACAAATCAAGCGCAGACGGCGCACCTATGCCGTGATAAATTATCCCCTCAGAAGGCCTTAATATAAACAAGGCCCCCAATAGGGGTAGCGTCGAGGGGGCACTGAGGGCCTCATTTTTGTTATTTTTTGCGGGACGACCGGGGACGACGGAGAAATTAGCAATCAATCAAATCGAGTGCTTTAAGTGCTTCCCGGGTCTTGGTTTGAGCACGTTTGCGTTTGTTAACGACATTTTAAAACAATTTTACAACACGGTTTTAAAACGACGGTAAACATATTCCATTACCCAAATACTTTACTTAACGTTTACTGTGCGTCATTGACTTATCAATGAAATAATGATACTTCCTAAACCGACGGGTCGTAATAGTTAAATTATGAAATTGTATGAGTTCAAGCATTTCTAGTGTTTTAATTCACATATATGTTTGGAAATCATTCTGGTAATAATTAAAATGACAAGAACGGCTTAAATTATTGCACATTTTCAAACTAGGTATATTGTACAGTACAAACGTAAAAAAAATATAAGTGTCCGTTTTAAACCAGTGCCGTTCTCCAAAACGTTTTTCAAGAACAGAAATCGTGGACACCGTTAAAACGTAAATTTCCAGGCAGAGAGAACAGAGTATTAGCAGTAAACAGTCAGGTTCAGCTCTCTGAAATTTGGTAGGTTTTATAAGATCATATTACGGCATCTTGTTTTTTTTTTGTTCGTAGATCCGATGGCCGTTAGAGCGGAAAGGTTCTAGAGTGGCGACCGCGAACCGGAAGACGAAGTGTCGGCAGGCCTTCTACAAGGTGGACCGACGATCTGATAAAGGTCGCGGGAAACTAACTAACTTTGTTCAGCAGTGGACGTCTTCGGTGATAGTGATGAATACGGCATCTGTTTATTCTATACACACCGTATCGTCCGGTGAATGGGCACCCGCACTCCCGCTCGAGTTGAACTCCTCTCGTACCGTCTCCCGAAACTCCCGAATTGAACTACTAATTAATTTCTATTATAATGACAGAATAATGTACATTCAAATTTTGTTTATTACAGCATCGTTTCGTAGCAGATTCATTTGCCGCCACATGATACTTTGCGTTCAATCTATTTGCGAGTTCGTTTGTAACGTTAATAAATAATTTGCTTTTGTTAATTGTGAATAACTATGCAAACATAGAATCAAAATAATCATAGGCTGTTAGAAAGTTTGGTAGGATTCGTTTTGTTTCATTCTTTTCTTCTTTTGGTTCCTCCAATTACTGAAGATTGGCTATCAGTTCCGAATAATTTTCCTTGTCCTTTGTTTCATTAAAAGCTTGTTAGACTTGGGTTCCGTACCCGAAGGGTGCCAACAGGATCTTTTGTCTGAGCACAGACTTCTACTGTTGGAAATGTAACAAATCAGAAATAAATTAAAAAATACGTTTTGACTCGTGACAAACAGCTATTAACAGAGAAATACGTTACTACGTCGTCAAGAAATATAGTATATATATATATATATATATATATATATATATATATATATATATATATATATACTATAGTATAGAAATATATATATGCTCATTAGTATATTGGTAACTAAAATGGCTATTGGAGGTTTCATTCCTGGATCAAACAAAAGGGACCATTAGGTATGTTAATATCATATTTGCAAAATATGATATTCGCAAAACATGATATTCGCAAAACATATTAGCAAAACATGAATTAGACAGTGGCGACGCTCCTATTTCTGGGTGGTTTGGCTCTCCGGGCCTGCTATAATATTGACATAACCTAAACCTACTTACGATTCTATAACCTAACTCCAGTATTTGCAAATATCATGTTTTGCGAATATCGCGTTTTGCTAATATTAGGTATGTTTTGCGAATACGATATTCGTCGACGTACACAAAAGGAAGCTCATCCGTGCCTTGGTCGACCGTAGGGCTAGATCTTTCCTCAGCCCAGTGATTTAGGATATATTTGGAGTAGGTAGAGCTCAAAATTATAAATAATATCAGGGGACAATTTTACACCATTCGAACTAGTCCCAAACTAAGCTGTAGGCTTGTACTATGCGTATTAGATAACGATAATATAAATAGAACATACTTACCTAAACACATAGAAAACATCCAAGACTCAGTAACGGGTGCGTAACGGTCGATATAAAAATATTTTCTATAATATCAGTCGATATAACGCTCATTTCATATAAGTATTGAATCATATAACAACATTTAATATATTTAAATATGATATAATTATCATTTTATATAACGATCATTTATTCTAAAAATATTTTATATAACATACATTAAGTATAATGCATATTTACTATAATCAACTTATGATATAAAGTTAATTTCATATAAAGTATAGTTGGTTTAAATAAATACTGTCTATACTAACTCGTGTCCAACCACAAGGGTCGGTTTGTTAGTTACCTATTGTGACCCTACAGAGCGGTAACTCCTAGGTCTCAACTAATAAATAGGTTAGGTTAGGTTAGAATTGTGTCAAGGCGCGAAGCGCCATAACTACGCGGAATAGGAGCTCCGTCGACTTTGCCTCACGGTCAGCGTTGTACCAAAAAATATACCACATGATAGTTATACAAAATGATTTTTATACAAAATGATGATTATACCAAATGATGTTTATAATAAATAAACGATACACCAAATGATAATTATAGTAAGTAAAAATAGATATTTTGATAATATACCAATCGTTTATTATATAAAATGAGTGCTTATATGCTTTAAAATTATATCAAATGTTATTATATCAAATGAAATTATATGAATTGTTTTTATACCGATCATTACACACCCCTCAGTAACATATACATTCATCACATAAACATTTTCCCACAGCGGGAATCGAACCCAGGACAGCTAGTTTCGTAGGCAGGGTTCATACCAACTAGGCTAACTCGTCGTCAAAATTACAAACGCTTCGAATTTTTTGCAAACAATGGAATCGTGCATAGATAATTATGAGCTCTTTAACCGTCCACCTACTTTACTCGTAGCTCCTGGCTATATTAATTACGTAGTTTATTCTAAAGATGGTGTTTTAAAATAAATTCTTGGTAAATGTAAATGCGACATCACTTCCGCTTTAGTGAAAAAAATCGGCGCCAAACTCCCAAGGAGGCCCAAAGAGCACAAAAGCTATTAGCATGCGCCTGCGACGAAGGCTTCTCAAGTGCAAAAGATAACACTTAATGCATCAGGCAGGAAGTTATCAGCGTTATCAGCGTCGGCTAGGGACGGACAAATGAGCGCAAGAATTGCGCTGTTTTTGCGTGTTTTTTGCGCTGTGATTTATGTTGTCTTTAGAAATTACTGCTGAATAGTGAGGGGTGTCCATTAGGACAAAGTAAGGAATAAGATAGAACTGATAGTTTTTGTAATGTAAGGCTAATTTAAGATTGACTACTTGTTAAACGTTAGTTCTCGAAATGTTTTGGGGCATATCCTAGTCTTAAGACCGGTTGTATTTTTACACCGCATCTCTGATTGATTGAGGATACTATATGTAAAAAAAACATACAGTCGAATTGAGAACGTCTTCTTTTATTGAACTCGGTTAAAAAATATTAAAATCTATGTTTGATCTTGGTCGGCGACTTCAAAATCTCGTGAGTGTTCCACTTATGTGTACCAACACTGTAAGAGAGAAACATACTTTTTATTACTCGTAGTTTATATTTATTCACTTTAAATCACTAGCATAAGAGCTTAGTTTGGGACTTGTTTAATTTGAGTGAGATCGTTCGTCGACATTTTTTTAATGTTTTGTAATAATGTTTTAATCGGCTGTCGTGGAATTCTTTAGGGCAGATCCATGTCCCGTAGTGGCCGTTTTCAGCTAATATTATAATGGGCTAAAATTATAAATACTTTTTACAACCGAATAAATATTTATTATTAGTCAGTTATATTTATATTGACAAGTGTATATCGGTAACTAATAATACCTACTGTGGTAAGAGATTTTTTTTTAAATTTGAATTTAAGAGGACCGGAACAATCTTAATATTAGCCTCAAACTAAGATAAAATATTAAGAATTTCAAACCGAACATTTTGGATCAAAGCATACGTTTTTTCATGCGCAGGAGGCGACGCGACGCGTCGGCGACGAGTCAAGTGCGCCCGCGCAGGTAGCTTTATCTGCCCATCTTGTCTCAAGAGCGTCGAGGAATTCCTTTTTTGTTCTTAGACGAATTTGGAACAGTTCAATTTACTAATTGACATCATGAAAATTCACATCACGTCTACTAACATATCAATTAACGAAACAACCACTTAATATCAAAAATGAACCTTTCGACACAAGCTTTTTGTGTCTGTAATTTCATTTTAGTACAATCATCACGTTTATGGAAACTGCGGCCATTACTGGGTAACCCTTGTACCGTATGAGTTGCGATGGCCTTTGGCTTGGGGTGCTTCTTGCGTGGACACCCATGCGCCGTCACTCCTTCCTGGAACCTAGATTAGCCCTGGTTTCGCGGAAGATTCAGCTGAGACTCTCAAAAGGCGCCAATACAACAGTCAACTTAACAGAAGTTACGTATTTCAGCATTACAAGGTTGAAACTTTAGGACCGTGGGCAGTTGGGACTAGGAGCTCACCGCATATTTAAGGTTGTAGTTACAGTGTTTTACAGAAACTCATTTCATAGAAAGCTAATTTCTGCTGTAACCTTACTGTTTTCAGATAAATTTTTGGTGGACACAGGTCTAACCTAACCTACGTAATTAATGCTTGAGATAATCTGAAAACATTAAGGTTTCAGCAGAAATTAGCTTTCTATGAAATGAAAATTCTGCGGAGAGATACATTCTATGAAATGATTTTTTGTAAAACAAGGGGGCACCCATATTTAAGGATACCTCAAGTGAGTCGACGCAACTCGTGACCTTTTAATGCTGGCCTTTATTCCGCGCAAATTATAAGCATTGCCATTCAACGTGGCATTGCTGCCAGTGTTTTAGGAACGATGCCCTCTGGTAGCGGTTCATTAAATCAGTGTTTGACGACACGGTAACCTAGTTGGGAGTGACCCTGCCTTCGAAGCTAGGGGTCCTGGGTTCAAATCCCGGTAAGGGCAGATATTTGTGTGATGAGCACGAGTATTTGTTCCTGAGTCTTGGATGTTTTCTATGTGTTTAAGTATATATTTCTCTATATAAGTAAGTTTATCGATGTCTAGTACCCATGGCACAAGCCTAGAGCTTATTTTGGGACTAGGTCAATTTGTGTGACATTGTCCCGTGATATTATTATTATTATTAGTGTAGTTTTAGGAAAACTACACTGATTTTTTACTGTTATTGTTAGGTTATGGTTAGGTGTAGTTTTAGTTTTTGCTGTATATAAATGGACATTGTTAATTTATTAATGTTAAGTATATGTCCTGTGATATTTATGTTGATTTTTGGAAGAGCGAGGAGTCCCTACACAAGCTTTGTAAGTCTAAAGAGAAGCCAAGAGCTTGCTGTGTTCTGGTCTGGGGATAAGACAACAGGTGAAATTACTAGCATAGAGGCGTTCCATCTTGGTCCTCAGGGGTTGGCAACGCATTTGTGGTCTTAGGGTTATAGTCTTGTGAACTCAAATGTCTATGGGTCTCAGATTCCACTTAACATCAGGTGGCCCGAGTGTTAGTGTGCCTTCCATATTTGAGAGAAACCCCCTGAGTCAACATTTCAGGATATCCATAAATATTCATCCTTTCAACTGACAAAATGAGGCTGTAATTCCAACCTCCCAAACGGGATCCTATCATTTCATAACCAACGATGCACAAATGATTCATTTCACAAACATCATTTGGCAACCCGTGTTTTTTCCGAAACTGTCTATAATTCTGGAATTATTTCAGGACCATCGTGTAGAACTCTAGGGTTAGGTTAGGTTAGTTTTATTAAAATCCTTAAATATTTGCAAGAAAAAAAAAACAGGTTGGTAATGAATAGGTTGCGAAACGATGCATTTGTCAAAGATTTGGCGGTGAAAAGGCAGACAACCCTCCCAGACAGGTCGAGGCGACTGAAATATTATTAACAAACGTGTAAACAAACGGCACTTAGAAAACAATGATCAAACGGCAAACAGGTGCTTTAGACATAGAAACCTTTGTTATTTCACAAAGGCTTTGCTTCTTATCGGCGGCGGACCACCCGCGTGACGCGGATAAAGAGTGCGCCATTGATAGGTGCGCGAGAGATAGCATAACGCATAACGGCCCTTGTGCACACGTGGCGGGGATTACGTGCGCGCGCGCACCCCGCGCCATATTCATAGGCCAAGACTTCAGTCAGTCTATCCAGATGGCATTTCATGATTATTATTTTGTATGGCAAACAAGCACACAGGGCCTCTATTCAACTGCGTTATAACGATATCGTGTTTGACGTGTTTTAGAATCGTTTATGTCACAGTCGCCATTATTGTAAATGACATAAGACTTATGAAAACGTTGACAATACGGAAACACGTCAAATACGATATCGTTATTACCGTGTATAATCCCAGCCCTGGTCACCTTATGGTAAGTGGGATCTATGAGACCCAGAGACATTTGAATTATAAAAATTTCAATCTCAAGACTGCAATCTTCAAATGCGTTGCAATTGCTTAGGATTTCGACGACACGCTAGCCTAGTTGGGAGTAACCCTGCCTTCGAAGCTAGGGGTCCTGGGTTCAAATCCCGGTAAGGGCAGATATTTGTGTGATGAGCTCAAATATTTGTTCCTGAGTCTTGGATGTTTTCTATGTATTTAAGTATGTATTTCTCTATATAAGTATGTTTATCGTTGTCTAGTACCCATAGTACAAGCCCAGAGCTTAGTTTGGGACTAGGTCAATTTGTGAGAGATTGTCCTGTGATATTTATTTATTTATTATTCAGGAACTTAGAGGCACTAAGTTAATTATTTCATCGGTTGTCTTAAACCCACACCGGAACGCAAAAATGCGAATATTGCTGCTTGGTGGTTGGTTAAAGGGTTATAAGTGTTAATAAGGTGTACGTAAATGTTAACGTTTGCAGAAATCAATCATTTTGTATCAGATTGACGTTGGCGGTCGTGCGGTCGCCTGTCATTTCATAAACACAAATGCAATTTATTTGTTTTTTTCAATCGCTAGCTTTCGTAGAATACAACTTGGCTAGGCCTATAGTACCTAATTCCACTTCATTATCACTCATACTGTCTCACTTTATCTAAAACCATACATTCATCGTTTTAGAATACTGTTAATAAGAATAATTTGCGTCATTATCAGTTGACTTAGGGTCCGAGTCGCTTGTTGACTTTTCAACTTTTTCTATGAAAAAGCCGAACAATTTTCTTGACTTTTCGTTTAAAAAGTTTTGTGAAATCAGGCCCGGGGGTGCATTTTAGGCTGAAGTAGAAGCGCTCTTATTCGACCGTGCACTCCACCGACAAATCTAATTTGATCCGTGAGTAGGTAGCGGCTATGTGACTGTACGTGTCTTCAAACTTAGCATGACCAAGCGTCGAAAAATCCATAAATCCTTTAATTTATTTATTTGGGAAACAAACAGCAAGGTATAAAATAATAACATACAATCAAAATTAAAAATCCATTCGCGTAAACAGTTTCCTCTTATAATATGAAACTCATTTTTGTTACTCAAATATAACCGTGAAAAACCAAAATCAATGCTAATGATGGTTGCACAATATAGTAAAGCGAGTAACTACTTTTATACTGATACACTTATTAAATAGGAGGTTGATGGATTAGGTAATTATTGCAGCAACAAATCGGTTTTTTTTATATACGTAAAAAAAATATGAGTCGGTAAATAATTCGTTATGCTTTTTACCCTACTACGGCAAAGCCCAAAAGGCGGGTTATATGTTTGACCTGTATGAATGTCCAACTCTATGTTCCCTCGTAGAGGCTGGATGGATGAGCCGATTTCATCAAGCGACGTGTAGTTAGATTCTTCTTAACGTCGCAAGCGTCACTGGGTACTTACATTAAAATCAAAACAATATAGCGGCACAAAAATATATATAAAGGGTACCTAACGTACATAGACGACATTATCAAAACATGCAGTCGGGTTTTAAAAGTTTGCTTTTTGTTAGACTTGTTATATTTTCTAATAGGTAAGTAATCTATGTACGACTTAAAGGGATGGCAAATAGGTTTGAGGACCGGGTCTGTCAATCGGGCACCGAAATAATATGTTTAAGAATAAATTTATCCGTTAATAATCTTATACAGAAATATTTAATAACAGTCATTAAAGCCATAACTTAAATCTAAACTACGAATACGAGTGAGAGCACGTGGTTTTCCTCATCTCTAACTAGACCCGGTTGTACGCCGACAGACTTGTTTCGAGTTACACACTGAAGTGCTTCCTTGCTTGTAATCAGACGTATCTTAAAGCCCAATAATCTCACTTAGGTAAAATGCATTACACGTGGATTACATAACCTTAATCCTTATTAAACGAACAATATTTTAATCTATGGATGGATGAAATGGCGGCAGGTCACGGGAACAATCTGCGACTCCCGCATTCCCCTTAAACTTAAGGGGAAGATTTATAAAACAATGTTTAGACCGGCTGTCTTGTATGGATCAGAATGTTGGGCCACGAAAGGAATGAATGAAAGGCAATTGCATGCAGCTGAGATGAGTATGCTAAGGGGGATGTGTGGTGTTACGCGAATGGATAGCATAAGAAATTAGTGTATAAGAGGAAGTCTGGAAGTGACACCGGTAACTGAATTTTTAGAGTTGTTGGCATTTCTGGTAGCTTTGCCTACCCCACTCTGGGAATGAAGGCGTGATGTTATTTATTACAAAATATGAATGTATCTTGAGTTTGTATAGTTAAGGCTTATTGAATTGATACAATACAATACACTTTATTGTACACAAAAAAAAAACATTACAGAGAAATAGTACAACCAAAAAAGACACAGGTAAACCATAAGTGGTCTTATTGCTGATTAGCAAACTCTTCCAGGCAACCTTAGATGGGATAAGGTGACAAATCAAAACATTATACACAGTAGGTGGTGCTCACTTATCGCGAACAATAAAAAGAAACCATGTTATGAGTAGTTATAAAAGGTTATATAGTTATAAATATACGCTTACCAGAATCATAAATAGCTAAACAACACTAATACAAATAAATACATGATAATGACTCACATAAATGAAAATATAAAAAATAAATATCAATAAATCTGATGTGTAAGTTATAATAAAACTTACCGGTTTCACGTTTTCTTGAAATCAGAGATGCAATCTGTAAACAAAACAATTTAAAGTTAGTGGAATCGACGTATGCATTAATTTTATAAATAAAAAAGGTTTTTAATAGATAAGCTACGTTTTACGGTTAAAGATATTTATTTTCTCAGAAGAATTACAATTCGCTTATCGAGAAAATACAAGTTATTAAATCTATAGTAAATTACATAGTATGCGTATACGTAGTAGTTGTTATATTAAAACAAAATGGGTTAGTAATGTTTTTACGCTAAATATTCTAACAATGGGCTGTTAGTATCTCTTAAGTATTAATTAAACATTTTAAACCTAATTACAAAGAAATATAAAAACTAAAATATCATGTTAAGTACCTAAAATACCACTTTACACTCTAATAAACGTTGAATAATCTTGAAATAGTTGGGTCATACACAGATTTAGGTTATCGTCTTTCCTGGGGACACGCCGAAAGTTAACGTTTTTAAGGCCTAATTTTCTGGCTAAGTTCATTCCCGCAAGAACGCCGTCAGGACTGCTTTAGACCTATCATATAAAAACATGACTTATATGCACACAAGCTTTAACTAAAGCCCGTGTGGTTGCCGGGTTAGAATAGTGCCACTCCATGTCTTCCCGTGGATGTCGTAAGAGGCGACTAAGGGAATAAGGGCTGAATAAGTACTGTTAGGCGATGGGCTTGCAACCTGTCACTAATACACTAGTAAACTTCTTGGCCTGATTGTGCAAAATGTGGTTACCTACAGAATTATTAACAAGCTGTTTTAGAGTTGTTGGTGTCTCGGTAGCTCTGCCTACCCCACTCTGGGAATGAGGGCGTGATGTTATGTATGTATGTAAGCTTTAACTATTGGCCACAGGAGAGACAAATTTTGTTTTTGGGACCCAGTTACGCTATGCTTTGTCCTTATCTGTCCTAGCAACAGGTTATAACTATTCCAATCTTATTTAACATTTATTAGTAAGGGGATATATCTAAAATGGCGTCAATATTCTCGGGAAACTACCCGGTAAAATTTCGAAAGTGGCAATATTTTGAATCAGGCATGACCATGTTTGACGTGCAACTTCTTTCAGTTTCCTTATGTCTTTGCATAATGTATTGACATAAATGCGTGTGCGAGAGTTCTGATACATTGATCGACCTTGAATAGTTAAAACGACGTAACCAAAGGGAATTAAGGTCCCGAGAGAAATGTTGATATTTTATTTATGTGGGAATACACTGTTGTGTGGGACGCGGGACGTCGTTTACGAAAAGGTTTCCTTTGATTTGGAGATCCGGGCTTGGTCTTTGAATATTACCTTACCTCGTTAATGTTTCTTTTATATTTTGTTAAAATGTAGCCAGTGTTTTGTAAAATGAAAAACAATGAAAGATATACTTGTACGTCATGATCAGGGGTTGAACTTTTGGTGCCGATGACGTCAAAATGACGGAATTATACACACAGTGTGTTCTGCTCTCAATAAACAGGTATGTAGGTATTAACAGGTACATATAAATAAACAATATAAAATAATAAGAGGTTTAATTTTCAAAATAACATAAAACTTAATCGCAATCAAAATACGGATGACAGTAGCAGTATACTTTTTTCACCATGTATTACTTAATATGGCAAAATGAGTCAATTTTCTTTTATTTTTATTTGCTACAATAGTTTTTATGACTACTTAATAAGATTTTTATGTAATGTATACGTTACTCCATGATTTTTGCTAATATAACTGTGGGAAATGATTACCTATATACATACATGGACAAAATAATGTTGGTCAAATGTATGTTTTCCAAATTTTGAATGTCCAAAAAAACATTTTCTGCCGCAGCAGTGCGCATTTATTTCAAATCACAAGTTTAACGTAACCGACAACGTTAAGACAGATTATAGTGTCCTGAAAATAATACAAATGAGCTTTTGGAATAACAACATGAAAATGCGATATTGATGCATGTTCGATCAAAATTATTCTCTCAAATAGCGAACCGAATGAGACAACTATTAAAAACCATAATTTTGTTTGTAGATGATCCAAAAAAAGTAATATTCTCTTAAATGAATACGTCAGTCATGCTATTATACGTCTCACGATATACATGCATGTATATTGTTTAATAATATTCAATGAACCATCACTAATAGCAGCATAATAATGCTTGGAATGACGGCGATATACTCGTATATAATTACGATAAAAACAAAGAACATACTTATCAAAGGAGCTCAATAAAATGTCTACAATTCTGCTTTCCAGTAAATTACCCGCAATACTTTAAAATTAATAAGACTCGATCGATACACTCCATGGCGGTCGCAGCGCAACACCGGTCAAAGACCCTCGACTTTGCTCGGCGATTGTTAAATGGCAAAACAAAGGACAGGCAAATGTCCGACTTGTATTTAATAAGGCATAATGCCGGCATCACGGTTGCTATTGGAAAATGGAAATGCGGCGCTCAATATTTTCAGGTGTGTTGAGATTTCAGGTTTGCAATGCTGTACATTGCGTTGTGGGTGACAGTTTAATAAGTAATGTCGTGTTGCGTCAATTGAATACAAGAACAGTAAATAAAACAACAGTGTTTAGTGGTGGTAGGACCCTGTGCAGGGTCCGACCGGATCGCTACCACTATCTTATCCATTAACCACCCGCTAAGCAACAGTGTTCGCATTGTTGTTTTCCAGTGTTGGGATAAGACGACCAGTGAAATTACTAGCATAGAGGCATTCCATCTTAGTCCTTAGGGTTGGCAACGCATTTGAGGTCTTAGGATTGTAGTCTTGAGCGTTCAAATGTCTAATGAATATTTTGTGCCGAAAGAGTTTCTAGATCAAACTGGCGAAGGAAAACTCTGTACGTTGATTTAAAGAAAAGGAAAATGACATTGCCTGACGTTGAAGTATTGTTCGTCGATCTTGGGGTAATTAAATACCGCTAAAGCACCTATAAGTTATTAATAAGATAACAAGGCCTGTCTCAACACTCTGGAGCTGTAGTGTGGCAGCTGCGATCCAGTCAATTGTATTGCAAACACTTCGAACAGCGTCTTCATTTACGAACCCAAGGAGGAAAAGTCCTCTCGTAAGTATGCGATTTCGTGTTTTTTGAAATGAAAGCAAACCATAACATACAACGCTTTTCATTCAATCCGATTCTTGTATACTATAAAGAGCTGCCGCGCAATGTAAATCGAATGTTGTAGAATCTCACTATTATCGGAGTACCGGTGGGCTGAGTAGTTTGTTTCCCTTTGTTTCGTATCCAAATGAGCCCTCTGCCGGCGTTCGTTACAGACCTGTTATTCTTCTAGTAACAGCTGTGAGTTCGTCGACGAGCTATGGTTATCAATATTAGTTAACTCAGAGACCCGTAGGAAATTCGTACCTACCATAATCCAGTTTTACCTCTTCATGTCTATTTTGCTAGTCAGTTTATTTGTATTGTATCAATATTTTTTGTTTTAATCTTCTTGTACAGTCAAGGTTATAAATATGTATACACTTTAGTACCTTGTCTAATTGACGTCATGTTTAAACTGCCATATAAAATTGTCACAGCGATTAAAGTGACACGGTACTAAAGTGTATACATATTTATGACCTTGACTGTACTAATAGAAGTGATGGAAAATGGGTATCAAATACAGAATTACAAACTCGTATAATGTCGCCTCCTCGAAGGAAAGCAGTTCGTCAAGCTGTTCTAAGTTGGCAATCATTCAGATGAGGGTGTTCAGTCACCCTATCACCAGGAGTTCAGTACCTGCAAGGGTCTGATCTAAACTGGCCTTACGGTCAAACAGTTAATACCCTTGCAGGGGTCATCTCAAACTTACGCAAACTCACAACGTTTCTTTGTCAAAAACACACTGCAACACAACAAACATAATCATACATTTTGACTTGCAGCGAAATTAGAGACCTTGCGCTGTAGTGTGAGGTCGAAAAGGACTCAGATGTGCTGCAGCTGGAGCCACAGCGCTGGATTTCAGCTGAACCCTGGTGTTTACCTACTTCGTAGCTGAACGCGAACACGAGATGAGAGAAATTAAATAATATAGCGTGTGAAATGTACATGGTGTGATCAAAAGAGTACATATTATATTATACATACATACATACATAACATCACGCCTTCATTCCCAGAGTGGGGTAGGCAGAGCTACAGAAATACTAACAACTCTGAAAAGACTTCTTGATAATTCTGTAACCACATTTTGCACAATCAGACCAAGAAGTTTACTAGTGTATTAGTGACAGGTTGCAAGCCCATCGCCTAACAATACTACAAGCCCTTATTCCCTGAGTCGCCTCTTACGACATCCACGGGAAGACATGGAGTGGCACTATTCTAACCCGGCAACCACACGGGCTTTATTATTATTATATTATAAGTTGTAGAAAAAGTATTCATGTAAAGCTGGTGCACGTATAGCTTATCGATAACCTCGCCTTGGGTTCGTCTCGGAATAGCACCGCAGCGCTTGTTTTCCTCCGAAGATGCTGAAGTAGCTAACTAGCAGAGAAGTTGCCGTAAGATTCTCGATTGAGTATAAATTGCAATTTTATTAAAACTTTCAGCGAATGCTTGTTGAAGTTTTTATTCTGTTTTAGAATGGATTTTTTAGTAGTCTAGGAATTTATGAACTCTCATAAAAATAACTCATTAACTTCGCAATCGCATTTACTACTAAGAATACTAAACAGAGGCGAGGTTTTCGAACCTTCGAAGAAACCAATTTAACAACAAGAGCCTATGGAACGGCGGCACTTTGGGTCTCTTTGCGTTTTCTATCGGCTTTGTCACAGGGATTTTAGGCAGGAATTATTCCGCTTAGTTTCTACAGTAGCATTTTACCACCCGAGGTTCATCTAAAAGACCGATGGAACCATGAAAATTGACTATCTACAGTCCGTTTCCAGAGCTCTATTATTTGACTTTAAAACTACGAAACTCCACGGTGTTTGTCCTGTCCTCCGTTTCAAATAACGAACAAAGAAACAAACAGAATAACAGGCAATCAGTTGGACAAAGAATTCATAAATCTGTCATTTAAAATCAGGGACACCTAAACGCATGTTTTATCCTTCTCATGGTATTTTTTTTTATACATTAACGCAACCGTGCATGTCGTTTTGACTGACGGGGTGCGTCATTGAGGACTGTATTTTTTTTTAATGGTAATGTTAATAGATAAATAAATTAGTACACGGCGACAATCTCGCATCAATTGATGTAGTCTTTTACTAAGCTCTAGGTTTAGACAGCGATATAAATACTTAAAAACATAGAAAATAGGAACAAAGGTTCGCGCGCATGACTAATATTTGCCCTTAAGAACCCCGAGACCGCTATAGCTTCATAGGCAGGGTCACTACCAACCAGGCCAACGCGTCGTCAACATATAAACTATATGTATAGGGTTTATAGTTATCCTCGTCAGCCAAACATTACTCACGGGCTCCCACCTAATGACAGTCATGCAACACTAACGCTAGAGGTTAGAGTTCATCGACCTTTGGTTCCTCACGTCTAGACGTCATGTAAACAGTTTTCCTTCAGTTTTATACAAATTGAAAGTATTATAGTAATCAATCAAGTGAAAATGTTTGGTTACGTTTGATTTAGTAAATTTAGGTGACGTTAGAGCAACAAAGGAATTTAAATGTTCTTGAAATGGCACAGGGTCCATGTTTGATTAATGACTGGGAAAAGTACAAAGTTTATTAATATATTTGGTCTCATAATATTGCTAACTTTTGTATAATAAGTTTATGTCAAAAAAATATTCTTCTCTGCAATGATGGTCTTGTCCGAAAATTCACGTAAAAGAGCCCTTTGGAGAATAAATATTGTGATATTTTTGTATCTAGAATTGGACTGCAAACTATGGGTTCTAAGGTCTGAAAATAAATGTTGATCCTATTCTAACTATTACATTCTAATAACTGACGATGATGATGTCATTAGCATGTGTTTGATCATATGGTTTAAGATGGGAAAGTGTCAGTGTAGCCCGTATTACGAGGTGTCGAATTTCAGTCAGTGCGAGGGACCTAAATGGGGAGAACACCTTAAAACTATTTTTATAAATTATATTTTTTTTTGAAATTTCATTTTTCCCAATGCTATGTTACGCTGAACCTATTTTAGTTTAAATGCGTAATTTAATTACTGTACATAGGTTAGTTTAGGTTTGATTTATGAGCAAAAAAAAAAGTCTATTAAAAAAATGCATTTGGAATTTTGATCAATTCGGAATTATGACTCTTCGCAATTATGTAGTGTACCCACCTGAAGGCAATAGCGCTGTCTCTTTCTCTGCCTGGAATTTGCCAGATTTTGACACCTACATACACACATAGATAGTTTAATTCAATATTTTCCTTTAGGCTTAAGGCAATCGGGTAAAAAAAAAATCGTATTGAAAATGACTCGAGTAAGTCATATATTTTGAACTACACTTTCTAAATACGTTCCGAATCTCGTATCTCAGGCTACTCAACACATACATAAAAAAATGTAAATCTTTGTAAAAGCAATCAATCAGCGTGCGCTCTCGCCACTTTGCGGGGACACCGCACGAATATCTAATTTTGTTTGTTACCTCCCCCCCCCCCCAAGGGTGGCAGCACGCAGGCGCGGGCCACCCTAAATCCTGGCGGACGTTTTGATGGATCACCCTTAATGACAAGCGGCGTAGGGCGGGCGCGCTATCGATACGATCTTATCGATGTTTTGAATACTTGTAATTGGGTCGGTAGTTATGATAATATTCTGAAATTGGAATAGGAAATTGTTTTTGAATGAGGTTTGAGTTTTGTTGTTGAGTAAAGTATACCTTACGAACAGTGCGTTTTGGTTTTATATTTTTTATCTAAACGTTTTTTTATAAAGTGATCAAAAAATCAGGACTTATCTAACTGAACCTACGTAGCCCATGCCTCAGATAACCTGAAAAATAAGGTTTTAGCAGAATTGAGATTTTTATAAAATGAAAGTTCTGCAAAGTGATACGTTCTATGAAATGAGTGGTAAAACTAGGTGACACCAAATAAATGATTGAAACAAAGAATTACATTAAAAAAAAAACAATTTAGTATGATTAACTGAAATCCAGATAAAGATTCCCATAAAGAAGTGATACCATGTCTTTATTTTTTTAATAATATGTAACGTCTATTGAGGAATGAGTATTTAGCAGTAATTAATAAACAAACCTTGCGCATTATTAGCATTTTTTAAATTACTGAACTCAAATTTATTTTTAATAAATTTATTTGAAACGTTTATTTATAAAAGTTTGGTAAGATATAAACAAGAAAAATACAAGAAAATAAAGTTTCGCTTAAATTGGACAATTGAATTATAATTGGACTGTATGCAATAGCAAAATCACGCCTTAAGTGTTTTTTTTTATTTCAAGAAAATGATCCAATAATAACAGTAAACTTAGCGTAAGGAGTAAGACAAGACATCACTTTTACTTTATAAATTAAATGTTATCGATAAGATTCCCGGAGTTTTGCCCGTGCCTATGCTGCCGCCCTAGCATATGCGCCGCTCGCCGCCACTACAATTGTATTACACATTACACATTCTGCCGTTCGAGTTCATTCTGCCTACTCTTGAGTTTGGATCTTCTTTAGACTTTTGCCGCTTTGATATATGAGACGATGAAATTAATAGTAAAATGAGTTATCTATAAAACGAGTAACCAGCAATTAAATAAGGTTTGCGATGTTTTTTTTTTTATTACAGAGTGATGAGTTTTTGCAGCTTCCCGTCTTTTCTTATTCCTCTATTTTGACCAGGTAGGAGATCTCTCTTAATTTAAGTATTATTATGATTGCTTTAACATTTCATCCTCATGTATTTATTGTATCCAGAAGTTATGAAACATTGTCAGTAAAGTCTATATTGCACGTCAAACAACCTAGTGTGGGACCAGTAGCTAATGGCATCATCTGTCATTTTTGTGCACGTTTTTTTATCGACGAATTATAGACCGCGGCGAGCCTAAGCTCTCGTCAAGGCATTATTTTTATTTACTTGACGCATGTTTCATTGATGAAACTGTGGGTGACTAACTTTGTCTTACACGCCTACGAACGCTTGATTGGCGATTTTCCTGTTAACATTGCGTTGAGAAAGATCTAACACGCTCTAATGCTTCTAGTTATAGTGCAATTAGTATGTTTTTTATTAATGTGAAATAAATCGATAGATATATCGAAAATGTAAGGTAAGAAGAAGAGAATTACTAGCATAGAGGCATTCCATCTTAGTCCTCAGGGTTGACAACGCGTTTGAGGTCTTAGGATTATAGTCTTGAGAATTCAAATGTCTATGGGTCTCAGATTCCACTTACCCAGGTGGCCTGAGTGCTCGTGTGCCTTCTCCTTGACATAAAAAAGATAAGATGTCTGTTATCATAGAAAAAGTTAATTTATGTAAAGTTGCAATAAATATTAAATTACAAATTACAGTACTAACATATTCGTAATTCCAACTCTTAAACTATTTTTAAAATATCGATACAGACCAACACTATCTTTACTGTGGTAAGATGTATATTTCAACTGTCAAACTTGTTCAACATTACGAAACGTGTGTTAGTTTGCATCAAATATTTTTGAGCCAGAACAACAAGGTCTTCCTCGAGTAGAGGAAAATAAAACCATGAAAATAGGAATGCCTGGATGGCTTTAACGAGCGATGCTCTAAGTTTGATAGCGCCGTTGAGGACGAGGACGGGAAAGAAGAGCGAACGGGCCATTCGGAACCGGGGGATTTCGAATACGACCCAACTTCACCTATAAACTCTACGGGAAAACATGACTCACTGGTTGGACAAGTACGCGCGACGAAACATTATGTCATGCACTAGCATGTTATACACTTATTATTACATAAATTAAAGCTAAACACGGACCATGGCTGAGATTCTGGGATAAATCATCATTAGGCAGACTATATAATTTTACGAACTTTCATTTCGCGTATTTTAAATTCATGCGGCGGAAAGTACCTCTTAGCCAAATGTATGTATGTAAAGCTTTATTGTATTAAAAACAGAAATTCAATTACAATATTAACAGAATAGGAACTTACAAAGGCGAACCTGTCCCTTTAAAGGATCTCTTCCAGCTAACCTTTGGGTGATTGTGGAAAATAAGAAAGCAAAAAGTGGCAACGAGCAGGGATTGTAAAACCGGTTTTATTCAATACCTGTATTTAAAATGTCAAATTGTTACCGCTAAAAAAGTAATACCTATATTCGAATTAGAGGTATTATTGTCATTCCGCTTTTGTTTTTATCGCTATGTATACACTATTTACAGTATATAATACCTGTACTCAATACCGCTATTCATTGCACCTGATAAGTAAGATGTCAATTGGGCTGTAATTAATTGTAATTTCAGACTTGTCTAAGGCGTGTCTGAGTTTTTTGTAATATCACCAAACACATTTACAGAAACAAATAAACGAGTGTATTGACACTGACAGGTTTACTGGTTATGGTTTTTAGGGGTAAAGTATCAAAAAGAGTTATTGTTCTCAATTGGCTAAACTGATAATATACTTGAATACCGGTATTCATTATACCGCTAATCAGAGCTTTAGCGGTATAAATAGTGAAAGTCAATTATAACCGGTAATACCTCATTTAAAACCGGTAGTCAGAATACCGGTAAACCCTGGCAACGAGTAATGTAAGTTCGTCAAAAATTATGATTTGGTAAAACATGAGGGAACCTGAGATTTTACACGACACGGTAAAACCTTACTGCCTTTGACGTATTTTCGTATTGCCAACGTTTTGATAGCTCTTATTTGTTTGACAGTCATGGCGGCCGAATCAAAACAATAGCTTAACACGTCAGAAGCAATATTCATTTACCGCGCAGAATATTTTTTTATAAGCATAGAGCAGGTGGTCTTACCGCTTGATAACGATCTGTTCTACTTATGATAGTGATTTCCAAATAACGGCATACCTATAAATACGGAACAATGTCATACAAAAACACTTATGAAACTGCTACTTATTAATCTAACATCTCGATTATGATGATGTTTTTTTTATTTCATGAGGCGGACAACCTGAGATAATTTAGTAATTATGTGACTTATCGAAAAGCGTGCTAGATATGATATAAATTAAATTTATCCAAGTAAAACTTTTTATCTTTATCTGTGGAATTCAAACGTCACAATGACAGATAAGGAAAAGAAAAACACGGTTCAGCAACTCCTCGCTTAGTCCACGTTTATTAACTAGAGCATTAAAGTTTAGGTAATATCTCGTTTTAAAACATTAATTGTCTATTCATTGCTGTCCGCAGGGAACGAAGGTACACGACTCGTTCCCCGCCAGACGTAAACAGGAACAATGATATAAAATGTACCCAAATTGATATCTAATGGAGCCGGTCACGAATACTGAATCGAATGCAATTATAGAAAGCAATTTTGTTGAAACTGATGGTGGTTCTCCCAGGACTATTGAAATGGAAAGGGACAGATACTCTCTATTGCACCTATAGTTACAATTTAATAGCTAAGTCATTAAATAAGCAGCAATAGGGAACTTTTTGGAGTTTCGAAGTAAAACTAGGGACCCTTATAGTTTCGCCATGTCCGTCGGTCCGTCCGCAGCCTAGCTCAGAAACTCTCAGTACTAGAAAGCTGTAATTAGGCATGAATATCCATATAAGTCACGCCAACAAAGTGATAAAATAAGATCTAGAAAAATCTTTTTTTTAGGGTACCTCCCCTACACGTAATGTGGGGATGTATTTTTTTCTCTTCTACCCCATAGTGTGCGGTGTCGTTGGATAGGTATTTTAAAAATATTACGGATTTGTGACAATTAGCGCAAAAAAAATAATGAATGATAGACAATAATTATAACGAATTTTAAAGGAAAACTATCACGATTTAGTAGACATCATTGGTTCTGGAGATACAGGCGATAAAAGTGCTTATACCTACTAAAATCACCTAAGACGGCACCAAATTACTGTAAATTATAGAAAATTAGTTATTACTTGTTGTTTTATTATGTTTGTAGTACTTAACGGCTTCGGAACCCTACACTGAGCATGGTCCGACATCCGACATGCCTTTGCCCGGTTATTTTTCCTTACGCCCTCTGAAAAGTCCTATGAAACAGAAGAATAACTGTGTACGCGAAACCGTTGTCGAGCTATTTTTTCATAAGATAATGAAGCTTTAAAAAGTCATGCTAAATCGACGACAGGAATGATGTCATAGCTGATGTTCCATGTTTAAAACATAAGGACGTTATAAAGAAATTTGAATTTATTTCAGAAATTACTATGTTTAAGTTATTGAATTAAAATATTACGAAAATAAAATAAGGATGCCGAAAAACAATCTAAACCTTAAAAGAAGTTTTACAATTTTAACCAGTTATGATTCTATATAACATGTTAACCCAAAATAGGGCAGTGGCCATATATTTACCACATAACAATAAGCTGAAATTGGACTTTACTACCTACGTTTTATGATGCAATTTCAATTGTATTTTACTCAAATATAACATCATCTATTATTACTCTTTAGAGACTTGCGATTCCATCACTGTATTTAATTTTTTACTTCTACGGGGCCCTATTAAGGGTTAGTAAACGGATCAAAACTTAGTAAACTAAAAACATAAAACGCAATAAGCGTTTTTTTTTTTTTTTTCATTTTCTCCTCAATCGTAACAATGAAAGTTAATTCTGTTTTTCATGCATGTTCCCTTTTACTGACATCGTGTTCACGTACAGTCGACTACAAAGAGATGTATCCAATTTTCGACTTTATTATAATGCAATAAGGTAAAAAAAGTGGATACGTCTCTTTGTAGTTGACTGTACAAATGTAAAAGCTTCCTTGATGTTATACATTAATTCTAGCAAGTTCGAACGTGTGAACGGTGAAAGGCTTTATTGCGCGTCGTTTATTAAAACGCTCATGTGCTTGTTCATCGAATATGTGCTAGCGTTCCACCTAACACAAAAGGCTAAAGGTGAAAGACAGTTTACTTTCAGGTTATGATCCCATGATCCCATCCCATCATCTTATGATGTTCTGTCATCAGTGAACATAAGAGCTTGTAGTACTGTTAGGCGATGGGCTTGCAACCTGTCACTAAAACACTGGTAAACTTCTTGGCCTGTTTGTGCAAAATGTGGTTACAGTATTACCAACAAGTCTTTTTAGAGTTGTTGGTATTTCTTTAGCTCTCCCTCCCCACTCTTTGAATGAAGGCGTGATGTTATGTACAAAGCGGAGCTGCAATTTAGGGATGTAACAGTTAAAGTGTGTGAATATATGTGTATTAAAAAAACATACAAGATAATAAGTAAGACATATCAAATATTTATTCAAGCGATGTGGCTTTATCGACAGAATAAAATGACGACGTCAAAGTCAGTAGATGTACATGATTATACGTAAGTGGCTAATACGTGACAAACATCAACAAAATCCATTTATATCAAGAATTGAGTTTGATGTACTTTGTAATACTTGACCCACCGCACAACTTATAATTACTGGGTGTAATGACAATTTATACACATACTACCAGCTTTGCTCGATGTTTACTACGTAGGAGTTGTTTTCAACCCACAACGTGGTTTTTAAGCTTCCGTACACAAAAAACGGGTCACTATTACTAAGACTACGTCTGTCTGTCTGTCTGTATATCTGTCTATCACCAGGTGTATCTCATGAACCGTTATAGCTAGACAGTTAAAATTGTCATAGATGATGTATTTCTGTTACCACCAGTTTAGTTTACAGCAAATACTAGAAGCAGAATACAATATTTATTTAAGTACGGCGGGTCGTTCTACTTTTTTACCGACAATACATCGTCATTTTTCTATATTTTCCGTTTTTCAACTATAGATAATTATCTTTTGGATGTTTTATTTTAAAATACGTTGCGTGAAATTTTATTTGGACTAATTAATGATTATTTCGGTGGCGATAATGTTTTTTTCTTTATGGTGATTTTTCAGAATATACTGTGACAGAGTGTCCGTTTTCAGAGGAGACTAAATTTTGTATTACCACTCTGTCACGCGATTCTATGAAAAACAAACTTATAAAAAAAACACAGATGAATAAATGTTTGGATGTATATTCAAACACTAAAACATTAATAATCAATACTCTAACTGATAACGTACGGTAAAATGAGGACAGGCGATTGTCGGTAAAAAAGAAGAATGACCCACGGCTCCCGTACAACAAACGTGATATTTTTGCCGTTTTTTGCTCGATACTAAAACGGCAACAGGTAGCCGCTTGAAATATTGACAGAATATTTAGTTGTACATTTACCACGAAAATAAATAATTATATTAAAATAAAATAAATTAAGGGGGCCTCCCATACAACAAACGTGATTTATTTCCCGTTTCTTTTAAACGTTATAATAAAGTGTCTAATGTAGTATACATAAAAGTACGGAACCATTCGTGCGCGAGTCTGAGTCGCACTTGGCCGGCTTTTTAGGGTTCCGTAGCCAAATGGCAAAAAACGGAACCCTTATAGATTCGTCATGTCTGTCTGTCTGTCCATTACCATGCAAACTTCCACCGAAAATTGGTTTGAACGAGATCTCGTAAGTAGTTTTTTTTTAATACGTCATAAAAACATTGATCAAAGCTACAACGAACTTTTATATTATGTTACTTGCTGCTACGGAACCCTTCATAGGCGCGTCCGACTCGCACTTGGCCGCTTTTTATATTGATAGCTAGTTTTACCGGTGTCATTCTTAGCTATGTTTGAAGAAAATTGGTTGAGCCGACTAAGAGTAATCACTTAATCAGCTCTGAAAGCCGGGGTTTTAACTATTTAATAGCAATTACAAACTACAATTTACTAGATCAGCTGCATTCTGCGAAGATCAATCAATGCCTGAAGAAAGTAAAGGATTTCTAATTTTTTTTTAATTATTTTTTTATGTTAAGGAGAAGGCACACGAGCACTCAGGCCACCTGATGGTAAGTGGAATCTGAGACCCATAGACATTTGAATTCTCAAGACTATAATCCCAAGACCTCGAATGCGTTGCCAACCCTGAGGACTAAGATAGAATGCCTCTATGCTAGTAATTTCACCGGTTTTCTTATCCCCACACCGGAACACAACAATGCGAACACTGTTGCTTGGCGGGTGGTTAATGGGTAAGATGGTGGTAGCGATCCGGACGGACCCTGCACAGGGTCCTACCACCACTAAAATATATACTATAACTATAACTTCACGCAAGTTGTCATGCATTCGATTATGTCAAATCCATAAATTTTGAGAAATTTCTACATTCGTAAGCTTTCATAGATTTCAACTGGCCCTAGCAAATAACATTGTCCATCGCTATTCGAAAGGACACTATTATAATATTGCATTTTAGTTTGCAGCAGCGTGCGGTTGTCTTTTTGTGACACGTCGGAAATTCGTCGACTCATTATAATTATGTACCTTGTTACGTAGAATTAAGTTTCAGTTTTGCGAACGGCTTTCGTATTTCTCCACGTTTTTTAATACAATTACACTTTGGATTTCCAAAAGTAAATGAATTATGAATGCATGTTTTTTTTTTTTTTTTTTATGTTAAGGAGAAGGCACCCGAGCACTCAGGCCACCTGATGGTAAGTGGAATCTGAGACCCATAGACATTTGAATTCTCAAGACTATAATCCTAAGACCTCAAATGCGTTGCCAACCCTGAGGACTAAGATGGAATGCCTCTATGCTAGTAATTTCACCGGTTGTCTTATCCCCACACCGGAACACAACAATGCGAACACTGTTGCTTGGCGGGTGGTTAATGGATAAGATGGTGGTAGCGATCCGGACGGACCCTGCACAGGGTCCTACCACCACTAATGCAATGCGTGCATGTGCACTTGTTTGTTGGTTTGTAAATTATAGCTCATCTTATTGAATGAGTATATCATCCATTTATACATTTTAGTCGATTTAAACCAAGAATAGACACGTCAAGTTTACAGGTAGTTTTACCTTTATTTTATTGTTCAGTTTTCATTTGATAATTGCTGCTTTTTTTACTTAGTTTTTGTTTTGTAAGTTGTTTTCGATATTAGGGTCATACACACTCTTAAAAACAAAATTTGTCTCTCCTTGGCCAATAGTGAAAAGCTTGTGTGCATATAAGTTATGTTTTTATATGACAGGTCTCAAGCAGTCCTGACGGTGTTTTTGCGGGTATGGGCTTAGCCAGAAAATTGGGCCTTAAAAACGTTAACTTTCGATGTGTCCACAGGAAAGACGGTAACCTAAATCTTTGCATGACCCAATAATCTCTTGTAACGTAAAAAGTGGGAAGTTATACGTTTAAGACGTCTGTTGTGTCTGTCTGTGGCAATTAAACTCCCAAACGGAGAGACTGATTCAAAAGACTTTTTTTTTTAAAAGCATGTTAATTAGAATGGTTCTTAGCTATGAGTTATGACAATCGTTAGCGCCGTTTAAGATATAATCAGATCAAAAATTAGGAGTCGACATTAGATTACGGATTTTTATATATTTAATATTTGTTTTGAAATTTACGTAATTATGACGTCGATTTTTATTAGGATCGAATAAAAATCAATACCTAATAAAAATTAAAAAAAAATATATCTGTAAATGGCCAAGTGAGGGCTTTTTTACACGTCGGTAACAATGAATTTACTAGCGCTTGGGAATCTGACGCCATCGTTGCAGAAAAATTGCCGCAAGAAAAAAAACTTCAGCATAAGTTCATTTTTTCAACCATCAAAAATTACTAATAAAATGCCTTTGCTCATATAGAACACTCCATTTTCATGGGATATTTTAACTGTAGTTTTTCGGACACGGTTAAATTTACGTTCTTGTATTTTTATCAATCAGGAGAAGATCTCCCAAGTGTTTCATTTGGAAATGAAGCCTCCATCGATCCGCTCCGCTTGGCCGCGGTCCAATGGAGCCTACATTGTAGCTACGCCGTAGCCCATTGTGCTACGCTGTAGCGCTACGGATATTGCTACGGCGAGGCAAATCGGACGAAAATGTTGGTTTTCTATTCTACCCTCATACGAAAGAAACAGTATAAGCCATTTAATAGGTAAGCAAAGTTAACTCTGTGTATGATGTAATAGAGTTGCAAACATAATGGAAATGTTGTGAAGATATGCTATTCAACGAAAGCATTGTGAGGATTTTTAATTGAAACCTGTTTGGTATTGAGGTTTGATGTGTGTCATTGTATTTCTGAACAATGTGGTTTTGTCTTCTTTTTGTCGTTTGCATTTGATTTCATTTTATCTTCGTTGTCATTCTAAACTCGATAAAAAATATCATTGGTGCTAGACAAGTTGCATTCGACAATCGTTAGCGATTATGTTTCGATTGATAAATGTATGGAATTGACGTAAGCCACCGAGATAGTAACGTGACACTTACGTCAATTCCATATATTTTTCAATCGAAACATAATCGCTAGCGAGTGTCGAATACACCTTGTCTAGCCCCACAGGGCTGGGATTCTATACGGTAATATCGATAACGTCTTTGACGTGTTTCCTTATTGTCAACATTTTGGTAACTCTTATGTCATTATGTTATTGTCGTATGTTATTATGTCTTATGTCATGTTTGACGACACGTTGGCCTAGTTGGGAGTGACCCTGCCTCTGAAGCCAGCGGTCCTGGGTTCAAATCCCGGTAAGGGCAGATATTTGTGTTATGTGCGCGAATATTTGTTCCTGAGTCTTGGATGTTTTCTATGTATTTAAGTATATATTTCTCTATACAAGTATGTTTATCGTTGTCTAGTACCCATAGTACAAGCCTAGAGCTTAGTTTGGGACTAGGTCAATTTATGTGAGATTGGCCCCTGATATTTATTTATTTAGGTACAATAATGGTGACTGTGACATGAACGATTTTAAAACACGTCAAACGCGATATCGTTATAACGCAGTAGAATAAAGGCCCAGCGGTACAAACGGGGCACTTATTGGCGCCATTTTAATAAACTCATCTTGAGTGAGTTGCCCGTCACAAGACACGTCAAAGTTAACGTCAAACCATAGAAAACCATTATGTTTGACGCATCTTGAGCTGAGTATTGCAGTCGAGCTCAGTTTATTAATATGGGCCTTAAGCTGTACACAAACAGAAAAGGAGGCGGGTATATTGCCGTATACAATGCGCTTTGTGATAAGGCCTTTCGGAGAATGTGTTACGTTACGAGCATTGTAACGACAATACGCCCGCCTCTGCGTCACCTCCGTCTTCTGTGTGTGGACAACTTAAAAGACATTGACTCCGGCCGCGTTGGGTCTCTATTCCACAGCGGAAAACCATATCACCTTTGACATGTTATATTGTCACCATTACGATAGATCTCATTTACTTATCAGTAACGAAGGCCGAGTTAATGCAATACAATAACGATTCAATAGCAATATGATTGTAAATAGTAGAATAAAACGATAGGGAAAGTGTTAAAACGGAGACAGCCGAGTTCTATTAGTACTGTGATTAGTTTCGCTATGAGTATTCAAGAGAGAGTATTTTGAGTGGAACTGGAAGAGATCCTTAAAGGGATAAGTTTGCCATTGTACATATTTTACTTGTAATTGTTTATTTTTTGTGCAATGACAAGTTTACATACATACAAGCCCGAGATCATTTGACAGTTTGAGTCTATCTTAGGCTTCAACAAATCGGAAGAGACACCGAAGGTTTCTATTCCACTGGATAAAATATAACCTTTGAAGTGTTATCGTATTCTATTACCACCATTACTGTCAAGTACATAAGAGCTTTCAAAATGTTGACAATACAGAAACACGTCAAAGACAATATGGTTTTACTCCAGAAGAAAAGAGGCGCTAATAGCGAACGAGTTAATGACAATACGAGTACCAAAGCAACATTGTTTTGCCCTTTTTAGTGTCCAGGGTCAAAAACTATTACATGCAAAAAAAAACCTAAAACCTAAAAATGCAATTGATAATTTCTACTCCTTCCGTAGCTGACTGTACGTGAGCAATAGATCAATAGAGCCAGAACTAACCCCAGACTACCCGCAAAAAAACCGCATCTTGCACCCGAGGGACGGGGCCGGGAATCGATCGCGCGACCCAGACAGCTTATTTATCGTCCTCTCAGATCCTCGCGGAGGTGTAATGGATTCATATGTACGGATTTACGAGTAAAGCCGGAGGATAGAAATAGTCTCCCACACATGCGCTTCACAGGGTGGCTGGTTGACTTTGCTATAGATAGGTAAAAGTCGCGTTTTACAATGCCGAAGTTAATAATATATGTATGTTGAAATTTATCTGTACGAAGTAAAAACTAAAACTCAATGAATATGAAAAAGACGCACAAAGGTGAATTCATCCACTTAAAGGATCTCTTCCGTTTAACCCTTGAGTGATTGAGAAAAGTGAAAATAAAAGGAAAGGAGAACAAACAGAAACGCTTTATTTTTATATTACATATATACATACATAAATCACGCCTGTTTCCCAGAGAGGTATGCAGAGACCACTTTTTTCCACCTGCTACGATCCTGACAAAGCTCTTTCGCTTCTTCAACATTAATACATCGAGTCAAGCATGCACGTCGATTTCGGGTACTTAAGATTCGGCCCTTTTCCAGAATTTTCCCGATTTTATTAAAAAAAGTACGCCTAAGACGGCCCCTTCCGACCCTTCCACTCGCTATCGCACTGTATATTTCTTTCGTCAATCGTTCTTCATCCAACCTTTCCAAGTGACCAAACCATCGAAGCATGCCCTTTTCAATTTTAGTCACTACATCTTCTTTCAAACCACACTTCTCTCTGATGTTTTCATTACTTACTCTATCACACAGTTTCACACCACACATACTCCGCAAAGAGTTTATTTTCCATTTTTTATTTTTCTTTCTTTTTTTATGTTAAGTAGAAGGCACACGATTGCTCAGGCCACCTGATCGTAAGTGGGATCTGAGACCCATAGACATTTGAATTCTCAAGACTATGATTATAAGAGCTCAAATGCGTTGCCGACCCTGAGGACTAGGATGGAATGCCTCTATGTTAGTAATTTCAATAAATTCAAAATTATTATTGCGTTACAGTGCTTCAATTTTTTCCTTATGTCTTTGGGCTAGCTGTCACTGTCTCACTCGCACTTGCATCTGACAGTATATTTGTTTGTCATTCGTGATTCATAGAAAACCGAAGCTTGTTAAGATACATTAAGAAAACACAGGTCTGTACAGGGCCTCTATTCTGCTGCGTTGTAACGATACCGCGTTTGATGTGTTTAAACCGTTTATGGCTCGGTCGCCATTATTGTTAAAGACAGAAGAGTTATCAAAAGGTTGAAAAAAAACAAAACACGTCAAAGACGATATCGTTATTACCGTGTAGAATCCCAGCCCTGGGCCTCTATTATACTGCGTTATAACGATATCGCGATCGACGTGTTAAGAAATTGTTTATATCACAGTCGCCATTATTTTAAATGACATAAGAGTTATTAAAACATTGGCAATACGAAAACACGTCAAACACGATATCGTTTTAACGCAGTATAATAGAGGCCCTGGTAGTTCGTATTTTCGTCTCTTTTAAATACACAATCGTCGGACCTCTATTGCACCTGATTGTGAGTGGTGGTCATTGACAACGAAGTTCAGGGTAGTGTTTGACCACATTCAAGCTAAAGAATTTTGTTTCAAAACAAACACTTTTTTTTTTTGCATTTTCTCTTTTCAGTCAAGCGGTGTGACGAGGTCTCTATTCTACTCAAAAAACCGATATTGCTCTTGACATCTCATCGTATTATTGTTAACAGAAAGTTGCGTTCCACTCAACCCGTCAGTCCAGCTCTTTGTCTTTTGGAGCCTTTAGAATTTGAGACACATCGTCCTCGTTTTACCTTTTCAACGCCTTACGTCAACTACAAATGCGTCACTCACGACTCTTTTTAACTGTACCTGTGACATCAATAAGTGTCGGTGGCGCTTTAGGCACGACAGCTCGTGACTATTTTAGGCGTCGTTGGCGTTCAAAGTGTTCAATACAAAAACACAACAAAAGATTCACGCAGCTTCTATTAAATAGCAATCCGAATTTCAATCCCGTGGAATAATTCACATGACTAGCAAAAACCCCGCGGAATCCGGGCTTCCCGCATTAACTCTTGACGGAGCTTTTTATGTAAATGCTCAGCCCAAGGACAGCGGCGAGAGCTTTCTGAAGCGCCGGAGCTTTTGATGTGTTCTGTTTGTAATCGTAACTAATGGCTACTTTGCATAAAGCTGGGGTTGAGACGAAATGGTTTAGCAAATCTATGATTTTAAAAAATACTTTTGAAAAACGCAATTGTGCTCAGAGACCACTGGATGGAAGAGTAATCTTCAGACTACTTCGGACTTCAGTCCACGGATATTTGCCATCTCAAGATCATGCGATGCAATCAATAAATTAGAAATAAAGGTGAGGGGGGAATCTTACACAAATGGACCTACAATAATTAAGCTTATGGTTGTTATGTCACTCATATCCACATATCACTTGTGAAATTTATTTTGAATAGAATTACTTGCACACATTGACACAAAAAAACAAGACTCAGCATGATGCCTCGGCGTGGCGAGTCACGACCCACGACGCTGATTTTCAATGGCCATATAGCACTAATTAAAACACGCAACCAAAAAACTCAGTCGACATTTAACATGGTGAACGAACAATACCTAATACTAACTAAGAACTTTAAAATATAAACCGCCGAAAAGAACCGATTGTCACTAAGGACATTCAACTATGGAATTGTATGTCAACACTTATGCAGGGCCTATATTCAAATCGGTAAAAACACTAAAAACATATCGCCTCTGACATGTTCTGGTATCATTTTAACTCAGCCGCCATAACCATCTACTGGGTGTTGCCTGTAATAGGAGCAATAAATTGAGGGATCGTTTCTACTGTATAAACGTAGCAACATTTGTTCTACAACTTTTACAAAATATGTAATTTATTATTTGGGATTTTTTCAAACTAAATAGCATTTTCAATGTCCAATAGTCTAGTTGACATTTACTGTCAGCCTACAAACTTCGTAGTTTTCGCAATACATTGCTGGCTTGGAAAAACTAAATTCATTCATATTTAGTAAACAACAAGTTATTTTCAAAATTTGTAGAATAAATGTTGTTACGTTTGTGGTGTGGAAACAATCCCTAAATTTATTGCTCCTATTACAGGCAACACCCGGTATACTAATATTATAAAGCTGCAGAGTTTGTTTGTTTGCTTGAACGTGCTAATTTCAGGAACTAACGATCCGACTTGAAAAGTTAGATAGCCCATTTATTGAGGAAGACAATAGGCTATATATCATCACGCTAAAGCCAATAGGAGCGAAGTACCAATGAATAATGTTTCAAAATCGGGGCATTTTTGCCTTTTGAGAGCTTCCGCTACGTGCGCTTCGTAAACGGTTAAAGTTTCGCAAAAATCATGTATGACAGATTCCACGCGGACGAAATCACAGGCAGAAGCTAGTCGAGTATATAAGAGCTCTCGTAACGTTGACAATACGGTAACAGGTCAAACGCTAGGGTGATCTATCAAGACGTTGAGAAGACGGAATCACGTCATAAACAATAAGGTTTCCCAGTAGAATCTCAGCCCAGGGCCTGTGCCACTATTCTACTGCGTTATAACGATATCGCATTTGACGTATTTTAGAATCGTTTATGTCACAGTCACCATTATTGTAAATGATATAAAAGTTATCAAAACGTTGAAAAATCGGAAACACGTCAAAGACGATATCGTTATTACCGTGTAGAATCCCAGCCCTGTATTCTACTGGGGTAAAACCATATTGCCTTTGACGTGTTTCTGTATTGGCAACATTTTTATAGCTATTACTTAAATGACAGTAATGGCGGCCGAGTCAAAAACAATACTAGAACACGTAAAAGACAATATAGTTTTACCGAAGGTAGATAGAGGCCCTGGGCGTCTATTCTACTGCAATAAAATGATATCGCGTTTGACGAGTTTTAGTATCGCTTGTAGTAGAGAGGACAATAGAGAGATCTCTCTCCAGGCGGGTGTTGTGCCTGGGGACCGAAGTCCGTTTGGATGAAGTTGGAAGTGGTATATAAGTCAACCGACTGAAGAAACTTCGTTAGCGCGATGTAGCGCACTGTCAGATTTAGTTGCGTTGTCTGACGCTGGTGGCGCTAGCGAGTTGTTTGTTACAAGTTGTCACTAGATGTCGCTAGGTCGCCACACCAGCCCCCCTTTGAGACCGGAGGTTGATTGTGATGGATGACGTGAAGTCTGTGCGTTGAAAATGCCGCTTGCAAGTGCCAGTAGTAGTAGATGTCTCCAGTAGAGCTCAGAGCCGCGTTGGCGAGCGTAGCAGGAGAAGAGGGGTGGAGTGGAGAGTACACAGTGAGCCGTGTATCTGCTCCGTGAAGTACTCGTAGTAGGACGCAGTGAGTCGCGTTGCTGATTGAGAGTATTGTGCACACTGTAGACACCAGGCATGGAGATATATCAGAATGCTAGTGGTGCACAGTGTGGTTTGTCTGGCTTGCTGTGAGACTGCGTCATAGTGCTTGAAGGTCGTCAGGTTGCATAAATGTCCATTGTCGTGGGTCACCAATGTAGGTAGAGAGGACAATAGAGAGATCTCTCTCCAGGCGGGTGTTGTGCCTGGGGACCGAAGTCCGTTTGGATGAAGTTGGAAGTGGTATATAAGTCAACCGACTGAAGAAACTTCGTTAGCGCGATGTAGCGCACTGTCAGATTTAGTTGCGTTGTCTGACGCTGGTGGCGCTAGCGAGTTGTTTGTTACAAGTTGTCACTAGATGTCGCTAGGCCGCCACACCCGCCCGGTGCAGCGATAAGCGTGTGACGTCATCCATTGTCCCAGCCAGGGAAACGTACACGGCGGCCCGCTGCGCACCGCGAAGCCAGGGGTGCTCAACGTCAACACCTGCACGGTCGCTTTATATGTGTGGGACTGCTTGCATGATCACCACACCAACTCCGAGCTTATAACTCCGTCGCCATTACTGTCAAGTACAGTTGCCGGCAAACTTCTTGAACATGTGACCTTGGCTTTTCACAGTAAATTGAACTCTATTTATTTGCGCCAACCTTCCCCGACTACAAAACTCTATGTTCAAGAAGTATGTCGGCAACTACACACAAGAGTTATCTAAACGTTGACAATACGTAAACACGTCAAAGACGATATCGTTATTACCGTGTAGAATCTCAGCCTTAGTTAACTAATTGCATTAAGTAACTTAATTATTTCACAATCTTGTTTGACATTGGTGTGGCTATAAAGAGACCAGTGGTGCTAGACAAGTTGCATTCGACAATCGTTAGCGATTATGTTTCGATTGATAAATGTATGGAATTGACGTAAGCCACCGAGATAGTAACGTGACACTTACGTCAATTCCATATATTTTTCAATCGAAACATAATCGCTAGCGAGTGTCGAATACACCTTGTCTAGCCCCACTGATACGAAAGTCTTTATCTACTTTTGAAGTTGACTGTCACCAAACAGTTAAATCCCCCATACTCGCAACCACAAACCATGCTTTACTATATCTCCATCAAATAAAAAATACTAAACTTCAAAAGTGTACCTAACCCATTAAAGGATTAAATTAGAAAAGGTATCACAAACCTATACAAACATAAATAGCAACTAAAATTTTATGTTTTAAACAAAAGTGAATTTTCAACCGCCTCCAGTTGAACTCTGTTACAATTTGAACATTATTTTGCTAAACATAAAGTATTTTTTCCAATTACACCCTTTGAGTAAGATACGGGTTATTATGTTTTGGTTATAAATCAAAAAGGTGCGACTGAGAATAATTAAGGCGGGGTGAAAACCGAAAACATCGGGGCGTACAAATAATTAGAAGTAAACGCCTGTGAAATATGTTTGCAGATGTATTTATGTGCACAGTTAGTTTAAAATTAAAATTAAAATATCTTACAAGCAGCTGTAGCTACTTTACGAGTTTTCTTTATGAAATAAATACATAGAAAACATCCAAGACCCAGGAAAAAAAATCGCGTTTATCACACAAATATCAGCCACTGGGTTTTGAACCTAGGACCTGCTTCGGAGGCAGGGTCACTCCCAACTAGGCTAACGTGTCGTGAGTGTATAGACATTGCATTCTCAAGACTAGATTCTAAACTCGCAGATTCTTATTCGCAGGTAAGCTCTAAATCAGTAGCAGTAAGTTACAATTGATATTGTTTAGATACTCGTAGGTATAGTAAGTTTATGTAGCATGTACTAGTAATAGGTGTAGGTAATATTGTATTCTCACGCCTATTCCGTGCCGACAAGCTTTTTGTTTATTTAATAGCCTCCTAGTAAGGGTCTGGCTGAAAACCAGCGCTGCAGCGTTGACACGCTGGAGCAAAATGCTGAGTCCAGCCCCTTTTCAGGCATCACAGTACACACTTACTCTGTTGTATGTAATAATCTATGCCCTCTGTTGATTCTATTATTTAGTTACCCATTGAGTTGCTTTTGTACTTCTGTCACCATGCTCTGTGATGTCGAATAAAGATTTTGTCATTTGTCATTTGTCATTTAAACTGAAAGCTGCGGACGCGAGCACCATGCTATGGCAACTTAGTACATTAGTGGTGGTTCGCCACAATCGCCACCCGCCGGTGGCGCCATCTACCCTACTAGGCGAATAATATTTCATTATTGCATGGACTTGCCTAAAACTTTAGTGTTGCTGATGAATTAAAAAAAAAAAACATTCTTTAGGAACCATTAAATACTGAATAATAACACAAAAAAGAAAATTTATTTACTATTGTTATTTATAAAAATACATATGCTGTTTAAAAATGGCAGAAATTATTTTACATTGAAAATAATGACAACACAATAAGTTACCTGTCTGCCTTGACATTTTTTGTCATTGTCCAACAAATTTTTAATTTCACCTACAGGATAATTACAAAGAAAAAGAATAAGAATAAAAAAGATGTCTTTTAAGGTGTGCTGCGTGCCTGGCTGCTACAACCGGACTGTAGACGGTAATTCAAATGGATGGGTCAAACACAGATTCCAAAAGAATTCGGACAAAATTCAACGGGCAATTCACTAAGAATGGGCGTACTATTCATATGATAAATGTGAAAATGTGTCTGTCTCTCCGTCTGTTAGGATTCGCTGAACTGATTTTGATGAGTACAAAGTAATACTTACTTTTCATTTCCGATTTGTTTTGTAGTTCTCGAGGGAATAGCGATCGATATACGATATCTAATCTACATTAAATTTTGATTGTGTTCGTTCGTCTGATATGTTTTCATGGCTGAACCAGCTTTCTAGCATAGAATTTACTTAATACGTTCACTGTCCCCCTACAAAACGATCTGACAATGTCACAAGACCAATGTCCATTCAGTATGGGGATGTGAACCCATAGTGGAAGCACGGACTCCTGCAAAAAAAGGTGCATGACCCCACATTGGGGGCACCCGGACAGGGAACGTGTTAAATCACTCCCATAGTCGGGGCAGAGAGCATCGAGCTCTAATTTAGGCTGCGTGCTTCACCTCTGGCCATGACATACAGCCCTAGCGAGATAGACCATAGCGAGTAGCGATGTTCTACGCTGATCTACCTACTCGTAGTCGCAGGCTAAATCTAGTTATTACTTAACCGCAGATACATTTTAATTGAATAATATTTAACATACATAGCATACTTTATTCCAGAATATATATAAATATATTTTATACCTTCTTCGGGAATTGCGATATAAACGAGTGTTCTCCGAAATGCTCGGAAATGTTCACCTTAAGCTGCGGTCCTACAGTCCGTTTTTAAACAGATTAGGCTGCGTTCAACCAGGCCGACAGGCCGTTGGAAACTATGCATCTGGTGAGACCAGAAAAAAATACTAAACTCCATTAATTCACAGTTACTTTACTTTTTGAAACCACGATTGGACCTAGAAAACTAACTCCGAACATCCAAAAGCCAAACGCTCGTACAAGAAAACGTTCTCTCGAGTTAATTATAGTTTTAAAATGTCATAGACCTTTACAAACGACGTTTACGGCGTAAGTGTCTAAATTTTTAGGGTTCCGTAGTCAAACTAGGAACTCTTATAGTTTCGCCATGACCGTCCGTCCGTCCGTCCGTCCGCTGCCTAGCGCAGAGACTCTAAGTACTTGAAAGCTGAAATTTGGCATGAATATGCAAATTAGTCACGCCAACAAAGTGGTTCACTAAAATGTTAAATTAAATTTTTAAGGTACCTCCCCTAAACGTAACGTAGGGATGTATTTTTTTTCTTGTCTACCCCATAGTGTGGGGTATCGTTGGATAGGTAGGTCTTTCAAAAACATTCCGGGTTTGTGGACACAATTTTTTGATTAAGGGATTCATTTAGGAAATATTAAGCTTTAAAGCGCAAATTTTTGTTACTTTTAGTAACTTTAAAAAGAAAATTAATTATTACACTTGTTGATTTTTATGTTTGTAGTACTTAAAGTAGGTATAATATAACCCGGAGCGAAGCGAGGGCGGGTCATTGATATATTATAAATTCGTCTGCCTATCTGTCTGTCTGATGTTAATAATAGTTCTGATGTTATTAAAACGACCTGGAAAATAATTAATGAAGAAACAGGTCGCCGAAAAAAGAACATTAACGACTATCGTTTAAAAGTAGATGGTAAAATAATAGATTCCAATCCAGATATCGCAATTGAATTTGAAAAGTTTTTTACCGATATACCAGTGTCCACGACTAAGTGCTTGAACTCTTCGCCTGCGTCTGCCATTGTACTTTTAGAAGATAACGTGCCTGAATGCAGTATATACTTTGAATTCAAGCGCGTTACTGCCTTGGATGTAATTAAGGCATTCAACTCAATCAATATAAAGAAAACCAGTGACCTTTGGGGAGTGTCGGTCCATGTACTCAAATCCTTAATTGAAGTCATAGCATCTGACTTAATGGTCGTATTTAATCACTGTGTTGATTGTGGTGAGTTTCCTGATCTTATGAAACATAGTAAGATAATTCCATTATTCAAAACGGGTAGTACTTTTGACCCCACAAATTTTAGACCAATATCCATACTACCCACTTTCAGTAAAATATTTGAGAAATTGATTTTGTCACAGTTAGCGGAACATTTTCGGTATAATAATTTATTACACAATAAACAATTTGGTTTTACTCGGGGTCGCTCGACAACCGAAGCTGGTGTTGAGTTGATTAAAAACATTTTTAATGCCTGGGAAGGGTCACAGGATGCTTTAGGTATTTTTTGTGATTTGTCCAAGGCCTTCGATTGCGTTAACCATGACACATTGATCAGGAAACTACACCACTATGGAGTTAGAGGTACTGCGCTAAACTTAATAAAAACGTACTTATACGGGAGAATACAAAGGGTAGACGTGAATGGAGTACGATCACCTGGGTCATTGGTCTCAATGGGCGTACCACAGGGCTCAATATTGGGTCCATTTTTATTCCTCATCTACATAAATGACTTACCTTACCTTATAAAGGACAACCATGATATAGTATTGTTTGCTGATGATACGTCACTTGTGTTCAAAGTTAAACGACAACAGCAGTTTAATGTCGATGTAAACAATGCTATATCAAAAGTAGTCGATTGGTTTAGTGTTAATAATTTATTACTGAATGAAAAAAAGACGAAATGTATAAAGTTCATGACTACTAATGTGAAAAATAGTCAAACTACTGTAACTATTAAAAATGACAAACTAGACCTAGTTAATGATACAGTGTTTCTTGGTATAACGTTAGACTCCAAGCTCCAATGGGGTCCTCATCTTGCTGGATTGGCGGGTAGACTCAGTTCTGCAGTTTTTGCAGTTAATAAGATTCGGCAATTAATAGACTTAGATACCGCTCGATTAGTTTATTTTAGTTACTTCCATAGTATTATGTCATATGGTATTTTACTGTGGGGTAGTGCTGCTGATGTAAATAGCATCTTTGTTCTGCAGAAGAGGGCTATTCGTGCTGTCTACAAGATGGGCCAGAGAGACTCGCTTAGAGATAAGTTTAAAGAAATTAATATATTGACCATGCACAGTCAATACATTTATGAAAACATTATTTATGTTCATAAAAACATCGCTAAATTTAGAAAGAACTGTGACATACATAATGTTAATACCAGAAATAAATATAAGCTCGCAGTGCCCTTCACGCGGCTCCATAAAATAAAAAACTCTTTTATGGGTAATTGTATTAGGTTCTATAATAAGCTCCCAAGTAATGTTACTGAACTATCAGTAAATAAATTTAAGAGTTACGTTAAGCGTAAACTAATTTCTAAAGCATATTATTGTATTAAAGACTATATTAATGATAACAATGCTTGGGACTGAATTGCTTGTAATAAAATGTTTAGTCCTTACGACAAAAGGTTGCGAACGTCGAAAAAAAAAAAAGACATCCGACAGAGTTTCTTACAGGTTCTTCTCTGATCGGTCGCGATTTGAACCTGCAGTCAATTTAGGCTAAGTCGCTACTATGACGTTTCAAAAGAGTTTATTATTTGTAAACCTACTTGAATAAAGATTATTCTGATTCTGATTCTGATTCTGTCTGTCTGTCTGTCTGTCTGTCTGTCCGTCCGTCCGTCCGTCTGTCCGTCTGTCCGTCTGTCCGTCTGTCCGTCTGTCCGTCTGTCCGTCCTTCCGTCTGTCCGTCCGTCCGTCCATCCGTCCGTCTGTCCGTCCGTCCGTCCGTCTGTCTGTCTGTCTGTCTGTCTGTCTGTCTATCTATCTGATGTCAAGACTAATGATGGCATTAGTGACAAAAGAAGGGTTATATTATTTTCTTCACAACACCGTGTGATGCACAGGGTGTTTTTTTGGTCGACAACTTCCAAAGCAGGAGAGATAGTACAATTAATGCTGAATCCGAATATCTTATTAAAAAATTAAAAAACCTAAGGAAGTCAGAGAAATAGCATTTTCAATTATTCCCATTATTTTTCTTAATTGTGGTTACCATGCGTCGTGTTTACCGAGATTTTAATGACGTAATCCCCGTGCACAATGTTATGATTCATCTTTCCCTTCATACTTGTTACGGGCTTAGGACCGTCAAAGATTACAAACACGGTTTAGGTTAAAAAATTGTAGATTATTGTTGTTAAAAATCGTTCTGAAATGGCATTTAACTACAGATAACGGTATGGATTACAAAACCGCAAGAGTTTTCTTTGGCGTTTTGCCTGAATTGGAGAATAGCCTGCTTAAAACCCACTGCAAGCCCACTTTGGCCTCTTCCTTGAGCATGGCGTGGCGTTTCAAAAGTACCCCACTCGTAATAGGTTGCTAACGATAGACCTTACAGTGTAGCGCGTAATGGCCTGCCGATTAGGAAATCGTTCAGTCCAAATCCTAACGGTGTTAGCAATGTTTTGACTACTCACAAAGTAAATGTTCACAACATCAAACATTTCACGATCGTCCAGAAGTATTTTTTTCTCGCCGAGCCTTTTTTTTATCAATTAGTATAATAAAAAAATTGTTGTAACACGTTACTTAACAAGCACTCGCTTCGACACAAACACGGAACTGACGTCGCTTGCGCAGTTTTGTGAGGGTAGTAACAAACAATAACATCGTGACGATAAGCGGCCTACCCCCTTCGTAGCTACAGAAACGAGAGGTGATATATAAAAATTATATTTTTTTTGAGCTCAGAAACATGAATATAACCCCTATTGTGGAAGTTGCTGACCAAAAAAACACCCTGTATTATATATAGCTATGAAAAAAACATTACGTGTAGGTAGGTAGATAAAACACTATCATTTGGGGCACCGTTTTGGATGAATTGAACTCTAAAAGTGCCATTTTCGCTAGAGTTATTGTCTCCACTCCGTACAGCCAAAACTGTAAGTACTAAAATTATGAAAAAAGTCTTAAGAAAGCACGTAACGAAAGGTAAAGACACCAGTAGTCGACAAAGGACCAATGTTCGACATTGATTCTTACTCAAAGAAGATAAGAGTTATTCATTTGTTTTGCAACAATCAATTTCCCTATGATCTTAGAATTAAAAGCTTCTGTCGATTATTGGTGCATGTCAGCTAAAAGTGTCGAACATTGGTGTTGTTACCTAATTTAAGTAGATTGAATCGGTTCTTGAGATACAGGCAACTAAAGTGTTTATACCAACTAAACACCTAAGAGATCATCAAAGAGCTTCAAATAGAAAAGACCGTTAGTTTTGTTGTGTTTGTAGTAACGGCGTCGGAACCCTACAGTGAGCGTGCTCCAAATTGTATGGAGATAATTTGAACGGATAGGATTGTCACAGGGTTACAACAAGGACCGGTGCACGATTGTATTGTGATTTTGCCTTGGACAAGCCGAATAAGAAAATTAGACGACACGCTTAGTCCAGTTGGTAGTTAAGCGACACTACCTACCTACAGTAGGTAGTCCAGTAACTGGACAGGCAGGCAATAGGCAGAAGCTTACAAAGCTTGCGATCCCGGGTTCGATTCCCTATATAAGGTTATAATTATGTGTGTGACGAGCGCGACTATTTGTTTTCGAGTCTAGAATATCTTACCACGGATGCAAAAGGCCTGATGGTAAGTGGGGCATTATATAAGTTTACTTACTGAAATAGATTCTTGGAACTGTAATTAAGATACGTTCTCACGTAAAGAACTTTCTGACCATCACCTTTACCTTTCAGTATATTATGCGGTGTTATTTGATTACATATAATTATGTAGTTATGTATGTAAACACTTTACAGTACAAAAATTGAAAGAATAAAAAAAAAGCGGCCAAGTGCGAGTCGGACTCGCCCATGAAGGGTTCCGTAGCAGCAAGTAACATAATATAAAAGTTCGTTGTAGCTTTGATCAATGTTTTTATGACGTATTAAAAAAAAACTACTTACTAGATCTCGTTCAAACCAATTTTCGGTGGAAGTTTGCATGGTAATGTACATCATATATTATTTTTACATTTATCATTCCCTTATTTTAGAAGTTACGGGGGGGGGGACACACATTTTTCCACTTTGGAAGCGTCTCTCGCGCAAACTATTCAGTTTAGAAAAAAATTATAATAGAAACCTCAATATCATTTTTGAATACCTATCCATAGATACCCCACACGTATGAGTTTGATGAAAAAAAAATTTTTGAGTTTCAGTTCTAAGTATGGGGAACCCCAAAAATTTATTGTTTTTTTTCTATTTTTGTATGAAAATCTTAATGCGGTTCACCGAATACATCTACTTACCAAGTTTCCACAGTATAGCTCTTATAGTTACGGAATAAAGTGGCTGTGACATACGGACGGACAGACGGACAGACATGACGAATCTATAAGGGTTCCGTTTTTTGCCATTTGGCTACGGAACCCTAAAAAAGGCTGAAAATACATATACGATTTTAATTATGTAAGACTTACTAAACCTATACGTACGAGTGTGTTATACCTAAAGCCAATAAACAATTACGTATATAGGAGTATTTATTTTATGCTTTTTATCAGTCTAGTCCGTCTATCAGTCTGCCCGTCTTTGATCTGTTGGTCTGTCCGTCTGTGCGTCTATACATCAAGCCCCTTTTTCTCTGAAATAGCTGAAACCACCGGAATTAAATTTAAAACAGGTGTAGTATTTAGTAATCCTCATGATGCCTAAATCATTAGGTAATTATTTATTTACTTATATTGATTATTCATTAATAAGAATAGTTACGGCACCGAAAACAAATTGCTAGATACTCATTAGAACGGTATCATCTATACGCTCTTAAGTAATGTAGGATTATCGTTTTTAGAGTTCCGTAGACAAACTAGGAACCTTTATAGTTTCGCCATGTCTGTCCGTCCGCAGCCTAGCTCAGAGACTCTCAGTGCTAGAAAGCTGTAATTTGGCATGAATATACAAATATTAGTCACGCTAACAAAATAAGAAGATATAATTTTGAAATAAAAATGGTTTATTCCCATTTTTTACTATTTTAGTCCATGGAAGAGTGTTTATATTTTGTACTTCGATTTCCTTATTCAAATTTGTAAGACCATCATTTACTATCTTTATATCATTTTATGTATCCCAGATGATTATATATTTATTTTAGGTTTTTCTGGCATGGAATTGTTTTTGCATGTTTTATATCTATGCAGTTGGTGCTTTGTCTTGGGTAAGAAAGAGTGTTACTTTTATTTTCAGCTTAAATATCTTTGTTTCTTTTTATAAGACCATAATTTACTTGCTTATTAGCATGTAACGTATATTAAATGAAATACGAAATAAATATTAATTTTAGGTCCTATTTGGCACCGGATCGTTCCGGGGGCGCCGATGGCAGTGTAAAACGAAAAAGTTGTTGTGGTGGTTGCTGCTCACATTGGTTGCCTGCGAGTATGAAATCCTGGCGCCTCTGTATTTACTATTTCAATCAATGGAAGAGTGTTCCTATTATGTTAAATGGAAATATCCTTACTGCAATTTGTTAGACCATCATTACCTACCTTAATATCAAGTTATGTATCCTAGATGAAATAACTTAATTGATTGTTTACTTTTAGGTAATTTCCTGGCATGGGGCTCTCTTTGCATGCTTTAAAGGGTACAAGAACTACAAGAGACCCGTGCAGTTGGCGCATTGTCTTGTACAAGAAAGAGTGTTCCTTTTATTTTGCGCTTAAATATCTTTGATTCAATTTGTAAGATCATTATTTTGTGGCTTATGAACAAGTCACGTATCAAAAATGAAATAAAACATAAAAAAACAACTATTTTTAGGTCCTTTGTTTTGGCACGGGATGGTTCCTGCGGCGCCGATGGCAGTGTAAAACGAGAAAGTCGTTGTGGTGGTTGCTGCTCACATTGGTTGCCTGCGAGTATTAAACTCTAGTGCCTCTGTATTTTACTAAACACTTCATTCAATGGAATAGTGCTCCTATGATGTTGAACTAAAATTTCCTTATTCTATTATGTAAGACAATTCTTTACTTACATAATACTTACCATGTTATGTCCAAATGTTTTTATTTTTTTATAAATTTTATGTGTTTTCTTGCGTGGGATGGACTTGGCATGTCTTAGAGGGTGGTTAGTATACGTTGTGTTTATTCCAAGCAAGAGCGCTTCCATTATATTTAACGCTTAAAACATTATTATTTGTAAAATTTGGCTAAGTACCTTATAAATAATCATTGCATGTGTTCCACACAGGAGTAACTCAAAAAACACCCATTTTAATTTTAGGTTTATTTCTGGCTTAAGTTTGTCTCGGTAGCGACAGCAACGGGTGCAGATCGAGAGACTCGTGGTGGTGGTTGCTGCTGACCTTGGTTTCCGGTATTCCTAGTGCCTCTGTATACTATTTGCATACAGGTGGCTTTCCAAACATAGGTAATGTTCATCTCTTATTGTTTAACTATTTACTGTTACATGAATTTTAGGATACCTACATAACACGCTTGCAATCGGTTTTGTGTTTACTTAGCTCAGTGTAAGGGAAAGTAATTTGCTCGTTTTGAGATTGGAAACAGAAATGAAACAGAAATGAATAGCACTATCAAACATAGGTAATAGGAATGGCCTGAGGGCCGATTACGTTAAACCAGCCAAGTATGTTTAGTAAACTATTTTTTTTAGTAGGGAGTAGACCTTTGTGCCCGATCAACTGATTGATTTCTATTCTTTTTTTAACAGAATGGTAAAAAAAAACGTTTAATGAGACATATCTAAATCTTGTGTACCTACTTTTTATTACCTACTCACTATAGCAACGTCCCTTTGCTTAATTTATTTCACAAAAAACGGTAACTTCATTTCGCAGGTGGCAGCCGAGTGACTATTTTCTGCTAGTTGAAAAAGTCTGGCAGAAACTCCTTTTAACAAAGCTTTATCTTACCTTTTCTTTCTTTCTTTGATAATAATGACTTGAAACATTTGGCCTGACCTGTGGCTTTAAATGTTTTAACAGACGGCAGGAGTGGTTTTGGTCTTTTATGATATGAATTGCCGGACTCGTGTTATCTATTTAAATTGGTATATTGCGTTAATGGGGCAAGCTATACTATGGATCTTGACCTGTTTCCTGGTTCTGGATTAGCCTGCCTTTTGAATCTGGTTGGTGAAGAAGTAACATGATCAAAATCTCACTTCTGACACCAAGTTAAATAATGTATATCGGGTAGGTCTGAGAATCGGCCAACATCTATTTTTCATACCCCTAAGTCATGTAAAAAAAAATGCAGCGGGCAAAGCCCCTGCCCGGTCGCTAGTTATAGATAAAGTGGTGTAAAAGCACTCGAAAATTTAATAATATTACTTTAGAATTGTTAACATTCGTCCGGAAACTATTTGAAAACACAGAATTTTATTTTAGGCTTCTCAACGGCATGCGATTTAGTTTTTCTCGAAGGCGTCGATGGTGGTGAACAAGAAAGTTGTTGTAGTGGATGCTGCATATATTGGCTGCGGGTATTCAACGCTAGTGCCGTAAATTTGCGTCGCTGGCTTTAAAATACAGGTAAAGTTTAAGCTCATATCAAACATCTCAAGCTCACGGTAAAAAACCCTAAAATTCAATTCAAATACATTTATTTCAGATTTCTCCATATGTTGTGGTAACAATTGTGATTTGTCCTTATGATTATGTTAGTAAGAGTATAGTTATAATAAATTAGCAAAAAATACGAAAAGAACCAATTAAATTAAATTAAATTTTAAATTTGCCACTACTTAGACACTCGACACGAACCTATTATGTAGTTTAGTCCCGTGTCCAAGTAAGTATAGGGCCATCCTCCCTATCAGTAGCGGTGCATGGCCAACGTACAAGCCACGTATAGGCAGCATAAAGTTCTATGTTTTGTCTCTAGGGACTTAAGTAGGTACGTAATTCTTTTAATTTCCTTGGAAAACTACATACAGCAAACTAAATGTTTGTCATGTCGTCGTAGAGCGCGGTGGCTTGGTCTTCGTTTTGGAAAGGTGTCTATCCGTATTTAGATGATACATTTTAATGTTAAAATAAACTTTGTCAGTCTGTCTGTTGGTTAAGTTTTAAACCGCTGAACCGATTTAGATGAAAATTGGGGATAGTTTGAGTTCCAGGGAAGAACATAGGGGTACTTTTATCCCGGGATTTAACAGTTTCTGAGGGAATAGCGAGAAACGACTTCTATGCGGACGAAGTCGCGGGCAACGGCTATTACTTAGTGTATAATATGACCACAAAGATAACTGTTTGTGTAGTTGCCTCATTCTACATTTGAGTGACGGGTAGTAAATGTGTGGATGTAATTTTAAATTTTCTCGACTTATTTTATTGCATTGAAAGGGAAAAATAAATTTTCTAGATTAAACGCTTTAATGACACACTATGATACCTACTCGTACCACTATCATAAGGGTAACGTTTCAAAATTGTACCTAAAAAGGAATCATTATAGGAAGACTCCGATATCTGGATTGTCACATAAATTTTTAGAATCGACCGTAAACTCGTTACCATCCTAATGACTTTGCGCAATCAAATATAAAATAACTAAAGGACTGATAATAATAATAGTAGTAATTATAATTTGGTTTTATTATTTCTAGGTTACAAGAGATTCTTGGAGGAGGTGTTGTGTCCAGAGCAAGGAAGGATGACCCAGTTATAACTAGAACACTTATTTAGACAATGATCCTGTCTGGTATAATCCGTGAAAAAGAAAATATTGACATTATGACCTGCAGTGAAGACCTGCTGTAGGTACTTCCGTTATGTAACGGGTGTTAGAGCAAAACAGTGAGTGGCGCCTCCCTTATGATGAAGATGAAGCGAAATACCCAACTCAAAGAACACCATGGCTGATCATCATAAAAAACAATATTTCTAAGATTAGTGAGTCTTTGTTTAAAAAGAGTTTATTGTCATTATTTTATAGACTTGGCCTTGACGCCGCCTTCCAAGCATCAATTAGCGAAATGTATTGGCCAACGTCGTGAAAATCAATGGTCTTGTTCCGGGAATGTCAAGCTGAAAAATAATTGACCGTTTGAGAAAGGGTTCATAGGATTGCAACCAATAATCAAAATGAAAAAATAATTAAATAAAACTATGGATAACACAGACAAAACAAGCAGGTCCTGTTTAAAAGATAGAAGCAATTTAAATGGGAAAGAGGAAAATTAACACGAAAAGGGGAAAATTCTAATAATACTAAGAAACCATATTATATTCTTTACATGGTGCACTCGTACAATATTGTGGACAATTATATAAATTCGACTCATTTCAAAGAAAAGGGAGGCATGAAAATATCAGCGGTATTACTTACATACCTATCTACCTACTCACGAAATTAATCCTGAAGAAAGGAACGGAATTTCGAGTAAATGAAAATAAAAGCTACGGTGCAGTTATAAGTTACTTACAAGTATGAAATAACAGTGGAGTAAGATTTGTAAGATAGGGGAAGTGGAACTTTTGTTAAATACATTGGAAACAGCCAGAAGGGGTCGATTTTTGAATCACATGAATTTATTGCCTAAGCACACCAAAATGGCCGAGAATTACTGATTTGTTTATGTATATATTTTTGAAGGTCACGCCTGTCCTAATAACGAGTCCATCCAACCCACTCGTAAAGGGGGTCGCCGCCCCATCAGTTATTGTTTCTTCTTCTTTTAATTTAAGAGCCCTGCTGCTCTTGTCGGTGGAGTAATTTCCATTCAATCTTCTCTTTTCTCTGACAGCTCCTTCACCTCTCTTTACAAACGACACGTAGTTTCTCCTTCGTCTTGCTCTATCACTCTTTCCTTCAATCTTTACCTCTTTAATGTTTTTGGTTTGGTTATAATGTATAATGGTTTTATTTTTGAAACCGTAATTTTTTCAGAATTGTTATGAAACAAACCTAACCTAACCAAACGGGCTCTACGTAATGGCCTTTTAAAAATTCCTAAAAGTATTCGGTTTCAGAAATAAAACCATTATACAGGGTAGAAAAAATCTATGGGCCCTGGAGGGGAACTACCTAACTACTGCCTAAAATGTCCTAACTAAATCCTTTAGTTAGGTCATTTTACTGAAAGCAAACATACCTTTATTTTTTAAAGAAATATATCTGTAATCAACGGTCTTCTGAAATTAGCTTGTCTCACCCGGGAATCGAACCAACTAAAAATAAAAAATAAACTATTTTCGTAATATCTCCATTTTATTATTCGAATCGGTGGGATTATTGTTAAAAAAGTGAAAACTAATATTAATTTTATTTTATCATCAATACGAAGAACACATAAACATGAAACGTTTTTATAACGTAGACGGATATTAAGAAGAGAAAAGAATCTTAATAATTTAACTGATAAGTTGCTCGAAATGATCCCCTCGTTCCGGATACACAAACTTACTATTTAAATTGAAATTCATTTCGTGTAGCCAGCCCTCTGCAAAGTGTTGTGGTGTTTGCTCCCAATAACATTTTCTACCGCAACCCTTACTTCTTGTAAATGAACAGTACTAGGTATTATTAATAAAGAACTTGTAATAAATATTCAATTTGATGGGTATCTCGTACAACAGATGAGTGTAAGGTGAAATGTTTATTGGATAAATTTTATCCTGTATAATAATGCTCCCAATTCGTCTAAAAAAATAGCGCGAGTTTGTTTTTTAAATTTTAGTTGGTTCGATTCCCGGTTGAGGCAGGTGAATTTTAAAAGATCTTTGAATGTAGTTATGTTTCTTTTAAAAAATAAAGGAATGTTTCCTTTTAGTAAAGTGAGCTAACTTAATAATTTAAGGTAGATCCCCTCCAGGGCCCATACATTTTTTCCACCCAGTATATTATGAACATTATGTATTATGACCCATTAGGTATTTTGAACTCTATATATTATGATACGATCCCTTTTAATAAGCATGTCGTGCTGCAATAAATGGCCAATCATCCCAATTCTTCTGGATCTCCACACACTCCAATATCCTTCTCTTCTCTTTTACTCTCGCCAATACCTCTTGATTGGATACCATCTCCGTTCTACCAATGCCTTCCATCCTTCTCCAGCACCACAGCTCAATCGCCTCCCGCCTCTCTCTATCCCCCTGTATTAGAGTCCAGTCCACGCCTCGGTTGCATATAGTGCAATACTCCATCTGCATGACATTATGTCCATTAAATTTTACTGCCTGTACATTATCATTTTTGACTTTATTAATGGGACTTTATATAAATACTAGCGACCCGCCCTCGCTTCGCTCCGGATTAAAGTATTATACATATAAACCTTCCTCTTCAATTACTGTATCTATTAAAAAAACCGCATCAAAATCCGTTGCGTAGTTTTAAAGATTTAAGCATACATAGGGATATAGGGACAGAAAAAGCGAATTTGTTTTATACTATGTAGTGATATAAAAATTAAAATGCTGAAATCGTGCAACCCTGTCTCACTCCTTAGCTCATCCTTGCTTTTCCTGGTTTTTCCCCGATATTCATAACCGTTTCCTGATATTTGTACAATGCCATGATAATCCACCTATCACTATAATCTATTCTAGCTTGCCTAGTGTTCCCATCATCTTTCTTCAATCAACTCTATCAAAGGCTTTTTCCAAATCAAGAAGCTATATACTTATGTGCCCAAATCCATCCTTTTGTCAGCTATCGTTCGTAAAGCCAATATAGCTTCTCTTGTGCCCTTGTTTCTACCGAATCCATATTGGTCTTCGCCAATTAATTCTTCTGCTTTATTTCGCAATCGGTTTTGTATAATTTTCAGCAAGATTTTCGATGCTTATGAGATCAGACTGAGTGTTCATGTTCTTCCCATTTTCAAGAGTTTAGCTCCTTTGACAAATTTACTTTAAAATCTTTTGGCACCCATTATTTTTTACAAAAGTCAAATAATCACAAGTGGCATTCAAAAATCGACTCTCTGGGGGGCAATTTTTAAAGCTCACCGACCAAAAAGGACTAACTTTGAAATCATTTTGCGCAACGGGTTACCTAATGATTCGCCGACAATTATTTGGCAGATTATTGATTGGCAGACAACGTTTCGCCGAGTAACGGTACGCCGATGGATTTGTTCGTAGATGTATTGTTTCGCAGACTAACGTTTCGTAACTCAACCTTTAGCAGCTGTTTTAGTTGGCTTATGAGTCAGTAACCTGAACCACTATTGGCAGAAATTCGTTAAGCCTATTAATCACTACACATTTTGAATGTTTGCTCGAACAACTGTTCGCTTTTAAACGGTTCAACTATTATTCATCATCATATTAACTGTTTGCCACATTTTCGTTTTGCACTGGGAATGGCATCAAATACTGCGAATGTGTCTGGATTACGCTATGACATCATTGGTGGTTTTATATGCCGTGTAATAAACACTGATTAGTGGCGGTATAAATTCTTCGTGATTTCCTTATGTACCCGCATAAGTTTTGATGTTATTATTGTTGTCATTTAGTCAAGTTACGATGAACCTTAGTATCATTTGCCCTAAGTAACTGCTCGGTTTATTAATAATTTATCTATTTTTAAATTGACTTTGTTGTGTTTGTTATTTACTGAGATAAAAAAAAAATAACCTCGGAGCTTGGCTCCCGCCTTGACCTTCTAACCTAACCTATCCGAGTCGGATCTGCCCTGATTAGTCTTCCATAAAAATGCAACAGTTGTACAGTTACTTAACTGAAAAATGCCGAAACCAAAATCGACTGAACCTTAAATCTACTAAACAATAATGATGCCATGTCACATCTCTGCTTATATCATGTATCGACGAACAGTTGTTCGGTAAAATGAAACAATTACGAAATAAACAATCGACTAAACGTAACTCTGCGTATCGCTTTACTGTCTACCGACTATTCGGCGAAGCAAATAATAGGCGTAACGAAATTATACCAAACGTTACTCGGCCAAAAGAAAGGTCTGCCAATAGTTGTCTGCGAAACGAAAATCTGCGTAATTAAACTAGGCGAAGCGACAGGTCACCTTTTTTGCACAACGATTTAATCGGCGGGGGGCCCACCTTTTGGATTTTATATGATAAAGGCGTTATGATAAATTAATCAAATCCGAAATGTGGGCCCGCTCGTAGATTAAATCGCTCCATAAATTGATTTAAAAATTTGTCATTTTTCGTCGATGTGCTGATTTCTGATTGTCACCATTCTCTATTTTCAGTTTTGTATTTGTAATTATCATAATGTTTAGCTTAGACAATTGCTGAGGTGTAAAAGTTATCATGCAAATAGGATAGATGTGTTTTTTTTATTATTTGGGACAAGCTTGCACTGCAAAAGTCGGATATAAAAGTCAACGTCCAACATTCCCTGCCGTAGACTCAATTCACCTGGGTTAATTCACCTGGATGAACTAAGTGCACTAATTAGTAGATTTGAATACCCATAGGTGATTTGATGTTAATTAAGTACACTAATTTTTAGACTTAAATACCCTGACGCTTGTAAATAGTACTCTTTTTCTACTTTATACACCCAACAGGTGAATCAAGTATACTTAAAGTGTACTTTATGCTCCACTTCCCAGCGATAGGTGCATTAGGTATACCCTTTGTCTACTTAATACATCTAATGATTCTATATGCGATTTTTTCACACAGGTTTCTGCAGGCCTAATATGGTCGGGTTTATCGACGCAATAAAGTGTGGATAAAACAACCGTCACTCTCGCACTTACCAACTTGTTAGAAAAAGATGATTGTTTTGTCCACATTTTATCACGTTGATAAATGCGAGTATAATAGCCTCTGGCCACTTAAACAACCAAGATAAATTAAAGTACATATAATTATTAAATGACATTTAGTAAATTTCAATTTATGGACATATCTTATCGTAACATCTCTAAAAAATGACCCACACTAATGTCCCCATATAACAATTCCATTTGAGCGTCTTGGATTATTTTATCGTTGATTTGACTACTGAATTTACGTAGATTTGGTTGCCGTTTTGTACAAGAGTCTTTTTTAAAAGCTGCTATTACGTCTAGAATATTTTTATTATATCTTTTGATGCTTTTGTTTAACTTTCCATGCCAGCCTTCAACAAAATTATTTGTACGGTGCCTCTCACCGAACACGCACCATTCTTCAATGAGGTTTGACTTCATCCATTGATTTTTAAAGTACTTTAAAAAAGGTTGCAGGTGTTCAAATTTTGCAAACTGGCTCTGGACATATTGCCAGCCATCAATAATTTTATATTTAGGCAAAAGTGCTGAACTTCGGCACAGAAATACGCAGCGGCGGTTATTTTTGTCTTTAAACAATTGTAACTGTTTCGCTGTTCTCTTCAAGCTCTCCTGGAAATGGTAATAACAGCCTTTTACAGAGACTGTCGGAAAAACGGTAGCAATGCCTTTCATGGCACTTTTTTCAAAATCACACGTATATTTCTGTGGATTCCACCCGGGTATTCTTGATTTAATCATTTGGAACTAAATTTGATACGATAAGGTGCTTCTTCTATTCATCAGAGCATAAACAAGTGGCGATATATTAGTAGTTTTAGAGCCACTACCACAATCTCCGTAGATAGTATAAATTTGGGTAAACGGTGGTACGCATGCCGTAAAAGTCCCATCTCCAAAAAAATGTTTCAAACCCTCCATTAGAGTCATAGCTTTTTTTGAACAGAATATAATTATTATTTCGTCAGTATCATAATAATCAGCTAGCATAAAATCTTCAATTTTTTTTGGAATCACAATTTTGCCAACATCTTTAAAATATGCGACCTTACGGACACCTAGACATTTATTTCGTTTTCTGTATAACCCAGCTTTAACATCATCTAGAGGTGGTACGTCGCATACGAGATCGTATCCATTATCTTTTAAAGATTCTTGGGCTGCTTCATACAACTTAGGTATTGGTTCGTCTGTCGTGCAGATTTTGTCCTTACAAAGTTGCAATTGCTCAGCCCACACATTTTTGGCTGGATCGGGCACACAGCACGTTTCGTGCAAAACATTCTTGATTATTTCTTCATTCTAAAAGTAAGAAAAACATAATAGAGAACAACTAAGCTAGGTTTAAACTACTTATAGCCGCATAGCATACAAACTCGGTAACGATAAACATACCTACTTATATAGAGAAATACATACTTAAATACATAAATAGAAAACATCCATGACTCAGGAAGAAATACTCGCACTCATCATACAAGTATTTTCCCATACCGGGATTCGAATCCGGGACCGCTAGTTTTGTAGGCAGGGTCATTACACTCATTACCAACTAGGCTACCCGCGTCGCCGTCAATAACTTCGGGCAATAGCTACAATCAATAAAATAGTTACACGGATAAAACCCCCTGACATTACATAACACAAATACAATACCTGTATAGTAATATAACCACTACACTTCCTGTTGCAACATCGCCACCAAATTGCACCACTGGCGTATTTTTTTTTTTTGTAAAATTGTCGGCCTTCGTTTAATAGGACTACACCTCGCCCTCTTTTTATAAATGTAAATTCATTCATAACTGATTCTTGACGACAATCCACAAGCAGACAGTAATGAAAGACAATAAATGACATTTATTAATTATAATGTACCTACTTCACTTTATCTTGGTTGTTTAAGTGGCCAGGAACCAAAATGCGAAAAGATCGCATATCGAATCATTGCACTAATGCACTATCGCTGGAATTGGAGCATCAAGTACACTTTTAATACCTATACTGGATTCACCTGTTGGGTGTATAGAATAGACGAAGAGTATACCTGAGTCTTGGATGTTTTCTATGTATTTAAGTATATATTTCTCTATATAAGTAAGTTTATCGTTGTCTAGTACCCATAGCACAAGCCTATTTAGGGCTTAATTTGGGACTAGGTCAATTTGTGTGACATTGTCCCGTGATATTATTATTATTATTATTATTATTATTAATGCACCTATCGCTGGAATTGGAGCATCAAGTACACTTTTAGTATACTGGATTCACCAAGGTGAATTATGTATACTGATAATAAAACATTGTACTTTTAAAAACAATACTGGTGAATTACGTCTACTAATCAGTGCACTTAGTTCATCCAGGTGAATTAACCCAGGTGAATTGAGTCTACGGCAGGCAACATTCTTAGTAAGCATTGAAAATGCCCCTTACAAATTGATACCCAACCATGACGCCAACCTTAAGTAAATATTGTGCTAAATGAATGGAAAAAATGAAGTAATTTATAATCATAGTCGTAAAAAAGTGACCCATCTAAAAATAGGCTTAATAACAAAGCTCAATTTTCGGAACCTTAAGGTCTGACGTCCGTAACTATTTTTTCACTTTATGTTAATTTCTAGATTTACAATCTCTATTACTAGAGTAGGTTTACATGTTCAATATGGGTCATCATCACAATTATGCTAATTTGTATTGAAAACGTATCTTCATTAAATTGTTACTCAAATTATGTTATTGTTATGGATTTTGCAAATACTTTTAATGCGAATACAAATACTTTTGTACCTACTAGGTTTAAACACAATAAACTTCAATGTAATAAATGATTTATTTACATTTTCATATGTTTACATGACGTGTAATTAGTTGCATTCCTCGAAATCTCAAAATAAGTACGCTGCGACCTCATCTGGGGATTTAAAAAATATTCGTGTTAAAAGTAGTTAAGACGTTGTTGTAAAGTATCTTTCTTTCTTTGTTAAAAATGAGATGCCAGTAGATACGGCCGCAGCATAAGGAAGACCCATTAAATATATGATCCTTACAGAGAGAATTAGTTATATAAGCTATTAAAAACCATTGGGAAAATAATGGTCTGTACAATGGTTTTTTTTACAACCTGGTGAAATTCGCCAGGGATGTCACGGGACTTATAATTTTGTCGTTCTTAAGGGATCCTGTATTCAGTGGATGGCAGAAAAGATGTCAACTTCTCACTGGTTTATTCAAATAAGAACTGATCAGGCGCGGCGCAGCGTATTAATTAAATGCCCGTCGCTCATTTGCGAAATGGGTAAAGCCACTACTTATACTTACGGCAAACCGTTTTAATAAGTAGGTAATTAAAAAGTTCATCATTTCGCGAATGAACGATGTGTTTTAAGTATAATTATATTGTAACTGCGCCAACTTATTCAATTAATCAAAACGTATCGCGTTGACTACTTAGATCAATGTTGACTATTTTCTTTGGAGTTTATCAATTTTCAAGGTAATTAATATTGCCATCACGCCTGATATGTTCTTTTTTGTATTACTTACACTAAATCAACCTTTAACCCCTTTTTCATATAATATTTGAACAGTGTTTAAATTATAATAGTTAATGTGTGCCAACAACGCATCTTAACTATTAGTGGTCTTTAAATACTGTTGTGATATTGTATGAATAAAGGGGTCAGCGAATAACTTACGTATGTGGTTATGTGTAAGCACGTGCCTACACACACATATGCATAGCTGAGCTTTTAACTAGACGAACTAGATGGCAGCACGTAGGTATCGCAAGAACAGAAAAAAGAGCAGAGTTACCAGTCTATACCCAAGTATACAATAGTAGTCTTTGGCGAGCACTCTCTCACCGCTGCACCGCGCGCCGAGGCTCCTAAGCGATATTCTAGACAGCAACAGCAAGCTAGGTATTCCACGACTCAGCAAACTAATTGCATCGGCCAGTCGGCACTTAGAAACGATTGTCATCGCAGGAAATTGGCTGAATAAGTGTGTAGTTCTGTCTATTTTTGTTTAGTGTTATATTTCCCTGTTGTTTTGCCCGGTTAGAATAGTGCCACTCCACTCTGGGAATGAAGGCGTGACTTTATGTTATGTTATATTTAACTAGTATTATTCTTTTGTGCAGTATCCTTATTAGCGATTAACGTGTTGGGAAGTCCTCAGGGTGGGCAACGCATTTGGGCTTCTAAGATTTTATTTATTTATTTTGTACTAGCGACCCGCCAGCGGCTTCGCCTGCTGCAACTTTTTTTTCTTGACAATTGTTTTTTTATATATAATTTTGTAGACATTATGATGTTCTTCAATATTGTTGTACATTATTTTGTTCTATCGCTAATAGTTTCGGCAGCGCATTCGACGAAAGACATTTTAAGACTCATTTTTCTACACCTTCGGTTACATTGTTCAAATTTTACCAAGGATCCCTAATTTTTTTCAAAATGAAATGTAGCCTATTTCAAATTGGAAGAATGTAGCATTCTATTGGTGAAAGAATTTTTTAAATCGGCCCAGTACTTTTTGAGCCTATTCATTACAAACATACAAAAATAGGTACAAATCTTTCCTTTTTATAATATTAGTGTAGACAACACTTACAATCGAGTGTTAGTTGTACAAAGTAAATAAATTAAATCTTAGAACCCCAAATGCGTTGCCAACTCTGAGGACTTAGATGAAATGCCTCTTCCTCTATGCTCTATGTTAGTATACTTTACAGCCTCTGCTGGAGTGCAATAATCACCCTTCCTGCCGGTGACGTACACAAATTCCCAACCCTTAATATTAGCAGCATCATCTCGCATAAGGATGAAAGCCTTCCGCCGACGCGCCCTGGGCCCACCATTAATAACGAGTCTCACTGTCACAACGACGTTTAAATATATTATGCTTGTAATTCTTACACAAACATGGGGAAAGGAAGCAAAGTGCTTTGCTACAGGTGAAAAATATGAAAGAGTTTACTTGAGATTTTGTGGTTCTGTTTGGAACGTTTTTTATCCTAGAAAGTTTTATTTATTTACTAGAGGACAGTAACAGAAGAAGGTAATCAATTCAATAGTTTTATGTAATTTTGTGTAAGTATTCACGTATATTGTTTAATGCTGTTTCATTCTAGAGTAGAGATAAAATTATTTTTCAGAGAGTAAGGTTAGTTTATAGCTGGAAATGTTACCAAAAATCTTTATTATGGAAGGAAAAGTTTCAAATGGTTTTTCCAACAGCTAATCTGTCAAGATGAAGAAGTTTAGTTATGAAAAAACTTTTACATATTTTAGTGCGAGTGATTATTCCATTTAATATGATTAATTGTAAATATATTTTATAAGTAACTCTAACCAAGCACCTTTTCATAACCCTTGGAACCAGGAGTAATTCCTCATTTCAGTTATGCGGAGCTTTTTCTTCGCCGTGTGAATAATTCGGGAGCTTTCTGCGACTTAAAAATGAATCCGCGTCGCTTTGGGAAAGCTCTGCGCGGGAGTGATAACAGGTAAAATGTTGGGTCATTTGAAACGTGTGTTCATACACACCTATGAAGATATTTTAAATATATTATGGGGTTGAGACAGTAAGGTCTGTTGAAAACGTATCACATTGTGAGTTGATGATAATAATAATGGACAAGTAAGTATAATAAATAAGGGAAGCGCGCGCAGCTGAACCCTTGTGCTTCTGTTTAGTCCGCCAGAGTAAATGCTCTTTACCCGAACCGTTGTCCTCGCGTGTTATATTCATGGAATAGTTATTTTTGCCGAGTGAGTTCCGGGTTAGAATAGTGCCACTCCATGTCTTCCCGTGAATGTCGTAAGAGGCGAATAAGGGAATAAAGGCTTGTAGTATTATTAGGCGATGGGCTTGCAACCTGTCACTAATACACTAGTAAACATCTCAGCCTACTTGTGCAAAATGTGGTTACAGAATGATTAACATGTCTTTAGAGTTGTTGGTATTTCTGTAGCTCTGCCTACCCCACTCTGGGAATGAAGGCGTGATGTTATGTATGTATGTATGTTATTTGATAATTTCATGGTGACTGTCTAAAACTTAACATTGTTGGAATACACCTTGTTAAAACAAGAAGTGAAAATATTTAACATTGTGAGCACAGTTTTTAGCAAGACGCCTTTAAGCGTTAATCATACATGTCTTATTGCTAAATAAAAGAAACATCAAAAGACTCCGCAAAGCGGGCTTCGTGCTTGAAGTAATTTACTCCAGCGACGGACTTTGTCGTGCTTGAAGTTGTTGCGATTCAACAGATAATGAGAAAAAGTGGGAGCATTGTTTCCGCCATTAGATAGTTTCGGGAAATCGACGTCACGAGGCCTTTCAAGAGAGCATTACTGACCACTTTCGTGCTCCGGTGTGGGAGGAAGATAGAGGCATTACATCTTAGTCCTTAAGATTCAGGAACTATATCAATTATGTTTAATTCTAGTTTTTAGAAGATACGTAATTGTATTTCATTCCTCATTTTAAGTTTATAGTAAGCTTTCTAGAATATTGTCGAATTAAGAAACAACAAGATTGCGTCAATTTTTTAGTTTGTTAACTCTTTAACCGCTGAAGCCGGTAAATCACGTCATCGGACTTTCGTGTCGGGGACGTCGGCCGCTCGGTACGCGCCATATATTTGTATCGGTGTGGCTTCGGCATATGTCGCTAGCGTCTGGTGCACGAAAAGTGGCAGCTGGCCGTAGCGGTCAAAAGGTTAACCTTACTTTGTTCCAGACAAGATATATTGCGAGCAAATTATCGTCATCAAGAATATTTTTTTATTTATTTTATTTTGCTAATATTTTACTCTTATTTACTTGACAGCAAAGGCAGTACAATTATAAAACAATACGATTTATGGGAAAGATAAATAGAAATCTACTTACGGCAAAACAATACAATATTGTGGTAACTTTAGAGTGGACTCCATCGACGGCAACAAAGCCAAGCCTTTGTCTTAAAAGCTTTGTTTGCGTTAAGTGAAGCGAGACACATGGGAATGAATAAACTACGAGTGAAATAAACTAAATTGAATGTTGTGTGAATAAGGCTTTTGGATGGATGTCGGTCACGTCTGTCTACGGACACGATGTGAATCGTAATATCTCACGATTTCCGATGAAAACTATTATCACACACACATGTCATGTTTTCGAGTAAAAGTTAATTAGTAAATAAATATGTACATATTAACATCCCGTGTGGTTGCCGGGTTAGAATAGTGCCACTCCATGTCTTCCCGTGGATATCGTAAGAGGCGACTAAGGGAGTAAGGGTTTAAAATATAGGTTTGTTGTTATGGTTTCGGAACCCTACACTGAATATGGTCCGACATGCTCTTGCCCGGTTTTGAGATAGATTTTTGGATTTGTTTGTAACGGCTTCGGAACCCTACACTGAGCGTGGCCGACATGCTCTTGCCCGGTTTTAACATAAGAGGGATAATGTCGCCAGGGACAAAAACAACACTCCATATTGCCGAAAAGGTTTATTTTTTTAACGTATAACAAAGATTGAAGAAGTAGATATTTATTTATTTACATCTTTATTTGTTAGTACTGTTAGGCGATGGGCTTGCAACCTGTCACTAATACGTACACTAGTAAACTTCTTAGCCCGAATGTGCAAAATGTGGTTAAACACACACACACAGTTTTATAGAGTTGTTGGCATTTCTGTAGCTCTTCCTACTACCTATTAACAATAGGCCTTATCTTTCCAATACAAAAGAAAAAACATTTTGATAAACATCTTAATACACTTATGAAAAATGACATCGGTTCATACATTATTCATTCCCGACTCAACTACCTTTGCTTTAGAAAACCATGGAAAATAAGAATGCATGCCTTTTAACGATTCAGAAAATCGTGATTCCAGACTAGTCCATAAAAGGATTTGAATACCTTTAATAATCACTTCTATTTTATGCTAAATTCTGGGACACCCTGTACCTATATTCTTGTGAAATACATTACTTTCATTTGTACTTTAGTTTCTCATCCAAAGTTAAACTTAGCCCAGACTTCAAGTATATACACCGTGTCCAAAAAAAAATGAAAGAAATGAAAATGAAATGAATGTGTGTATGAAATATAATAAAAATAACTACACGATATCAAATGACATGAAAAGTATATTATATTAAAAATAAACATATAACAATTATTTACAAGTAATGTTTTGGAATTACTCCGCCTTTAAGTTTCCGAACCAGCCTTAAACGTTTTTCAAACCCGTCACATGCGGCACGCACTGCTTCCATAGGCATTTCATCCCAAATAAGCTCGATACTTTTTTTTAATTGGTCCAAATTTGATATTTTATAATTATTCAGTTTAGATAGCATATACGACTATACAAAAAAAATTAAATAATTGAGATCCGGAGAGCTGGGAGGCCATTAATTCTTCGGTAAGAAATCGGTTAAATTTGCCTTACACCAGGCTTGAACGCTGTTTGCGGTATGGGAAGGTGCTCCATCCTGTTGAAAAATGTAATAATCATCTCCAAACATGCGTTGCAATTTAGTGGCAACAACTTTCTCCAGTACTTCGGTTTTGTAATATTCAGCGTTGATTTTAACACCTTTATCGATGAATATCAACGGAAGTTTGCCCCGCGTACACACTGCTCCCCAAAACATTACTGAGGGGGCACCTTGAAATCTTGGAACGTATTTCTGATTCTCTGGAATATCTGCCATCTTTGCCGCCAACAACCGATCATTTTAAGCATTGTGGGATTGCTCTAAAACAAACGGTTTTTCATCTGAGAAAACGAACTCATCCCCAGCGTGCCACGAAAGTATCGTATTTGATCGCTCGGCCCTCTTCTGCTAAGACGCCTGGGAAAGTCCATGAACTTTACGTTTTTTGTACGCGTAACACCCGAGATCATGTCTCAAAATGTTATGGACAGATCCTCTTGAAATATTCAAGTCGGCTGCTAGTTTTCGAATGAAGCGATGGTTTTTACGTCTAATTCGCTCCCTCACAATTTTGACTACCCGATCTGTTCTCGCTGATCGCGGCCGACCCGATCTCCTACGATCTTCCGTTGAGGCGGTCTCTTTGAATCGTTTTAATGTTTTATAAACAAAATCACGTTTGTATTTGGTAACAATTATTTCTCGAAATTGCTTCATCGTGTTTTAACTATGAATGAAATGTGGTAGACATTTGACATCACTGTATCTTGTTTCTGTAAATATATATTTCAATTTTATAAATAGAACAATTTATTTCGAGCTTCAGGTATTTTATACCGGTGCGAAACATATTGTATCCAAACTTATTGGACACGGTGTAGTAGAAACATATTTTTCGCAAAAAAAAAATTGTTAAAGAAAACGTAACCAGCTGAAGCCCACGGCGTTGGCATAGGCTGCGCCTGCTCATTTATCAAGATAAGTGATATTCATGGCGTTTGCCGTTATATATTGCGTGCGAAATAAACAGGGGGATTATAATACACTTGGAGATTAATGGAGAACTGAAGTTGATCATGCTTAGATATTTTTGGAGACATTAAATAACAATTTTCTAAGCGACACTGATGTTAGAAACAATAAATATCACTTTTAAGACGAATGAGAGGGCCTAGACAAAAAGTATTCTGGGCTGGGATTCTACACGGTAATAAATATCGTCTTTGACGTGTTTTCATATTGTCAACGTTTTGATAACTCTTATGTCATTTAAAATAATGGCGACTGTGACATAAACGATTCTATTCTTCAGAATTTACTTGTGTAATGTACATTACACAATTCTGAACAGTTATAATTCCAAATTGGTTGCAATCCCGATTTATCTTAAAACCGAATGATATTTTTCCATTGAAGACTTAATTTCTTGCTGTCGCTTATAATTCTATCCTATTGTGCATTCCGACAAATTAATACTGATATATAAGGTTTTCCCAATGTCATTTTGACAGATTTCTTAAATTAACTCGTTAAATACCAACTGTCTAGGTGCTCAGGCGCTCTATTTTAAAATAAATACAAACAACCAGATAATAGGCACTAATTCTCCTCGGAAAAAATAATTGCTTATATTATCTTATCTTATTGTCAACGTTATGATAGCTCTTATTTACTTGACAGTAATGGCGTTCAAATTAAAAACAATACGATACCATCGTCAAAAGCAAAGTGTTTGCCTGTTTGGAATGTTCCCTTTTCTGTTTTAACTTCCTCTACAAATACTATATTACCTTTAATTACTCCTGTTAATTGCGTTTGTTGTAGCTATGTAGTGTGTGTCGTAGGCCCGTATTACGAGTAATAAACTGATTACGACTGTAATGCTGGTCTTGTCCACAGTGTTCTATGGCTTGACGTTTACTTTGTCATATCTTAAGACAAGATGCAGATGCAGATCTCAGGCAAGATTGGTTTATTAATACGGCCCGAGTGGATCGGTAGGACGTACTACCGAACACTGCCTTCTCTACCGTACAATCGAAAAATATACTTCCAGTGTTTCATGTAACCTCGACATTCAAATTGGCGGAATCATCAAGACAATAGAGCCATATTTAAAAAAAAAATTGATTGAATTTAATAAGGTTTTGTATGAATTTATTTGATTTAAAATAGGAGGCATTTTACTTATTTTCAGAAAGTTTTGCAAGTGTTCAGATAAAATAATAGCGGTTGCCCTAGTACCTACTTTAAGAAAAGATAAAAAGGCAAAAGGCTAAATCTTTTCCAAAAAAATCCCCAAACGAAAGTTAAATTAAATTATGTTAATATCAAAACTCCAAGACTTCTGTCACTGACTTTAAGTATATTTAATTTTGGCGACTCCGCAAAATGAGCCCGGCAGAAAAACAAATTATTATAATTCATTGTCCGCTTGAATAGGGAAACTGCTTTCATCTTTAAAAAACCCAAATATTTTTTTTGCCTATCGAGGAAACTGATGTCGGCTGAGAACAAACACCTTATTAAGTATTTACTTTGGCAGTGACCCAGTTACTTTTCGAAATAGAGGTTCCAATTATAAATAACATGAATATGAACCCTTACTGCAATATCCCGTGTGGTTGCCGAGTTAGAATAGTGCCACTCCATGTCTTCCCGTGGATGTCGTAAGAGGCGACTAAGGGAATAAGGGCTTGTAGTACTGTTAGGCGATGGGCTTGCAGCCTGTCACTAATACACTGGTAAACATCTTAGCCTGATTGTGCAAAATGTGGTTACAGAATTACCAACAAATCTTGTTTGAGTTGTTGATATTTCTGTAGCTCTGCCTACTCTGGATATGAATGCGTGATGTTATGTATGTATGTATTGCAATATCAACTAAAGATAATGTCAAAATTAGTCATGAAGCAGCAAAAACTAAATTAAGGCAGGTACAGAGTAACGACCAAAAAAAGAATTGGTGTACAATCGGCCTTATGAGTAGCTTGTCGTTTTAACGTCTTCGACAGATTATTCTTTTTTTTTATATTAATGGCGGTCCGCCGCGATATTCCGCAGTGATTTCGCCAATGTCAAGTGAGTAGGTACAGTAAAACAGTAAACAGAATTAATCAAACTCAAAAGGCGGACATTTTTAATCGACCATCTTCTCTCCCCGAAGGTTACCGGATGGGGTGTCTATCATCGAAACGCCTTTCATCGAATGTATCGTATCATCGAATTTGATTTCATCGAACGCTATTTTCTGCTGAAACCATAATGTTTTCAGGGTATCTTAAACACATAACATAACCTAACCTACGTAATTAATGTTTAAGATAGCCTGAAAACATTATGGTATCAGCAGAAATCAGCGTTCGATGAAATGAAATTCGATGAAGTTATAAATTCGATGAAGTGAAATTCGATGAAGTGATGAGTTACCTACCGAAAGATCACGACAGATTAGTGCAGGGCTGGAATTCTACAAGGTAATAACGATATCGTTTTCGACCTGTTTCCGTATTGTCAACGTTTTGATAACTCTTGTGTCATTTACAATAATGGCGACTGCGACATAAACGATTCTTAAACGTGTCAAACACGATATCGTTTTAACGCACCTGAATAGAGGCCCAGTAGTTTTAACATGACGTTAAAGTGATCTGTCACTTTAACGCCTGTCACCGCGGCGCGGCGGCGGTACCTCTACAGTGTGTAAATTTCATACGGGCATATATTTTTTCCAGGCGTGGTTAACGATCTTACAAATCAAGTGAGAAAAACATTTTGTTAGTAACTTTTATTATTAAGGCGCAGTTAATTTTTTTAAGTTTGTCTTAGGAGCAATGTAATGCGTGCCACTTCCTATTACAAAACGATATTACGTAGATGATTTAATTTAATTGGCGCAATGTGTGATACATTGCTTGCTGAATTAATTAGTAAGAAAAAATAAAGTACACCTAATGTTACTGTTACACAAGTTTTTACGTTAATTAGTGTGTATATTAACTGTTGTTAAAATATATGCCCGTATTAAATTTACACGCTGTATATGAGTAATTATATTCTTTATACCGACACTGTCGCCCGTAACGGAACTATAGTGTGCAACGACGGGCGACCGTACCGCCGTGGAACCCTGTGCGTTATGTTTGAGTGATGCGGCCAGTAACGCGACAATGTTGTCATATATACCACAATAGAAAAATCTTGCAACAGTAAAAGCATTCATATACTTACCTCAACATTGTTTTTTTTTTTTTTTATGTTAAGAAGAAGGCACACGAGCACTCAGGCCACCTGATGTTAAGTGGAATCAGGTACCCATAGACATTTGAATTCACAAGACTATAATCCTAAGACCTCAAATGCGTTGCCAACCCTGAGGACTAAGATGAAATGCCACTATGCTAGTAATTTCAACCGTGTTAATACCTCCTCTTATCCCCACACCGGAACACAACAATGCAAACATTGTTGCTTGGCGGGTGGTTAATGGATAAGATGGTGGTAGCGATCCGGACGCACCCGCACAGCACATAAAAACTACATTAAAAAATTCGAAGATTGTTTGTCTTTTATAAACGACTAATTTATTAAGCCGTTTTACGTTTTTGGTAGAAATCATTGGATAATGGAAAAAAATCGAACCGACTTTTTATTCCGAAACACCATTAATAAATAAAGCTGCAAGACTATAAACCTGGGATCCTAGTGAAAACAGGAAAAAGGGGTTTAAGTCCAGTATACTCCGTTTATGTATATGTACCTTTTCAATTACGAGTTAAGTCGACTCCCTTTTTCACAAGAACCGGTTTTAAAACAGCATCAAAATACCCTTTTCAAAACCTATCACATTTGCCTAACTGATACGAGTATAAAGCGAGCCGGCATGCTACTGAAAATTAAAACTGTCCGAAAAATCCGCCAGCTCTCCGTGTTCCGTCAATCGGCGAACAAAAACCGGAATTGATCCGGTTATCGAGACTAATAATAATAGTGTCCCCTTTAATCCCCCTTGATGGATGACAGCCCCCACCCCTTTTAATTGCCGGCGTGGATAGACGCGTCAGTCACGGGGCATTTTCGATTTATATTAAAATAAGTTCGATTCCCTTTAATATCGTCCCTTTAGTTTTCTAAGGAATATGTAATATAATTTATGCGGCGGGGGTTTGTCTGAATTATTTACCATTTAGTTATGAGTCACATTTTGCGAGTATAATGGTATATTTGAGGAAATAGTGCAAGAATTGCGTGTGGTAGGATCTTACTTGGCAACGTGTCTACTTGCTAAGGACGGCAAAACACCCATTCAATGTGATAAGTAGAAGAATGTAAGTAGGCCGCACGGGCACTTTTAAATGTCAAAATTCTATCAGCGCTTCCCAAGAGGAGACTGCTGAGAAGAAACGCCGCAAGAAACTCAGCAGTCATTCATTTTAAATATTGCTTATGACATTGATAGAACTTAAACAAGTATTATATAAAACAACGAATATAAAAATAAAAATCTCTCGCGTAGTTAAGCAGGAAAAAGTGCCGAAACTTGTAATAATCACAACAAAAAATTAAAATAATTATAATACTTACCAATGACGGTGCAAGAAAATAATTAATAAAACGTTCTCCTACAGAAACTGTGTCGCCTAGACAAGATCCCACCAAAAACATAAATGTAAAAAAGGAGAGCCAAGTTCAATACAAAAATGATTCTCTGCTGTGGGCTTCGCCGCAAAAAGAATGGAGATCTGAGATTGAGTGCCAAGTTCTATGCAAAATCCAAATATGTAGTCTAAGGGCTGACTTGGCTGGTTTTCCCATACGAATTATTATTAAGTACCTACTTTTACACAGTCATGGAAGAGCCTTATGTTCGATGGGTAGTTTCTACCAGCAAGCCAAATTTTCGGAATAATAAAATAAGAACCGAAAGGTAACAGGTTTAGAACATGCGAAGGCTATATAATTCGTATGGGAAAACCAGCCAAGTCAGCCCTTAGACTACATATTTGGATTTTGCATAGAACTTGGCACTCAATCTCAGATCTCCATTCTTTTTGCGGCGAAGCCCACAGCAGAGAATCATTTTTGTATTGAACTTTACTCTCCTTTTTTACATTTATGTTTTTGGTGGGATATCATTACTTTTTGTAGGCAAGTCTTACCTACTTACTAAAAAATACAATTATTATTTATTTAAACTATTGCCTATACTATACTAAACCTACGTACCTACTTATTATAGGAATTGTAATAATAATAAGTATATACACCTACCTACTTATAACTATAAAATTATTATTTATTTAAACTATTGCCTATACTATACTAAACCTACGTACCTACTTATTATAGGAATTGTAATAATAATAAGTGTATACACCTACCTACTTATAACTATAAAATTATTATTTATTTAAACTATTGCCTATATTATAATACTATACGTACGTACCTACTTATTAAAGAAATTGTAATAATAATATTACTACAAATTATAAGTTTTCTTTAAGAAAACTTAGCAATTTCGCAGCATAAATCGCAACCTTATAGGTCAGATATCGAGAGACAACCGGACAGAAGGCGGCGCTCGCGCTTATGAGCGCGGCTGCCGCTCGCTCGGCCACGTTCGCGTCAACGTTTCGATTCGGTTGTCACAGCGCAAGCGCCGCTCCGGCGTCACTCGGCGCGCGCGCGTCGTGTATATACCGAAAATCTAAATGCCTATTATTTTATCATTATTTATGAGTAGGTAATGATTTTACACTATTGATGTGCGCTAAATATAAAAATAATAATTAATCCCAGTTAATAACGTAGGTACAGTCAAGGTTATAAATATGTATACACTTTAGTACCTTGTCTATTTAACGTCATGTTTCAACTGCCATATGAAATTGTCACAGCGATTAAAGTGACAAGGTACTAAAGTGTATACATATTTATGACCTTGACTGTACCCTAAGTAATATTAGGTATTTATGTTAAGCGTTCATAATAGAATCTAATTATTTAAAAATTGACAGTTTTTTATTTATTCCTTTGTATTCATCTAATTACCTATCTGCATACCAAATTTTAACTCTCTAGGTCATCTGGAACTGGGTTAGAGTTTTGGTCTATAGGTCAGTCAATGATAAAAATGAGGAATTTTGGACATTAATATCTAAATAACCGTTTGAGATAAGCTTATGAAATTTAGAACACATATGTATCTCGCAAGTCTCAATTTATGAGCCAAATTTGATACGTTTATGTAAAATAGTTTTTGATTTATGAGGGGGTCAAAAGTGGCTCCAAATGGTTCGTGTAATATTACACACGGTGCGGCTCGCCAGTTCTGTTTCTTGAACTTGGCTTGACACGCTCCCGCGTGTCTAGATACAATGTTAACATGTTATGACTAAGTATGTTATTTATACTCGTATATCTGGTTTACGCCAATTATTTTATCTGTTAGATAACCTTTAGACATTCACAACTTTTTCAAGTAATTTTTAAGTAGGTACTAAAAAAGCAACTTTTAGACTACGTTGGGTAATTTATTAAATAAATGAATGCATTAGGTAGAGGTTTTATCTTATTCCTCAAGGCTGGCAGTGCACTGGCATATACATATGTGCTCATGCTTGCCTTCTCATACGCCTTAGAAATAGTTCCTGGGTGAAATGTAGACAGCTTAGGCTTCTGTCGAAAAAATATTTTAATTTAGTGACGTTAATTCATACGACGCTTCTATTACATTATTATGCATTAAAAATGACGTTTACTTAAAATAAGATTACATCGGTTTACATTTTTAAAATTTAAGTTCCATTTTTTCACTTCCTACTTGGTTTCCAGTTTTGAAACTTAACCTTACTTTGGCATTCGATTGCTTATTTCCGTTTCTTTAATTTAGTGGAGTCAGCAGAAGTTAACGTTATTATGTTGATCTAGCTGGTTTTAGTAAGCATTTAAGAATTTTATTTCAAACTACCTTCTGCCCGCGGCTTCGTCCACGTAGATTTAGATTAAAGCTATTTCCTCCGGAACGTTTAAATTTCCCCGGATAGGAAGTAGCCTATGTGTTTATCCAGGGTACGAGTGTAAGCTATCTTCTTTCCATCATCCAAATCTGTTCAGCTGTTGCAGCGTGAAGGAGTGACAAACTTTCAACCAACTTTCGTTTTGTAATGTTATATTAGTATGTTAACAACGACTACCTTTGAAATTACCTATATTCACGGTAAATACTAAGTTTTAGGAGCACCGCGTCCATGGATTAAACAACACCGCCATTTGCTGACAACGAGCACAAAATGTTTGCCGACGGCCATCGCCCGGACGGCTCGCTTCATTTATTTCATTCTATCAGTAAATCATTTGCCAAATTAATCAGAGTTCATTCAATATAATATCACAAAAGGTTCATAGCAATATAATAGCAAACGTCATTTTATGCTGCGTTTATTACATCTGTCATCAATTGTGCGCGTTTAAATCAAAAAGGAACTTAATGTTAATGGCGGTTACACTGTTTTTCGTTATTTTAATAGGAACAACGACGCTTTTACCTAATTGGGAGAAAAATATCCTTCTGTGGTTGGAAGCGGCTCAGCCTAGGAAGTTAGAGCACAACGGGGGCCTGCGGGTTATAGATTGGGGGGTCCTGCAGTAACAGGTCCTGAGCTGGAAGGCCCCTGCTATGTTCCAGGGAGTTCTCAGCTCAGTAGGCGAGGAAGATTTTTTTTTTTTATGTTAAGGAGAAGGCACACGAGCACTCAGGCCACCTGATGGTAAGTGGAATCTGAGACCCATAGACATTTGAATTCTCAAGACTATGATCCCAAGACCTCAAATGCGTTGCCAACCCTGAGGACTAAGATGGAATGCCTCTATGCTAGTAATTTCACCGGTTGTCTTATCCCCGCGGGTGGCGGGTGGTTAATGGATAAGATGGTGGTAGCGATCCGGACGGACCCTGCACAGGGTCCTACCACTACTAAATCTGCCCTGCTAAGCCAAATAGCAGTATGTCAAATAAGTCTCCTGTAGCAATCAAAACCTTGTTACTAACAAGAGAAGATTGAATCTACTTTGGCAATTGAATCTGACATACTGTGTTTTAGCTTAGGAGGGCAGAAATATAAAGTATAGTAAAGTGTAGTAGTATAGTAAAGTTCCCCGCCTTCAGGCGAGCCCACTGGGCACTCGCTATTGGGGGGCTACGTTTTGGCGCTATAGCGGTCCCGTAGCCTCCTCTTAAAGCGTTAGGTGGAACGCCCCGGTAAAAATTAAAGAAAAATAGCAATAAGGAAGTTAGGGCACAGATTTGTGTGGTGAGCACGTTTGTTTTAAGAAACGTACTTCATATGTAGATTTATTTATTATTAGGCAAACCTACTACCCTTAAAGGGATAAGTTCGCCTTCGTAGATACTATTTTATACTAATTATTGTTATGTCTTTTGTTTAAACAATATAGTGTTTACATAGTCATACATACATAACAACTAAATATTAACATCACATTTTAAATAATGAATAACATCCATAGACCACATTACACTTAAAATACTCGTATAAATTATAGGTTACATTTTGTCATCTAGCAACTATAAAATAAACCTAAAGCTTAGTTAGGGACCAGGGCCTCTATTCAACTGCGTTATAACGATATCGTGTTTGACACGTTTAAGAATCGTTTATGTCACAGTCGCCATTATTTTAAGTGACATAAGAGTTATCAAAACGTTGACAATACGGAAACAGGTCAAAAACGATATCGTTATTACCTTGTAGAATTCCAGCCCTGTTTCCGTATTGTCAACGTTTTGATAACTCTTATGTCATTTACAATAATGGCGACTGTGACATAAACGATTCTTAAACGTGTCAAACACGATATCGTTTTAACGCACCTGAATAGAGGCCCAATTGGTGTAAGGCCCAGATATTATAATTATGTATGTGTTATAGATTAAAAAATCAATGTCTATAAGGTTTCTTTTGGTTTGAACAGGCACAATTTCAGAAGCGCAAATATGATGAACGCAGTGTCGAATACATCTGCCTGTGCCGAAACTCATTTATCATAAAAACAACGATGTGTATGCGCACAGTGCCGCCCTTATGACTGTTGGGTAAGATTTATAATGGCTTGATGCGAGTTTGTGGATCGAACAGTTGTTCGCACAATAGTATTGTTGCTATTTTGTATTTGAGCAGTCCTTTTGGTAAACAATACCTATTGGTTGTGGTGTTGGGGTTCCGTGTTGTGAATTGTTATTTCAACTTAATCTGTTTTAAATAATTTTAGGCTACGTACGTTTAAAATACTAAATTTTCTCTACGTCGTTTCCTAGAGGACGGATTTGCTTTCTCCGGTTAAATATAGACTATACTTAACGTACCAAATATAATACACAAACAAAATATTTGTTGCGAAAAAATTCAAGTACTTTTGAGATCTTGACGTGATAGAAAAAATAGAAAAGTACATTTAAGGATTGTTTATTTATTTATTTAATCTTTATTGATAAAATCATGAAAAAGGTTGCACAGAACAATACATTTAATAAATAAATGGCGAACTTAATACCGTGAGGCATTCTAAACCAGTTGATCTTTGGGCAAAGCAGAGATTGTAGTGGCGGTGCACCATAAGGTCATTGAATATCATTATTATAATACTGTCTTCGTCTGATATATAACGCTCGCCTTACTTCAACAAAGAGTTGACATAAATGCAAATGAAGTTACTCAACTTCAAAACTAACGTCTCACAGATAAAGTTGCTATTTCTTATAAACTTTTTATTAACATTAGCCCTAGAAAATATACAGTTCAGTTTATCGAAAATGTCTAAGATTGACGTAAGCTGCCAGACGGTAACATCGAGCGCTTATGTCAATTTCATACTAAGGCCTTAGCCAAGATGCGTTCGCTAATTAGCGTTTCTATTCGGTTTTTTTTTAACTGAACGAACTTGTAACTGTTCGTATCACGTCACCTACCAGTGACGCGATTGGTTGACACTGTTGGCAGTTTTCGAGAATCATTCACGGTAGCGTAAAGCATTTCATCTTTCAAACTAACGTCTCTTAGGTTAAAGCCGCTAGGTACTTATAACTTTAGAGTTAATTAACGGAACCCTGCATACATGAAATCATCTCATCTCGCAATTTCATCGCGAATTACGCGTCACTTATGTTGACAAATGCGTCGATCGATCGCCAGATGGCGCGACTGACATCCGATGACTGATTACTGACGATGATTATGACTTTTTCGCCATCAGCGAAAACGTTTCGCATTATCGAAATTTATTTTTAAAATTGGCTACAGAGTGTAATTGATACGTTTTTTAATTAAGACAAGTAGCTGGCAAGTGGTAATGATTTCTCGTTTTTAGCTGAACATTTTAAATTAATGAACGTCTGTTTACAGATAAATGTGAACATTTTATTAAATCATCTACGTCTACAATACAATACAATACAAATACTCTTTATTGAACACCAAAAAAATAAAACAGAACACGGAACAGTACATTTAAATCATAGGTACCTATACAACAGGCGGTCTACATATCTCGATGTCATCTTATATCACCAAAACTGATGTCAGAATTGTACCCTTCGCAAGTCCTTAAATATGTATAAAGCACCATCTCTGGTGGACCTGTTAGTAAAAATAATTGGAAATTGGCTTATGCTTTTTCGGAAATAAATTCTGGTGTCAAAGATTGACCATTTAAAGCTGAAACTGCTAGAGAAAAGTGAATAAGTGGTACTCGTTATCCTAGCAAACACGTGTGACGTAAATTGGGTGAGACTCCACGTTCGGTCGCATCACAACGCAATCTAACACCAAATTCTCCCAAAAATCTCGCCCAAAACCTTGTAAAGCTACAAATCGCCGATAAATACCGACAAATCAGCTCGGGCTCGCACGGAACCCGCGTAATTTAATTGCACCGCACAATGGTTCGTGATTGGCCCGCGTGCGGAATCCTAATTCGGAGCTGCCTCGGACATGTGCGATGTAATTTGGGTTCCATTGGGCGCGAACGTAGGCATTCTGAGTTTTATAGGATTATATGGACGCCGCGAAGTTTTACAAGTGGTCATTGTATCAGAAAAATCTCTCTGACACGAAGGATATATTGGTTTTATTATATTTTGTTAAGTATGTTGAACAGCGCCAAAAAGACTGACTGTTGGGTCTCCTAATTATTCAATACAGTTGGTAATTGGTTGCAAGCCATGATGTGATCGAACAGCCAATCACGAGCATAGGTAAAAAATAATAAAACCCATTCCTGGTTTGGCTAGTTTTGAGTTACAAAAGAGAGATATGCGTTTTGATAGTTTACGGCAAGAACGGCGAACTAAATTAAAAATGAACAAAGGGAAAGCCGAGGACATTCTTACACCAGTAACAAAAATTTAGGTAGATACAGGTAAATACCGAGTTGGTGGGTATTTAACGGGTAAATATCTGAGTGGGTAGATTGGTATTTACCGCCGCCCATCCCTAGCCAGCCCTACGAGCGCGCTGGCGCCGCTAGCGGTAATCGCGAGGCTTGGCGAGTGCCGCTCCGCGCTAAGCACTCTACAGACTACACTTGAGAGCGTTTACGTCGGCGACGTGGCTGAACTTGGTCGCTACGTATTTTGTATGTGAGAAAAGGTCAAGCGAAAACGGGTCATGTGATGAAGCGATCGCTGCCTGTGAATGCGATAATGCTTTAGTGATATGTAAAAAACCCGGGCAAGAGCATGTTAGACCACGCTCAGTGTAGGGTTTCTAAAGTTATTAGATGATTTTTAGTAGGCGTAAACACTTTAGTCGGCGCCGCCTGTATCTCAGGTGGATGAGGACCAAAAATTTGGACCATAGTTAACCATACAAACAACGAAGACGGAAAACGTTCCGCTGTATGACGAAAAGTATCCTTACAATTGTATGGCTAATTTTTGTCGCACAACGGAAAAGTTTCATAGAAAAAATTAATTGCGTGAGTTGGCGTGGACAACTTTTTGCTCTTTACCCAGGTGCCCATCAAGCAGCATTACTTGTAATAGTTTTCCTTTTTAGGGTTCCGTATCTCAAAAGGAAAAACGGGACCAATGGGATTACTTTGTTGTCCGTATGTCCGTCCGTCCGGCCGCCTGTCTGTCAAGACCCTTTATCTCGGGAACGTGTGAAGGTATCAAGTTGAAATTAAAACGATATACTCAAGTGTGCATTCTCTTGAAGCTGTGAAAAAATCTATTTTCTAAGTTAACGTAAAAAAAGATACGGTGCTATACTTGTATGCCGCACAAAACGTATATTTCGACACTTTCAAGGGAACAAAATTTATAGGGTACTTCCCATCTCTATATAGGGTATCTGAAGCATGAATCCAGAAATTTGACGAGAAGGAAGGACTTACAGTACAAGTAAAGAAAGAAATCTGAAAATCGTAAATTAATTAATCTTTTTTGTATAATTACAAACTTAGTTGCGGTTGGTTGGTTCCGGGTTCCGTTTTTTCCTTCTGAGGTACAGAACCCTATAAACGATTTTTTCGCAATCTAGAACTTTCATTTATCATAATAAAGCATTCAGTTGTATTAGGAGTATTTTACACAGATGATTGAAGAGTGAGTGTGTGTGTGTGTGTGTTTTACGTTAAATTTAGAACACATTCTCTAAGTTTCCTGCAACACGAACCATCAGCATTTTCGCGTGTTTCACCGCCGCAAGGGCTTTCCACTCGAGACCGTTTACCGGGTCAGGAGGGGTTACTCCGAATCACCATTTTCCAAACTATTAATAGACCAACTCTCTCGCGCGATAGATGCTGATTCTGCAGATAGAGAGAGCTGCAGAATCAGCATAGATAGGTTAGCTAGCTGACCTAATTTTAAACATCATTTTTGTTAGTTTGACCCGTGTGGTTGCCGGGTTAGAATAGTGCCACTCCATGTCTTCCCGTGGATGTCATTAGACATGACTTAGGGAATAAAGGCTTGTAGTACTGATGGGCGATGGGCTTGCAACCTGTCACTAATACACTGGTAAACATCTTGGCCTGTTTGTGCAAAATGTGGTTACAGAATTATCAACAAGTCTTATTGGAGTTGTTGGTATTTCTGTAGCTCTGTCTACCCCACTCTGGGAATAAAGGCGTGAATTTATGTACGTATGTATTTTTGTTAGTTCTACGGTAAAACTTTAGATGTGGATCGTTTAATTCTAAAACTTGAAAGTTAGGATGTTTTTTTCCTGTGGTACCCTATTAGGCCAAACAGTTAAGAGCGTCGTTGGCTTAGGGGGTCAACTCGTTGGGTACCGAATTCGAACCCTGCGGTCGTCGATTTGAAGGAAGTCATCGTGAAGAAACCTGCACATTCGAGCAGCTGAGTTTGTAAGAGGGTAATTGCACAAAATATCCTAAAGGGATCGAAGGGTATCCGAAAGGCGTCCAAACAGTTTAATAGTGCTAAATTCTGTTTCAAGATAGAGTCCTGTATTAGCATATTGCCTACTTTTTACTTGGGTAAAATAGTTTTTGAATATCGAGTTGACAGACGAAAAATCAGTCACCTTAGTAAAAAGGGAACATGAATATAAAATAATTGTCGACGGTTATAACAACCACCGAATATATATTTTACTAGAAAATAAAATATCAAAACTAGTACTAAGCAGGTACGTATTTTTTCTCAGCGAAACATTTCTTTCACGTCTCTCATTTAGCAGGCGTGGGAGACAATCCTAAAGAAAACCGACAACAACAAAGACGCAAGGACGCGAAGTCCCTCTATGAATGAACTGAACGAACGAACAAGTGAGCGGAACCACCGAATGGAACCGCGGACGAGGGACGCATACCAATGCCGTTCACTTCAATACAGTATTATGTGGGTTGAAATTTCAATATTCGATGGTTGCTTACACGACGTGAATTTAGTGGGGTTAAGATTTCTGTTATCGTGTTATTTTTGACGCTGCAAACAATCGCAAAGCTTTGGGGTATGTTGTTGTTTTTACTTCGATTTATTTTTATTGCTGATTAGTTTTGAGTTTGTAATTTCGTTTGTTTATTTTTGTTGTTTCGTTTTCACTTGTAGATAATTTGTAAATGTAATGAACTATATTCATTCATATTAAAATTGCTTAGTGCTGGTACACACATTTAAATTATATAAGTACATACATACATACTTATTATGTACATAACATCACGCCTTCATTCCCGTAGTGGGGTAGGCAGAGCTACAGAAATGCCAACAACTCTAAAAAAACTTGTTGTTTATTTATTATAAGTATGCTTCATTTTTTTATTACATTTTCATAGGTAGGTGATGTTTTATACCTCAATTTAGGCACCAGGTGAAAACCAAAGAAGAGTTAGTTGGAAATTTCAGTAATACTTAGTTGATTTGTGCGCTTTTGTTTTTCTTTAGCACATCAAATTAATCTAACTATAACATATTTATATTAAATCTACCTGACAGGATCAGGGAGCAACGAGACTTTATTTTATACATCAATGTTGAAATAAATTAAAAAGATTTTAAGGTAGAGTAATTAGTACGGGCATAAATATCTATACATCCATCGCGTCAAATATATGTATACATGGACCTTGTGCCAGTAGCAAAAATACAAGGGTATTTTTTTATTTTGACATTTGTGTTGGATAGCAGGCGCTTAATTTGCTTAATTACTGTATAAAATTGCGAAACGTTGGTAAAATAAAATTCAAAAGCTTTGCGTGCGTGTAGCTTATATTCGTGCGATCGTTAGATTACAAAGTTCGAGGATAGGGGTATGAGTGGAACAAAAATGTGACGTAGCGTGTGACGATATGTGGTTGCTTGACGTAGGTTGCTCACAGGTGTCGCTAGGAGTCCGAACATGCCCCCGGCCTTGAAAGCACTGACTTTCAAAACTATTGAGTCGCGTTGTTAGTCTGGGAAATCAACGGACAGATTTTGGTGTACGCGCGCCTTACGATTCCAGATGAGGTTTTAATTTCTGCGACCCTCGATACGCCGTCCTTGCCGGGAATACTTTTAACGACCCGCCCTAGATGCCACTTCAAAGGGGGGAGGTTATCATCCTTTATGACGACAAGCGAGTTAGGTTGCAGGTCTTCGGTACTGGCCCTCCATTTAGACCGCTCTTGTAGTTCGGAGACGTACTCTTTGGCCCAACGCTCCCAAAAATGTTGCCTTATTTTCTCCACCATCTGGTACCGGTCGAGTCGATGCGAGTTCACATCTCGAAGGTCTTCACTAGCGGGTGACGTTAAGGATCGGCCAACCAAGAAGTGTGCAGGGCTCAGCGGAGTATAATCCTGCGGATCCGAAGACATGGGGGACAAGGGACGTGAATTTAGGATAGCCTCAATTTGCGTTAACACCGTACTAAATTCCTCAAAAGTGAGGTGAGCATTACCTACTACCCGACGTAGGTGGTGCTTACAAGATTTCACCCCAGCCTCCCATAAACCACCAAAATGAGCCGCGTAAGGTACAATAAACCTAAAGTTAATTTGTTGACTGGTAGCATAATCAACAATATCCGAACTGCATCTCGATAGAAAGTTGCGGAAATCGTTCATTAGACCCACAAAGTTTCTACCATTGTCGGAGAAGATATCCGAAGGCTTGCCGCGGTGCGACATAAACCGTTTAAGGGCCAAGAGATATGCGTTAGCGGTGAGGTCACTCACAAGCTCTAGGTGAATAGCTCTAGTCACAAAGCAGACGAATAAACAAATATAGGCCTTAACTGTTTGCGCGCCTCTGCCTTTGCGGTTCAATATAAAAATTGGCCCAGCGTAATCAACACCACATTTGAGAAACGGGTAGGTAGGAGTAATCCTCTCTGCGGGAAGGTTACCCATTAGAGGCGCAAGGGTTTTTCCTCTTAATCGTTTGCAGACAACACAATCATGCACCACTTTGCGTGCAAGGTTTCTACCACCGATTGGCCACCACATGTCGTGTAAGTTAAACAATAATGTTTGAGGCGGCGCGTGGAGAAGTTTATTGTGCTCGCTGCGAAATAGTAATATTGTGAAATGATGTTTACTAGCGATCAGCATTGGGTGTTTTTTCTCGAAAGAAAAGTGTGGAGAATTTTTAATACGACCACCGACGCGAATAACTTTATCTTCACCTATAAATAAACTTAATCTACTTAAATTGTGTTTCGATTTTAATAATTGCTTATTAGCCAATAACTTGTACACATCTGAAAAGGATTCTAGTTGCGACAGTCTAGCCAATAACGTCAATGATTCTCGAAGTTCTTCAACGCTGATACTGCCCGTACGTTTATTGTTTTTATTGCGTGAATTGAAAATAAACCGTAATATGTACGCAGCGGCATGTGTCATGCGAGACAACTGGGAGAACCGTATGAATGGGAACAAAGTTTCGTCGGTAACCGAAGTAAGGGCTAAATTAACATTTGATTTTATCTCCGGCAAAACATGCACGTCACTAAAATTAGAAATCTGTAATAAAGATGCGCAATCAAGTTGACTATCGTGCAGGAAACTTGGCCCCGTCCACCAGATACCCGAATCAACCAAATGCTCCAGGTCAACACCGCGCGATACTAAGTCAGCTGGGTTTTGTTTCCCGCTAACATGTCGCCATGGAAGGTCTTTGGTTAGTTCGTGTATCTCGGCAACACGATTTTGCACGAAAGTTTTAAGTAGATTTGGCGGCATTCGTAACCATCCCAATACGATCGTCGAGTCCGTCCAAAATAAAATGTCATTAAACTGACAGTGCAAACTTTTAACAACCTTGTCGTACAACCTAGCCCCTAAAAGTGCTCCCATCAATTCCAAACGTGGAATACTTAAGGGTTTTAAAGGTGCAACTTTCCCTTTAGAACATAACAGGCGAACTGATATTTCGAGGTCGTCATTCATCGTGCGAATATAGATGCAAGTCCCATAAGCCTCCTGAGAAGCGTCGACAAATACATGTAGTTCTATGCGAGTATGGTTGCTACTATTGCCCATTACGTAACGCGGTACACGAACGGTATTTAAGACAGCTGATAATGACTTAGCAAACTGGTTCCAAGAGCGCGTGACGTCACAGGGTACTTCATCGTCCCAGTTCAATTTTATTAACCACAGACGTTGTAATAAAACCTTTGCCAGCATTATCGTAGGACTCAGTAAACCTAAGGGGTCGAATATTTGCGACACATGAGACAAAATAGTGCGTTTAGTGACCTTGTCATTGTTTACGAAATCAAATTGCGAATTAAAGTAAAACATGTCATCAATATTGTCCCAACCTATTCCTAATGTTTTAGAGCTGCTATTACTGTCGAGTGTCAGCTGTTTTTGTGCGTCGAGTGAGCCGCCCGGGTTCGAGCCGATTGATGACTCATTAAAGTTGAATATCCACTTTCTTAACGGAAAACAACCCAATTGCAGGGTTTGCGCGGTCTCTTTACAAACGCGTAATAGATGTTGCCTATCATCTGACCCGGTGATCATATCATCGACATAAAAATCTTCTGTAATGATTCGTTGGACATCAGGATCAGTACATTCAGCGGCTAATTGTTTTAGGCAACGGACGCTTAAAAACGGCGCGGACGCGGTTCCGTATGTGACAGTGTTTAGCCGGTACACGCTAAGAGGCAGCGCGGGACTATCGCGCCAGAGAATCAATTGAAGGTCACGTTGCTGGTCCGTCACTAAACACTGTCGATACATCTTCTCGACGTCGGCGCAGGCTACGAACTGGTGCTGCCTAAAACGAAGCAGAATAGAGATAAGATCGCCTTGTATCGGTGGACCTACCATTTGGAGGTCGTTTAATGATTTTCCCGATGTGGAAGCGGCACTGGCATCGTAAACGACACGCAATTTAGTGGTGGTACTATGTTCGCGGAAGACACCGTGATGTGGCAAGAAGTAGTGTGGTGAACCGTAAGATGTAATTTTGCTCATGTGTCCCATATCTTCATATTCGTGAATAAAGTCGCTATACATTTTTTTATAGCTTTCTGATCGCTCTAATCGTTTTTCAAGCGACAGAAAACGACGTTCCGCTTGAGAGTAAGTATCTCCCAACAGTTCGGGTGAGGTTTTAAATGGCAAACTAACACAGAACCTTCCTTCGCTATTGCGCGTAGTAGTGCGAACGAAGTGCTCCTCGCAAGCCTTTTCCTCATCGGTGAACACGTCCCGAGCCGCGGGCAGCTCCTCAATCTCCCAAAATTGTCGTAACAAAGTGTCAATTGAATGCGTTAAATTACACTGGATGTGGCCGTCAATGCGTGCGTTTAATTGAACAGGACCCGAAATTATCCAGCCTAACTTAGTATTTAGTAAGTAAGGTCCGTTCCTTAACCTTATCTTACCCTGCGTAAGTAGATCCCAAAACTTATCGGCGCCTATTAAGATGTCAATATGTTGGAAATCTAGGAAATGCGGATCGGCCAGTTGTACATTATCTGGAATACAGAAATTAGCGCGATTATCATGTACAACAGGCATAGTAGAAGTTATTTGCGGTAGAACAAAACAATTTAAATTGGTAGTATAGGTATTAATACTCGATTTAATCGTTACATAACAGGTCTGCGTGCACTGTGTAACTGAGTTACCTACTCCGCGAATTTCGTGAGTGGACTGTATTAATGGCGTATCTAATAATTCCGTTAACGATTTAGTAATGAAACATCTTTGACTGCCATTGTCGAGTAATACGCGAGCGGTGTGACAAATATTATTTATATCGGTCACATCAACAAGGGCGGTAGACAATAAGACCGGTTTAAATGAGTATTGCTGTGCGGATTGCATAGCAATTTGTGTATGGGCATTGAACGACATCGCTGCGGGGGACGTCGCGGGGACGGGAGGACCGGCGGGGACAGAGCTGGAATAGTCATCGTACGGAGGATGAATTAGCGAATTATGCTTCTTATTGCACCTCCGGCACGGCCCGAACACGCATGTCTCAACCTTATGACCCGCGCGCAAGCAATTTTCGCATAGATTGTTATCTTTCACTAATTTTAATTTAGAATCGTAATCAATCTCAAGAAATTTGACACAGGAATAAAGTGGATGATTCATTTTGCACATCGAACACAAAAACTTCGGTACAGCGTGTGATTTTTGCGGTTTATTGGTGGAAACGTTGCAGTGCACTTTGTGATTGAAGTTAGTGTTTTGTTTTTTGTTGACTTCATGTTTATCGCGCGAAGTGTGTGACGTCTGCAATGTTTCCAACATGTCTGCTCGACTCTTTAAGAACTGCATTAAATCATCCAATTTAAGCCTGATTTGAGAATCGTGACAAATAAAACTGCCCTTATACTGTTCCCATTCGCGTTCAGTAGTTTTATCGAGCTTCGAGACGATAATAAAAATAATTAAAGTGTCCCAAGATGACGTAGGTTCTCCTAAGATCTTTAAAGCGCGTAGATTTTTGTGTGTAGTGTCAATCAACTTTCTAATTAACATATGCGATTCCTTGCTAAGTGGTTCCATTGTAAATAATGCCTTAATGTGATTGTGAACTAGCAGGCGGCTGTTGTTGTACCGATTAAGAAGAAGCTCCCAAGCTACTGCGTAGTTGCTCGCCGTGAGTTCGAGCGAGTCTATCACTAGTATAGCACTGCCTTTTAGCGAAGACTTTAGGTAGTGAAACTTTTGAACGTCACACAGATCTGTGGAATTGTGAACTAGCGATAGAAAAGTGTCTCTGAACTCGAGCCAGTTGTCGTATGACCCGTCAAAGGTAGGCATAGGTATGGTCGGTAATTTAATTGATTTTAATTGATTTTGTGACCTCGAGGAACTTTCAGCTGTCGCATTACCGTTAAGCATAGTCTCGGCTAAAGCAAGTGCACCGTAGTAACAATCCTCAAACTGCTCTCGTTTCATCAGTTGATCTTCGAGGTTAGAATCGACCACGATAGATTCGATTTTACTTTGAAGATCGTTAAATTCGGTGTACAAGCTTGCGGCACCCTGAACGCGTAATTTTAAGTCTATGCGGCATTGTGCGCTTAAATTAGGATCTTCACTAACATTATTTAGGTAGGTAGTGAACTTTGTAAGCCTAGACTTAACAATTCCGCGCTTTTTAACTAGATCGCGGATTAACGGCTCATTATTTTCGTCACAAATTGATCGGTAAGGAGATTTATCGCGTGGTTTTTCTAAGCTCATTTTGATAGTCAGTGAAAGGTGGAGTACTCACGTATGAACCTTGTAGAGGCTGGGAACGGAACACACTGGAGAACTGTTTGCGCAAGATCACTGAAATTAGAATAACGACGGTGGTAAGCAAAAGAAGACTAGGGTTTTGGAGTAGGAAGGCTGGCCGTCCGTACCGAGATTTATGCGTATACTCTCGAGCCGACGTCCAGTGCTTGTCCGAGATCCAAACTCTCCGAAATCTGCGTGTCCTTGGGTGTCTTCAGAGTACAGCAATCGCGCCCATCAACCAACACGTAAAGCAATGCGAGATTTTTTATTAATTCCGTAGGTACTGTTCTTGTACATCGGCGAAGAAGGATCAATATGTTGGATAGCAGGCGCTTAATTTGCTTAATTACTGTATAAAATTGCGAAACGTTGGTAAAATAAAATTCAAAAGCTTTGCGTGCGTGTAGCTTATATTCGTGCGATCGTTAGATTACAAAGTTCGAGGATAGGGGTATGAGTGGAACAAAAATGTGACGTAGCGTGTGACGATATGTGGTTGCTTGACGTAGGTTGCTCACAGGTGTCGCTAGGAGTCCGAACAATTTGTTTGGATACTTACTAGAAAATAATTATCGACTTTAAGATCTGGGGGACCATTCACCAAGTAACTTTAAATAGAAAATTAGTTCATACTTGTTGTTTTCCGAGATAGCTTTTAAGTTCGTAGTAACGGCGTCGAAACACGGAACCCTAAACAAGCATGGTTCGACATGCTCTAGCCCAGTTTTCATTATTACTAAGACTTAACAATATTGTAGTGCCCTAGCTTGCCAACATCAATCTGTAAAACTTTGATGCCAATACGATAATAAACATAACTAACCTTGAGATGATAACTCGTTAATTCCATGACCATACTCCGGCCCAAGAATTATAATTCCCGTCGCACTGCTGACGACGGTAATTAGGCAATCATCTCATTAACGGCCGCGTGCGGCAAATACCTCGCTCTGATTAGTAAGGCTTACCTGGATTGTATTTACAAGTGTGCCCGGTAAAGGGCTTTTCATTCATTTGCTGAATTGGTTTAGTTATATGCGATTTGGGCATTTATAGCTTACGATTCGAGTTTTCCCGCGACACCGCGCAATATGAAGCCTAATCATTAAATACATACATACAAAAGAACACGACTTCATTCCCTGAGCGGGGTAAGAGGAGCCACAGAAATACCAAAAATCTAAAAAGACTTCTTGATAATTCTGTAACCACATTTTGCACAATTAGGCCAAGAAGTTTACTAGTGTATTAGTAACAGGTTGCAAGCCCATCGCCTAACAGTACTACAAGCCCCCATTTTCTTTAGCCGCCTCTTACGACGGGAAGACATGGAGTGGCACTGTTCTAATCCGGCAGCCACACGGGGGAAAGTCATTAAATAGTAGTGATATATTTTTCGGATCATGTATGTACCTAGTTGCAGTGAATTTAACAAACAAGCAAACGAAAAATGTACCTTTTAAAACTAAATTTTAGTGAAGAACACCTGACTACATTTGACTGAGTTTTATTTAGGGTAGCACGTATTTAATCATTTTTTATTTTTAGGGTAATAGTTCTTATTTTTAGTTATTTTGTAGACTTCTAGAAATTCGTAAAGCTTGTAAAATTGAATGCCGACTTTTGTAATGCATTTAATTCAAAAGATTTTCAGATATTAATAACATGTTTTGGGACGTGATGAGAATTTTGCGAGAGACGTGGGAACAAAACACAAATGACACCCCCTCGCCTCCCAGTAGTTAGGTTAACATTACTTGCATTATACTCTTTGTTTTCCATCTTGTTTTTTCGCTTTCATCTGAATGCAGTTTCCCTTCTGCTCCGCGATGAGCCAGCCAGCCGGTAATGAGGCAATTGGCTCGTTAGCGCGACGACGAGCCTGCCAATTACCGAGCATCGCACACGAGACAGTCACATGCGATACTGTAATTGGCATGTTTACAATCCTTCTCATTGAGGGACGTTTGATTTTACGACGTTTTTTTTTAGTGGTGGTAGGACCCTGTGCAGGGTCCGTCCGGATCGCTACCACCATCTTATCCATTAACCACCCGCCAAGCAACAGTGTTCGCATTGTTGTGTTCCGGTGTGGGGATAAGACAACCGGTGAAATTACTAGCATAGAGGCATTCCATCTTAGTCCTCAGGGTTGGCAACGCATTTGAGGTCTTAGGATTATAGTCTTGAGAATTCAAATGTCTATGGGTCTCAGATTCCACTTACCATCAGGTGGCCTGACTGCTCGTGTGCCTTCTCCTTAACATAAAAAAAAAAAAAAAAAAAACATGCGGCTTTAAGGTGTTTGTAAAGTTACAAGAAACTATGTAACTATGGGTTCCGTAGTCAAACTAGGAACCCTTATAGTTTCGCCATGTCCGTCCGTCCGTCTAATAATACATTTTTTTAGAGTTCCCATAGACTCATAGACATTTGCATTCTCAAGAATTCAATCTTAAGACCGCAAATGCGTTGCCAACCCTCAGGACCAAGACGGAATATCTCTATGCTAGTATTTTACCGGTTGTTTTATCCCCACAACGTAACACAACAATGTCAACACTGCTGTTTGTCGGTAGGTTAAACGATGTAGCGGTGTATTATGGTCAACTTAATTGTGGTGGATAAAGCATCCGTCACTCTCGCACTAACATACCGGTGAGAGTGATCGATAAACACAACCATAATATACTGCAACCGCTGAAGTATTTAATTTGCAATCACTTTATTTATCGGTGTTAATCGTTATACACTGGGGCTTTTTCCCACCAGCACGGCACTTAACACTTACGCGACAATATCAGCCTAAAATAGTATTCGTTTGACATGTCAGATAAAAGTGTCGAACACTGTTACCTTATATAATTATTTTTCAATTGTTATGTGAATATTCAATATTGGGTTAGGTTTTTTAACCCTTGTATTAATTAAAGTACTCAAATTTAGTGTTCATATTATACCGTACTTTACACTCAAAAATATTAATAAAAAGGACGTCTTTGTAAATCATAATAATGTCGACCAAAAACATCATCATATACGCAAAACCATGCTTGGTCTAACCTGAATCATAGAAAGAAATGACCTGTGGGTCAAAGACCTCAACTTCATCATGTTTTAGAAGATAAATAGGAGTCAATAGAGAAATAAATAGGAGGACATGCTTATTTTCTTGAACATTTCCCGCGTCAAAATCAACAAGCAAAGCCGAGTGAGTAAAGCTAGTGTATTGTAACACTTACCTGGGTCCCCCGAGCACTCCCGCCGGCTTCTCGTAAATATTTACCCAAACTGCACCTTCCTAACACGTTCCCTTCACCCAAGAACCCCCCTTATGCCCAACGAGCAAGGTCCATTTACCAACGGACAACGCGCGCGATAACTCCGTCGACGCGGTGTTTGTGTTGCTAACAAGAGTTAACTGTTTAACGATTGTTTAACTCGATCGATATTTTTAACCGTTATTTAATGATTATTATTACTACGCTTTAACTGCTACTTTAAAGTTTAAATAGGTTAAATGACTTAGTTTATAAACACGCTAAATACTTTAAAACTTTACTTGCTAATAATGAATAGGTAAAAGATTATTCTAATCCTTATTAATTATATTAAAAACACTTAAAATTTTACTCATCCACAGTCACTTGCGAACATCGTAATCGTGTCGTAGTCGAGTCGTAGTCGCGGTCGCGTGGTCGGGCGGGCGCCGTGGTCGCCGGCCAGCGAATGAGCCGGCGGCGGCGAAACGTAGGGCGGCGAGCCACGGACGCAGGGCGGGCGGCGCGCGCCAGGCGGCTGTCTGTTGGGTGCTTTATGTTGCGGTGTGGCAAGTGAAGCGGAACGGCACCATTGTAGTTGTGTTTTAGACGACATAATCATAGTTTACATAATATAACAATGATAACAATTCAAAAATATTAATTAATAAACTATATACGAGAAACTAAGTGAACAAACAAACCAAACTTACTAAGCTACTTAAATAACAAGTATAAAAAGAATACCCCTTCTAAAAGGTTCGCCTGCGGCATGGTCCCTATGACACTCGCTGCATTACCTCTCTGGATAGCTAGCCCAACCCTTTGAGAGAGGTAAGCACCAGCTCTGGGATCTCCAGACGCGTCTATGAGCCGGGATGACAGGGCCTTTATGAAGATTTTCATATCTCCTGACCAGGGTCCCATGGTCTCCACTACAAGCTAATCATTTAGTTGAATGCCAAATTAAATTTACAAAAGTATTTTTTAATGTTTCATGTTTAGATGCCAAAGTTGCGTGGTATATATATCAATAATGTAATGATATTTTTTTATGCATAGACATTTTTGATGTGTGTAGATTTATATGTCGATGCCAATTTGAAATTGAAATTTGATTTATTAATCGAAGCCGTTAATATTAATGTGATGGATTATTTACTTACAATCTCTGTATGTACGTAAGTCGTAGAAGAATAACAAGGGTTTCATTTTTTATTACAAAATGGGTAATACAGAAACGTGTATATTATGTATGGAATATATATATTTCTCATTAGAATTGGGATATACCTACTCGTAACTACATGGAAATAAAAAATGTAACTAATATTACCAAATTAGTAGAGCATTTGATAAAATTAAATGATGAAGAACTATTTAAAAAGCTTATCATCTCTTCAAATATTTCTTTATTCCCAAATGTTGTAAAAATCAAGTGTAGGTATTCCAATGTTGACATGTAGGACGATTTAGTAATATATTAAAAATATTAGGACTTTCTGCAAAGCGCTTAAGATGCCTAATAAATTATGTATCAAGAAACAAAGTCAAAATTTGAAGCTCCGCAATATCGGAGAAATAAAGAGCAGGATTTTATTGAAGAATTATCTTTTATTGAGAAATACGGTTCTTAAACAAACTACTTCAGGAAGGACAAGGGACGTAGGAGCGAGTCTCCCCAGATTTATGACTTTCTGAGATCTGAAGATCTGATCAGTCCCGTTTTATGGAAGGTCCAATGGCCGGGCTGGGTGACCTTTAGTATTAAACACACATATTTTTAATGCAAATAATACTTCAAATGCACCCAGGAGATGCGTATTTCCCGTAAAATGTTCTAGTGTCAAAGTTTACTCTTACATAATAATATGTTTAGACCGAAATTTCATTAATGGTGAAGAAGTCGCCTTTCGGCTCACAAGACCATGGCTCGTCACACAGTTCCTGATCTTGAATTGCCTTAATTACGAGTATGTATGCCAATAAAAATGAAGGTCAAAAGGGGCAAAGGTCGGATGGCAGGTAGAGCCAGATAATAACAAAAGTGGCCTAGAAGAAGCTGCCAATGACCCGATGAACTTAAAGTAAACAATAAAGAGGTAATTTAGAAATGCGTGCAAAGTAGCGGGAAGGATGTCTAATATTAGTCCGAAAGATGTTTAAACGATGTTGGTGGTGATGAATTTTAATATGTTAGCAAGGATATGATATAATATTGACGACACGTTAGCCTAGTTGGGAGTGACCCTGCCTTCGAAGCTAGCGGTCCTGGGTTCAAATCCCGGTAAGGGCAGATATTTGTGTGATGAGCGCTAATATTTGTTTCTGAGTCTTGGATGTTTTCTACGTCTTTAAGTATCTTTGGCGATATTTCCAAGCAGTGTTGGGAAAATATCGAATTTTAAGTTTTTAATTATGCCTTGCATGTTATAAATTAACTGTTTGATAGTTCTTACCCCTCCAACAACATGCGCCCGCGCTCTAAATCACTGAACCAGCGCGCCCGCGCCGCCCGCGTCCCTGCGCCTTTATGGCCGAATAAAAACTTAATGTCGTTATAAACGTGCGCGTGATTGCGATTTGATTCGACAGGGCTTAGCGCCGTTAATAAGGTAAACAAGTGAGGTATTAAGGTATTTAAAAAAAAAATCTAGCTATTCGATTTGTGTTCTTTAAATTTTTTCATGACAGTATATTTACCTATCCACATACATACATACCATGTGCACCGGTGTAAACATACAACTTTCGCTTCCTACCTCTGATTTTCAAGGTGTAATATTTATATTGAGGATTAGTGGAATAGCCACAGTCAAATATCTGCATTTTCGTAATCCCGGCGTTCTCCAATAATAAGAATTACTCTTTAAATTATGAACATAGGTAAATATATAAAAAAATACGTTAATAAGTGTATGTTAAAGTAGTCAACTACTGTAAAGTCAAACTGTTTATTTATAAACATAGACTAAAGTAAGATTATTTTTTTTCTAACGAAACATATGGTTACAACATTCCAATACATCAAGCAGTTATCATTGAGTCTTATAAAACTTTTACATAGTTTCTTTAAACAACATACAGTTCTAACTAAATAAATTAACTGGTGTCCTGCCTTTTCGCACAACAACTTTTCCCAAACTGATTCACTTCCCAAAAATATAAATTGGGCAACCGCTTTTTTTCCGAAACTGTAAATAATTTTGGATTTATTGCACCACCATAAAAATCCTGAAATAGTTACAGTTTCGGAAAAAAGCGTTTGCCCAAATGATAGTTATGGGAAATTAATCAGTTTGGGAAAAGTTGTTGCGCGAAACGACAGAGATCCAATTTAACTTTGCCCTATTGGTCTCTAGCCTAATATTAGCAAGCTATTAAGAATGTAGAGTAAGTTGAGTTTATATAAAACACCGTACCTACAAATAGACATTCGCAACTGACGAGACTGAATTCGCACAAACGCCGGCGACGCTACGTGTGCGTGTAAATTTTAATTTGAGTCATTGTTGTGTTGAATCAACCGCTAAGACCTAGGTACGATGCATTGACAAAATTCGCATCGCTCAAATAGTTTCACTATACAAGGTGTCTCTGACCATGGGGCTTTAAATGTAGCGATCGATTCTACTCCTCAAATGAAACTCCTTTTGTTGAACGACTTTAAAAAAGAAACACTGATTTTACTAGTAAAGTTTGAAAGTTTGATCACGTATAACTTACTTTAAATTAAGTTATTTTCAAAGTCGTAGAACAAAAGATGTAGCATTTGAGGAGTAGAATCTATACCTACATTTTAAGCCCCATGGTCAGAGACACCCTGCATAAATAAATGCTTCTAATAATATCGTGTTACAAATTACAACCACCATTCACTTCTATTAAACTCCCCGCGCTATTTTCCGAACGTTAATTTAACGACTGTTCACGCCGAGGGGATATTTTTAGTTCAATTCAGTTTTGTGTCAAAATCACGGACCCCCCGTGTAGTTTATTGCAGTCAGTGCATCGACTTTATCACCATGCAATGATTCTTGAAGAAAAACAACTTATATCATTTGTAATTCCAATGCAAGTTCCACCTTGTTTCTAACTAGGCAAGGTTGAAAATGTGTTTCCGCCTAAATTGCAGTTATGCTCTTTTGATTAGAAATGGCTACATTGCCGAGCTCTCATTTTTCTATTGAAAATGAACTCGATAGGGAGCCTCGGGCCCTGAATGTGTTTGTATGGTGAAATGCAGGGGACACAGCATTTATTTAGACGTCATTAGAAACTCGTAAAAACGTGTCAAATTGCTGTTTAACTGTTTTGTATGAGGGCGCCTTTACTGTCGTGAAAGAACACGACATAATTTACCCTCGTTATCTCGGGTTTGATTCAAGTTTGAAGATTGTTATACATATAGCTAAAAGTACTTACTTAGTTTACTATAAAAAGAAAATATCCGAGCACGCTCACACGTCTTCAACACTAGTGTTGAGCCCATAATTCATTAGCAACAATGTAGTTGGATATAATGTATTTAACTGTATGCATATCAACTTTCAACACTATCTATACCACAAATAAAAAAAAGTCCTGTTCACTTCTCATGCTCTAAAACGACTCATAATAGCCTTGTACTTATTTATAGGCGGACTAAAGTGAAGCATTGAATCCTTAGGTACTAAAGTGACATTTTACTCCCTAGGGACTCACGTACTTTTTATTTTAAATTTCCATATCAGTAAAAACAGCTTTGGAAAAACACAAAAAGCAACATATTATGTTGCACTTGTTGTCGGAATGTGCGGTGGAGCCGGTCGAGGACAGGCTGGGGCGACATACAACCTCCACTGTCTCAGTCTTCGTTTGGGAAATGTAGTTCTAACCCCAAAAACAACAGTCTCTTTCTGCATTACAGTGACAAGTTGATAGTAATATAGATAGCGCTATTAAGTTGTAAGTTTTTACCTAGGTATCTATGTTAAAATTGTTATAATTAAAAAATAAATACTCGCGATCGAAGTGAAAAGTATGGTTTTAACTCGAGACTGAAAGCCATAATGACACTCGAGCTTCATCCACCCTCGCTTTAATCGGGTAAGATAAAATAAACAAAATAATTGTTGGTAGAGTTTCGCTAAAGCAAAGAACGAGCCGAAGCCCTCGTATTGCTTCTAAAATATTACAACTAACATTCACCTTAGTTACAATGGTACGTTCCCGCTGGCTAACATCCAACCTGAAGTTATACGCTTCCTTGTTAGTAACAATCAAGTCTAAGAACTAATAGGTAATGTTGGTGGTCCAGCCACTAGAGCTGCTTGTAGGAATGTTATCAATAACTCTGATAGCTCTCTATTGTCTCGTGAATAGTGTTAGAGAGGTACTTTGTTGGCTGCTCGGAGCTGGGGAAGTTGGTGTTCGACGAAACCAAAGGTATGCTTTGGATATGTAGTTGTTTGCTAAACTTAATCCCGTGTGGTTGCCGGGTTAGAATAGTTACTTACCACTTTGTGTCTTCCCGTGGATGTCGTAAGAGGCGACTAAGGGAATAAGGGCTTGTAGTACTGTTAGGCGATGGGCTTGCAACCTGTCACTAATACACAGGTAATCTTAGCCTGATTGCGCAAAATGTGATTACAAAATTATCAACAAGTATTTAGGTATTTCTGTAGCTCTGCCTACCCCACTCTGGGAATGAAGGCGTGATGTTATTTATTATGTTATGATTAATAGTCATAAAAAGTACCTATGTTAGACAAGTGAAGTGTTTAGAATGAAGTACTTAACTAAATGGAATCACTTGTAGGATAATTCTACTTAAGTTATAAGGAAAGCATGTTTGTCGATGTTGGTGTTTTTTTTTCAGGACCCCTATATTTTTATCAATAAACGGCGCAAACTCCTTAGGCTACTTGGGTTGATGTTTAATGTTATATGTTAAATGTAATGCTATTTCTAGAATCACTGTTAATTTAATCGCTTGAGCACGACGATTCGTGCTTTATTATATTTATTCGTATGTTATAGTTTATAATGGCTAAGTAGTTAAGTTAATATATCGTATTTACCATTTAATGTTTTGTTATGTTTTATAAATATATACGTATTAAAGTAATAGCAAGAATGTAATAAATTACAATGACTACTACACCCTACATGGGCAGATTCTTGTACAGTCAAAGTCATAAATATGTTTACAGTTAAGCACAGTCACAGCAATTGTAACGATTTCATACATGACAGTTTTAGACGTTAAATAGACATGGTACTTAGGTACTAAAGTGTAAACATGTTTATGACTTCCACCGTACATACTGAGTTGAGAACCTTGTTAATACCATGGTTGTAAGCAATAAATGAATATGTAAGTATATGATATGAGCTGCACAACACACAGACACAAAGCTTAACCCTAAACGAGGTCCGTGAGATAATCCACCTACGTGCAAATAAAATGTGCTCTAAGTAAACTAGCGTGCACCTAATTTACTAAAGGCTTACTGCACGACAATCTGTCCTACCGTGCGACCCCCTAATCCGCGAGGGTGGGTTGACATATTTTTAATTAAACGTCCTACCCGCGAAGATTTGCCGGCGCGAGCGGCTTTACAATAACGAAGGGATTTGCGGTCTCGCCGTCGAGTATCGGAGATTGTTAATTATTAATGAAAATATTGATCATGTTTGAAATAACGAAGCACTTAATGTTGATTTTGTTCGAAGTACGCGAGATGCTTAACTTTAATACTGTGTTGCGAGCTCCAAAATTTGCCAACACTGAACTGAAAGCCTTGGGACATCATGGAACCATTCTTAAAACGATACTCAATGTTAATGACATTCTTAATAAGTAGGTAAACTATCTAACCAACTTATAGACAAAATTTAGTCTATAAGTTTTTCTTGCATTCCAAGTGTAACTGGATTTATACCGTTATTGGGAGATAAAGAAACAAATAACATTAAATGGCAGCGCATTACTGGCTATCTAAAATAAGTCAGTACCTATCCTGTGGGAGTATGCGCATGTTTAAATACGTCATGCCATAAAAAAAATGTAATTCCATACTAATTATATAATAATTAAACATTTAAAGTTGTTAAATACTAAAAGTTATAGTACCTACGTAACATTGTGCTTATGTTAATTCGTACATTAAATATTTAATATATGGAATAAAATTAATTCCGAAACCTATTTACAATCAAAATCTAAAAATCTAAATATATTTATGGTATGACTGGAGGTAACAAGTTTATCCTCGTGATACCCGGCGCGTGCTCAAGGTACATAATCAAGGCAATTTTAGTTTGAATTCTATTTTAACGACTATAAAGTTCATTTTTCATTGATTCAAAATTAAAAACGGCATTGAAGAACAAAGTTAATTAAACTTTATTTCCTTGCTAGTAGTTAAATTCCCACTCACCAATAGTGGGCCTCACGATTATTTAGATAGCGGATAATATAATATTATGATACAGGTGGCAAGTACATTTATGTGTGCATCACTACAATATCTACCATAATAATACAATTATTGACATAAGTCAATAAAAGTTACATACATACATAAACTCACGCCTTCATTCCCAGAGTGAGGTAGGCAGAGCTACAGAAATACCAACAACTCTAAAAAACTTGTTGATGATTCTGTAACCACATTTTGCACAATCAGGCTAAGATGTTCACCAGTGTATTAGTGACAGGTTGCAAGCCCATCGCCTAACAATACTACAAGCACTTATTCCCTTAGTCGCCTCTTACGACATCCACGGGAAGACATGGAGTGGCACTATTCTAACCCGGTAAACACACGAAAAAAAAGCAATAAAAGTCAATAAAAGTTGCTAGCTGATAAGCACCAATAATCGACAGAAGCTCAAAGATCATAGTGTTATAAATTGATTGTTGCAAAACAAATGAATAACTCTTATCTTCTTTGAATAAAAATCAGTGTCGAACATTAGTCCTTTGTCGAGTACTGGTGCCGTTTTTTCTTACAAGCTTATAATTTATTGAAATATTTTTGTTTGATTTTTGTAGGCAATAATAACTTAAAACACTTTTACATTTTCAGATAAATAATGTCTCCCGTTAGTTTTATTATAAACGATCAACTGGAAAATCATCCGATCAAAATTCTCGCATCACAAAATAAAATCCATTCCACCATTCAAAATCGCCAATTTACTTCTCGCGCCGAGCAATGTGCGTCTAACTGGACGAATTGCTATTTCGTCCCGGCAGGCGCTGGGCCCGCTCGGGCGAGCGTTGTGCCGATACGGACGACGGCTTTGTTTGGATTAAATTGAATAAATATGTTGTATTGTGACACGAAATATGCTATTGTTTTCAATATTAAGAGTGTTTTGTTTTTAATTCATATTAAAGTATTCTAATAGGAATATTATATTAATAAAGAACATACGAATACCCTATATTAGATTAAGAAAATTAAAATTCATGAGATGTTAAAAAATAAACTTTTATATTGCTGATGATTGATTAATGATAGACTGCATGAAATACACGTTAATATCGTCATCAGGGCTTAATTTGTCATTGTATTGTATTATAAACGAGCCGTTTCTATTACGCTAATTTCTCTTATTATTAAATTGTCAAGAATTCAAAAAGAGAAAAGGGGGAATCGAAATAATACACTTTTCAAACTTTAATAATGAAACCCGTAAAGGCAAGAAAAAACAAAAAGATATGCATCGGCCGGGAATCGAACCCGGGCCGCCCGCGTGGCAGGCGAGCATTCTACCACTGAACCACCGATGCTTCATACGCCTTAGCGAAATTACCAATCGCATGCACCGTGCCTTCTTTATAACATTCATTATGCTACGCAAAAAGCTATAAAATTGTACAAACATCTACAATCACGAAACGTAATACAATTACGTCTGTTAACGTCTCTGTTACTTTCAAATATTCATTTTGTTACACTCGACTGTATCCACTTTGCAATCAATTTTCATAATCCTTGCCTTGAAGCGACGGCTTTAAGAACTAAGTCTTCATTTCATAGGCAAAGACAACAACGGGACAGCGCCTGCATAATTGATAGTGTTTGCATTAATGCCAGCGCCACCTATTAGTTCCCGCTGCAACTATCTTAATCCTCGGATGAGCGCAGTAATCCCGGACAGATGCGCGCGCCCCGTGCTCCCGGACACAGTGGTTTTAAAACAGTGAGATGATTAGAATATGAGCTATGTGGGTGCCAAAGATCAGCTAAATCCGTTCAGTCAGCCCGTATCAACGAGATTACGGGATTACCATATCCAAAAAAAATACAGATGTATTGAGAATCTCCTCCTTATTTTGAAGTCGGTAAAAAAAATATTTCAGGATTGAGTGTTTTAAAAATTCATCATCACGTTTTCCAGAACGTGTAGTGTACAAGTACTCTATACTATTCTATAGTAATGTTATACTTAAATGTGAAAGTAACTCTTCCTACTTTTAACCCTAAAAATCGGAGTCTGAGTCGCGAGAAACAGCGTACTGTTTATAATGCTGCAAAATCTCATATTTTAGTTAAGTAAGTAGTCTAACGGCCGAAACCTATATTTAAACCGCGAAGGCTTACTTCGGGTTGAAATTTGACATTGCGTTAAATTTTAATCCGAAGTAAGGCTATCTGTCGCGGTTTGAATATAGGGTTCGGCCGTAAGTGCATTAACTATCAAGGGCCAATAACTAAACTTGCCTTTTATGAAACAGTCAACGTGAAGCTCCCGATTCAAAACATACCTGCAAGAGAAAAATGTAATCAGTAAATTTATAATATATTTTAAACGCGAAATAATGTGTCCATCTTTAACGTCAGAAGCTGTTGAATTTGAAAAAAAAAAACGTTTATGCCCTTAGGAAACTGAATCTTTCAAAAAAGGATTATTAACCAAACAAAAACAGACTTAAAGTTCTCCACAGACTTGCTGGTTATCCCTAAGGCTTGCTCGGACTACATTAGAAATACAGTCGAGGAGCGAGTATTTTAGTAAATAAAGGTCTCTAAACAACGAACATTTTGTAATGTTGTAATCTAATCGAATAATTTAAAACTAAAATACTCGCTACTCGACTAACATACTAATGCATTTCGAACAAGCCTTAAGACTATCATAAACTACGCGGCTCGTGTTGCTGATTTTCCCACTACTGCTGCCTCGAGAAGTACTAAGTCCTGAGACGTGCGCGTGAGCACGTCGCGCCGGCTGCTCGGTCCCAGGCGTGGGCAAACAATCTGCGGACCCATAGCGCAAGCAATGCAGCGAGGCAACAGTTATCTGTGCTGCAGTGTGCGTATCTATACGATAAGGTACATACACATATAACATCACGCCTTCATTCCCAGAGTGGGTTAGGCAGAGCTACAGAAATACCAACAACTCTAAAAAGACTTGTTTATAATTCTGGAACCATATTTTGCACAATCAGGTCAAGAAGTTTACTAGTGAATTAGTGACAGGTTGCAAGCCTATCGCAGCAGTACAAGAAGCCCTTATTCCCTTGGTTGCCTCTTTCGACATCCACGGGAAGACATGGAGTGGCACTATTCTAACCCGGCCACCACAATAATATTATAAGATAAGATACTCATTTTTTCTCAAAACTGCGGACATTACATTATAATAAGATCATGCAACAGTTTGTCCATTTCGGACGTACGAGTACAATGAATTATAATGAAACCAAATTTATACAGTCGGCGCGTCAAGGTGTGATAAGGGATAACCGGATTGAATGTGGGGCATGTGGGATAATATGATAGGATAATAATGTAAACTTTCGTATTTTATAGAATACCTACTTGTTTGAAATATCTTGGCATTCCTGACATTTGCCAAGTCCCGCCGCAATCCTGACAAATACCATACAATCCTAACATGTCAGGAGAAACCCTGACACATGGCAACTATATACGGAACCGCTAGCTTCGGATAGCGGCGACGTTCGAGCTACGCGGATAGCCTGGGAAGTTGTGATAACTCGAACTAACCGCACATCCAAAACTTCGTCCGCTTACAGAAGGTAGTGAAGCTAATAAACATTTGCACAAAGTGCAGGTAGACTTCGTTCGCTTTTACCATCTCTTCACTCTCTTTATGGGCTACGTAACAATCCACCGCCGCACAAAGAGCCAGGCTGTGTAAAATATGGCCTTAACATTGTTGAGTGTTGGTGGCCTAGTAGCTTAGTAGGTCGACTCAAGACCCTAAGGTAAGGTACCGAGTTTACGATCACTAATCCTACCCCCGCGTTCACCCTGTACCAATGATTTTTTCAAACTGAAGTACATTACCCGATGCTAAGGTGATCGTGAGGAAACCTGCACAGTCGAACATCTGAGTGTGTAAGAGGGTAATTACACAAAAGATCCTAGAGGGGTCGAAATCTATCCGTTAGGGATTTTTGGCCCCTAAGGGGTTAAAGTAGGGGGAACAGCGGGAAACTAATTCTAGGCGTACGAAGTCGCGGGCGTCCTCTAGCGTTCGATAAATATAGTATTGCGTGTAACTGTACCTAGATAATTGTAGTGATAGCCGCGCCAACCGTAATCTCAGCGCTATTGAGCGGCCATTAACAAACAACCGTATCGGCGCCAGCGCTGCTTCCGGCGGCGCTCGGGCGTTATCGCGCTTCCGGAGACTGCCGAGCGCCGAGCGGGATTTACGAAGATGTTTGCCAACTCGTGCACATCGTCTAAATGTAAATACACACCAATAACCCGAAATATTTAATCTTATTAGGGCTTAAATTCGACCTTCACTTAGTTATATCACAATAATCAACTCATCAGTCAATATAAGTTTTCTCCGGCAGCACCTAATGTCGACAAACAATAATTCTGTTGTAATACCAAAGAAGACGGCTAACTGCTTGGTAACAGTATAAGCATTTTCAATTTAATTTGGTTACCAATAGAGTATAGAATGCTTCGACTGCCGCTTTGATTGCAGTAGCCGCTTTTTTTGGTATTACTGCAGCATCGTTGTTATTGTTGTCATTTCATCGCATTAGCCAAACTACAGCGACGCCGTTTCAACACCTTCTTCTTTAATAGTATAAATAAAGTCACTATTTCTCATTGTCTTCCTTACACTATGTTCAGAGCACATTATTTCATGTCCAAATCATAAACTAATTGTTCAAATAACAGAAGGTATAATACATACCTGACAGATACATACAGCTCTTTTCTTATCTTGACAGACAAAAGGAACGTGATACTGATAACTTTAAATAACTAACAGATATATATTATCTGGAGATTGCAAAATCAAGTTCTTATATAGACTACTATAAGTGCAATAGATACTCTTTGGATTTTAATGCCACTTTTACCATTATTTATGGACTATTCAATCGCTCAAAGGTTAACTGGAAGAGATCCTTTAAAGGGGTTCGCCTTTGCACATACCTTTTGTGTTTCTGTTTCGTTTTTTACTTTGTTATATTTTGTTTGTGCAATAAAGAGTTTACATATACATACTATTACAAATGATCTTCCAAAAGATTTATGTAATTGTGTAACACAGGTATAGATCCCCCTTCCGAAGCCAGGTTAAGCTCTAGTCATAGATGCAATGCATCCCACCTTCCCATACCGTACTAATAGTACCATCGCCCGCGCCGTCTCCTACCTAAGTTCGGTACAAGACGCGGCTGGTCTCGGCCGCTAAGCCTCGCCCGCAGCGCAATCAATCAGTGCGGCTTACCGTACCGCTCCCCGACGTATTGGAAAGCATTAATCAATTGGGATTCTTCAATTTGCTAGGTATACATGCGTGGTTATAGATAAGGCATAATCCTTTTTAGGGTTCCGTAGTCAAACTAGGGACCCTTATAGTTTCGCCATGTCCGTCCGTCCGTACGCAGCCTAACGCAGAGAATCTTAGACTACTAAGATTCTCTGCGTTAGGCCAAATTACAGCTTTCTACTAAGAAAGCTGTAATTTGGCATAAATATGCATATTAGTCACGCCAACAGTGTTAAAAAAAATTTAGGGTACCCTCGTGTAGAGTGTCGTTGGATAGGTCTTTCAAATATTACGGGTTTGTAAAAACAGTTTTCGAAATATTAAGCTTGAAAGCGCTAATTTTGTTAGACTCAAGTGTCCCCCCCCCCTACAGCCAAAACTACAAATACTAAAAATCGGTAAAAATCCTCAATGAAAGAGCATATAACGAATTTTAAAAGGCAACAGGAAAATGGGAATATGTTTTAGTTAAGTGACTCTGTGCCAGGTCCGAAGTATGTGCTCTCGCATTGTTGAAGGTACTAGGATAGTTAGAGCAAATAGGATGATCACGTGACAGTTAATTTTATCTTGATAAATATAATCCATGCGACGACAAAAACACAATATCTTCGTGACAGTACAACTCCGAAAGAACGGTGACATTGATAATGTCAAAGCGAAATTCCTTGGGTGCATACTGGCTCACATACAATTTTTATTCGTATTTACCGTTTTACTACCGCCTTGTGTTCATGATAATCACTCTTCATAACTCTTTCCTCATACACATCGCAACTCAAATTTGTTATTCACAATCATCACAACTCCTCAAGTAAATTTTCCCAAAACCGATATGATTTTAGGATGTTTATAAAACAAACCTAACCTAGCCTAACCTTATTTAGAGATTGGATATTTTTAAAATAACCGGATATAATATGATTTATGTTGATTATGAAGAGTGATCATTATGATGTAAAATGGTATAAGACACATTAATGAACTTCCGATAATAGGACTAAAAAAGTTATGTGAGGAAATGCGCTCTCAAATTCCTTGTCCTGTAATTTATGTATAGGTAGGTCATGTGTACCGTAAACTTGTAAAGTTGATGGTAATCCTTTCAAACCTTTGCCTCATTCAATTCCGCCGCTATTTAAAAATTCGTACTATAACGGAAAAGTAAATAAAAACGCTTTTGAACCGGAGCATTCACCGGCTCCAGCGCTGAAGCCCTCGCCGGCGCCTCCGATTGTAAGCGCTGAACGCGCTTTGTGAGCGCGCTGTATTAAATGTATTGCTTTGTGTGGCCTCCTCAATGTTGCGAGAGGAAAAATAAAATTCAGTGACAAGGTGCTTAAAAGGAATGTGGCCTTTTTTGAGAAATAATTATTTTTGCAGCGTTGGTAGCCAATTTTATGTTGTGCAACCTACATACACGACAGGCAGACAACGTATAACCGAAACCGCTTTACCTAGGGACTTGAAATTTGGAGGGAATATTCCTTGGATATCCTAGGGGTGCAGTAAGAAGGGATTTTTTGAAATTCATCCCCTAAGGGGTTAAAATAGGGGGAATAGCAGGAATCTAATTCCACGCGTACTATGGCGCGGGCCTCCTCTGTGAACATGTAAACTAATAATCTTTTCTTATCTTACTATTATTATAAAGGCAAAAGTTTGATCCTTAATCACGCTTCGACCACTGAACGGATCGGGATAAAACTTGGCACACATATAGGTTAGGGAATCGGGCGTAGGATATTTTTTATCCCGAAAAATTTTACATTTCCGGCGGGAATAACGACAAACGACTTCTACGCGGACGTAGTCTCGGGTAACACCTAGTAGATACAAAATATCAGGGGACAATCTCACATAAATGTAGCTATGTAACTATGTATACAAGCATGGCTCGGATACCGGTTAAATTTTCAAACTGTTATCATGAGTACTTGCCGCAAAATCTTTTTATTTCGGTACCGTTCGCATAAACCGCTTTTAATAACCGGGAAGGAGAAACCTTTATATAAAGTTCTTTACGAGTTAACCGGTATAGAGCTTTTAAAACCGGTTTTACCAGACGCACGTCACGCCCCATAAACAAGCGCCCCTTAGTGTTTTTATTCAGTGCAAAACTTTTGGTTTCTCGAATCGCCACTCGTGGATTAAACCGGTTTATTTAGGTTAAAGTAAAGACGTTCGCGTTCTCTGGAAAAGTTCGAAGCAAAAACAAAATTAATCGGTTTTAACCGGTATTTTTTAAACCGGTTCCGAGCTCTGTATATAAGGGACCCGGTGACGGGTTAAGACGGACTAGAGGAGTAATTACATAAAAGATCCCATAGAGTCGAAGTGTATCCGTAAGTTTCCCACCAACAAGATAAGACAAGATAAGACGGGTTAAGCCTCGTATCCGACAATATTTTTGTTTGGTTTACACAATGTATAACCTTTTCATGGAGTTGGCGTATGAATGATTATGCATAGTCCCTAGCTACTTGGACATCTAGTTGCTACTTTAATTCTGTAAAATGGAACCTGCTCCGATGCGACTAGGGAATGCAAATAACCGGTTAATAACCGAATTTAGTATGCAAACGACGGTTAATAACCGGTTTAAACCGGTTATTTGCATTCCCTAGACGCGACGGACGCGCCCCAAAGTGATTAATGATTTCAGACGGGTACACACTAGTCTGGTTTGAACGTATTATTGTATAAATACAGTCGGGGCCAGTGACTTATTTAAGACATTATTTATTACTAAACAGATCCTGTACTTCAATAGGTAGATTGAAAAATCATAAACTACTTACTTACAAATTAATTACAACTCGTGAGTATGAAAATAACTCTAAAACAAAAAACACTACTAGTTTAAAGGCACAAAATCTTTTATATAATAAAAATTAAGGTTCACTGCCTTTTCGCCGAAAATCTTTGACAAATTAATAATGTATGTAATTTTATTTTTAATATTGTACTTATTAAATAAATAAATAATAATAATAATGCATCGTTTCGCAACCCCGCTTTTTTTTCTGTAACTACAAATGTTTTAGGATTTTTATAAAACTAACCTAACCTATAGGGTTCTACGCGATAGTCCTGAAATAAATCCAGAATTATTTAGAGTTTCAGATAAAGCGCGGGTTGTCAAATTGGTTATTGGTTATGGTATTGGTTTCCCGTGTGGTTGCCGGGTTAGAATAGCGCCACTTCATGTCTTCCCGTGGATGTCGTAAAAGGCGAGTAAGAGAATAAGGGCTTGTAGTACTGTTAGGCGATGGGCTTGCAACCTGTCATTAATACACTAGTAGGTAAACATCTTAGCCTTATTGTGCATAATGTGGTTATAGAATTACCAATAAGTCTTTTTTGAGTTGGTATTTCTGAGCTCTGCCTACCCCACTCCGCGATGTCATGTATGTATGTATGTATGTATGTATGGTTATGAAATGATAGGATCCCAAAAAATAATCTTACTTCCTTTGCTATATTTCGCAAAAGAGTAAAAAAAACTAAACACTGCATTGCTTTCTTCCTTAATCGTCTAGCTCTCTACATGCCTGACTGTACAGTACAATACGAGTACAGTCATCGGCGATAAATCAACTGCCCTTACAAATAGCGTGTGTTAACCTCTCCTCCTCCTGGACACCTCGTAAACTAATGTGCACGGCTCCACCGGTTTTATGGCGCGAGGTGGAGGTTACACTACCCTCTATTGCCGATTAGGGGAAATAAAACTATAGTTAATGGTAAAGTATGTTAAATGGTATGTAGTTGACCAGTAAGTCTTAAGAAAGCATTCGTAGCATTATTTGACCTACATAAGCTGATATGGAGAGTTAAGGGGTGGCGTATAGAAAGAAAGAGAAAGAAGAAATAAAAAAATATTATATACTTACATTCAAACGACGATTTACTTATATTGACGACACGTTGGCCTAGTTGGGAGTGACCCTGCCTCCGAAGCCAGCGATCCCGGGCTCAAATCCCGGTAAGGGCAGATATTTGTGTGATGAACACGAGTATCTGTTCCTGAGTCTTGGATGTTTTAAGTATTTATTTCTCTATCTAAGTAAGTTTATCGTTGTCTAGTACCTACCCATAGTACAAGCCTAAAGCTTAGTTTGGGACTAGGTCAATTTGTGTGACATTGTACCATGATATTTATTTATTTATTTCATTTGACCATAAAATAAACAATGTTTAGTTACCTTACATTTACCACCACTATCAAGAGCGCAAATCGAACAGCACGTCCGCAAACAGTAAACCAATCTGTGCGATCCGGCATTCCGAGAATCTCTGCAATCCCGCGGACCCCGCATCCCGCCGGGAATCTATACGGTATTAGTTCTGTTTGTTGTCGGAATCACTTTCTAATGCAAAGTCGCTTGAGTGGATTTTGAAATTGAATTTTATTTACATTGTTGCGTTTTTAGAGTTCCGTAGTCGAACTAAGAACCCTTAGTTTCGTCATGTCTGTCCAACCGTCCGTCCGTCCGCAACCTAGCTCAGAGACTCTAGTACTAGAAAGCTGTAATTTGACATGAATATTCATATATTTTTTCGATTCAGGGATCCGTATATGAAATGTTAAGTTTTAAAGCGCTAATTTTTGTTAGAGTTAAGTGTCCCCCCTCCCCCCTCCCTCCCCCTACAGCCAAAATTACAAATACTAAAAATCAGAAATAAAACAGAAATTAAAGCGCATAATATTTATAAGGAAAACTATCACGATTAAGTAGACATCATTGGTTCTTGAGATACAGGTGATTATAGAGTTTATACCTACTAAAATCATCTAAGACGGTACCAATTGACTTTAAATAGAAAATTAGTTATTACTTGTTGATTTTGTTTGTAGTAAGTACTTAACGGCTTCGGAACCCTACTCTGAACATAGTCTGAGATGCTCTTGACGGAAAACCTTTTCATTTCGGTTCGGTTCTCACAAATCGGTTTGTTTAACCGGTTTTTGGAGGAACCTTTATATAAAGTTATTTTCAAATTAACCGGTTTTGAGCTAAATAAACCGGTTAACATAGACGCACGTCACGCCTGATAAAAGTGATAAACAAGCGCCGCTTAGTGTTTTAATTCAGTATAAAACTTTTAGTTATAAAGTTCTCAAAACGTTCGCGTTACCTAGAAAAGTTCGGAGCAAAACCAAAATTAACCGGTACTAACCGGTATTTTTTTATACCGGTTCCGAGCCCTGTAGACGACATCAACTGACTATATGTTTAGCAGCGTCTGTGTTTTTTCTCTAATTACGGTTCAAGCTGCTTTTAATATTGCATAAATTCGAGATATATGCATAGCAATGTTGACTACTTATAAGTTGCAACTGCTGACGCCCCGAGGGAGCTCCGGAACTTGGCCTGTCCCTCCCGAGCACTTCTTTTAGCGAACCGACTCGCCAGCGCTTTACTTTTTGTTCAGTTCCACTGAAGTGATTTCAAAGTTCACAAAGTTTTGGTATTTTTAGAGATTTCTGCACATCTTATGCGAAGTGTATGGAATAAATACACCGACTTAGGGAAAGTTACTGTTTGATTAAAAAGTGAGATAGTAGTTATGGTGCTCCCATACTTCGGTTAAAACATTCTGAGATTTAGTAGAATGTTGTATAGTATTATAAAATATTTGATAACGTTACATAACATTTAATAACCGCAGTGTAAGCACCTTTACGCTACTTATGAGCTGCCGCAGGTAAATATAGTCAAAATGTATTCAGGAGATTTCATAGAAGGTTTTTAGGATTCCATAGTCAAACTAGGAACCGTTATAGTTTCACCATGTCCGTCCGTTCTATCGCAGCCTAACTCAGAGACTCTTATTACTAGAAAGCTGTAATTTGTCATGAATATAACATATTAGTCACGCCAACAAAGTGGTAAAATAAAATTAGAAAAATATATATTTAATTTATGCTTGTAGTACTTACTTAACGGCTTTGGAACCCTACACTGAGCATGGTTCGACATGCTCTTGTCAGTTTGTTAGTGATGTGATAAGTACTGTGCATTGAAAACTTTGTCCTCGGGAGGTTTTTTCTAAGGCATTGGAGAATGCAAACGCTGCAGACCAGGGACCGGCCCCATTCAAGGGGTTTCGAATGGGTTTATAAGGGTTTTACTTAGTTGCTTTAGCTGTTAAGGTTTCCTTATAGTGAATGGTTAGTTGAACAGCTTAGTCATATATTTATTTCCAAGGTTATTCTTTTAGTGGGTATTCTATTGAGAGGTTAGTCTTTCAAAGGCTTTTATCGGTGAATGGGTGGGCGGGTCCGATGATTGTATTATGCCAAGATTTCTAAGTAAAAGATTTCTAAAGTCGGTTCAAAGAGTAACCTACTTAATGACTTGCATTTTGTTAATCCGGTTATTGTGTTAGTTGATTCTTTTAGAATTGAATTCTGTGTATTTTCTTATACATATCTATTACTATTCAGGCTATGTCTTCTTCGTAACTCTCCTCTCCGACTGGCGAAGGTTAGCAATCAGCTCTGCGTTGGTACTCCTCTTTAATTCTTACGAGGCGATTGGTAAGAGCTACGTTCGCAGATCCTGTTCATTCTCGAATAAAGGCTATATTTGCATGTAACTTATTTACCAGCCACGTCTGAAAATAAGTGAAGCTCGTTTCCATAGAGACATCACGCCAAGGGCTCGACGCCATCGATGCACCCGCACAAAGCGCCCGGCGCGACGCGTATCGAGCGATCCACTCGGAATCGGTGACGGACTGGTTTCCTTTTTTTTATTACGTTTTCTACAAGCGGTGAAAAATGTGTGGAATAGTCATAGTCATATCATTTATTGCATTATGTGTTTACAAAGATCTTAAAAAATATTACATGTCCAACATAAACCCTGTTAGGGCACTGCATTTATATTCATTTCAAATTTATTTGCTAATTATTTTTAGTGCTTTACTAGTTAAATTAACTAACTGTTTTTTTTATGTCATTTCGAACTATTCGTAGTTCTTACACAACTGGAACTGAAGATGGAGTTAGGTAATTTTTCCTTAAGCCATATAATTGAATATAACTTGTCTTAATTAGCTGCAAGAGATTCCTTTACGGACATACATACAAACTTACAACCCAACTATATCTATTTTGTTTAGTAAATTTTGGAATAATTTCATTATATTATACAGGGTAATTTTTTTATCAGTGCATAAATTTTAACATATGATTTTGTATCGTTAATATAATATATTACGACAATAAAAGGAGCAAAAAAAATTTTTTTTTGTTGCCAATTATCCCTCTTTTACCTTCTCGTGTGGACACACTAGAAATGATGACATGGGTTGTCAAGCTATAGGTATGCGATACACTGTATTGATATTCGAAATTTGAAATTTCATGTACAGTTTATCAGACAACAAGCCCCTCTCCTACTGATATTCTAAATTTGAAATTTAATTTATTAACTTACCTAACAACACTCCCCTCTCCTCGCATTAGAGGGTCCATGAATATTGGTAAGTTAGTGGAATCATTGAATCGGCAATATCTCTAATTTTTTTTAAGCTAGAGTAAAAATAACACAACATGTGTTATTGATTAACAAAAGCGAAGCAAATATTAAAATTTGTGCTCACTTAGCAGCTCATTATAAATGTGACAGAGTGACAGTTAAAGTCATATTTTGTACCTGCGCATCAATTAGACGGGGAATGATTGGAAAACGTTATAATCCCGAAAACCTTCCCATTCCTGATTATTAAGACGGAGTTATATAAACCTAAGTAAATAACGAAATTATAACTAACAAAATCAGCATAGAATAATCTAAAACCCGCTGAATTGGCTTATTTCCATGATCATGACGATTGAAGCCTCATCGAAATATCCGGAGAACGCGGTAAGAACACTATTCAAAATATCATAAATAATCTAAAACTGAAATATAAAAACATAAATTGAACAGACACTAGTTCTCTCCCACTAGCCGACTGGAATCTCCGTCACCGCTCTCCAACAAAGAGCCATTGTTTTACACTTTGCAAATTAAAACTGCAACTGCATTTTAAACCTCAACAACTTCAATCCGAAGACATGCAAAGAAAGCCAGTATAATAAGACCAAGTTAAGCTGCAAAAAAGTGCAGGGAAACTTTGAAAGCCCCGCAGTTCGGAACTTACGGCGCTTTGTCAACTACCCGCGATTCATTCATATTTAAACAAGTTCAAATCCATCCGGAAACTGCATTTTATTTGAAATATTTAAATATTATGTTAATTATGTCTTTGAACATGTAAAGTTGGTTTACGGATATTTCGATAACTTAAAGTTTCCATTTTAGAAAGAAATAAATAAAGAATGAAAACTGTTTATTCAGACATTTCATAAGGACTTTTGACTAAGAACTTAAGTATCTACTAATTCTCAGAGGGATAATCTCACACAAATTGACCTAGTCCCAAACTAAGCTCTAGGCTTGTACTATAGGTACTAGACAACAATAAACATACCTACGTATACAGGGTATTTTTTTATCAGTGCACAAATTTTAACATATGATTTTGTATCGTTAATATAATATATTACGTCAGTAAAAAGAGTTCAATTTTTTTTTTGTTGCAAATTATCTCTCTTTTACCTTCTCGTGTGGACACAAAGTCACACTAGAAATGATGACATGGGTTGTCAAGCTGTAGGTATGCGATACACTGTATTGATAATCGAAATTTGAAATTTCATGCACAGCTTATCAGACAACAAGCCCCTCTCCTACTGATATTCTAAATTTGAAATTTCATTTATTAACTTACTTAACAACACTCCCCTCTCCTCGCACCCCTGCATTAGAGGGTCCATGAATATCTTTAAGTTAGTGGAATCATTGAATCGGCAATATCTTTAATATTTTTTAAGCTAGAGTAAAAATAACACAACATGTGTTATTGATTAACAATAGCGAAGCAAATATTAAAATTTCTGCACCTATTAAAAAATACCCTGTATAGAGAAATACATACAAAACATCTAAGACTCAGGAAAAAATATTCGCGCTCATCACACTAATATCTGCCCTTACCGGGATTTGAACCCAGGACCACTGGCTTCGGAGGCAGGGTCACTCCCAACTAGGCTAACGTGTCGTCAAATTGCAGTTATCTTGACACGCATTAGCCTAAAATTAACTTGACACGCATTAACCTGGCTGTCAAACAGCAGTGTTCTACTGTGGGGCTAGACAAGTTGCATTCGACAATCGCTAGCGATTATGTTTCGACGGATAAATGTATGGAATTGACGTAAGCTACCGAGATACAATCAAAACATAATATCACGGCAGAGGTTTCAACCGGACATGAAAAAAAAAGTGTATGATGGAGTAGGACATACGACGAAGGTGGTTGACGTCAGAAGGCGGGACACTTGGCGTGGCGGAAGGAGCAATGATGGTAACTGAATGGTTGGTGGCCAAGGAGTTCGTAAATTCCGCCACCTTCTGCCCGTTGGGTGGTTAACATCGCAAAGCCGGCGGAGAGATAAGAATCAGAATCAGAATCAGAATAATCTTTATTCAAGTAGGTTTACAAATAATAAACTCTTTTGAAACGTCATAGTAGCGACTTAGCCTAAATTGACTGCAGGTTCAAATCGCGACCGATCAGAGAAGAACCTGTAAGAAACTCTGTCGGATGTCTTTTTTTTTTTCGACGTTCGCAACCTTTTGTCGTAAGGACTAAACATTTTATTACAAGCAATTCAGTCCCAAGCATTGTTATCATTAATATAGTCTTTAATACTATAATATGCTTTAGAAATTAGTTTACGCTTAACGTAACTCTTAAATTTATTTACTGATAGTTCAGTAACATTACTTGGGAGCTTATTATAGAACCTAATACAATTACCCATAAAAGAGTTTTTTATTTTATGGAGCCGCGTGAAGGGCACTGCGAGCTAATGCGAGATAATGATGCAGTGTTGATGGATTCCGGCTAATTAGGTGGATGGTTCATTACATGTAATTAGGTGTCTGTGAATTTCGTTACATCGAAAACATTAGCTAGCCAATAGTAGCTCATTACATGTAATTAGGTGTCTGTGAATTTCGTTACATCGAAAACATTAGCTGACCAATAGTAGCTCATTACATGTAATTAGGTGTCTGTGAATTTCGTTACATCGAAAACATTAGCTGAACAATAGTAGCTCATTACATGTAATTAGGTGTCTGTGAATTTCGTTACATCGAAAATATTAGCTAACCAATAGTAGCTCATTACATGTAATTAGGTGTCTGTGAATTTCTTTACATCGAAAACATTAGCTAACCAATAGTAGCTCATTACATGTAATTAGGTGTCTGTGAATTTCTTTACATCGAAAACATTAGCTAACCAATAGTAGCTCATTACATGTAATTAGGTGTCTGTGAATTTCTTTACATCGAAAACATTAGCTAACCACTCGAATTCAAAGACTTACTTGTCAAAAGATCTTGTGATAAAACCATTTCCATATCCACTTGAACTAGCGGGGTGAATCTACAAACTTTTACATCAATCACTTTTCACACCCAAATTCGATTAGCAAAGTCCATAAAAACCCCGCGGTGTTGGTCCCCCTTGTTAGCTACCGATGGCAGCGCTACGGCGCGAGGGTCGTTTACTGGCTTTTGATGGAGTCTCGGACGCTTTACGACTGTGTGGTCACTGAGTGGGACAAGCGTGATTTTACCACATTTTACTATCAGTTGAAGGGGTGATAAGTTTTATTTGGTTAAGGAAGCGTTATTCGTACCTTATTACTAGTGATTGGAATACATAAATCATGTATCTTTCTACCGGGATCTCAGGTATAGTCGGTAAAATAATTAAGAGCTATTGTTTGTTATTAAAATCGCGTGTGACATGTGCCAAGTTTAAGTATGCTCACAGTGAGTTTTATCAGGAAGTAGCTTTTGCCTGTGACTTCGCCCGCGTAGATTTCGATTATCGTCTCTAGGAAACTTTTCTATTATCCGATATACAAAGTAACCTATGTGTTAATCCAGATTATAAGCTAACTACATTTTAAATTTCATCCAAATCCGTTCAGGCGTTGCAGCGTGAAATAGTAATAAACTAACACACAAACTTTTGCATTTATAATATAAGTAGAAAACAGGATTTTGATATTTGCGAAAATCTTGTTTCGAACCACATTTTACACATTTTTTAAATATGTGTCAGGTCAGGTAGGTATTAGATTTACATATTATAGTAAATATGCAAAATTTTAATTATCTATTTGTACGTAAAAATATTTGATGAATATGATTTATTTTAACAAATAACTTACAATGTGAGAAGTGGCTTGTATTTATTTTGGATTCCCAATTATACAAAACTACTTACATAAGAGTACGTATGTATGAAATTCATGGAGTGTGAAACCTCCTCGTCCGCTCAAACACCATTAATGAACCCACTACAAAACAAATGAAACGTCATGACTAACACTGTTACTGCCAGTCCCGCGGGGCGCAGCCCTAGCTATAGCCATCAACCAATCCAAAATCAACTCAAAAACTATTTCAAAAAAGCCCTTTCTCGATTGCTACACGTTAATAACTTATTAGCCAAATTGCACTTTATGCCCTGAGCAATAAGGGGCACAATTTTCAAAGTGACAGTCACGACGATCGCAGATCAGCCTCATTCAAGTCGGACACGTAGCTTGTTTGTTATTTTTATGTCTTTATGTTTTTTTTTGTTCGGGGCAGTTTTAACGACGTCTCGGGCCGCTGCCTTTCTGGGATGTTCATGGAATCACACCGGACGAGACGTTTAGCTATAGATTTTCTAACATGAAGAAACTTTTTGAAGGGTAGGACTATAAGAATTCAAAGCGGATAGATTCAGTATCCCTGTAGCATTCAATGTTTTTTATTGATGGCATGTTTCACTTTATTATAAAACACCATCTTGGAAAACACATCATACTCTATTTAAATCGCAATCTTAATTTGATCCTTCTGCCTACGACCGTGGTTATGTAAGTTCATTTTGGTACCTTACGGGCATAACATAACTTTTTAGAAATCCTTATAACATGACTTTATAAATGAAATCATAAGATACAGATCCTTTTCATCTGAGTGGCTTCTAAAAGAGCGACCAGCAATTAAACATTAAATAGCACACATTCAACACACACACACACACACACACACACACACACACACACACACACACACACACACACACACACACACACATATAAATCTTTAAAACTTTTCGCGAAAAATTAGTCCCTTTGTTTGTAAATTGGTTTCCTACGAGACATGTTAGGCCTAGAAATAAATATCTAAATTATTAACTCCGATAACTCTCTGTTAAGCTTATATAGTTAATTTAATTGAAGAATAAATATTTTAATTTTGTATTGTTTATATGTAGATATAAAAGATATCAGAGAACTTTAATCTGATATCGAAAGTAAATATACGATACCTAATGAGTAATATCACACATATGAAGTGATTAATCGCTTGGCCACATTTAACGAGAGACGTAGGTGCTCGAGTCTGACTCGTACCTATTGACCGATCTTTTTTGAAAGTCCAAATACTCATTATTGGTCACACAAACCCTTTCTAGTCTATTAACTCTAGTAAGATGCATTTTCAAAAGTAACTTTCACATTTATAATAATCACTTAAAGATCTAAAAAGGGAATCTCCCTCAAAGACAACAAAGCTCTGGCATGCAAATGTCCTCGACTCGACTGAGACGATTCTCAGTCGATAAAAGTGCGGAATCGAATCAAGGCGGGTGCATAACTGAGTTACGCTCCCGGCGCGAGTGCAGCGAGGAGTGTACACGTAGGTATATAGACTAGCTGACTGGAAAGTTGGGGATATTACAATTTAATTATTAACAGTGACTTTTAGAACCTATTGCTTAGTACCAGTTTCACCATACGATGTTAAATTTAATCAACGTTAATCGACTGTTAGTTCATACATTTTGACAACTGTTAACGCTCTAATCGTATGGTGAAATTATCTGAAATTATCGGTAAAATCTTTTCATCTAATTTATTTTCATCGAACGCTATTTTCTGCTGAAGCCATAATGTTTTCAGGGTATCTTGAGCCTTAATTACGTAGTTTAGGTTAGGTTAGATGTTTAAGATACCCTGAAAACATTATGGTTTCCGCAGAATTATGGCGTTCGATGAAATGAAATTCGATGAAATGGTAAACACCGATGTCTAAAATGTCAAAGAGTATTATAGTGTCTTTAGTTATAGTAAAAACATAGGAACTTGTAGTGAGGATAGTCGACATCCAATCGTTTTAGACTTCTAACATGCAGTTAACGGTCACGTAAACCTATTAAACGTTACATATTTGTATACAAAACACTATAAAAATAACCTGTATGTATGTATAAATGTATAATTTCATGATAAATTGTCCATTGATTGTATTTATAATTTACTAGCGACCCGCCCTCGCTTCGCTCCGGATTAAAGTATTAGACATATAAACCTTCCTCTTTAATCACTCTATCTATTAAAAAAACCGCATCAAAATCCGTTGCGTAGTTTTAAAGATTTAAGCATACATAGGGATATAGGGACAGAAAAAGAGACTTTGTTTTATACTATGTAGTGATTAATGTATCAGCAGGGGTTGGAATAGGTAGTGCTTATAAACTTAAACTTGATTTCATCAAACACCTATTCCCATCTCACTCACGAACGAATGAACATGTGCTAAGTTTAGGTTGATAAGCACTACCTATTCCTACGCCTGCTGATACTCGAATAAATTAGAAATAAATATCAAAGGACAACCTGTAATGAGCTTCATAATAAGCTTATTTTGTATAGCAAAGAACTTACAATAATAGCGGTAAATGAACCGATCAGTTCCAACGAAAACCGCTTAAATATTTTCATACCCTTCTAATACATATTCATATCTCATTCATTCCAGAATTTCCCAAAAACAATAAAATTTAAAGGGCGTTGTTGGATCAGGTCGGGGTGGGGGTATTCTTCCTCTCTTCGACCCTATGGTAAAGCGTGACGATTGTTGAACCAACTGTGTATATAGCATGAAAAAAGGTAGCTAAAGGGCTTTGTGGCATATAGACATTTGAATGTTAAGAATGCAGATAAGTAAAGAAATAAGTGGAGCATAAAAGGTTGCTTGCGAATTTTACATTTTATTTTTCTGAGCTATAATTTATTTTCGTTCATACATACATACATAACGTCACACCTTCATTCCCAGACTAGGGTAGGGCAGAGCTATAAAAATACTACTAACTCTTAAAAGACTTGTTGGTAATTCTGTAACCACATTTTGCACAATCAGGCTAAGATGTTTACCAGTGTATAAGTGACAGGTTGCAAGCCCATCGCCTAACAGTACTACAAGCCTTTATTCCCTTATTCGCCTCTTACGATATCCACGGGAAGACATGGAGTGACACTATTCGAACCCGGCAACCACACAGGTGTCAATTTTGTTTTCATGTTTAAACAATGATGTATGTGTACCTGATGGTGCCAACGGAAGACCAGCGCTGACAGATGCCAGCATTACGTTGAGTTGGCACCATTTCGTGACTACATTCTTCTTGGGCGTATTTCTCTGTTCTTTGTTGTTTCTTGTCACGAATAAATGTTATTTTTTCTTTCTTCAAATGCGTAGCCAGCCCTGAGGAATAATATGGAATGCTTCTATGCTAGTCTAGTCTAGTATTTCGTCGGTTGTCTTAACTCTGCACAGGACCAACAATGCGAACACTGAGGCGGGTTAAATAAAAGGTATAGTGGTCTGTCCGAGTCCGGTGATACATGGGACCAACATCCAAAACGTGAAAAAATAACAGCTGATCCATACAAACTTTGAGAGCTAAACTACCGAAATGTATGGAACAGCTGCTTTTTTCCGCGATTTGGATGTTGGTCCCATAATAAAAGTTGATGAGTATGACCTACAGAGTTAGTTCCTGAAGTTTGTACAACCCTCTGCCGAACACCCTATAGATACCTACAGCCACCACAATAATGTTTTTTTTTTTTTTTTTTTTTATGTTAAGGAGAAGGCACACGAGTACTCAGGCCACCTGATGGTAAGTGGAATCTGAGACCCATAGACATTTGAATTCTCAAGACTATAATCCTAAGACCTCAAATGCGTCGCCAACCCTGAGGACTAAGATAGAATGCCTCTATGCTAGCAATTTCACCGGTTGTCTTATCCCCACGCCGGAACACAACAATGCGAACACTGTTGCTTGGCGGGTGGTTAATGGATAAGATGGTGGTAGCGATCCGGACGGACCCTGCACAGGGTCCTCCCACCACTAAACTTACTTACTAACCCACCTAAGCCATATTTGGGCACATAATAGAAACAGGGGGCCAGGGTCTCTAGTCTACTGGATTAAACGATATCTTGACGTGTTTTAGTATTGTTATTAACTCGGTCGCCATTACTGTCTGGTATAATAAAACCTTGAAAATACGAAAACACGTCAAAGGAAATATCGTTTTAACCGTGTAGAATCTCAGCTGTAGTCAAGATTCGATGCGAATGCGAATTTCGAAAATCGATAAATTACGTACGATACGATGATACGATGGATAGACGTCAGCACACGGATCGCTTCAACTGCATACATTTCGAGTTGATAGAAAACAGAAACGTTATCAGCGTTTGTATCTCGGCTGGGCATAAGTACTGTATCCTCTACTAATTTATTTACTACACACATACAGACTATCATGCCTTCATTCCCAGAGTGGGGTAGGCAGAGCTACAGAAATACCAACAACTGCAAAAAGAGTTGTTGGTAATTGTGTAACCACATTTTGCATAGACAGGCTAAGATGTTTACCAGTGTATTAGTGACAGATTGCAAGCCCATCGCCTAACAGTACTACAAGCCCTCATTCCCTTAGTCGCCTCATACGACCTCCACGGGAAGATATGGAGTGGCACTATTCTAACCCGGCAACCACACGGGCAACGGATAATTTATTTACTTATATTTATAATTATCTAAATCACTTTGTGTCATTAACAGTATTCGTTTTTGTTATTTTGATTGTATCCTTCTCAGCACCAACCTTACATTGTTTCTGATTAGCCCATTGGTTAACTGGTGAAGAATACCTTAAGGCGTTAAGTCCGCCATATGTCCCTTTTTTGTGTATTGCGCATGAAATTTTAAATAAATAAATAATAATAATCCTCTCTAGCAAAGGTATACGACAGGGAAAACATGGTAGGAGGTGGAGTCCGTTGTGGCTGATACGGATTAATTAACAATTCTCACGCGAGCAAGGCTCAAGTTAACTCGGTCTGGTGGTGGACGGTTTTTGAGCAGTCTGGTCGAATAGCTACCATACATTCTTTAACGCATTAACTACCAGGGGGCGTGGTCTAGGAACAAACTTGTATGACAGTGAACGCATATACGCGTTAACCTACCGCCAAACAGCATTGTTGTTCCTATGTGGGAATAAATCAACGAGTAAAATGAGTAGTATACATCCATCTTAGTCATCAGGGTTAGCAAGTTTACAGTTAAGATTGCAAATGTCGATGAGTCTCAGATCCTACTTAGTAACAGACGGCAAGAGAACGTGTTTGAAAAAATACTGAGTGTGTGTTAGAGAGAATAACACCGATCACGGGACACTCGTGAAACCACATAACTTTTTTAATACCAACTTTCTCATCATAAAGGGCGCTGTGATCGCGCCATGCATATATTTGGGCGGCAGATCCAGTGGCGATGGTTTTGATGGAATATGTGGAGGCTAATCAAGTGCTTGTCGTGCTGCCGATATTAACTCCGGGAGGGCTGGCTACTGGCTAAATCAAGGGGGATATTTTAGGGAATATGTTCAAAATGGATGATTCAATATTTGGTATATTTAAGGGGGTAGAGGAACTCATTTGTAACAAAGGCCTTTAATATTTAATTTCTTTAAATAAATGTGAATTTATACATTTTAATTAGGTAATAAAACTTGATTTGGGACTGGTTGCCGGGTTAGAATAGTGCCACTCCATGTCTTCCCGTGGATGTCGTAAGAGGCGACTAAGGGAATAAGGGCTTATAGTACTGTTAGGCGATGGGCTTGCGACCTGTCACTAATACACTGCAAGTAAACTTCCTAGCCTATTTGTGCAAAATGTGGTTACAGAATTATAAACAATTATTTTTACAGTTGTTGATATTTCTGTAGCACTGCCAACCCCACTCTGGAAATAAAGGCGTGATGTTCTGTATGTATGTATAAAACTTGATTTTATATAAATAAATGTATGCCACGTGTGGATGCCGGGTTAGAATAGTGCCACTCCATGTCTTCCCGTGGATGTCGTAAGAGGCGACTAAGGGAATAAAGGCTTGTAGTACTGTTAGGCGATGGGCTTGTCACTAATACACTAGTAAACTTCTTGGCCTGATTTTGCAAAATGTGGATATAGAATTATATACAAGTCTTTTTAGATTTGTTGGTATTTCTGTAGCTCTGCCTACCCCACTCTGGTAATGATATATGTACTTGTATTGATCAAATAACATCCTAGGTTTACTAGCTGTGGAATAAGATATAGATACTTTGGTGAAAACTTATATCTTTCAGATAGGCTGTAGACTTTTGTTCCTGATAAATACTTTCGGACATAGCCTTTTTTGATACTAAATAAACGAGCTCAACTATGCCATTTCCGTTCATTGTTCGCAGAAATATGCTAGCAAAAGTTTCCCACTGATTCAAATTGCTCGTTACAAAGTACTTAAAACAGTTAAAAAATAACCTTAAAAATACAAATTAACAACAAACATTTTTACCGTCGGTATCCTAACCAGGCCCAATATTCTACTGCGTTATAACGATATCGCGTTTGACGTGTTTTAGAATCGTAAATATCACAGTCGCCATTATTATAAATTTCATAAGAGTTATCAAAACGTTGACAATACGGAAACACGTGACAGACTATGTCGTTATTAACATGTAGAATCCCAGCGCTGTAAACGTGTCAAACAATAAAGCTGCCTCGCTTTTTTTCTTACAAAACCTACATAGACTTAGGTACACGCTATTTGCTAAAGTTCTCATGGATAACAAGCCCTTACGGTTAATGTTAACTCGCAAAAGCTGTTTGCAGATGACGTACATCCAATTTACAGCATGTAAAGCTAACAAATGGCCGGCGATGAGCAAGTGCAGGGTTCGCTTCCCGGCAAAAACTGGAGGGTCGGCAGCGGGGCGCAATAGCACGCCTCGCAAGGGCTGGAAAAACCTAATTTCCGTGGCGTTTTATTTTCTTGTCCACCGGCATACACCCATGATATTGTATAAAGAAATGAAGGACAGTTAGTTCTTATTACATTTTTGTTGCGGTTTTTATGAATTAAACTTTTTTATTTTTAACCCCGACGCAAAAAGAGGTGTGTGTGTGTGTCTCTATGTGGCACCGTAGCTCTTAAATGGATGAACCGATTTGAATACGGTTTTTTTAAAATGAAAGCAAGTTTTCTAGTGGTGGTTATTAGACATGTTTTATAAAAATCAGTTTAGCCTTTTTTGAGATATTGTGCTTTTAGGGGGTTAAAAGCTCCCAATTTAACGGCGACACCTACTTTCAGAGCTGATATCTCTTAAACGGCCCAGCCATATTCATGAAATAATGCTAAGAACTACCCTGATTAATGTAGCTTTATTTTAAAAAACCTGCGTCCAAATTTGTTCATCCGTTTGGGAGCTACGATGCCAAGAACAGAAACTCAGATGGAGAAGTTTCAAAAGAGTGAAATAAAGAAATAAATTAGAAATTTTAAATACCCGCGACTAAAATAGTATCTACTTATCAAACAATCAGCCCATAGGGCCACTACTTACTATTTTTCACTTTTTAGAGGTTTGTTTACAGACTATTTAGTCGGGAGTTTTTAAAATTTCTAAGATTTAACTTATCAAAATCTGATATCTTGGAAAAATCTTTCAAAATGATTTTCATTGCGATACATTTAATTGGAAAAAGTTCTAATAAAAATACTAAATCAAGACCTGCCCGCCTAATTTACAGCTTGATAAAAATAAAAGAGTATTCTAATATTAACTTTACTACTTAATGATTGACGACACGTTGGCCTAGTTGGTAGTGACTCTGCCTTCGAAGCTACCGGTCTTGGGTTCAAATGAGCACGAGTATTTATTCCTGAGTCTTGGATGTTTTCTATGTATTTAAGTATATGTTTCTCTATATAAGTAAGTTTATCATTGTTTAGTACTCATATTACAAGCCTAGAGCTTAGTTTGGGACTAGGTCAATTTGTGTGACATTGTCCTGTGATATTTTATTTATTTACTATCGCCATAAAATATTATAGTTCCTAAATTCTTTTTCACCAAGCTATATTTCATTGGAAAATCTGTCGTCAATAAGCTGTGTTTGTGCAGTGATAGATTTCGCGAGTGAGTTAATCAGCTCGCGCTAGATTAGCTGCATACGTGCGGCCGCCGACCGTGTTATTCAGCTTAGCTGGTATTGCGGCCGTGTCCATCAGGGGCCGATGACCACTACATTCATTTATTATTCCACGCTACTGGCAGACAAAACAATGGGTATTTAAACTTGATGGCAAGAGATTATACTTCTGTTTGAACATGAACAACTGTTTATAATTTTCCTAAACTTGAGTGATGTGGGGTTGAATCCTTTCGGGTCGGTTGGCATACTCACGCATAATATAATGTTCGTCATAAAATTTTCAGTCATAACTTCTTTCAAGTAAATTACAGGATTTATTAAACGTCTCTCTTGTAGATTAGTCAGGTTGGGTTAGGTTACTTTTGTAAAAATCCTAAAAAATACGCTATCGTGAAAGAAATGCATTATGCATAACAATGAGTATGCAACCCGACCCTTACCCGATCACGGGCACGTTTGTATGAAAATTGGGCTTAGCACCAACAGAATTGAAACCTTCGTCTATAGTCGCAAATACTAAGTTCACCGAAGAACAAAAATATGGGCATTTGAAAACAAAATCAATAGAAGCTATGGCTAATTCAATTGTGGCTGATTATTATATGTAGAAGTGATGTAGAAAAAGATTTAAACTAACATTATATTGACGACATGAACCAAACAGCAGTTGGATTCGATTAGAAAATCTTATTGCTAGCATAATATTAGCATTAGCGGCAGTTATTCGTTGGTTCCACGAGTCCTTAGATATTTGGCCTTTTTTCCTTCTTGGCACAGAATTACAAAACTATTGTGAGGTCGATGTGTGCGCAGAAAAATAAGCCAGTAGATAATAATAATATAATTTATTTACTATAACGTTTTCTTTTCGGAATTAAATGAGCAACATTTAAAAGAAAACCGAGAGTTCAAACCCGAGCGTCGAACTGTTTTACTTGATCGATAGGTTCAAAACAAATGAAATCAAATTATTCATTTGTAAACATACATAATAAGGTGTTACGACATCTTTTTTTATGTTAAGGAGAAGGCACACGAGCACTCTGGCCACCTGATGGTAAGTGGAATCTGAGACCCATACACATTTGAATTCTCAAGACTATAATCCTAAGACCTCAAATGCGTTGCCAACCCTGAGGACTAAGATGGAATGCCTCTATGCTAGTAAGTTGACATCGCTATGTTTTGCCGCTAGTCATACACATATGACAGTTCACGATAGCGCATGCACATAGTGTATTAATTTATAATTTATAATCTCATTTGACGACACGTTGGCCTAGTTGGGAGTGACCCTGCCTCCGAAGCCAGCGGTCTTGAGTTCAAATCCCGGTTATGGCAGATATATGTGTGATGAGCGCGAATATTTGTTCCCGAGTCTTGGATGTTTTCTATGTATTTAAGTATGTATTTCTCTATTTAAGTATGTTTATAGTTCTCCAATAGTACAAGCCTAGAGCTAAGTTTGGGACTAGGTCAATTTGTGTGAGAATGTCCCCTGATATTTACTAAAAATGCTTGTCAATTAACGTGGGTACTCGTTCACTTAGCTTTACGCGAACACGCATCGGCAAACAGAAAACTTTTTCGATACAAATTGTAAGCTCGTACTAGAACTTTTAGCGTCCTGCGGCATGCGGTCCAAACACGGTTTAAACTTTAATAAAAGCTTTTACTGGACAGACAAGCTTTTTTTGCATACATTTGCATTTTCTAGTTGGTATCGACTGGGCTTTGGCGAGTGTTTTAGCGCTATGAAATTTCGATATAGTAGGTATAAAACATAGTCGCTTCCGCGTCTGTCTATGTTTCTGTCTGTTTGTATATGGCATGTAATGCAATATGATGCTGTTTCTAGGTCGCCATTACAGTCAAGTAAACAAGAGCTATAATAATGAATGACAAATGGCATTATTTGCTTGTCAAATAAAAAATTAATGGCTCTTGCTGAAATGTTCGCACCCGCCTAAACTATTCTGTTTGGTCTAGTCGTTTACTGGTAGAGAATGCCTTAAGGCCGCTATTTCGTCGTATCCTATCCGTTGCATCCAGAACATGGGCGTAATTACAAGAAGTAAATTTTTCAGGAGACGCTTTTTGTGTTAAAAGAAATCAGGTTAGAACTTAGATTTTTTTTAATTAGTAATGAATAGGTACCTATTAGTTATTATTTTTAATAATTTTCTTTAGTAGTTTTTTTTTAAGTACTTTGGTCTCTTCTGCCTTTTTTTCCGCGAAAATTTCAAGATGTTTTAATTTCTCATCGAGCAATAGAGTCGTAAGTAATGAAGAGGCCTGATTCGTGGGGAAATGCCGCTACCGTAATAAAGGCTTTTTTAATAATGTATTCTTTACTAAAGTATTGTTGATGCTATACTCTATGTATGAGGTATAATTTGAATCAAACTTTATATTTGTTTGACAAATGAATGCAACTATCATTCCACACGCTGAAGAAGGGCGTTATGATATCTAGTGGCTCGGTTCCACGCTTACCGTCTATTATTATCAAACTGTCTGCGTCATATTACTGAACACATAATATGAAATCATACTAATTTATCAGTGGAAATATTATGGATACAAGTATAAAGTCGTACTTTGTATGTTTCATTTAGTTTTGAGCCATGATAAAATCAAGAAACTAAACACTTTCTCCCGCCCCACTCTTTGCCACCTTGTGGAAGACGGCCGTATGACAGTCGCAGCATCTTTCGCCGGATAAAACGGCGCCAATGCAATTGTGGCTTAATTCATAAATATTAATATCTTTGTGAGTTATGCGATTTGTAAAGTATTGTAAAAGCCATTTGGTGTTGAAAATAGTACTTTACGATTTTGAAAGACTAGAAAAACGGTATTAATGATGGTTGTGCCCTTTTTCCAAGATGCGACAATTTGTACTTGCTTTTTGTACTGTGCAATAAAGTTTAAATAAATAATATGCCAAAAGAAATATGGTTTTGACGAGCAGAATAGAGGTTCAGACTCTTAGTCCTTCCAAGAAACAAAAGTTTATCTCATCTTGGCTTAACTATACGGGTTTGAAACTACAAGTAAGTACTTACATATATGATATGCTATGCCTATAGCGTACCCAACGAAGTTTAAGCTAACCGGCGACCGAACATCGCCGCGGTGGAGTATCCGATTAAATCTTAGCCTTGCAACTATCAGTTTAGACCAGATTCTACAACAGATAATTTTAAATTCAGTCTGGAAACACCATGCGCATGGAATTAGTTTTGGCAACGGGGTAAAATCGTATTCGCGTACACTCTATTTAAAGTTGCAAAGGAAAACGTGGGGTGATCAACACCTTTGGCTTAGGCTGTATAGCATGTGAATTGTAACAGTTTTTTTTTATTTTTTTTATTAAGGAGAAGGCACACGAGCACTTAGGCCACCTGATGGTAAGTGGAATCTGAGACCCATACACATTTGAATTCTCAAGACTATAATCCCAAGACCTCAAATGCGAAACAAACAACAACAACAACAAAAACACAACACACACACACACAACACACACACAACACACGTAACACGTGGTGTTTTATAACAGTTTACAAGGTGACTTTAAGAAATTACCTCAGAACTTATTTAAAAGTAGATTTAACAAATGGTTGATAACGGAATGTTTTTACTTTAAAAAAAAAAATGTAATACGTGAATTATGAATTTATAATTGATAAACTTGTTAAATTGTTACCAATTCTATTTTTAATTATGCAGTCTCAGCTCAATTTAGAATATACTTGAAACAGGAATCTTGCATGCCAGTTTCTGGTTGAGTGTGCGAGTTTAGTACAACTTTATTACCATCTTTATGTACCACATTTTATGCGAAAAAAACTTATGTATGCTTTATTTTGTAAGGTGACAATTATGTATGATTGAGTGTCAATGCGATGTCATCCATATATCTTAAATTTACGCGGGGAACAAATTAATGTAACGCAAAACCAATGCAATTCGGTATTACCATTGACTTCGTCTCAAGTTTCATAAAACGTGTAAATATTCCCTGAAGATTAAACCCTGAGGGTTGAAAGGCACGAGGTCCTGTTTGCCCGCACCAATATCACGGCCGATCGCCCGGCGGTATTTACTCCGAATATAATATGCTCGAAAATGGCTACTACTCCGCGGATTGCTCTGAATCCGCAATGGACTCAAAAAATAGGAATCAGGGGAGTAAATATTGACTGGAACGATATGATTAATAATCTTGAAGGTTTTTTTTTTCTAAATAAAGAACTCTTTTTTTATCTATGCTTAGTTAAAGTGTTGAATGCACGCATTTTTAAAGACACTTAATTCCTCATTGAAATTTTTGCACGTTATCTAATGGATTGGCAGTCCTTATCCATTCAAACAAATAATAAATCAGAAATTATTAATACATCATAATTGTTTCCTCTAACAGCATCAAAATCGCTGAGTCCATGGCCAGTTTTCGTAAAAATATATTGTTCAATATCTTACAGTATTTTTTACTTTAGCTTCAGTTATATTTTTATCTCTAGTAGGGTATAAGTTGCATGTTGTGGTTGCCTGTAATTAGATGTGCATTAAGTTTAGAACATTAAGCACATTAATAATAAATAAATAAACAAAAATTATGTTACCTACGCAAATTAATAATCGTATAGAATATGAACAAATCAATAAACTTGTGCAGAATTCACGTAACCTGTCGTCGACTCTCTCTCAGATTTCTATAGTTAACTTGACTTATTGATGGTCTGAGAGCAAGAAACGGGATCGGGGTGACTCCGATTTCAGTAGTGAAGTCCCGGGGTACATCCACCATTATTATAATAAAGACATCGCTTTGCGGAAGTTTCTTAGTGTTTAAACTATGCAAAGACTTTTAGGGCATCCGAGCAAATCGAGCTCGATCGCTCGAGCGACAACATCGCTTACCATATTCAGTGGAAGCGCTGCCAAATGCGCGGTTCGATGCTCTAATTTCATTCAAGTTTTACCGCTCAGCGCTGCACAGCGCATAGTTCGCTTTATTCGCTTATTTCCATAACCGTCTAAACGAGTTGTCGAGTTACCAACGAATAGTCTCTGCGTGAAATTGACCGTTTCTGTCGCTTCTTTGTTCAAATAGAATTAAATTGACTTGGCTAGGAGCACTGCCGAGCTTCATTTTAATGATATCTGTATTATAGAAACAGAAAGAACATCGACTACGCCATTTCATTCCTCTTGGAGGGCAAAGATCACTTTCCATAGTTTCACGTTTTTTTTAGTACAATGCAGCATAATTATATTTGAAAAGAAAAATTTCGAACTTTATATCAACGATAATCTCTCTTCTAAACTTACACATTTTTCTACGCCTATTGTTTTTTCAGTTGTATCGTAATTTTTCTATTTAAGTTACAACTTTTCATGAAAGCTTTTAAGCCGAGGGGAGCTTTGAAGAAACTAATTTGCACCCATTTCGCAACGCCTACTCTTCGACCTTTCCTCTAGACATGGTACCTTAAGTAGTCCCACGTGAACTATTTATTACATTTCCACAATGTAAAGTTCACTTTGAACTGTATATTCCCCGAGACGGTCAATATCGTAGCACTAATTATTCATTTCAAGTGTCTAATTAAATAAATGATCCTTCTCCGAGGAACCATTTAATCCGCTGCCGGCTACGCGTCTCCCCGGGTCACCTCCTGGAATATTAACCCTCTTAATGCCACACTTTACATTTCCCATACTAAAATGACCCATTTGCGAGCTCTTGGTACTGAAATTATTAAGCGTACACCAACATATCAATTCAATGGTACTATACCTTAACATAAAGCCATAAAGTTCTCTATCCTTTAGTCGAAATGTACATGCCATTTTGTGTGATAAACTAGTTGCATATTTCAAAATGCAAGCAAAGTTATCTATGCGATCTAAGTAGCGTTTATTGCAAAGGTTCAAAGTTCATTTTAAAGGTTGGTGGTGCAAAGGGATGTTAAGGTTCAGTGGCCAGGCTTTGTAGCGGTCAGCGACAATAAGAGAACAGCGCCATCTGTCCGCCGTCGACGTGAAATTTTGATTAGGATTATAATGCTCATCAAGCGCTTTTTACGCTTTTTGGCGGGAAATCAGGAAGTGCAGTGCAGTCCATTATGAGAGCAAATACTCATTTTGAACGCTTTTTGTAGCATGTCAAAGCGTAGTTTTTTTAGTACAAAGTCGCTACCCACGTCTGTTCGGTTGTTGAAGGTAGTAATATACGAGAATAAGGTGGCTAACTCGCTAGTAAATAGTAAAGTAAATATTAAAATGCAAAACACCTTTTAGAAAAACCAATATTAAATAAATTTCCACAGTATTAATATCGGAGCTCTTTTGTATTATTATGTTTACTGAATCTAAGACCTAAAAATTTAGTGAAGGCAAAATTTCAAACAGACGAAAAATTGTATTTTTACAAGGTATTCTAAAATAATTGTGGAACTATTTAACATTTATTTAAGCTTGGGCAATACGCAAATTAAGAACAAATATCAGAATTATTTTATTAGTTCTTCGAGTTCCTTTCTTCTAGTAATATTTTCTACTGTAGGTTTTGTAAATATTTCTGAATTTCTACGCGAGTCAAGAATTACACCTATTTATATAGTTCTTTACTAAACTGATTAACTTTACAATACTCAAAACTTTTTAATTATTCATGAAATAAAATGAAGATTAGGCATTGTGTAGTCAGTTGCAGCATATGCAATACGTAGTTAAACAGCCTAACTCGATTTTGAGCCCCAGACTTCTTTTAAAGCGTTCGTTAAAGGTAATCAAATCCCTTTACACTATATTGGTCCAGTCGAATGGAACTCAAAAGGAAGTGTCGGGTAACGCAATCAACTGGCAGGTGGCGCTGGCGTCTCCGTCGATGCATTTACACGCTGTGGACGAAATACATTTACACTCTGTGGGAGTGGAAATCTAATTCGATAGTAAACTGTACTATTGAAGTGTACTTTTTAAATTATGTGACGTTTTTTATTAATTACCAATATAGTACATCAAAATATGGGTGTAACGTGTAGCTGACTAAGTTTGTTGTTTTACAATTTAAACAGAGTAATTTAATAGTATCCTCTACCATTTTTTTACGGTATAAAACGTAGCCTGTATTATAAGTTATTCGCGTTCTCGAAAACGGCTTGAACTATTTTGTGATGAAGATTTTTCACGATCTTTATCAAAATAGTTAACCGCAATCAAGATAGAGGCAAAGAAAACGATCTGTCAAATTCGGAAATCAATAACAAAACACGTCAAAGGCAATGTCGTTTTAACCCAGTACAATAGAGGTCCTAGTACTGTGTCATCATTCCTAGTTACTTACGCTTTAGGCAAGTAGGCACAACACTTCAGCCAACCTCTTAAAAAATTTGGCCCCTTACCTACTACCTAAAAGCATTTAATTCATAGTGGTATTAGAACAGTAAACAAAGCGCCTAATTCTGTTAAACGTCATTATTATTATCGCGGCGGGCGAGATGTTGCGATGGAAGATAGAGCACGTTCGCTATTACTCTTTAGTGACGTAATCGCGCCCGGCAGCATCGCTTCATTCGAGGGGCTGAGTGTGGCGAGGTGTCGCGCGCAATACGGCACACAGATGGCGCTAGTGGAGTTTTAAAAAGAGTAAATGTGATTCAAAACTGACACTACACTTTCAAGTTTTTTTTTTTTAATTTAGTTTAGGAATTTGAAAAATAAAATTAAAAAGTTCTTGAATACCAATTGATAACCACGGGTTGTCATGACAAGTCATGGCTTTGCCGTTTAGGTTGCGCTAAGAGAATAAACTGATTGCTCAAGAAGAGGGGTAGGTGGTAATTATTTTACATGACGCACGTTCGATTTTAAGAAACATCAATACTCATCTTTAATTTTGTTACGAGTACTAATTCCTTGCAAGATTTGACCCGAACATACATATACTTATATACTCGTACTAACATTGAAAGTTAATAAAAATCTTGTAAAATCGTATAAGAATGGTTCCGTTTCTAAAACGACTTAAAATCGAGATTGATGCAGCCTCCCCGAATATGGAGCGGAGTGTACGGCGGCCACCATATTTACATATCGGCGTGTGCTACGTCCCGCGGGAGCCGTAGCGGTTCGCCGTAGGCTTCCAGGCTTTCACGTAGATCCGCTACGGAAGCGCACGAGGTATAGAGAAACGGAGATGAAGGTTTGTGTTAAATCATTTTGGTTTGTTGTCAGTCACTCGTGTTTATTACCACTGCTGGGTTATCGTATATTTTACGTGTGTGTCTTACCGTGTAAAAATATTATTACAATCAGTTTATTTTTATTTTTGAAGTTTTTAATTAAATTTAAATCTTCCAAGTGAAACGATGAAAACACATTTTACATAGTTTAGCTGGGCCTCTATTCAGGTGCGTTAAAACGATATCGTGTTTGACACGTTTAAGAATCGTTTATGTCGCAGTCGCCATTATTGTAAATGACATAAGAGTTATCAAAACGTTGACAATACGAAAACAGGTCTAAAACGATATCGTTTTAACGCACCTGAATAGAGGCCCTGCGCTGTTGAAAATAGACAGTAAAATCCATGAATAGAAGAATTTCGTCCATATTTTCAAGCTTCAACCATAAACATCATGGGTTTCCCAATATGGGTTTTATAAAAACTTAGCTTCGGCCCGCGACTACGTCGAAGTACATTTTAACTATCGTTATTCCCTCGGAAAAAAATAAATAGTCCAGGTAAAATGTGGCCTATGTGTTAATCCAGGGTATAAGTTATCTTCTTACCAAACTTCATCCAAATCAAGTCAAGCCGTTACAGCGTAAATGAGTAACAAACTAACACATACACAAAATATTTTAGGCCTACCTAATGGGAAGTGGTCATCGTCGCCTATGGATATTCGCAACACCGGAGGCGTCACCAATGCGTTGCCAGTCTCGAATAAATTTATTGATGGTATCTGTCATCTCATCTGACAACACGTTGGCCTAGTTGGGAGTGAGCTTGCCTCTGAAGCCAGCGGTCCTGGGCTCAAATCCCGGTAAGGACAGATATTTGTGTGATGAGCGCGAATATTTGTTCTTGAGTCTTGGATGTTTTCCATGTATTTAAGTATGTATTTCTCTATATAAGTATGTTTATCGCTGTGTAGTACCCATAGTACAAGCCTAGAGCTTAGTTTGGGACTAGGTCAATTTGTGTAAGATTGTCCCCAGATATTTAGTATTTAGTATCTCTGCATAGCTCAAAACTCCGTGGCAGGCTGATGGCCGCTCCAATATCGGTGATGGGTGCGCTGCACCAAATGCGAGGTGACCTGGATTTCTGGTGTAAGTGATATCCCTTAAACTTTAACATGTCTAGCTTACAGTAATAGTAAGAAACAATATTTATGTAGTAATAATTAGCCATCTTACTGTATGAATTATGAGTAATAGCGCATGAGTATTAGTAGTGCAGTCAAAGACTTTAATTGTTATGCCACTATGGAACCCCGTCATAGCGACAGAGTCAACATGAACGAAAGCTAAAATTAATGACTAACGCTGTCATTATGACAGAGTTCCGTAGTGGCATAACAATTTAAGTCCTTGACTGGACCTGGGAGATCTAGCTCTACTCGGGTGTATGTAGACGATACTATGAAATCACAATTCGATAGTGTACTCTATGTATGTCAAATACCTCGAAACCCGATTTTTTGGCGGAACCCGAATTTTCCCGAAGATGACGGGATTTTTGTACCCCAAAAATTATTCCTCAATTTTCATCAAAATCGCTTGAGCCGTTTTTGAGAACGTGATTTCAAATATACAAATATTGCTCGTTTAATACATATACACGGGATCACAAAATCGCACCTTTTGAAATTTTGACATGAAGCCATATTTCGTCTAAGGTAAGGTATGACTGTGAGGCCTCTTTTGAAAATTTCAAAAAGTGCATTGTATAAATAGGATTCATCTTGGCCGAGTTCGACTGCAGTCCATTTTGGGTCGCCGCGTGCATTATGGTCGCTGCGTGTAGATGCTTAACTTTTAGTAGTCAGACATGTAGCTCTATCAAAAACTAAGTTTGGGCCGCGACTCCATTTGCGTCGAATTATTTTTTTCGCTATTTCCTCGATTGTCCATCTCCGAATTATAAACTATTTCAGTTAACGTCGATCGGTTAAGGCGTTAAATCGTAAAGACGGAACAAACGTAGAGACAGATTTTCGCATCCGTAATATAAGTAATACATACATACATAACATCACGCCTTCATGCCCAGAGTGGGGTAGGCAGAGCTACAGAAATACCAACAACTCTAAAGACTTACTGATATTTCTATAACCACATTTTGCACTAACAGGCTAAGAGGTTTATTAGTAAAGTAGTAGGTGTAATATAAGTAATAGTAGTTCGTAATATAAGGATAATCATGAGTATTTGTTCTGGTTACATATGCATACGATACGAATGTGACTCGCACCGATCCATTTGTTTTTTTTTCGACGAAAGCATTTGTAAAACATCGTTCTGAATTTCGGCTCTTTGATTGTCAAAAATATTATCTTTACCCAGTAGTCGTTACAGATAAAAAAAAAACAGTGTTATCGTGGTGCATTGTGATAAGTTTTTCGTGATAAAGCCAGCGAGATATAAGCAAGCGTGACGTCACAACCACTTAAAAGTAGAGTTTTGATGCTCCTACCGCCCTGTTTAAATAGAAACGAAAATATTACACAGGAAACAGAGCTACAGCAGGTTTTAACAAGTCTTTAAAGAAACTAGAACAATAAATTGCATTTCAAACCAACTTCAAAAGGATAATGTTAGATACGGGTGTATACACATTAGGTATCTAACAAGCATAAATACAAAAATAAAAGCAAAAACAAAAAGATCTCTCCGGCGGGGAATCGAACCCCGGTCTCCCGCGTGACAGGCGGGGATACTTACCACTATACTACCGAAGACTTGGCGTAAAGGCCAAAATTTGTGTACCTAAGATATCAATATCTTCTTACGTGTAATTTAATGATACAGTCAGTTTCGTTTCTTATGGAGCTTGTTTTGCAACATCATGTTAATCATAAAATTCATGAATCATTTACGATGTTTGTTAATTTTTTAGAACGTTCAAAAAATGTACTGCTCACTGCCTCTAGACTACAGTAACGTAACTTTAATGTAAAAATTGCATTATAATTCACAATTATAATGGATGATTATCTTGATCTTTCATTAGTCCTTCCAGGGAGGGTGGGGTCTTATTACTGATAGTTTTTAGGGTTCCGTAGCCAAATGGCAAAAAACGGAACCCTTATAGATTCGTCATGTCTGTCCGTCTGTCCGTCCGTATGTCACAGCCACTTTATTCCGTAACTATAAGAGCTATACTGTGGAAACTTGGTAAGTAGATGTATTCGGTGAACCGCATTAAGATTTTCATACAAAAATAGAAAAAAAACAATAAATTTTTGGGGTTCCCCATACTTAGAACTGAAACTCAAAAATTTTTTTTTCATCAAACTCATACGTGTGGGGTATTTATGGATAGGTATTCAAAAATGATATTGAGGTTTCTATTATAATTTTTTTCTAAACTGAATAGTTTGCGCGAGAGACGCTTCCAAAGTGGAAAAATATGTGTCCCCCCCCCGTAACTTCTAAAATAAGGGAATGATAAATGTAAAAATAATATATGATGTACATTACCATGCAAACTTCCACCGAAAATTGGTTTGAACGAGATCTAGTAAGTAGTTTTTTTTTAATACGTCATAAAAACATTGATCAAAGCTACAACGAACTTTTATATTATGTTACTTGCTGCTACGGAACCCTTCATGGGCGAGTCCGACTCGCACTTGGCCGCTTTTTTTGACATGATATAGTTGCCATCTATAATTGAAATTGGGGCTGGGATTCTACACGGCAATAACGATATCGTCTTTGACGTGTTTCCGTATTGCCAACGTTTTGTTAACTCTTATATCATTGTCAATAATGGCGGCCGAGTCATAAACGATTCTAAAACACGTCTAACGCGATATCGTTATAACGCAGTAGAATGGAGGCCCAGAGCTGGGATTCTATACGGTAAAAATGATTGATGTGTTTCCGTATTGTCAAAGTTTTGATAACTCTTATGTCATTTAGAATAATAGCGACTGTGACATAACAAACGTTTCTACATACATAAATCACGCCTGTTTCCCAGAGGGGTAGGCAGAGACCACTTCTTTACACCTGCTACGATCCTAAAAAGGCTTCTTCCACATTCATACATCGAGTCATGCATGCACGTCGATTTCTAAAACACGTCAAACGCGATATCGTTATAACGCAGGAGATTAACAACAATACTACAAGTAAAACGCGTCAAACGCAATATCGTTTGAACCAGTAGAATAGAAGCTCTGGTCTGCTGCGGCTGTGTCGCGTGTGCGGCCGCAATATGTGGAGTGCCCTTTATGCGCCGACACCTCGCGGCGCCGACACCTCGCGGCGCCCCGCCCGCGCCCGCCGAATACACGCGCCAATTACGCACTCTCCACTCTCGTACGAGCTGTTCACACTGCGAAAGAGTCGAAGTGACGCTCTCAATTCTGCTTAAAAAAACGAACATAGTTTGTTCTAATTGTGACGCTTGTTAATTTGAAATGTTGCCTCGTTAACAACTTTATTTCAATGTAACATGGGCGACGAAAAAAAGGGTAACGAGTTGAACAGCCTGTGTTTTATTTTGTGTTATCAAAAATTTGATGTTCTCTCTAGCTCCTAAACTATCGGATCGATTTTAAATAGGGTGTCACATGCCTCATCTCAAAGTGAGTGTTAAGGTAGTCCCTCAGTTGGAGCATTCGCCTGTATTGTAACGTTACAGAATCATTACAACAGTGAAGGGAGAAAACTCGCCAATCAAGCAGTTATTATAATGTCATGCTTAAAATCTAATTCGAATCTTCACATTACAGGCGAATGCTCTGAGGGATCACCTAGGCTAAAACGATAGGGCTACGGTTTAAAAATAATATATCAGAGACAATCTCACACAAATCGCACCCTGATTCCCTGCGCCCGAGTGTACTGCCCCCCTTATCTTATCATTTTTTTTTTTGTTAATGACAAGGCACACGAGCACTCAGGCCACCTGATGGTAAGTGGAATCTGAGACCCAAAGACATTTGAATTCTCAAGACTATAATCCCAAGACCTCAAATGCGTTGCCAACCCTGAGGACTAAGATGGAATGCCTCTATACTAGTAATTTCACCGGTTGTCTTATCCCCACACCGGAACACAACAATGCGAACACTGTTGCTTGGCGGGTGGTTAATGGATAAGATGGTGGTAGCGATCCGGACGGACCCTGCACAGGGTTCTTATGTTACAGATAGGCCCCTTTGGATACACTTCCACCCTTTTAGGATCTTTTGTGCAATTACCCTTGATCCACTCAGCTGTTCGGATGTGCAGGTTTCCTCACGATGTTTTCCTTCACCTTAAGAACATCGGGTAGTGTACTTAAATTAGAAAAACTCATTGGTATGTGGTTACAGCGGGGGTTCTAACTCGTAGCACCGCGCCGCGTCTAGTTCAAACGTAATCTTTTTAAACAGTTGTACCTATAATATAACTTATATCATATTCTAAAGTTTAATAATTCCCAAGTCCTTCCGAGTTTGACCGACCGCTCCCGAGGTATAGGCCTTAAATAAAGGCACAGCTCGACGCAAATATTATGTAAATTGTTTCCAGTTGAGAAAAGTTCTTTTGCCTTCCACCGCGGGCTCGTTCCCGACAAAATGTTTATTCTTTTCATATTTATGTACAAGGAATGCTCGGGCCGTGAAACAGGCATGGAGCCGCCATTATCAGCGTCATCCTGTACCATTTTTTATTTCAATCGGTTTACGTGTTAAAACGTGGAGGCACGTATCAAACAAACAAACGAACACTCACATTTTAACCATTATACACTGGGCGTCAATTTTTTTTAAAAACAGTCCTCACAGCTATATCTGCTTCGGTTTACATTCATCTGGCATAACTTTTTTGGCATAATCATCACTTGGCATAATCATCATACTTTTCAGGATTGTTATAAAATAACCGTATACTTTTCAGGATTGTTATAAAATAAACCTAACCTAACCTATTGGGCTCTATGCAATGCTATTTTAAATAATCCTGAAAAGTATACGGTTTCTGAAAAAAAAGACTGTATGCCAAATGATGATTATGCCAAGTGATAATTATGCCAAAAAAAGTTATGCCAGATGAAGGGAACCCATCATGTCATAATTTCAAAATGTGCATTTTTTTGACGCCGAGTAAATATATTATTGAATAATATTATATTAAGGATATCGAGGAGCGGTGTGCGAGGAAAAAATTTACAAATAGGAGAGCTGCTCTAAGCGAGTCTAGGAATTCTATTGGTGCATTTTTTCCCCGCACACCGCTCTAGTGGAAACGTAACCTTAAGGATAAGTATTACGGGGCACCGTACTAAAGTTAGACTAAATATGTCTTCAATGCCTTTGATAATGCCTTGAATATCGGTGGCAATAAGCGCGAGCCGAACACTTGGAATCACACCCCTTCTAGCAAGTCCGTCCGCGGCATGACCTCTATGATACTGGCTGCATTACATCTCTGGATCCCAATCCCAATCCTTTAAGATAGGTGTGCACTAGCTTAAGGATCTCCGGAGGTGTCTAAATCGGTTCTCTGCCTTTTCGCCGACAAATCTTTGACAAATGCTTCGTTTCGCAACCTATTCATTTGCCAACCCGCTTTTTTTTCTGTTACTCAAATATTTCAGGATTTTAATAAAACTAACCTAACCTACACGACCTACCTTCAGGGTTCTTCACGATATTTCTGAAATAAATCCAGAAGTATTTACTGTTTCGGAAAAAAACGCGATTGTGAAACATAGGTTATGAAATGATAGGATATCGTCTAAATTTCGTTTCATATTATAAATTTAATTTAAAAATACTCGCGCTACGACTATAGAACTAATGAACAAAAAACTTCAAATGACCCCAATTAAATCCTTGCAAAAACAGAGACACTCATCAAACGCTAGCTCCGACACAGACTTCAAATGACATAATTAACGAAAACCCAACAAATCCAACAATACTTAATTTCCTCGCAGATCAAACCGAAAAGTTTTCAAATAAATCACGCCCTCGATTATTTTTAATTACTGGGGAGAGGGAGCAATTATAATTTAGCAACAGTGCTAAGGTAAAGTGAAGAAAGATTCACAAACAAGGCTCTCTTGATTACACCTCGGGGGCTGTTTGCTGAAATATGGCCGGTTTACTCTGCCAAGCGCGGGGAATGTTTCTTGTTCATAAGAATCTATGTTAACGAATGGGAACCAGGGGGCCTAAGATGGTCGTCTATAACGACGTGGATAAACGTGGATAACACATCTGTCACTTTCTGACCAGTATGTCAGTGCGAGAGTGACGGAAGCTTTATCCACGTTTATTCACATCGATAAACACGACCATCTTAAGTCCCCAGGGTACTTAGGAACCGTAGCTCTAGCAATATATTTTCAATCATACAACTTTACTGTTCGATAACGTGTTCGGAATTTATCGGTATCACAAACTCCTAATACAGACTCACGTTTTCAATTATGATTAAACGTATACTTCAACTTTATTAGTTGATGACTATACGAAAGTAAAGAAGTCAATTCGATTGACGTTGCTTTATCGTTATTTACTCGATAAAAGGTAAAAATTTATGCTCGAGGAACCGTTATACGATGTGCTTATTACTACAACATTGATCAATTCATTTCTCAATAGCTGGACTGACCAGCGATTGATCTCTATCTCACCTCATGGTAAACGATGATGGAGTCCAGAACGAATCTCACTGTTTAAGAAAAAGTTTTTTCAATCTTGTTTTGAAGACACCCAAATTATATCCCGCGGGAATATAGACGAAGGAAGTGAAGTCCACTCTTGTAAAACTGTAATTAAATCTACTTATTAAAAAATACTCATTACCGAGTACGTGCCTACTCGTATATCAATTCCTAAAGTTCCTGCTCGTCCTGTCTAAGTAAGCGTAGGAGCGTATTTAATTGGAATTCCGGCTCTAACAGGCTGAACTTAGTGTAATGGGAGTCCTACAGTCCTAGCTTATTAGCCTGGCAGAATCCAGGCTCATTTCGTTCCTGGCTGGTTTCATCAAGTCAAACGTAGTAAAATCGGATAAAAATTAGAGAAAGATAAGAGATACATACATACATATATAAAATCACGCCTTCATTCCCAGAGTGGGGTAGGCAGAGCTACAAAAATACCAACAACTCTAAAAAGACTTGTTTATAATTCTGTAACCACAATTTGCACAATTAGGCTAAGAAGTTTACTACTGTATTAGTGACAGGTTGCAAGCCCATCTCCTAACAGTACTACAAGCCTTTATTCCCTTAGTCGCCTCTTACGACATCCACGGGAAGACATGGAGTGGCGCTATTCGAACCCGGCAACCACACGGTGATAAGAGATAATTTATTTGTAAAACATGAGTAAGTTTACATAATGGTCATGAGTTTATTATAATGTCCGTCACGTTTTGTCTTTAGGTGTACAAATTTAATAATTAAATTAAATTGTAATTACTTACTATTAAACAAATACTTATATTCGGACCTTATAATCACTACATAGTATAAAACAAAGTCGCTTTTTCTGTCCCTTTATCCCTATGTATGCTTAAATCTTTAAAACTACGCAAGGGATTTTGATGCGGTTTTTTTTAATAGATAGAGTGATTGAAGAGGAAGGTTTATATGTACAATACTTTAATCCGGAGCAAAGCGAGGGCGGGTCGCTAGTGAGACAATAAATAAAAACCTTACATAAACATATTTTACATAGAAGGTGCTTACTTTTTAAGAAACAGAACTACAATTTTATTAAAAGATAAAAAAAAAATTAACAGTGTTAGATAGGAAATTGGAATTTTTGGAGCGTCAACAAATAACCCTTTAGTTTACGCGTCATGTCATATGTATGTATGTGTTATTATTTCTTAATTGTACCCTACCTTGTTTTATTTTTATTTTGTGGTGTTAAGATCCTGTCGATGCCTTATGTCGAAGTTGCATTCATTGTAATTAGTTGTATTTCCCGGCATTTTTTTACTTAATACGGTAACAGTCTTAACACTTAAGAAGGCATTTTGTTACATTGTTTTCAAAGTTATATCTAGCATTATTAATTTCTAGTTAAAACAGCTCGCGCCACTCCAAATCTCTCTTATATCTCAATTTACATAGCAAATGTCCGACGCCATTGTCTTGTTAAAGTTGGCCACGTCTGAATACGCATCGAATGTGAAATGTCCCGTTGTCACTCTCATCATTATATTACAGGAACGAGATAGAAGAAACAATTTTCGTATGAGGTATTTCGAAGTAGCCGCAGACTTCTTAACGGTCGTGAGTTGCGAGCTTGCTTAAGGAATGCTGCTTAAGGATAAGTATGGTCGAGAGGCTTTTGAGATTTAAATATTGAGAGATGAAAGAGTAAAAGTTAGGATTGAGAGGCGGTATACTTTTTTGAATCAAGAAGGCTTTATTTGTCCTGTGTGGTTGCCGGGTAAGAATAGTGCCACTCCATGTCTTCCCGTGGATGTCGTAAGAGGCGACTAAGGGGATAAGGGCTTGTAGTACTGTTAGGCGATTGGCTTGCAACCTGTCACTAATATACACTGGTATAGTATATCTTAGCCTGATTGTGCAAAATGTGGTTACAGAATTATTAACAAGTCTTTTTAGAGTTGTTAGAATTTCTATAGCTCTGCCTACCCCACTCTGGAAATGAAGGCGTGATGTTATGTATGTATGACTTTATAAGTAAGGTCTATTAGGTTAAGATGGCCTAACTTGACCTAGTAAAACAAGGCAATACGTGTCAACTCTGCTGGGCCTTATTGTACTTTGTCTCATATGGTGTTTAATTCAGCCACCATTACTGTTAAGGAAACAACAGCTATCATAACGTTTAATTTAGCCATTTCTCGTAGTAAGTGCCTATTAAACTCTCGCGGCCATTCTTGTCTACTAAGTTCGTAGCGCTCAACCAAAAACGTAGCAGACAACGAAGATAAAACAGCCTTCATTTGTATTAACTAACTAGAGGTGAGTAAGTTAATAGAGGCTTGTAGTACTGTTAGGCGATAGTCTTGCAACCTATCACTAATGGGTACACTACACAATTGCGAAATCATAACTCCGAATTGATCAAATTTCCGAATTTTCATAATTCCGAATGCAGTTTTTTGATAGAAGACTTTTTGATGTCGCTCAAATCAAACCTAACCTAACCTACGTATAGCAATTAAATTTTTCGTTTAATTTAAAGTAACGCTATGTTTTATTATATTTATTTGGTGTTCAATAAAGAGTATTTGTATTCTATTGATATCCAATGAATATTCCCTCTAAATTTTTGGTCCTTAGGTCCAACGGTTTCAGATCAACAGACAGAAAGAGATTATACAATAATAGTAATAAATAGGGGACGAAATATTGCCTATTTCCCTAAACATAACGCATGTTCATACATGCGTGAATGAGATGGAAATGTGTGTTTGAATGAACATGCATCAATTTTTGACAATAACGGCGCTACTGTATGAACAACCAAGAAATTTCTTTACCTCTTTTGGACCTTGACGTCTTATAAATAAAGTCGTAAATTGTTTAAAGAGTTTGGTGAACTCCGTACACAACATACCTACTTAAAGCATATTAATCCATAAAACGGTAAGGATACAGGGTGGTCTAAAACCGCGCGGCTCGCTGGGTGCGAACCTGAATAAACACGAGGGAGTGCATCCGGGGTGATTTCCTCGGAGACCAGGAGACATCTTGGATTTCCATTAAGATATGGAGTATTTTTATAAGTCACTAGAACTATAAAAAGTATGAAGACAATTTTGAGGGATGGTCGATTTGTATTTATTGAATGCAAACCGGCTTTTACCGGTTAACACAGGGATTTAGTAGCCATAACCGGTAATTCAAATCCCCTCGTAAGGCCTACGTCAAATTTTTGTTAGTTAGAAAAAAGTACAGTTGTGTCAGTCAACTAAAATACAATATTAATACAATATTACCTATTAATACAATATTACACAATATTACCTAACTTACTCTGTTAAAATCATGTGTTTTTTTTTTATTAAATCGGGTTTTTTATTTCTGATCTTAAGGAAGCCCGTGACTTATTTCGCGTAGAAATAGATTCCCAATATTACCCCTTTTCTTCCCGTTGGAGGTTGATTTTCGAGAGATCCTTTTTAGTGCATCCTTTAGACTATCTAACAAATATTTCCTCCAAATTTCAAAACTAGGTCTAACGGTTCACGGTTTGCGTCTGTCAGTCCAACAGATGAGTTCCATATGTATAGATCGAAGAAGATAAAATCAACTGTTATTTGTAGAACAGCTGTTCCTTATACAAAAGACGTGTTTATCTACGTGACAATTGCCGCTTATTACAAAATTTACCGTCTCGAACGGGTATAATTCATAATAAAACTATAAATTCCAGGGGCGGCCAACTTGTTCGGGATTACCGGCATCCGGCAGGGGTGTCCGACCGTTCTGCAGGCGGCACACGTGCGCTGCAATTTGGAGGGTACACCGTAATGAAGTGGGGTTGCGCGCCCCTGCCCCGAGGGGATCGGCGGCGGCGCAGGCACAGCAGTGCTAGGCGCTAGCGATGATTTAATACTCGTTCAGATGCGGTCATATATTTTATCATCAGTATCATCACACATGCTCAGAAAGTGTGTTATAACACGCAGGCTTATAGGGCAGTAATAGCCTATTTACCTCCCAAGGGAGTAATGGGTTTAGTTTTAAAATATAGAACCCACTAGTATATCATTTCAGAATAAGGAAGTGTAAAACCAACCAAGGTTTATTTCCTATATTCAAAACATGGCTACAAACCTATTTTACTGAAGATAAAACTTAAACGGTACATTTAACTGCATTATATTTATATTTTACTATTATTTCAGACACATTTGCAATTATTTTTATTAAATTTTATATTGAAAATCGGTACAATCCGGTAGTATGGCCTGTCAAGATTGAAAACGAATGGCAGTTCTTAGCATTATCTGTGGAACACAACATTGAAAAAAGTCGAGTCTCTTTTAGCGAGTCGAGTGCCATAATTTTTTTCTGATTGTTGTTTTATTTAATAGTCTAAGTGTTTTTTTATTTCCTTGCAAATGTGATGAAAAACATTGTGTGTATCACGGGCAGTAAGGGAATAATAAACTCGAGCCATTAAAAGCCCTCCGCTACCGGCGTCGGGCTTCTAACACTCTCGTTAGTTATCCCTTTCTTACTTCCCTTGATGCACAATGTACTATTTTATAAATGAAACCGTAAACTTTCTAGTTAACCCCTACTTAATAGACACTACAACCAATGCACGCACACGCTAGACACGTCTCCCACGTGGGTTTATTGGTCTAGCTGAGTGTACCAACATTCTCCTCTTTCCAGGTGCGCTGCAGTGGAGTTAATCGGCATTTGTGCCGTGCGTAGCGTGCACAGCGTGCGCCACAGTGGGTGACACACGTCTACTACTGATTCAGTGACGTAATTTCGTGCGCAGCGTGCTCGTGGGCCGCTGTAGAAATATGCATTTTGATACGTAGAGAATTCGTTTCTATTGATTTAGAAGCATTTGTTTCTTGATTAGCAGCAAAATATGCGAGTTTGTACTATGTACTAACTAAAGCTGCGTGTGAAAAGTGTTTTTGCTGGTATTTCACAGCGCATTCAGCTAATACGACTATAATAATGATTCATTATGGCTCACTTGATTTTAATTAAGTATATTCAAGAATTAACCTTTTTATAAATTTACCTCAAATGCACCGGCTCACAAATAATCTCAATTGGTTGCGCCTTAGCATTTTTATAATTTCGATATTCATGATTACAATAACAAAACAGTGTTACCCCAAAACGCAAATGCTGCTAAGTAAAATTACTAATGTATTGATTAGGTAGCTTACCTTTAAATAGCTTCCACTGGTGCACCGTCCGGTACAATCTGGAACAGAAGTGCAATTTGTAGTCGCCTCTTATTTTATTCACGCGGTGCGTGACGCGGCGTTTGCGTGTCGACGCCGGCGCGCGCGCGGGCGGCGGCTGCGGGGACCTCAGGCTGGCCCTAGTGCGACCGAGTGGTTTGATTCCAGCCCGGCTAGCACATGGCGGCTCGCGAGTTATGTCGCCCGCGAGATCGACTACCTGTCTTTTTCTGACTGTACTAATTAGATAATGACGGGTAGTCTATCTCGCGCGCCGTCACGTGCTAGCCGTGGTGGCAGCGCCGTTTGCCAAATGTTACTGAATGTTAAACTAGAATCTGCCCATTCCGTGTTCTCTGCAACAACTTGACGACACAAAAGCCTAGTGGTAGTGGGCGCCTACGTAGCAATCTCGGGTTCAAATCCTGGCCATGACAGATATTGGTGTAAGCGCGTATTCCTGAATCTTGGATGTTTTCTATAAGTAGGTATGTTTATCGTTGTCTTCCATCGTACCAGCTTAGAGCTTGGTTTGAGTCTAGGTCAGTTTGTGCGAGATTGTGGCCTATTTTTTATTTCACTTTTAAATTCGTTGACAATTTAATTAAACCGGTGAGCATAAGTTGTCCGGACACGTTATCAACATTTTAATTTACTTTTTTTCCAAGTTAAAGTCAAGGGCAAGGCTCTCATAATTTAGGAATTAGTTAAATTTAATATTAAAATTTAAACATGTTTCTAACGTAGGCATTCGTATTCACGAATGAGAAGCTCTTGGTAGGAAAGAGATTCGTGATGGTGGGGAATTCCATGACTATAGATATTTTGTTAAAATTTTAGTACGTGTACCTATTTCTAATTTAGTTGCCGGTTTCGCTGACATAGCAGCTCGACCAAAGCGATGGGTATTTAACTCTGCCTTACGTGCTTACGAGCGCTGTTTGCCGGTCAATACTTAGTGAACAAATTAAAAAGTGAGTTCTAAGGACAACCCCCGGTCAAGGTCACGGAAGCCCCGGCGCTATTTAAGCTGGTCGAACTAGCAATAATCCATTTAAGATCTTAAGTAGGATTAAAAGTACCTATTCCCACATTATTTTGGTACCTCTTCATACAACGCAGTTTATTAAAAAAAAAAAATCTTGATCCTTGGACATTTTGATGTGTATTTATGTTGAATCGTTGAGCGACATGTTATGTTAAAGCTCTAGTAATGATAGGCTTATGTTTATCGGATCACCAGATATAGTAAAATTAGGTTGTCTGTGCCGATGAATTACAGGCGCGCAGGGCGCCGCCTGCGCCGGCTCTTCGCGATGCCGCTGCCGGAGCTGCGCTCGCGTTGCGCCGGCAACGCTCTGACCACTCGAGCAGTTTCAAGATGCCGATATATCCGCCGACAGCTGGCAATTGTTGCTCATAAAATTATGCTCCTTTTATAATTCTTTTGTTCGTATGTAAGGTACAATTATAATTAAAATTAAAATTGTACTTTCTTTGGTCCTAACTATAAGCCTGTAATTGTATTTTATAATAATAAATAAAAGAACGCCAAAAAAACACTTTTTACTCCCGAAAATAGTAAATGATTACCAAAATCTGACCTAACCAAACCTAATTTGGTGATCGTTTGGGTCGCGAAGATAATTTTGGTGCTCTTTATATTTGTTGCCATAAAGATAGAATTACAAAAGCCACTGACTATGTGTTCCTCAAGAGAACTCCCTGCGAGCGCACTACAACGCTAGCGGGGCGGTGCGGCGGCGGTTTCCCATAAAGCGCAACGCTTTCCCACGGATTTAATGCGATCTCGTCGGTACATAATCAAACATTACTATTTTAACCGCAGTCGGTTGTAAGGTAACAACATCGATACTTTTAGCTGAGATGCACCAATCATGGACAGAAGCTTTTAATCCGAAGATCATAGGGTCATACTCGTAAATTGATTGTTGCAAAACAAATGAACAACTCTTATCTTCTTTAAATAAAAGTCAGTGTCGCTGGTGGTGCTGACCCGTTGCACCGATGTAGGTGCTACACTTTGTCTCCTATGATTCTCTACGTTAAGATCTGTCACAATCACTACAATATAAATCCTATTCATTCGACTCGATCAACTTCTCAAGCATTCTAGAACTCATTCAACTCTACCTGAAAAACCCCTAACCCCAAAATCAACCTTCACCACACACAACCTCACCCATCCAGACATAAGGCTCCAAATAGCTTGCATTATCTTTGTACTTACTATCTTGTTCGCACAGCAGCAATAAAGCCGTAAACCCATTACCGCCGGCGACGCGGCGACGTGACGATCGTCGTAAAACGATCGGGGGCTGTAAAACGATACGGTTGTTTGTCGCTCAGTTTACTGTTCAACACTTCCAACTTGCTCATTTAGTCGAGGGTTTGATAGAACTGTTATTTACAACTTGTGTAAATGACGGAGAAGCCGTGGCGTGAGATATTTTTACTAAGTTAAACAAAGAAAACACCGCGTAAAATTAAGAGAACGGAAGAAGAAAGTTTTAGTGAACGCTTATTATGAAAATGTAAGTAAAAATTGCCACAAATGCAAGATGAGGCGAGTTTTTTTAAAATTAAATTTGAACGAAATGCGTCACATTTTCGACCATTAGGTCAGTTACCTACCGATCAAACAACTCGCCTTTAGTAAAGAGTTTCAGTGGGCAAAACGTACCTATCGTATAATTCTGTCACAGGATTGTTTGGTGATCACGTCTGTAGTTGTTGTTTTTAATCCAAGACGGAGCGCCGATGATGATTATACGACAACACGTCAAGAGCAATAGGTATGATCGAGTAGAATAGAGACCCCGTGTGTAATTTTTTACATTTTATCCACTCCACCACTACATTTTTCATGTTCCAATAACTCAATTTTACTCATACAATAAACACCCCCTACTCCCAAACAATACACTTCCACCAAATATAAAACAAAGCACAAGAAAACCGTTTTGAAACTACACTTATTAAAAGACTCCGCGCGCCATTGTCCCGAAAACGGCCTCGCCAAGAAAGCCCACAAAAGGACAAGTCCAGAATGGCTATTCTCCTATTATATCAATTATTTGTTTAATTAAGTCCCGGGGACAAAAGAGTCGCTTTCGCTTTCTGTTTCCGGATATTTCGTGAATAAACAGGGAGATAAGTTGCGGCTTCATTAGTGTTGCGCCGCCATTTTGTTTATGGAGACGCAGACATTTTGAGAAAGGGTTTTTAATAGTTGCGTGTTATGGTCGTGGCTACCTTGTTCAAGGTTAACATAATGTAACAAGATTGTTATAACATCACAGTGAAAGTCAAGTGACTTTAAAGTGTTAGCCAATCAATATGTATTTTATTTTTTTAGACTTTATGTATTTAGACTTTAATTATGTCAGACAACATTTTTCTTTACTTACATGGCCTTAATTCCAAAATCGGCATAACACATGAAAAACTAGTTACGAAATCGATTACAGATTACGAGATTGAGAATTCTAGAATTATTCCTTCAACAACACAACTCCAATGTTAATTCTAGACTAGCCTTATTGCAGCAAGAACTTACATTCCATAAACCGTAATTTCTTCACGCTACGTAGAAAATACGTCCACGCTAATAATCAGAGAAAATTATAGCATTACCTTGTCGTAATAAAACATATTTAAATTACAGTAAATAAATAAAACGCCTTACGAAACGAATAGCAGAACTCTTTGAAAAACTAAACGCTACTTTCAGAATTTAGTAATGCAGTTAATAAGGCTGGGGCAGCACTGCGCGTTGTGGAGCGGCGCGGCGCGGCGGAAACAGCGAAAGAAAACGTTAATTAATGCCGTTGTGGGTAATTGGGATGGCTTGCTTTGAGGCGCTTACGCCTAGAGGAAAGACGAATTTGAAAGAAAATTGTTATTAATTAAAAGGTTTTTTTTTCAATTTTTTACAATTTACAGGTACCATTGGGTGTCTAACTGGCTGGTTGTTATCCGAAACATTGGCCCCTTAAGGCATGTATATTAATTAAAAATGGTCAAGTTTTATGTTATGAGAAGTAATATTGAACTATGTTTGTTGGCTTCTTCACCAGTGCAGAAAGGCTAGGCTTAGTAAACGTCAACGTCTGTACAAAATTATTGTTACAATAAAGAGTAAGTAATGTATGCGTGACTCACCCCCATTTGTTTTTTGCCAAGATTATAGCTTAGGTACTTATCGAGTGGTTGTGGGCCGAGCCACGAGAAAAGAACCCTAAACTACTAGACCAATTCTGCTTCTAAAGGGTGAACTAAATTTATTATTAAAGTGCGTAGGGATTACGCCATATACTTCTTTAAAAAATCAACAGGATTTTCATTGAAGTTTAATTGAAAATCCGTGTAAAGGCGAGAAGGGTTACTCTGGCACTCCCGCCGCGGGGTGTTCGCGATGTTTACCCTTGAAAAAGTTTAAAGGTATTCCGTCACGTGCAAGGCGCACTTCACACCTCGTCTACACACGCCTTTATAGGGCTGCCGTCGTTCTATTTGCTAGAATTTCAAACCAAATTTGAAACATTAGACGAAAAGTTTAAAGTCGAATCGTACCAGTGCCATTAGCAAGATGACACTGCAGTAATACGGTAAGATAGTCCAATAAATAATCAGTTTTAACCATTAAGCTGATTTTAAGCATCTATTTTAGTTTTATTTTTACGTTATTTTATCTGGTATTGTTAACGTTAATATAACTCTTATTAATGGTAAATAATACGATTGTAATTGGGAGTAAACAAAAAAAGAAAAAGAGTAAAAAGTCCTGTAGGTATAATATTCATCTCGTCAGCCGCGCAATACTAGTTAACGGGAGACTGTAGGGGCCGCTGTCATCTGCATTATGATTCCAGAGCCTATCTGACTTAGGGAGTTACCACACCAATTGTCGATTGTCAAATACGTTGACTATCCAATCCTGATAACTTAGGCCAATCAAATCATCGGTTGACCACATAGCTTGTGACGTATTTTTGACGACACGTTGGCGTAGTTGATAGTGATCCTGCCTACGAAGCTAGCGGTCCCGGGTTCTAATCCCGGTAAGGGTGGATATTTGTGTGTTTTCTATGTATTTAAGTATATATTTCTCTATATACAGAGAAATAATCATGAATCGTGATTATAATCATGTTTATCGTTGTCTATAGTACCTATAGTACAAGCTTAGAGCTTAGTTTGGGAGTAGGTCAATTTGTGTGATATTCTCCCGTGATATTTATTTATTATTTCTATGTCATTATTGTTATCATTTTTGCTTAGCTACTTTAAATACAGTCTATTTTTTTTAGTGCTTGCTGTTACGGCCTTGCACTTGGGTATATTCTAGTTTTTCATAACTTGTACATTGACGACACGTTGCCTAGTTAGTAGTGACCCTGTCTACAAAGCTACTGGTTCAAATCATGGTAAGATACTTGTGTGATGAGCGCGACTATTCTGTTCCTGAGTCCTGGCATAGTACTACAGGTTGATATACATATGTACCTTACCCCAGTTGACCTTACGTTGCCGGAATATCGTTCCCTGCACGTATAATTCCCGAAACGTGCGTTAGCGTGGACGTTTAATGGACCGATTGGACTTGACATTCCCGGAATGAGATGTCATGTCAGTCAGCTGTAGCCGGGTAGGTAGTGGTCTAAAATATTTACGCATAGACTTGAGGTCTTAGCAATGGATTCGTGTATGTTTTCGACGAAAGTGCAAGTATGGGTCGTACACAGATTTAGGTTCCTGTCTTTCCTGTGGACACGCCGAAAGTTAACGTTTTACGTCAGTAACGCCTGTAGTACCTGTTATCAGGACGGTTTTTGTCATGTTACGACATACCGTCGCGATGTGAGCGCATCATTTACTCTGTCCACATTAATAGTCACCTGCGTAACACAACGTAGAAAGTCACACAGCTGCGCAGCCCGAGCAGATGGCACCTTATAGTGTAAACCCATTTTATAAGAAACCGCGTTGCCAACCCTAGCGCCATACGCGTTGCAAATAAGCTCGTGTGTAATTAGGCTTAGAAATTACCGCCGGCTTCTCGGCGGAAAGCTCAACTTTCTGCTTTTTAATATATTAAGCGGTAAACTTACGGCGCTTTTTCTCCGGTGACGCGCTTGCAGCTTTAAGGCTTTTAATTAGGTGTTAATATTATTTTTAAAGTTTTTTTGGGATCGTTTTTACAATTATAGGTTTAATTCGACTTTTTTTAAGTGGCAGTGCCTATTTACGTACACCCTGTATGCTAAATCTTGTCTAGTCGAAACTTCTTGGTTCACCTAGATGCCACAAACGCAGAATAAATATTTTTTACTAGCCATGTGTTAATTCGGGTTAATGGGTCATACACAGATTTAGGTTACCGTCTTTCCTGTGGACACACCGAAAGTTAACGTTTTTAAGGCCTAATTTTCTGACTGTACTATTCCGGGAATGTCAAGTCCAATCGGTCCATTAAATGTCAACGCTAACGCAGGGAATGACACGTTTCGGGAATTTTACGTGCAGAGAACGATGTTCCGGCAACGTAAGGTCAACTGGGGTAATGTACATAATAATATGTATGTCAACCTGTAAGTACGTGTACTATGCCAAGACTTAGGAACAAAATAGCCGCGCTCATCACACAAATATCTTACCATGATATGAACCGGTAGCTATGTGGACAGGGTCACTACCAACTAGGCAACGTATCGTCAATGTGCAAGTTATTAAAAACTAGAATATACCCAAGTGCAAGGACGTAACAGCAAGCACAAAAAAAAATGTAGACTGTATTTAAAGTAGCTAAGCGAAAGTGATAATGATAACAATAATGACATAAACATAATACAGCAGAATTGGTGGTTCCGTGTGGCTGCCGCCGGCCCGGCAATGCCGGGTTAGAATAGTGCCACTCTATGTCTTCCCGGGATGTAATAAGAGGCGACTAAAGGAATATAGGCTTGGTAGTACTGGTAGGCGATGGGCTTGAAGCCTGTTACTAATACACTGATAAGAGGGCGTTTACCGAGGGCGAAATGGAAAAAGTTATTTTTTCTTAATTTTGTCCTTAACGATGTACACTTTTTTTGGAAAAAGCCCAAGAATATTTTCCTCCCGATTGGATTTTATTTTTAACTACCCTTAGTTGATACAGATTAACTGCATTAGCTAAAGTAAAAACATTATGTGATTAAATATCCGAAATTAACAGGAGAAAATTAACAGATATTTCGCCGTACGCTATTACAAATATTCCGAATCAACATCACGATGTAACATATTTATTAGTCGCACCTCAAAAACTATTTCAATGAATCCTCACTCCGCATCGTAACTAAATTACATTCAATCGGAATGAAATGAAAATGACAGTTAATATCATTTATGAAGTCAATTTATACGAAACCTTTCAGCATATAACGTCCAAATTGAAATATGGCTGCTGATTTAATTTCATTCGAGAGGTCAAATTGATAACAATTAAAGTATTGAGTTACAGCGGGAGGAGCTGTAAAAAAAGGATGAATCTGAAATAAAAACCGATTGCTTTCTGAAATGTCAAATGAATAAAAACTCTAAATTGTAAAAAATAATAAGTAGTGGCCCTAAGGGCTGATTGTTTTATAAGAAGATAGTTAACTGAACACTGACACGGCGGGGGACCGCTAATGTAGCTATTTAGTCGGAGTTTTTTTAAATTATAAATTAAAAAAAAACACGCTTTTTAAACTTCTCCATCTGAGTGTTTGTTTGTGGCATCGTAACTCCCAAACGGATGAACGGATTTCTTTTTAAATAAAGCTATACTAATCAGGATAGTTCTTAGCAAGATTTCATGAAAATTGGTTGGGCCGTTTAAGAGATATTAGCTCTGAAAGAAGGTGTCGCCGTTATTTTGGGGGTTTTTACCCCCTAAAAGCTCAATATCTCAAAAAGGGCTGAATCGATTTTTATAAAACATGTTTAAGAACCACCACTAGAAAACATGATTTCATTACCGCATTCAAATCGGTTCATCCATTTAAGAGTTACAGTGCCACATACAGACAGACACACACACCCACACACACACACACACACACACACACACACACACCTTTAACTGGACCTTGGTTGCACTATAACGTTGTGACTTGGTAGGGAATCACCTTAAATCACCGAGACTATTTCATCGAATGTGTCGTTTTAATGAATTTAATTTCATCGTTTCAGCAGAAATTAGGAATTCCTGCTGAAACCTTATTGGTTACGTTGGTTAGGTTAAACACTATATTTTATTTGACGCGTTTCCATATTGTCAACGTTTTGATAACTCTTATGTACATTACAGTAATGGTGGCTGAGTTAAAAACAATACTAAAACACGTCAAACGCAATATCGTTTTAATACAGTAGAATAGAGGCCTTTGTAGTGTTAGCACACTTAAGCAGCCTTAGGACGTGTTTATAATAGGCCGTTAACTGAATGCGTCGGCCGCATTAGGTTTAACCGGATTCGTTATCTACTATGAAAAAATCGTTTATGCAATTTGGTTACCAGAAACGCGCAGCAGTTGAATAACGCCAAAACTAAACTAAACAACTAAAGGGTTTTACCCAAATATGATGACAATTGGAGAGTCAATTTAAAATTACGAACTCGTGTATGTTTCAATCTATGTTATGCGCAGGTTTACTAGATTCGGATAATCAACTCTAAGTTAATAAGCTCTCATTAGATCCAAGGCAGTTTGATTAGATTAGATAAGATTATTTATTGCTCTAATGTTACAGCATAAATTAAACAGCATGTCAAATTATCATAAATTATTTACATCGAGGTGTCAGAATTACAAATAAAAATATACATACATAACATCACGCCTTCATTCCCAGAGTGGGGTAGGCAGAGCTACAGAAATACCAACAACTCTAAAAAATACTTTTTTAAATAAAGATATAAAAGCATAAAACAATAAATTTAAACTGTGAACGAAATTGACGTGTTTCACTAAAAACTTTAAATAAACAGCATACTCCTATTCTCCAAGGAAAAGTGGTAAAAAGGCTGAAACCACAGATAATTTTTCTACGCGCCACTTCACAAAACCACGTACAAGCATTTTTCACACCCCATCTCCCGCGACCGCTTAACCACCTCATCAGCGCTTTATAGTACCGATTAAAGCGCTGTATGTTTACGGCGCAATTTTTCGCTTATTTATGAGAGTCTCGCGTGTTGCGGGCGATACAAGCGCGTTAGCGCTTTGTTTCCGTCAAATAAATCTACGTTTACCCGCGGAATGGTCTTTTGAATAGAGTTAAGAGCAAAATGCGAACTGGTTTATTTATTTTGTGTTGGCAACAATGGAGCAAGGAAGGTATTCCGGCGAGCGGTAGTGCGGCAATGCAGGAAAGATGTATGTTTGTTCTCGTTTAACCATATATTCGTTTTAAATTACCTGCATCGCTACGTTAATATAATTTTCGTAACATTGCACTAGTGCAACAATAAATCTGTAAGAGAAGTAATAAAAAAGCTTAATTATAAGCGCAAGTGTATGATCATGTTACGCAGATGAATTAAGGCTTCTAATTTTCGGTGCTTTGGAAGCGTTTTCAGCTGGAGGAAATATCTCTTAAGTCCATTTTAGACGTAGCTCCATCACACTAGATTATAAAAAAATCGATCAACTTTCCATTGTATTCAGGAGCCTGAAACATGTTTTCAGCCCGTTTCAGGTCACAAGACTATGCCATAATCTGAGAACCCATTTTTAAGCGTTTTCAGGATCTCTTATGGGCCTGTAAAGTACATTTCAGTATATGAAAATGCGCCAAACAATCCAGACGCGTCAGCCAAGGAGATCGCGATTGTAAACAAGGTAACTCGTACCTTGTGCATTTCAGCAACGAATAGTCTCGGTTGTCCTCGGCGGATCAAAGTACATCGATCATTCGAGAAGGCATTCTGGGATGGTCGGAAACTCGGACTATAAAATCTAACTTTTAATTATCATTGTAATTGCGTATTTCTATTAATTACCTACCCCTGCGTACGTAACAAGATTTATAATAAATGTGCTTTGGTCAGCCTTGCGCAGTATAGGCTTTCTTTGAATTTCTTAGTTGTGTAAGAAAAGTTAAATAATAGGCTGTTTTTTTCAATAACTGCTCTTCAGAGTGGTCCATTTCCTGCAATAAGCTCCTAGAGAGTTCTAGACATTAAAAGTTAATACAATAATAATTAATAACATACATACATACACAACATCACTCCTTCATTCCCACAGTGGGGTAGGCAGAGCTACACAAATACCAACAACTCTAAAAATACTTGTTGATAATTCTGTAACATTTTGCACAATCAGGCTAAGATGTTTACCAGTGTATTAGTGACAGGTTGCAAGCCCATCGCCTAACACTACTACAGGCCTTTATTCCCTTAGTCGCCTTTTACGTCATCCACTAACATCTACTTAATTAATTATTTCAGATTTTGGTCTTATTTTAAACTAGAAGAAGCTCGCGACTTTGTTTGCGTAGAATTAGTTTCTTATTCCTCTCTATTTTACTAGAAAATTTTGTGAAAATCTAAAAAAAAAACATAGGATTAAAAAACTGTTTTTATCCCAATAGACCTCATATGAGGCGAGATATTTCACTTTTTTCCGATAAGGTTGACAGCAATCAATATTTTTAGGGTTCCGTAGTCAAACTAAACCCTTATAGTTTCGCCAAGTCCGTCCGTCTACCTGTTCGCAGCCTAGCTGAGAGCGTCTTAGTACTATAAAGCTGTAATTTGCCATGAATATGCATATATAATATAATATATAATAAATATAAGTCACGACAACAAAGTCGTCAAATAAAATCAGGAAAAAAATAATCTTTAGTGTATTTTTTTCTCGTCTACCCCATGGGTGTCGTTGGATAGGTATTTAAAAATGTTATGGGTTTACGAATAAGAATATAACTAATTTTAAAGGAAAACTATCACGACTAAGTAGACATCATTAGTTTTTGAGATACAAGCGATTAAAGTGTTTATACCTATTAAAATCATCTAAGGTGGCAAATGACTTAGATAGAAAATTAGTTATTACTTGTTGATTTTTATGTTTGTGGTACTTACTGGCTTCGGAACCCTACACTGAGCATGGTGCTACATGCTCTAGCCCGTTTTTTTTTTTAATCTTTAAAGAACAATGGCTCAAACCTTTTTTTTTTTGGGGAAATTGCATTAGTTTTATATCTCTATTCGTTTGGACATCTTATCCAGGGACACACTGTATATTTGGATTAAGAGTATATCTTACAAAACTACACGTAACACAGAAAACGCAGCCCTTACGCTAAATTATTAATGCATAAAACCCTGCGCAATTAAGCCCTCTGTAACCCGATCAGCCTAACACCTCTGGAACATGTCCCGTTAATGAGCTTCACGCCGTCTCCGGGAACGAAACCCGACACCCCGCGCGACCAGTCAACCACCCACCCTCCGGCGATCGCGTTACAACTTATTAAAATTATAAGAGGCATTCAAAGATGGCGTTGAGAAACTGTCGTTGTTTTCTTTAAGATTCTGTGAGGTGTCAATGGTGTCATGGAGGGGAACACCTTAAAATTCTAAACGTTTTTTTTCCAAATATTCATTAGTCCAAACTTTCATTTTTCCGAAAGCTATGTTACGTTGGAGCTATCCTTACTAATATTATAAATGTGAAAGCGTGGATGTTTGTTACGCTTTTACGCAAAGACTACTTGACGAATCATCGTGAAACTTTGTACACATATTCTGGGAGGTACTAGAAGTAACATAGAATACAATTTATATAAAAACAAATTTTACAAAAAAAACCCGTGTGGTTGCCGGGTTAGAATAGTGCCACTCCATGTCTTCCCGTGGATGTCATAAGAGGCGACTAACGGCCGAACCCTATATTCAAACCGCGCGGATAGATAAGGCTTACTTCGGGTAGAAATTTGCAGCTTGCGAAGGCGCTGGCGGGTCGCTAGTTTAAAATAAAATTCATAATTTAGTTGCTATATGAAGGTTAGGTTAGGTTTCATTTAAAAGCGATATCAAAAAATAAAGTCTTCAATAAAAAATGCTTTCGGAATTATGACAATTCGGAATTACCGTGTACCCCGTCATAGAGATGGCAAACGATGGAAAATGGTACCTGAGACACATACATTTGCAATTTTAGTACTACAATCTCAAGACTACAATCCTAAAACTACAAATGCGTTGCCAACTGAAGACCAAGATGGAATTGTTTCCATGCTAGTCATATTACCGGTTGTCTTACCCCCACACCAGAACACAACAATGCCAACACTTCTGATTGGTTATTCAGTTAAAGGTCGATAAGGTGGTGGTGACTTACAACTCTTCATAGACAATAAGTCAATGTTGCCATGACTTTAAGTTGTTCACATCATTAATTAGTGATCATTAGCGATGATCGGGTCCTGCGAGGGCTGAGATAACGTTGTATTGTACCCCACAAAAGCTAACTTGTGTAGAACAATGTAAATGTTTGACAAATTCAGCCGTACGGCAGTAACCGTCATCCTACTATAACAGTAAAGACGGTAACATTTTCAGAATGTCACTTATAAAGCCAGACCAGACCAGTAAAGGTGACGCTTTTTAAAGCTTACTGTCAATCCTTTTACACGTGCGGCCTGTGGGTCAATTTTACGCAGAGGGCAATCAGCGATCTGCGTGTCCAATACAACAACGCCTTCAGGGTGCTGTTGGGGCTGCCGTGGCGCTGCAGCGCGTCGGGAATGTTCGCGGAGGCGCACACGGACGGCTTCGCCGCAATAATGCGCAAACGGTCCGCCTCTCTCCTGGCGAGGCTCCGCGCTAGCTCCAACAGGATCCTGAGCGTGTTCAGGGACCGCTGGGACTCCGCGCTGCTGCGCCGGTGGACGCAGTTGCATGTTTTTGCACCAGCAGTGTGACAAATAGTCCCTATAATTTTAATTTAGATTTTAGTTTTAATTTTTAAAGTAATTTTGTTTTTGTTTTAATTTTAATTTAGATTTTATTTTGTACTGAATAGTTATATGGATTGACATCTGAAATAAATGATTTGATTTGATTTGATTTGATTTTGAAAGCGTCATTTACTAGACTAAAGATCACGACAGCAACGACGAAGACGACTCTGGAACGACCTTCCCCTTAAAATCAAGCAAGCTCCTAACAAGTATTCCTTTAAAAAGAAAGTTCGCGAATTTCTTAGCAGGTAGAATTGTCATCATCTTGATATTATGATTGCTTTATCTGAATTAATTTTTGTTTATCCTCATATTATTATATATTATACATTTATATTATATATGTTTGTGTTATTATTTTTACTAGCGCAATATATGTATTTATGTTATTATAGCTTATTGATATGTAAGTGTGTATTAGTTACACCTTATGTTGCACCGTCACTACAATCTCTGCTTTGCCCAAAGGTCAACTGGTAGAGAATGCCTTACGGCATTAAGTTCGCCTTTTGTATACTAAGTGTATTCTTATGTGCAATAAAGATTAAATAAAATAAATAAATAATAAAGATAGTCAAGATCAACTGTTGATAAGGTAAGTTTAAGACTGGCTGCAAAACAGCTTCAGAATAAAATTGAAGCATTCCTACGAATGCCTGCGTCGTATATAACTCTAACAGCTAAGTAAAGGGTACGGAGGTAGTGCAACCCCGACATAGCGAACAACGAAACAAAAAGTCCACTAACAAACAAACGCTGATCTCTATCTAGACACGCGGGAGCGTGTCAAGCCAAGTTCAAGAAACAGAACTGGCGAGCCGCACCGTGTGTAATATTACACGAACCATTTGGCTATATAATTCGTATGGGAATACCAGCCAAGTCAGCCCTTAGACTACATATTTGGATTTTGCATAGAACTTGGTACTCAATCTCAGATCTCCATTCTTTTTGCGGCGAAGCCCACAGCAGAGAATAATTTTTGTATTGAACTTGGCTCTCCTTTTTTACATTTATGTTTTTGGTGGGATAACATATTTCCATAAGGATGCAGAGGTTGATCTGCAATATACTTGGCACATAAAGCCGCGTTTATGAATACGTCGGCTGCATTCGGTTTAACCGGTTATGTTATTTACAATGAAAAAACCGTTTACAAAAAACACTTGTCGGTGACAAAATGCGGGTTGGGAATAGAGTAAACGCCCCATAATAAGAATGGATTGCGGGGGTAATAAGGTAGAATACCACGGATTTATAAAGACCATAAAAATACCTCTTTTTAGATGGTACATTTTTGACGTGTAAAAATGCCCGGGCAATCTTCTATCATTATATTTTTATATTTTATATTCTAAGTCACCTTTTTTAAAAAATCCTCATTTTAATAGCATGTTGTTCAGGGAACCCTTTGTTAAATAAATAATTAAAAAGTAACATACTCGTACAAAGCCCGGAGTCGAACCGGACAGTCCTTTCACAAAATAAAAATATATCGTTTTATTTTCGACTATGAAAATGTTAAAACCATATTTGCATTGCTTCTCCGTATAAGTAATAATAACTGGGTTCAAACCTATTAATATTTAATACCTGTAAAAGTTTTTGACAATCCTACTTTTGTGTGTGGTATGTGTGTTAGTTTGTTAGTCTTTCACGCTGCAACGGCTGAACGGATTTGGATGAAATTTGAAATGGACAAAACTTATACCCTGGACTAACACATAGGCTACTTTTTATCCCGGAAAATGAACAAGTTCCCGAGTGAATAATTATATTCGTAATTAAATGGACGAAGTTGCGGGCAGAAGCCAATAAATAAAGCTTTATTCTTTATTCTATCAATAAACTTATCTTATCTTAATCAACTTCGTTTATGATATAACTTTGGACTTTTCCGTACTGGCGGGTTATTTCCACCTGTTACCACCAATTTTTTTCCACTGGTAACAGCTGGTTTTTTTTCCCACAATACCACTAAAGTACTCGGTGGTACTAAAATATTTGGTGATAATAACTTTTTTTTACTTTAGTGGTAACTGCAGGGAATTTTTATTCGCAGTAGTTACCAAAAAAATCCCAGCTGTTACCAGTGGTCACTAATTGGTGGTAACAGGTGGGAATAACCCGTACTGGCATAGTTGTATTGCTGAGCTTCTGCCAGTAGGTAGGTATACCTCAGCGTTTTTCCCCGACCGCGCACGCTGCGGCGCGCTGCGCGGGCGGCGGGCGGGTCGAGCCCGCGGGAATTCCCGAGGTGTCCGCACAAGCCCTACGAGTATAATCGACAACACTCAACCGATTGCAAACAGTTAGTATCGATGTTTATACAACGTGTTACAAAATAATCCGTAAAAAAGAAATTACGAAAGTAGTGTCAACCCTAGTATACTGTATACCTAAGATACTGAACTGACATTATTTAATAAGGGTTGCCACTACTTTTGTAATTTCTTTTTTACGGATTATTTTGTAACACGTTGTATGTTTTGAGATGACCTCGACGCAGGTGATCTGAGCAGTTATTAACTAGTATAACTAGTACCGGCTTTAAGCTTTTTTTTATTTAAGTCTAGCAAATTAATAACCGGTAACATGGCTCTGTGAACACATGCAGAAACGCTTAATTCATAAAAAGAATAAAAAACCTAACTTAGTAAAAGTATTCTTTGTCACTTTCTGTCAAATTCAAATGTGACAATGACAGAAAAGGACGAAAAATATTTAAAGCATAATTAATAGCTATTGCGCGTTTACAATTGAGAGCACCTAGGGTTAGAGTGGCAGCGTGCGAGCTTCTTGTGGCGTCACTTTTGTCGTGTGGCGCCAGCGGTAACAACAGCCCTATAGCTAGATATTCTTCCGTGGTCTTTAAGATAACTCTCCAGTGGCAGTGCCGCTCTTCAATAGTGCATGTTCAAGCGTCTCTCTGTACTTTGATACAGCTCAATCAAGGCCGTAGGATAATTATCCGCCACATAGTTATGTTGTGGCGACCTAGCGACATCTAGTGACAACTTGTAACAAACAACTCGCCAGCGCCACCAGCGGCAGACAGTGCAACTAAATCTGACAGTGCGCTACATCGCGCTAGCGAAGTTTCTTCAGTCGGTTGACTTATATACCACTTCCAACTTCATCCAAACGGACTTCGGTCCCCAGGCACAACACCCGCCTGGAGAGAGATCTCTCTATTTGTTCTCTCTACTACATTGGTGACCCCCGACAATGGACATTTACGCAACCTGACGACCTTCAAGCACTATGACGCAGTCTCACAGCAAGCCAGACAAACCGCACTGTGCACCACTAGCATTCTGATATATCTCCATGCCTGGTGTCTACAGTGTGCACAATACTCTCATTCAGCAACGCGACTCACTGCGTCCTACTACGAGTACTTCACGGAGCAGATACACGACTCACTGTGTGCTCTCCCCTCCACTCCTCTTCTCCTGCTACGCTCGCCAACGCGGCTCTGAGCTCTACTGGAGACATCTACTACTGGCACTTGCAAGCGGCAATTTCAACGCACAGACTGCATGACATCCATCACCATCAACCTCCGGTCTCAAAGGGGGGCTGGTGTGGCGACCTAGCGACATCTAGTGACAACTTGTAACAAACAACTCGCCAGCGCCAATAAATCTGACAGTGCGCTACATCGCGCTAGCGAAGTTTCTTCAGTCGGTTGACTTATATACAACTTCCAACTTCATCCAAATGGACTTCGGTCGGTCTTCGTGGCATATCTACGAGCCAACGGCTTTGTTAAATCAGCGAAAATCGGCATCACCTATTCTGCCCTGCTAACACAAAAGGCAGTATCTCAGACAAAACTCCTATAGCAAATGCAACCTTATTACTAACAGTATAGGATTTAATCTGCTTTGGACATTGAATTTGAGATACTGCGTATTGGCTTAGGAGGGCAGAATTAACTGGTGAAATAAAATGCTTGAGGTACATATACCCTTTCTGTTCTGCTGTAATCTCATTTATTAAATATATCATTATCATTATCAGTATTATCACTAAATTATTTTGGTTTCTCTTTTAACTTCTCTTCTTTGTAAGGTTTTCTGGAAGAGATCGCTATTCGTTCAATAAGACTATAACTCATTTTTTTTTTTTTTTATAAGTCGTCATCATGTTCCTTTTATAGAGGAGAAACATGATCGAGACAATTTAATTTAAACTGTAATTTAATGAGTGTTAAGTTCAAAATTAAAAATGGCATTTAAGTGCAAAGGATATTGAACTTTGTTCACTTGCTGGTAGATTCAAATTGATGGCGACATTTTCTTTCAGAGTGGATAGCTCTTAAACGTCCTAACCGATGTTCATGATACCTAGCTAAAACCACTTCCAATTAACTAGCTTTGTTTTTAAAGAAAACGCTTCCAAATCGGTCCATCGGTGTGGGAGCTGCGGTGCTATAGACAGACACACAGACACACACGTTAAACTTTTAACACTCGTTGTATTTCGGGGGTAAAAAAAAAGAGTTTGTCTATAGACAAAAAAAAAAAAAAAGGAGCGACAATGAACGCCCTTTATTATGAAAAATAGAGGTCGTACTACGCCGTAGCTTCGTAGAGCTCGTAGCCGGCATTTGTTCTACTACGAGATTCTAAGACATCTAGTGAATTACTCGTAGACAAATTCTATAACTACTATGTTTTACATGATATAAGAGATCAAACAGCTTTGAGTGCATAAAGTATGTAAAACCTATAAACATATAAGAGTTGTATATGAGTACTTAATGTAAACATGGCATACAAATCCATTATATTGAAATATTTAGGGTTAAGATCGACCTTTCCTTTATAAATAGCCTCGAGCCGACTTTCCCATTTTATATCTTTCCGGTTCCTAAGTAAGCAACGGATGCAAACATGCACTAGTGCCGGCTCCCGGCACCGGCCGCGTGCCCCGTCGCCATGGCAACGGGGTCGACGACCCGACGCCGCACCACTAGGAGCCTTTTTCATGACATTTCAATACCAATCGGAGGTAATTTGAATACATTTTGATAAGGAAGAAAGTTAGATTCATGATTATAATTATAACTGTAATAAATAACTTACCTACTGTTGTTTATTGTTTGGTTGGATTTTATTTTCTTTTATTTTCTCTAATTGAAGCACTTAACTATTTATTAATTTAAGAATTAAACTTAATTACACTATTTTTTTAATATCTAATCGTATACAAAATTACAGGCCACCGACTTAATCACAACCTAACCGCAACCTCCTTACTACCTTACATTACGAAGTCCACAACACTGGCCACTCATAGCGACGCCATTACAAACTGTCACATGTCATATACGTAATTTAAAAAACTGAAAATGGAACAAAAACGTTCGCGTGCCCGTACATGTCATCGAATGCGGCCGCTCGGCGGCGTGGCGGAGGCACAAAGCAGCAAAATTAATTCTACACATCCGACATAAATTGATACACAATTTTCATCCTTGTTGTAACCATGTTTGGAATCCGTTGCAACCGGCGGACAGCAAACTTAACTCGGCCGGGTTATACATTTCTATTCCATTTTCAAATTCTGCTGTGGAAAACTCGCTTTTCTCCTGTTCATGTAAATGCCAATTTCCTTTCTAGCTTCGATTCTCTTACAAATTTAAACCTTAAAATCAGAAACTACAGTTGATTTTTGTGTGTGTTTTGAACTCAGACAATGCGCCACGCAATGACGTTTGCACAAAATGCGAGGGGGATAGCGGATTGCTCAGGTGTGAGGGAGGCGGGAGATCGAGGGAAGGTAATGTTGGGGTGCAGGTTCGTGCGTCTGTGAAAGTCAGGAGGCCCATAAAGAATCGATCTCGAGTCGAAGACGCCGTGCCCCAGTAGGACGGCATTAGACACATTAAAAAAATTAAAGAAAAAATCAAGTAGTTGTCCATGTCTTGATGATTACTTTATATCTTGAGTTGAGCATCTCACTCAGTCAAATTATTAATACTGCTGAGAACTGATCTTGAGTGAGTTGCCTGACTCAACCCTCAATCGTTCATTACGCACGACTTGACGTCATAGTTATAGTCACACTCATATTGTATTGGTCTTAAAGTTAGAATATGTGTTTACACTGTATTGTATAAAGAAAGGAAACAACAGTAATAATATAGAGAAAAATATGTCAGGGATGTACAAAGATCCCTTAAAAGGATCTCTTACAGTTAACCATTGAGAGATTTAGAAAAAAATAATGACAACGAAATTCTTTGAACGAATAGCCTAGCCACTAAAGGACATAATTGTCCATGTAGCTTCTCCTTGGTCTTCCTCTGCCTCTCTTTCCTTCTATCTTTCCATCTATAATGATAATTAAGGAGAAGGTGCATGTCGTATAGGGAGGTGAAGGTGCTGGCAAAGAAAAGAGAAGATTGGAAATTATTCCACCGACAAGAGCAGGGCTCTTCAATTAAAAGAAGAAGAGATACCTTACACCCAAAACTAAATTGCTATAAACACCAATAAATATTATAGATACCTACAGATACATACAACAACAAAAATACTGCATCCCTTAATTCGTAAAGCTGTCAATTATTTTTAACATGTAATCGTATAGAGCTCAATAGGTTAGGTTAGGTGTATTTTATTACTATTCTGAATAGTTTACGGCTTCAGAAAAAATACCTTTATGGCAAATGAATATGATGGCACATTATGGTTGTGGCATATGAAATTATTGCATATGTAATTCGGTCAAACGATAGAGACCCCAAAAATACATATACAGTTTTAAGAACACACATGTGACACATCTAGATTTAGGCAGAATCAGAATCAGAATCAGAATAATCTTTATTCAAGTAGGTTTACAAATAATAAACTCTTTTGAAACGTCATAGTAGCGACTTAGCCTAAATTGACTGCAGGTTCAAATCGCGACCGATCAGAGAAGAGCCTGTAAGAAACTCTGTCGGATGTCTTTTTTTTTTCGACGTTCGCAACCTTTTGTCGTAAGGACTAAACATTTTATTACAAGCAATTCAGTCCCAAGCATTGTTATCATTAATATAGTCTTTAATACTATAATATGCTTTAGAAATTAGTTTACGCATTTGGCCCTTTCACTTGTATAATGACAAGACCACCTTTTCATCGTAGAACAATGGTTCAACATCAAACCACCAGTTCAACCTGTAGCTTTAACTCTTACAGAGCAATCCGTCTGCATGCATCACAAAGCGAAAGAGAAATTTCCATCATACGATGATAGTTGATTGCAGGTTAATCTAGATCGCTAGGGCTCCTCGCTGATAGGGCTGCGGGGCCCATTGTCCGATAACACTGAATCAGGGATGTCGCGTGCGGCACACTAGGCACGGCGCAAGCGGCAAAAGGAGAGCGGCTTCAAAACATCCTTTTTAAATTAATTTTCTATCACCCTTATTCTTATTTTCTATTTGATATATAATATTTGCAACTTTGACAACGATCTAAGATGATCGGCATAAATTCAGTGATCGGAATTAGGTGAGCCAAAACACTACTATTGAAACTGTCCTCTTGCGAAGAGTACGCATTTTGGCTCACCTAATTCGGATCACTGGGCATAACCTCCCAAAAAGTTATGTAGTATTTTTATTTTATTTGTAAGGTACCAAAAGCGCTAACTGGCGCTTATTACGTCGGTTAGGTTAGGTCATTGTTGTGACTACGACAATATGTAAATCATATTGCTTTCGTCATGTTATAGCATCGACAGCATTACGTTACTTGACGGCTTTAGGCAGCCGAGTTAAAAACAACACGACAACATGTCAAAAGCATTATGGTGTTACCGGGTCAAAGAGACCCCTGCTGTGGCAAGAAATACCTTATTGGTGAATAATAATTGGGGATACGATAAATTCGATAAAAAATATGTCGCCGTAAAAGAAGTCACCTATAATGGTAGTATGTTAAAGCACGATGAAGAACAAAAAGGCTATAATTATGCATATTATGTACCTAGCAAACATCTAGATTTTTTGCAGAAGGTCCTTTTTGCAGTCCCTTTTGAAGGAAATATGACTACTATTTTCATTATTAAAAGGTACTGCTTAAGGAACTTCTATGAATAAGCTAAAAATATCAAGTACTAATATCACAGTTTGACTGATTGGGTATGTTTTAATTATAACTTTGTACGTGACTTGAACAAGTACTTAACAAATCTGGGACTTAAAATATCAATTCTCTTTAGAAAAAAAAACCAAAGGTTCACCTGGTAAAGGGGTAGTTCCGTAACAAAAAAAATAACACGCATTAATTTTACGAAATCTCTGAATATTAATTAATATCACACTTAGGTGAGTTTTTGCTTGCTAGTATATGTTAGGCACCGATTTACATGCATACATAACATCACGCCTTCATTCCCAGAGTGGGGTAGGCAGAGCTACAGAAATACCAACAACTCTAAAAAGACTTGTTGATAATTCTGTAACCACATTTTGCACAATCAGGCCAAGAAGTTTACCAGTGTATTAGTGACAGGTTGCAAGCCCATCGCCTAACAATACTACAAGCCCTTATTCCCTGAGTCACCTCTTACGACATCCACGGGAAGACATGGAGTAGCACTATTCTGACCCGGCAACCACACGGGCTATCTGATAATGCCTACGGGCGACAATTTCACTGAGTCGTTTGCCAAATTTTGCATGCGGCGAACAACAGGCGTGACAGCTGCGATCGCTTAATTACGTGACCGCAGTTAAGTAGCCAAACAGACTATGTGAAGACGACATTCGTACGCTGAAGTAGTTTGAAATAAGAGACGACCGCATTAGGTGAATGTTCAGTGTAATAGCCGATTTATCAATACGAATAAATACATCACATACACATGCAGCCTCTTTACGGAAAGTAATAAGCTTCTCAGATTAATTCGTACCTATTTCCCAAGATAATCAGTGTAAAACGCCGGTCGCTCGTCTCCCGCGCCCCGCCGGCCGTCATTCCCGATTCCCTTTGCGCGCCCTCTCCTCGGAGATCTCGGCGGCCGCGAACTCCCCGATTCAACTGAAAGGCGAGAGTTCGCTTCAAAATGTTCGTGCCATAGTTTTTGACTGCAGACGAGTTCTGGAAGATTCTTGGAGTTATATTGAAGCGAGGTGGGGGTTGTTTTCGAGTTTGCATCAGGGGGTTATTATAGCCCGTTTCCCCAATTCGAACTTCGGATCCTCCCTTACCTTTTGCAAATTAGTTACGCAACGAGAGCAAAAGGGATAGCAATAGACGAAATTAGAATGACGGATTTCAAAGTAGAGCCCTTGATCTGACCATCGTTGGATGCTATCAATACCAAGCAGGGAATCGGAAGTATAACAATACATACATACCTACAACGTTACGTCTTCATTCCCAGAGTGGGGTAGGCAGAGCTACAGAAACACCAACAACTCTAAAAAGACTTGTTTATAGAAGAAGAGAAGAAAGAAGGAAAAATATTATTTATTAAAATAACACATCAAATAACATAAAAAAAGAGAACAGAAGAAACAGTCTCAACTCATCATATTGTGTTGGCTGCGAAGTCAACGCTGTTCTTCCAATGGGACCGCTCGGTGAAAACACGGAAGGTGACACAGACATTACGAATATTTTAAGAAACAAATAAAACAAATTAAAAGCAGAGTTTAATAAATCAATGAAACAATAAAAACGGAACGAGTGTGTCAGTGGTCCACAAGAACAGGCAGCGCTCAGGTGGCAACCACAGGAACCAAACACATTAATTGTACTCTATGCCATTATACTTCTGTAACCATATTTTGCACAATCAGGCTAAGAAGTTTACTAGTGTATTAGTGACAGGTTGCAAGCCCATCGCCTAACAGTACTACAAGCCCTTTTTCCCTTAGTCGCCTCTTACGACATCCACGGGAAGACATGGCGTATAACAATTAAGTAACAGGTATGTACAGAAACATAAATTACGTGAAGCAGTGGTGAAAAAAACACATAGTGAAGAAAACACTCCGAGTTGTTGGATCAATTCGCTAAAATCCTTATTAAGTAGCAAAATTTCCATCTGCATTTTTTTCCGGATTAGCTTGTTCCGGATTGTGCTTTTGACGCGTCTTTGAGTACTACTGCAAAACTAATGTTTATAACTAAAACCTCTCTTCCTATTTCGACCTAGTAAAAAGTGGGAATATTCGCGACTCCGAAATCTAAATCAGAAAATATGCGACTGGAAAATTTGAGATCGGGGAAAATGCTAATATAAAAGCCGTGTCAGAATAAAAAATATCCTTCATTCCTAAGGAATCTTCCATTCAAAGGTTGCTTTCATTCTACATTTCTACTTTTCATATACATTTTGTATGGAAGATTTAAACGGTAGTTTGTATATTGTACTTTTGATAAGTTTAAAATTACAAAACGCATGTTCATTTACTAAAATGGCAGTTAGGTTGTCACACTCGTAACAACTACTTAACTAAAATAGCGCTATTAAAACGGGATTAGTGAGAAAAAAAACTGTTAAGCAATTTTTAAAAATAATATTATAATGGAATAAATAATTAGTTACGGTTGTATTATTACAGCGGCAAACGCTCTAAGAGACATATAGTAGTGCACATCTTGTCTTTGTATCTATACATATACAAGTATATGCTTGTGAGGAAAAATATAACGTTGATCCAATATTTAAGAATTTCTTTTTTACCTACTAATTAACCTTCAAAATATTTAAATTTCTACTCAATACTAAAATAAAAAACTATTTACGCAAACCCTTTTTCCATCTAGCAACCACTTCACGAACCGATCATAAAGATCTTTGACTCCTAACTACCAAAAATCGGCCATTTTCCCATAAAATCTATGACAAGTACCTCAAATATTCCGTCGAAAATTGACGAACGACCGAAACTCAAACAAGGGCTCAAGTGGCTTTCATTAGAAAACAAGCGTTGAGACAAAAAACGAGTGCAACCCTACCACTTCAACTCTCAATGGAGATTTACGCATACATTACCGCTCCAACACCACTTCGCATTCCGCAACTGTAACCAAAGGGGCCAGTGTACGGTGTGTAGGAAGCGGTGGAGTGCTAGGGTTGCCACCCTCGGCCCCCACTTCGTCGCGCCCTCCTTAAAAGCCATTAGGAGCGCCTTTGATCTGCGCCGCCGCCTCTGATTGCGTCGCATCGACTGCCCACTTAAAACTATTGCTAGCAGCCGATGGCCGTCGTCGCGTAGGTCGCTCGCTTTGAGGTAAAAGGCATCTTCAATTTTAAAATTGTATAAGGAGAAACAAAATAACGTTTCTGGAAAAGACAGAATGAGAATGTCGTTCATTATGTGTGAGTTTGTTCTATCATTTGTCCTTAACAGGATTTCAGAGTCCGAAAACTATTATTGTAACAATAACAACTCGGAATTTAATTCAGAATGAACTTACTTTAGGACTAATTAAGTTAAGGATTTCTAATAAAGATCCATTTTGGTTGGAGATTTAATGCCAACGTGATAGCGAATGCGAGGTGGCTGGCGAGTCTTACGGCTCTCACTGAACAACAAACGGACTCATAAGTCGAGAGAGACGCAGTTATTTCTTAGAATAAGAAAGCTATATACGTTTCTCATTTTAATAAAAAACTGTCTGTCAGTGCAATTGTTGATTTTTAATGATGAATCACTCAAAGAATGCGGTCTGTAGATTTTGCGGTAGCCAACACGATAATGATTGTATACAAAATTTACTTATTTCTTTCTTTTTAAGTTTTTCTTTAAGTTTAGCCTAATTCAGCACTCCTCAATACTCAAATATTTATTGTATTCCAAATAAGTTTACAGGATTATAAGTTAACTAATTATGGAAAACCAAAAACAAACAAACAATAACCTTGGTAAATAATTTAGGATACTAAAAAAATATATATATTTTGGGACACGTCGGAATATAACTTAATTGTTTATGGAAAAAAGACGAATAATCAGCTAGCTAACAAAGACTGCTCTAACATTTGGCTATATGTATATGTATATATATAGTTCAGTACTCTATAAGCTAGCCGCCCATCCACATGGTCCCCATACTTTGTCCGGCAATTACGGACATGCCATACGTCCCAACCCTCGCAGCCATAAATGCTAATTAATTGCTGCCTTGTACCAGAACTACCCTTTAATTAGGAGCTAGTACAATTGCCCCGAGATAAAGAAAACATCCATCATCCGGGCAATAGGTTGAATTTCATAATTGGTTTGTGGGGCCGAATTACCTGTTGGAGACATTTATCAAAAGGGGGAAATAGCGTAATAAAACTGGTTTATGTCTAGAGTTTGACAAATTTTGATGATAAACTATGTACTTATTTAACGTAACACCTCATTCAGATTCACGTCATATTAACATGGTCTCTTTTATATGTTCCCTGAGGTGTACTCGGGGGACATTCAGGGCCTCTATTGAATTTGGTAAAACCAAATTGTCCTTGACGTGTTATGGTATTGTTTTTAACTCGGCCGCCATTACAGTCAAGTAAATAAGAGCTATCAAAACGTTGACATAAAGAAACAAGAAACAATTAGGTTTTATCGTGTACCATCTCATCCCGGGCCTCTATTCTACAAGGTAATAACGATATCGTTTTGGACCTGTTTCCGTATTGTCAACGTTTTGATAACTCTTATGTCATTTACAATAATGGCGACTGTGACATAAAAGATTCTTAAACGTGTCAAACACGATATCGTTTTAACGCACCTGAATAGAGGCCCTGGAGGGCTGCACAAGTGCTCCGTGCTTGATTGTCACTCGGATATCCCTTTTTATCTAGTCCGTAACGATAGAGACGAACTGAGCGACAAGCGAGAAAATACAACTTGTGCTAAGCGTACAGTGTCAAATTAATATTTTTCAGGGGGATCTCTGCCGTTTGGCCATATTATGTTTCATTTGCGCAAACGCTTTTTTTTTAAACCGTAACTATATCAGGATTTTTATTAAACTAACCTAACCTAACCTATGGGGTTTTACATGTTGGTCCTGAAATAAGTCCTGAAAAATTTAGTTTCGGAAAAAAGTACGTTTACCCAAATGAAACATTTCACGAAACGCTTTCAGGGGGAGACAATAATATAATCTACCACCGAGTCAAAAATAAGCTTTAAACTTTCACTGGACAATTATGCATGGAAATATCCAAGACTCTGAAAAAAACCTTATAATTATCACACAATTATTTTCCCTGTCTGGAAATCAAACCCATTTTTGTTTCTGTATAATGTTTTATATTCCGAAATTAATTAACATTGAGTTTGTACATCGAGAAGATTCTGTTGTGGTGAGTTATTCTCGCGTGTATTCATTATTATCTCCTACGAGTACCTACTATTTGGTCCCTTTTCAATTCTCATTCCACGCTAGAGGAGGGTATCATTCTCACGCGATGTCCTTTGTCCGTGGAACACTCGGATGCAATTATTTTAACAATATTCTTTTTGGCAAAACTTAAGTAAAGTTCGTTTAATAATTGCACGTCAGATACTTAGAAATTTTCTGAAGTGTATGGAATACCTGTCTAGGAAAGCCAGAAATTGCAGCAGCGGCGAAGCCGCTGGTGGGTCGCTAGTTTTCTATAGAAATATCCCAACTTTATCGTTGGGGGGCGATTTTTGAAGCACATCGACAAGAAATTACTAATTTTGAAATCAATTTGTATAAACTTTCGATAAAAAATACGGCGCATTTTAATATTACTCGTCCTACGTTTAAGAATCAAATTGATTTTAAAGTTAGTCATTTTTCGTCGATGAGCTTCAAGCATTAACCAGTAGGGCAATGCATATTGAAATGCGCCGTATATATTATCAAAAGTTTTAGAACGTTCCATAATGTTTGAAAAGCTAAAATGCAAAGCATCCCATCCAGGAAATTCCAATTTCAATTCAAGTAGTGCAATGACTCTGCAAAGTATACGCTGCTAACTTATCTAACAAATTGAAGTTTCAGAAGAGTCAACAAGTGGCGACGTGCAAGTTTGTGCATATATTTTCTAGCAGATTTCATACGTGACTTATTTCAGGAAGTTAGGACCAACGTAGAAGTAGGATAGACATATTAAAAAGTTAAATATGTATTTTGGACCGTTACACAGTGAAATTTATTATGCTTATCTGTTGCCCGCTACTCCGTCATCATTGATGTCGTTTATCGCTTTTTTCTCAAGAAGCGTTCAATTTTTCAGGATAAAAAGTCCTTTATGTCCTTTCCCGGGATTTAAACTATCTCTATACCAAATTTCATCGAAATTGGTTTAGCAGTTTATCCGTGAGAGCGTAACAAACAGACTGACCGAGTTACTTTCACATTTATAATATTACTATAGTTTAATATTTATGCTGAGTTCTGGAACGCTCTGTTCTTCTGCTGCGTTATCTATTCTTCTATCTTTCCTCTGTTCTGCTGCGCTAAAACGATATTGCGTTTGACATGTTTTAGTATATTTTTTAACTCGGCCGCCATTACCGCCAACTAAACAAGAGTTATCAAAACGTTAGCAATATGGATAAACATCAAAGGCACTATCGTTTTCACCGAGTAGAAATCACAGCCCAGGATAAGAAAATATTGCCATCATGCTTGCCAGGTATGTCAAATCAGACGGCTGAATCTGTTGAAATTGCTGAAATTAACATACGTACCTCCCATGTCGCGTAGTTTCCGTGTCGCCCGAGTGTCGCCCGTGTCGTCAATAGCGGCGCGAGTCGTGGAAAGAGCTAATTCTGGCTCAAAGCTGGCTAATTATCGCATAGGGGCGCATTGTCACGTGATTTGCGCAGACTTCAAAGGCGCGGGGAAAAATCTGGGGAATACGTTACTGGAGTTGCACTAGAGCTAGAGTATTTACCCAACGGTATCGTACTAAATTTTTATAAATTTTATTAACTGGGTCTGGATACTATGGTCTATAACGATGCTTGTTAATAAGGATTGGGTTCCATGACTGAGCAAAGATTTTTTTAAGTCATGAATAATAGTCTGTTTTCCTCTTAAACCAAGATCTTCTTCTTGGCCTGATTGACCTTTGATGTTTGTTCGTATGTGCATGTTGCTTTGTATTTTTATTTTCCCTTTTTCCATCCATGTCTTCCCGTCGATGTCGGGAAATAATGGCTTGTAATAGTGTTAGGCGATGGGTTTGCAATTTGTCACTAATACACTGGTAAACAATGTGCCTGTTTGTGCAAATTGTGGTTGCAGAATTATAAACTAGTTTTTTAGAGTTTTTGGTATGTATCAGGAACTTTTCATATCATATTTTAATATCTTCTTTATAGAAAAGCTGAAGGTGTACCTAGATGAGTTTCTTGTGGCACTTCTTCTCAGCAGTGGTCTCTTCTTGGAAAACGCTATCCTAAAGGTATTTTATCTTTTTTATCTTTATAAATCCTTGGGTATTTCTGTCGTTGTATACTCTACTTTATTTTTTAAGTCTTACTTTTAGATCTCTAAATAAGTGAATGTTGTCTATCTCTATATCAAGAAATATACACATCCATTTTTAAATCTAAGAAACACGACGTGCCTTATAAAAGTAAAATGAAACATTGCATAGAAATATTTCAAAATAATCAGCCAATTAGCAGGTAGCTAATTAGGGAGCGTTACCGCTGTCCTTAAACTCGCAACGTTTTCGAAGACAACTCGGTTGGACGTGTCAGTAGTAACGCAGTGCAAACACTCTTTGGCAACGGTTGGCCAGTGCTGTTTGCGTCTAGGAATTAATCTCTGCTCCTGCGCTTATTCTGGAAACGTCTGGAAAAATAATGTCGATTTGAAAAATTGCTGAACTGTAAAATAGTTTGCTCAAATTTTTTTTAACTTCGAAATTTTGACTGATCCGTCCTTTTGGCTAGTCAGAATGCATGGAGTTTACATAGGTAACATAGGTTATTGCATGACAGATTACGTTGGTCCTATAAGTATGTTTCTTTAAGTTATACAATACAATAACAATACAAATATTCTTTATTGAACACCACATACAAATACAGCATGAAAGGTAAAATACAAATAAAAAGTTACTGTGAGTCAATAGGCGGTGTTATCGCTAAGTAGCGATCTCTTCCAGACAACCTTACAAAGAAGAGAAGTGTCAAAGACACAGAAATAAATTGGTAGGCGGTGCAAACTAAACTAACAAGTTATCTGTTGTCAATAACGATCACAGACAACATTATTGGCTTTTCTCTTTTAGACAAGTTAAGTAAAAAAATCTAGATCCTTAGCCTCTCTTCTACCTATCTCTTAGCTTAGCTTTTCCCCGCGACTTCATCTGCATACCATTCCTTTGGGAACTGTAAAAGTTTCCAGGATACAGAAGTCTCCGTCATTAAGTCCCTATGTTGCCCGTGTGGTTGCCGGGTTAGAATAGTGCCATTCCATGTCTTCCCGAGAATGTCGTAAGAGGCGACTAAAGGAATGAGGGCTTCTAGTACTATTAGGCGATGGGCTTGCAACCTGTCACTAATACACTGGTAAACATCTTACCCTGTTTGTGCAAAATGTGGTTACAGTTGGTAATTACCAACAACTCTTTTTGTAGTTGTTGGTATTTCTGTAGCTCTGCCTACCCCACCCTGGGATAGAAGGCGTGATAGTATATATGTATGTATGTCCCTATGTCCCTATAGTCATTACACCATGGAAATGGAACAAACCACAAGCACCATATTGGTGTTGAAGTCTCCAGAATAGTCCGCAAGGCGGCGCGGGCGCGACCTAGATCCTTTCAGCCGCTGTATCTCTGTTGACATCGCAATCCCGCGAGATGGCGTCTAACTGCATCCGGTGAAAGGAGATAAAGGACTTCCCTTTCATATTCCTGTTTCAGTTACGTAGCAATGGTGTGTAACCTAAGTTATGTTATCTTTATGTTTCTCATTCAATCTGTTGGTTAGTTTTTGAAACATTTGAGTATGATAATTAAGCCATCACAATGATGTTTTACTTAGTGACAATATAATGCCGATATTATGCAATAGTGCCACAAATCAAAAACAAATAGAATTTGATTTAAAACTTTAATAAATTGCGTTCCGAATTAAAATGCAACAATGACTCATTTTGATTTGTGGCACTATTGCATAAAAGCAGCGAATTATGGTCCTAAACATCTATTCTACTGCGTTAAAATGATATTACGTTTGACGTGTTTTAGTATTGTTAACTCGGCCGCCATTACTGACGAGTATTATAAGAGTTATCAAAACGTTGACAAAATGGAAGCACGTCAAAGGCAATGTCGTTTTTACCCAGTAGAATCTCAGCCCTGAAGTTCTAGCACAAACATTTTAATCGTACGTCCCGTTTTCGAATCGCGTTAACTATTCGAAAGCGTGTTTATAACCTATCCGTAGCACAACCCCCGAAAACCGACACACGCTTTCATGCAACTTGCTGTCTAATTTAAGTACTAAATACGGACACGGGGCGCTGACAACAAGAACATTTACCCTTATTTGGCAGAGTGCACCACAGTGCACATACCATAATGTTGTTTTTTTTTATTGTTATATTTTATGCAAGTTCTAAATCAAATAGAATTTGAATTCAGGACTTTTGTATTTTAAGGTAATTTAAGGGTTAGAAGGGGTCTGGCAAAAATCAAGCTTATACATAGAATGTATTGAGTCCAAACAGTTTTCTTTATATACTGAGAAAAGAAATCAATTTTCTACTAATCGCTTTAGAGTTTAAACGCCACATGGTCTTTTCTACAACACAGCTAGTGCTAGACTTAATAAAAAGGCGGTAACAAGCAAAAAATGACGTCATTCATACCATTAGCCCAAAGCGGATGTAACAAACGCTGATAATTAAATAGTGATATTGATAATGTTAAATTATTTATTTCTCAGTAAATAATAATAAAAAAAGTATGCTTTTGAAACAAACCTCCACAATCCTGTTGTCAATTCCCATAAACATTTTCTCGGTGACGACACTTCATCGTGACTTGCCCGATGTGTTCGTGCAGGGTTTTGGTTCTACACGGTAAAAACGGTGTTTCCGTATTGTCAACGTTTTGACAACTCTTATGTCATTTACAATAATGGCGACTGTGACATAAACGATGCTAAAGCACGTAAAACACCATATCGTTTCAACGCAGTACAATAGAGGCCCTGGGGTCCTGTTAATTCGTCAACAAGTAGCCAAGTTATATTTGTCTAAAGCTCTAATGACTTGGAAAAAAATGCATAAGTGCTTTAAAGCTTAATATTTCGTAAACGGATTACTAAATCGTAAAATTGTTTTTACAAACCCATAATTTTATGTGTTGAGAAGGTAGGTACCCTAAAAAAATTTTTTTTTACATTTTATTGTACCATTTTGTTGACGTGACTAATATGCATATTCATGTCAAATTTCCAGCTTTCTATTACTAATAGTCTTTGCGCTAGGCTGCGGACGGACGGACGGACATGGCGAAACTATAAGGGTTCCTACTTAGACAACGGAACCCTAAAAATTACTGACTGTTGAGTTTCTTGCGGCGTTTCTTCTCAGCAGTACTCTACGCAGTCTTAGGAAGCGCTGGTAAAATTTTAACGTGTAAAAGTGCCCGTGCGGCCTACTTACTGAACCTTTTTTTAATAATATCACGTAAGAATTTTGCTACTAATTTATTAACTTCTTGCACACAAATCCCCCATGCACTTAGCATGCAAAATGCGAACTTAATGCCGTCAGGCATTCTCTACTAATAAGGATGCGTCCTGGGTAAAAAATATGAATTCTAACTGTCCGTCAGTTGAAATATCAAAAACTATTAAACAAGTATTTTTTGATTTGTCAAATCGATTAACGTCATAACGTGGTATAAAAATGAGCAGAGTTACCAATTTCTAGCATTATATTGCAAAATGGAAGAATTCATTTATCTCTATATACTTACGTATTAAATTTTTTGTCAAGATAAATATAATACGTAGAATCGGATTCCAGAGTTCAGATTTGCAATTTTTTAGATTGATACCTGGTTCATTCTTCTTTTTTACCGATAATTGCCTGTCCTCATTTTACCATACGTTATCAGTCGGAGTATAGAATATACGTCCAAACATTTATTCATTTATTAGTACTAAATAATCTTTCGCTTTCTCTATCCAGTGTTTTTTTATGTTTGTTTTTCATAGAATCGCGTGACAGAGATACAAAATTTAGTCTTCTCTGAAAACGGCCACTCTGTCACAGTATATTCTGAAAAACCACCATAAAGAAAAAAACACTATCGCCACCGAAATAATCATTAATTAGTCCAAATAAAAATTCACGCAACGTATTTTAAAATCAAAAATTAAAACCATACTTATCAATAGTTGAAAAACGCAAAATATAGAATAATGACAATGTATTGTCGGTAAAAAAGTAGAACGACCACCTACCTAATGCCACGGCTGCTATCCTAAGACAGCTGACGCCCTGCCACCCTGAGGTAGTCCTCTAGGATGGAATGATTCTAAGCTTATCATCTCACAGGTTGGTTACCCTACACCGGAATCAGCAATGCGAACACCGCTGTTTGGGTTAAAGGAAAATGATTTTATTATTTAAATTTGTCTCGATAATATGTGTTAGTTTTGATTTATTATGATAAAATATAATACATTATCTAATTCTATACATATGCAATTATAGTGCCTAAAATATATTTAATTAAATAACTAAACTAAATAAAAATCAATTAAAACTAAATAAAAAACTAGAAAAGTGAGGGCCCCCGTGGCAAAGTACCACAGATGCTGGCAGCATTTCCTCGTTGTATAGCAATGCTAATACGCTGTCCGAGGAAGCTGCCAGCTCTGTGGTCACCGGTTGTTTCAATTAGCCTTTTTGTCATGTCTTTAAAAAGGCTAATGGCACCGGGTCCCCACGGACCAAGGGTCTCGACGCCAAAAGGAACAAAGTTATATTAATAATAATTAATAATTATTCGATAATTAATTCATTTGACTTTTGTAGGTACATTGATGTCTAAAACGTTTAGATAACTGAGTAAGCGGAAGAACTAACCCTCACTTAATCAATGTCCGACTTGAGCCAATTAACCTTTGACCTTGTCACTGACCTTTATCTGGACAAAACAACTGCCTTACACGAATCACTGCGTGTACGCTATTACGGAAAATTCCCCGTGATTGGTTTAGTAATAACACTGAAATTGGTTAACCTTCATTTTATATAAAGTCATCGCCTCATCGGTAATAAAATACTTACTCGTACAGTCAAGGTCATAAATATGTATACACTTTAGTACCTTGTCACTTTAATCGCTGGGACAATTTGATATGGCAGTTTAAACATGACGTTAAATAGACAAGGTACTAAAGTGTATACTTATTTATAACCTTGACTGTACATACTCGTATTTATTTTTTCTTAGTAATTAGTTTCGCTCAAGCTTTCTGCTGAAACCTTATTCTTTGTATATTATTGTTTTTTCCCCCCAAATGTATCATAATATTTAAAAAGTATTAATTTACATACACGTATGTAATTGTCACAACTCACGGAAATTCAAATGTCCACCTTTGGACTTAATCTATCTAGTTGATTCGGACAGACACATATAGGCAGATAAACTCACGGACACGAGTAATCATATAATCGTTCCGTTCCGTTTAAATAGGTTAACTGTGTGTATTTCAATCGTTCCGCACGATGTTTTCTAATCGGTGTCATCACAGTCACCATTTCACGATTGGACACGCACCCCTCGACAAACAAACTAGGTCCTTACAACTAAGAAAATAAGGAATACCCATCTCACACCGTTAAAAATACCTATAATGACTACATGTCATTATAGGTATTTTGTATTGTTCAATCGCTGAAAAACAAGTAATTAATGTTGGTATGAAGCTGTATTATACATATACGTAAATTAAATGTAAAAATGTTTACCCAGCACCTCAAAAAGGGTGATTTTGCTGTTTAAAGACAGCGAGCAAAATTCGATTTTGCTGCGAGCGTGAGACAAAGTAACTTTTTAATTTTTGATCCGTGGCCGTGGTGCGGCGCGCGGGCGGCCGGGGGATGTCGTTTTATTTTTACCAGGTTGTTTTTTTTATGTTATATTAGTAGTTTTTGTGACTGTTACATAACACCATCACACGAGTGTTTTAATGCCAAATTTTGTACAGTTACAATCTACATACATATTATTATTATAAAAACAAAAACAAACTAAATTATTTTTTGCGACGAGACAAATAGAACGTCAAAAATGGCGGCAACCGTAGTTTTTTTTTTATTCAGAGACAAACTAGAGTCGACCTCTACTATCAAATCGTTCGATATCAAGTAACAAGAGAGATTTGTCAAAATTGTATGCAATTGACATTTCATTTCGAATAAAATGTCATCTCGAGTGATATTAGAATTGAGGTCAAATAAAATTGCATTGTTTTTCAAATATGTTCGAAACTTGAATGTGATATTGATATCGAATTGGATGTCATTATTAATAAATGATAACATTTTCACAAATAATAAATGTGTTCTAACAAAACAGTTTATCTTTAATGCTAGTCGTAATTTGCGGTTTTTGAGCGCATTATAGAGGGTTTATGATATGTGTGTAGATAAAGGTTATATTTTCTCGCTGCTAAGGTGAAAAATTGTATGTGCAACACAGGACCAAAGTTATTTGCATCTCGTGTGTTTGAATCCCTCGCTGCACTCAGGATTCTAACCTAGAATCACTCGCTACGCTCGTGATTCAATTCTACAACCCTTCGCTTGCTCGAGATTCAAAATCAACCCTCGCAGCAATAGACAACTTTGTTCTATTTTTGCACAAATAACTATAATTTCTATACAAAATTGCTAGGTGCCCGGCTACATCCGCATCCTTACTATTCTTATCCTCACCTACTTATTTTATAACTGTCAAACTGTGCGTTTGTTCTGTCTTTACGGTTCACCGCCTCAACAGAACGAAGTCAATTTTATAAGACAGACATATAGTCCATTCGCTTAGCTAGTGTCGCTACACTCGCACGCACTTGTGGTTATTGTAGTAAAATACGAATTTAGTTAGATGTAAACTGCCAAATTCACTTGCGGGTATACCGATCGCATTCTTTATTGACGCGGCGGCATCTTTTGACAAAAGGCGGCATGTGTCAAGGCGGCGTGATACAAAGGCGACACTATCTAAGCGAGCGAGCTATACCTACTATTTATCTCGGAAAATCCAATAGTTGCGGAGGGCGTGGCAACAACCAGCTTCTGATGCAGAGGGAGCCGTGGGCCTAAGCTCGCCCTCCTCGTATTTCAAGATATTGTCCGCTGATTGTCGTGAAAAATAACTTCCTTGTTGTCCTAAGAAGCTGACGCTATACTAACTGCGAGATTACGTTGTATTACTTGATAGGTAGCGAAAATAGCGCACACACCATTACGCCAATATTTGGTTTGTCTCCCCTACAAGACGATTCGACGATCATACACAATTATAAGAACGAGAAAACCAGGACCAAACTACATGAGCTTCTTTAAAGACATACGTGTCCCAAATTGCACCCTAAGTCATGGCCACAAGAGTTCATGTAAAGTTAATCGGAGGGCGCAGTAAGTCGGTGTAAGGGTACAGTCGGCCCTAATATTGACAGAAGACAATTTCCGGCGCTACGAGCAAACAGGCTGGATTCCGCACAATTTGGCCTTAATTGCAGACGCGTTGGCTGTGGGGACGTGAAGTAGGGTGACCATAGCTTCTTTAGAAACAGCAATTTTATTTTAACTTACAGTAGGGCCCTTTCGGATACTCTTCAGCCCCTTTAGGATAGTTCGATTAAGCAGGTTTCCTCACGATGTTTTTACACCGTTACAAAAACTAAACATTTAAAATATAATATTCAAATAGAGAAATAGGTAAAAATGAATAAATATCGCGGGAGAGTCTTACACAAATTGAGCCAGCCCCAAACTAAACTCTAGGCTTGTGCTATGGGTCCTAGTCAACGATAAACATACACTTACGAGTATATAGAAAAATAAATAGAGAACATTCGAGACTCAAGTACCTACTATATTCTTTTACACATTCGATACAAAATTTAGCATCCAAAGAACTAAATATCTAACCATAAATCACAATATATTATGTTTTACTTTCTAACAAAATAGCGGCAAATAGTTTTAATATTGTCATTCAGTGATTGGCTTGAAAATTGAGATATAAAAAATGTCTGAGATAAAACGTCGCCATTTTCCAAAATCTCATATAAAGACTGACGGTTCTTTCTCAATCTTCCCTTGAACTTCCCTTACGTCAAGAGTTTAAACAGAGGGTAAGTATACAATATTTTTACCTCCTGAAATTTTGTCATAGGTAAAATGTAGTTTATTATCTTCTATTGTTATCGGTTATAAAATATACTTAAAATAAAGTTATGAAACATTTGAATAATCATATCTTGCTCAATTTTTTTTTGTAATTTTTTTTATCGTGTCTATACCACCTTATGCATGAAAAAGTTTTGAAATACGTCAAGTATGGAGTTTTTTTATTCGATATCATAAATCGAAAATTCCAATTCTGTAAACACTTATCGGAAATGAACCCGGAATAAGTGTAAATATCCAATACTTTAAATCGCTTTTCAAGTATTTGCAATTTGAAGATTCAGACTGATATTTGAGGAAGCACGATTTGTCGATATCTAAGTAACTTTAAAAAAAAAACTTATCTTTTCACATACGAGTACTTACCTATTTTAAAAAGCCAACGAAATGTGTTTGTATCTAACAAAATATACAAAAAAGATGAATTAGTAGACTTTGTTTTCCACTAGTACTGTACTAGTGAAGAACAAAGTCTACGCTGAAAATAATTTGCAAAATATTGGCATATTTTTTATCATAATATATTGTAGTTAAACTCGTCAATCAACAGGCGATTATTTTCAGATTTCACCGGATTTGATTTCCGATAGTGTATATGAGAGCAAATCAAATCGACACCGGCCACCAAACATAAGCCTATACTTAAATAATTAGGTACTTACCTACTTACTTACACCCCTCAAAACAAACTCTCTATCTCATATAGGTAAGCATCTACTCGGAGTCTGGGACTTCCCCTTACTAACACATTTGACCGCTTTAAGACACAAGTTAATGTTGAAAAAAAACTTTTGATTAAGTAAACATATTGGGCGGTTTTTTTATTTTTCAAAACCATTATTTTATTAAATTTCGTAGTGATCATAATTTATTATGATGTTATGTAGTCCTACATTTCAATTAATAAGAAACAACCAACGCCGCGGGAAGGGTATACATATATCTAAACCATTTAAATGTGCTTCGTCAGTCGCTCAAGATATCTTATCGCCACCCTTGTGATAAGTACCTTTGAGGAGATCTGGAGCCCATAATCCGTGGTTTTCGTCATCAGTCCCACATCACCAATTGGTACTTTTTCAAATGTAAATGCTAACCTTCTTACTGAAAATACTAAAATTGCTAAATGTATGCCTATAATATTTGAGGAGTTCCCTGGATTTTTTATTAGATCCTCCCGTGTTGACAATGGGACTAACTAGAAAGTAAACTCTTACAAACAAAAATTATTATAACCGTTACCCTCGAGAGGCCCAACATACCACAAACAGGGAGTTTTTGTTCATGGGAATATGAATCTACCGGTAAGGAAATAAAGTTCAATTACCTTTGCTTTTAACCCTTAAATTGCCAAAAATTAAAAAAGTCGTGAATTCAAACCCTATTTGATTTCGAACCAACATGAAAAAATAATCCAAAAAAAAACAAAAAGTGAACATTATGGTACGTATCCTGTGGTGCACATTGCCAAGTTAAGGGTATGCCATTTTAAATTAAATTAAATTAAATTAAATTAATTTATTTAAGGAAAACCAACAGCTAACACAAATACATTAGAAACTTGCATAAATTCAAAAAGCCAATTACAGGTTCTCACCAATAGCAATACAGTAGCAGTAGTTGTTCTACATCGCATGAAGTCATCATTGGTGCACCGACTAAAGATTTGGTATTAATAATAACTAAATACAATTAATTAAGATATAATAACGGAGAAAAGGCACAAAATAAGAGGGGCATGCTCACTCAAAGTAACTACTTAATTGTTAAGGTAAGTCTCATAGTTTGGGTATTGATGTTAAACACGTCAATGTCAACCTTCCTTGACAGTTCGTTTATATTTCTACTCGCACGAATTAGAAATCTATTTGCCGGTAGTTAGAAGATGCAAGGAGAACAGAGATAGGGGGGGAATGTCTCTTTTGCCTATTTGGAGTGATGAATGAAAGGCTACTGAGCAGGTCAGGACAATCGATCTACTGCCACGCTGCTGATTTTGATTTTGAAACAATTTAAAATGAACTTTAAACTACATTGCCGTCGTTATGTACTTCCCATAGAACACCGGGTCTCAAGAGGTTATACATAGCGGTCTTTGTGTAATCGGGGACCATGCGTAAAGAAAGATCCCGATGAATTGAGAACCTCCTCCATTTTTTGAAGCCGGTTAAAAAAGATGTCATTGCGTACAAACTTGATTTCTTTGAAATATCGCTTATTTTGCCTGGTTTCAACTACGAGATACGGACAGACGGACATGAAAAAATGGGTTATGTATGAATTTCAAAAATAAAAAAAGGCCGCGAACAATTAAAGACGTCCAAATTTAGTAAGTCGGTTAATAAATCTCTGCTTTGCCCAAAGGTCAACTGGTAGAGAATGCCTTACGGCATTAAGTTCGCCTTTTGTATACTAAGTGTATTCTTTTGTGCAATAAAGATTAAATAAATAAATAAATAAATAAAACTTTTATTATTGATATAAAAATGCAAAAAGTGTGCGTTGGCCGGGAATCGAACCCGGATCAACTGCTTGGAAGGCAACTATGCTGACCATTACACCACCAACGCCACTGTCCGTAGTAGCGAAATTAGGCATCAATTTGCATGATTACATAAAGATTTTTTAAATAGCAACACGCATAATCATTCGCTTTTGCATCCAGCCGAAACTGATTTAGAATTAGTAACACACTCAACTGATAAGATAAAATACCAACCAAATTAAAATACTAATCACTAATTCACATCATTTTCACTTTAGACTTGAGAGTATAGTTACTAATTACTTTATTATTACGGTATTTGTCCTCCCTTTGCTAATAAAGAATACTTAACAGGTTCAATGGTCTTCAGGGCTCATCGCGCTGTCTCTCCACGCACAGCAAGCACCCATCCACCTCAACAGCATCATTAACAATCTAAAAGCAAGTTACAAATTCATAAAACTGTACCTTAAAAACTCTCAGACGCATCAAAGCTAATTTATGAAACTAGCAATGACACTAGAACGCATCTTAACCCTCCGCCGCTCGCGGGAGACAATGGGCCGGCGTCGGCGGCGGCGGCGGCGCGGCGGCGGCGCGGGGGGGTCGAGTGGTGCGCTGTAATCAGAGCTAATAGAAGCGCGTGTGCTTTGATCTGCACGTCAAAGGGAAGGGCCGAAGTCGCGGCCGCGCCACAGATTCTAGAATCGGCAAGAAATAATACTTTAGAGGTCTACCGTCACGAACTTTGTTAGTCCACCAAATAAACTACCGTCGTAATGATATACGTAACATAAACTAACTAAGAAAGTTATTCCTGCGACAAGATTCTTTATTAATTGAACTTAACCCTATCAAAATTCCAGTATTTAACTTTACTCTAACATGTGTTTCTCAAATGCTAAAATGTATTATAATAATAATAATCACAGGACAATGTCACACAAATTGAGCTCTAGGCTTGTACTATGGGTACTAGACAACGATAAACTTACTTATATAGAGAAATATATACTTAAATACATAGAAAACATCCAAGACTCAGGAACAAATACTAGTGCTCATCACACAAATATATGCCCTTACCGGGATTTGAACCCGGACCCCTAGCTTCGAAGGCAGGGTCACTCCCAACTAGGCTAGCGTGTCGCATTGAATGATATGTCTCTCTGTGTGGCCGTTGAAGAGTTCATAATACCTAATATGATGTAGTACTTTGAAGTTTGTAGGGACTGGAGTTATCTTTCACACTTTTGAAACCATTGAATCGATGCCAATTTCGAGTACCTATATCATTATAAAGGTTATATAGGTTCGAGGCCTATGTCATAAGTTCAAATTAAAATAACAAAAATCTTTCCACTCTAGTTGTCCCTAGCCCGCCGCAAGGTGCACACTGAAGAGCGCACGAGTGCAATATTGTTGTCTTGCTTTGCGTTAATTGATTCTTTTGTGGTCCGATCAGGCCGACGCCGCATTCAGACCCGCGAGGGCAGCGGCAGGGTTAATTGGTTCCCTCAAGGACTATTGTTGAGATTGTTGGCATTTATTATAATTTTATTTGTGGTTGGCTTTATGCGTAAGGGTCTGTGCTGTGGTTAAATGAAAATCAATTATGTTCATTCAACTTAGGAAGAAGTTTAGTGGGTATGAAATACACAAGACTTTATTTTAGCGTACTGTGCAAAGTGAAATAATCTTTTTTATTGTAATTTACTTTATTTTTGCACCAAAATTATAAATAATTATGATTCAATGCTAGAGTCCTTCATTTCTGACGATCTCAATGTAAATAATTTATAATTTGACATGCTGTGCAGTTTATACTGTGACTTTTTTTTTTTAAGCGATCTGTACCGTTGGCTGGATATAACTCTTCTAGATAAAGATAAAGATCGTTTATTTGTATAACACAGGTTTATAGGTTACAATAACTATGTTTACACTTCAGTACCTTGTCACTTTCATTCACTGAGACAATTTCATATATAATATATGTAATTGTCTTAGCGAATGAAAGTGACATGGTACTAAAGTGTCAACATATTTATTACGTCGACTGTACATAAGGTCTTAAATATTAGGAAGTGCGACCATGTTGCGCCGCGAGGCATACAAATTGTAGATGTAGTTTAGGAAGTTGTAGCATGCACATGCTCGGATTTCGTCAACTAATTGTAGTCACACAAGTATTAATTTACTGTGTAGTAAGCTTTTTACACTAGAAAATCATGTAATTTGTGTTTAAATTCAGTGTTGTAATTCCTACATACATACATAACGTCACGCCTTTATTCCCAGAGTGGGGTAGGCAGAGCAACAGAATACCAACAACTCTAAACTTGTTGATAATTCTGTAACCACATTTTGCATAAACAGGCTAAGATGTTTACCAGTGTATTAGTGACAGGTTGCAAGCCCATCGCCTAACAGTACTACAAGCCCTTATTCCCTTAGTCGCCTCTTACGACATTCACGGGAAGACATGGACACATCACACACATCCTGCATCCTAACTACTACATCCTCTGGTACTTTATTATAGATTCTGGGAGCCATCCCATAATAGCGCTACTTCAAATGAGTAGGTAGATAAGATAATTATGATAGTATTTTTTTTGCGTCATGTCATATTATAAACATACTAGCGACCCGCCCTTGTTTCGCTCCGGATTAAAGTATTATACATATAAACCTTCCTCTTCAATCACTCTATCTATTAAAAAAAACCGCATCAAAATCCGTTGCGTAGTTTTAAAGATTTAAGCATACATAGGGATATAGGGACAGAAAAAGCGACTGTTTTATACTATGTAGTGGTTGTGCCGGTCGTCACGTTTAGTAATAGCATCAATGCACGTTTTGATGAATCTCGTTTTAGATTAGGAATTTGTACGTCCCAAGTAACGAAAATAAATAAAAATAAAATAAATATCAGGGGACAATCTCACACAAATTGACCTAGTCCCAAACGAAGCTCTAGGCTTGTACTATGGGTACTAGACAACGATAAACATACTTATATAGAGAAATATATACTTAAATACATAGAAAACATCCAAGACTCAGGAACAAATACTTGTGCTCTTCACGCAAATATCTGCCCTTACCGGGATTTGAACCCAGGACCGCTGGCTTCGGAGGCAGGGTCACTCCCAACTAGGCCGCCGTGTCGTAAATAGTTGTGTAGTGGTTCATTTTCTTTTTTATCGTGTACTTTTAGCATTTTAAAATACTAAATAAGGTTCGTGACGTAAACTTAAGGAACACCTGAGGCTGTACAATAGCAACGTAAAAGTTTTTTTTTTTTTTTTATGTTAAGGAGAAGGCACAAGAGCACTCAGGCCACCTGATGGTAAGTGGAACCTGAGACCCATAGACATTTGAATTCTCAAGACTATAATCCCAAGACCTCAAATGCGTTGCCAACCCTGAGGACTAAGATGGAATGCCTCTATGCTAGTAATTTCACCGGTTGTCTTATCCCCACACCGGAACACAACAATGCGAACACTGTTACTTGGCGGGTGGTTAATGGATAAGATGGTGGTAGCGATCCGGACGGACCCTGCACGGGGTAAAAGTAATTTAAAAGGTCAAAATATACCTTTAAATACACTATCGGTGTAATATACATTTTTTCTCTTTATTAGGGACAACAAACAGTAACACACATATGTTACAAATGTAACAAAGTAAAAAATTGAGAGAGTATATTTGCCACCAACAACATTATCTACATATTAAAATTTAATAAAAAATAAAACAATTCCAAATACTGCAACAGTGTTCGCATTGTTGTGTTTCGGTGTGGTGATAAGACAACCGGTGAAATTACTAGCATAGAGGCATTCCATCTTAGTCCTCAGGGTTGGCAACGCATTTGAGGTCTTGGGATTATAGTCTTGAGAATTTAAATGTCTATGGGTCTCAGATTCCACTTACCATCAGGTGGCCTGAGTGCTAGTGTGCCTTCTCCTTAACATAAAAAAAAAAAAAAAAAAAAAAACTGGCACTAAATAATTATAATTAAAATAAATTTATGTATATACATGAAATTCAATTAATGACTTTAGTGAGTAGGTAGACAGTTAAACAATTGCAAAAAAAAACTGGTGGGTGGGTAATTGCAGTATAAGACAGACATCTTATACAGCTATGTCCTTAGTAGCTTCATAAAGGTGTTTTAATGGGATAATATTATGAAAGTTAATATATCAGCCATTTTCGTTACTTGTGGTGTCTGTGATCTGCGTATTAGTTAAGTTGATCTTGTATACATACCTAAGTCGAATTATAAATAAATAATATTGTAACTGACAAACACAGCGGTTATCTCTCTCATCCCTACCGCCATGAAACACTTCTTTAAACATATATAACTAATGAAAAATAGACTCTTTTATAATATGAATACTGAGACGTTTTCTTAGAAGTAGTAAAAAACACTGCGCAACCACTTCCTTTTTGTAAACCCAAACATCGTCAGCTGAGTTTTGCTTGGCCTTAACGCCCTTAACTTACTCGTATCTGACGACACGTTAGCCTAGTTGGTAGTGACCCTGCTTTCGAAGCTAGCGGTCCCGGGTTCAAATCCCGGTAAGGGCAAATATTTGTGTAATGAGCACGAGTATTTGCTCCTGAGTCTTGGGTGTGTTCCAAGTATTTATGTATATATTTCTCTATGCATCTCCTACTTGTAGGTTTATCGCTGTCTAGAACCCATAATACAAGCCTGAAGCTCAGTTTGGGACTAGGTCAATACCTATGTGTGACACCGGGATATTTATATTTATTATTTTTTAAGTTATATTTATATGTATGTCTCTATATAAGTAAGTTTATTATTGTCATTGTCTAGTACCCATTGTACAAGCCTATAGCTTAATTTGGGTCTAGGTCAATTTGTGTCAGCTGGTCTCCAGATATTTATTCATTTATTAATTCGTGTGGTTACCGGGTTAGAATGGTGCCACTCCAAGTCTTCCCAGGGATGTCGTAAGAGGCGACTAAGGCAATAAAGGCTATTAGTAGGTACTAGGTATTAGGCGATGGGCTTGCAACCTGTCACTAATGCACTGCATGATTAACCATCTTAGCCTGTTTGTGCAAAATGTGATTACAGAATTATCAACAAGTTCTTTTAGAGTCTACCCCACTCTGGGAATGAAGGCGTGAAGGTATGTATGTGACGACACGCTAGCCTGGTTGGGAGTGACCCTGCCTTCGAAGCTAGGAGTCCTGGGTTCAAATCCCGGTATGGGCAGATATTTGTGTGATGAGCACGAGTACTTGTTCCTGAGTCTTGGATGTTTTCTATTTATTTAAGTATATATTTCTCTATATAAGTAAGTTTATCGTTGTCTAGTACCCATAGTACAAGCCTAGAGCTTAGTTTGGGACTAGGTCAATTTGTGTGACATTGTCCTGTGATTATTTATATGCCCTCAAGGCCTACGTAGAAGGAAGGGAGGGAGGCCTTTGCCCAGCAGTGGGACATTATAGGCTGTTAAATAAAATAGATACAATAATTTATCTATCTCCTCTTATAGGTTATTTCCGAATCATTCGTTTATCATTCTTGGGTGCATACAAGTATAGATAAGTTAAAAATAACTAAGTTGATACGACGACCTCTAAACGTCCTCTGTATTTTGCAGAACGATCACGCTAGACTGATAACGGTCAATACTTAACCTTTGAAGTTCGACCCACTGTTAAATAAAACGTGGGAGATAAAATTAAGCTGATGTAATGAGTGATAACCCGACACACTAATTAGGTTTTCAAAATTGATTCCCTCCTTTCCAATGTATTATCAATATTATCTTGTACTATAATAATAGCCAAGTCCACAAATTTGCATACATTAGATACAAAACAAAAGTTACCTAACATTATCCTTCTTTTTGAATTGTTTGCTGGCCACCTCTTTTCAATATGCCTCTCTAATCTATCCTTGCTAGAACTGGCTTATAATACAAGAAATGGATTTCGTCATCAATTCATCTCCAAAATGCGTGCCTATTACATGCGAAGATACAGGCGGTGCTATATCACATCCTAGAAGTTACTTTACGCACATAATAAAATACTTCTCTATATTTATTCCAGAGTCATCCGAACATTAACCCTGACATAATAACAATCCACATAAAACCAGCGAAACCCATCAAGCCGTCATCACGCGTTTCAGCACAACATCCTTATTCACGACATCGTCTAACACCATTGCTCCTTCAAATAAAAACGGACGCATTTTAGACTTGGAAGCGTCGTGTCTAAGCTGTTATTTCAATGGGTTCGTGCAGTAACTTGTAGCTTTTTAGTTTCAAGTGTGTATTCGTATTGAAGAGTAATGTACGGTGACGTTAAGATTAAGCAGAGGGCGATTACTCCGTCGACGAGGTAGTTACCGGCCATCGAATTTACATTACAACTGTTCAAACAAACGTGGAATTATGATGCGCCGAGCTGCGGATCGATTTAGGGCAAGTTAGGAAACGATGCAGCGCAGCGATAAATAAGTGCCATCTGAGCAATGTATTTATAAGTGTCAGGTCTTGATAAATGGCATGACGGTAACACTAACCAGGGCTGGGATTCTACACGGTAATAACGATATCGTTTTTGACCTGTTTCCGTATTGTCAACGTTTTGATAACTCTTATGTCATCTACATTAATGGCGACTGTGACATAAACGATTCTTAAACGTGTCAAACACGATATCGTTATGACGCGTTGAATAGAGGCCCAGATTTAATGAGCGAAGCGTAAACAATACTTTTTTTCATTTAAAGAAAGAAAATATATTTATTGCCACAAAAATACATGCAAGAATGAACACTTATAAACGAAAAAAATATATAAACGAAGGAAATAACATGTTTTGTAGCAAAAGGACCGCGCGTCAGCGTGTGCCAGGCTGCGCACGAGGTCCCGCCAGGGGCAGCGTCCACAGCTCGGCGCTGGTTTTCAGCGCTTATTTGACTTTAATTGGGATTTAAGTTCTCTGTTCTGGTCTCTGGTTCATAATTAAACAATTTTATCCTCCTAAGGCCTCTCGTACAAAAAGTTGTACATAAAACATTCTTTAGATTAAAGACCTATTGCAAAGGAAATTAAGATTTTCCGTTGTTTTTACGAGGGTCAATCAAACTAGAAAATTGACTCTATTGTATTCATCTTCTCCTTCTCAGTCGCTTACTCTTAGCAGAGTAGTCGTGGTCACGCGAGACGCTCGGTAGCGCTTCTCTACCGTGCGCCATTTATCCCTTGCTGAACCCTGTCTGCGCATTCGTTGAGGGATTTGTCAGTCAACGACTTGATTGTATTTATAATATTCCATTGGCAAATTTCGTTGCATGGTGGATCTTAGGAGGTTATGAAAGAACAATATAAATGATTAGTTACATTGGTATTCGAAAATAAGACTGACCGAAACAGGAACGCGTGGGAAAAATTTGCGAATATTAAAAAATAATATAGGGGAGTGTATCTCATAAAGACACATCTATTTTTTTTATATAAAATTGTTTTGTAGTAGTGAAGTGGAAAATATACAAGACTAAAATAAAACCGAAAGAGCTGTCCTTCAGCCTTCCTAGGTTTTTAGTAAGAACCGTGAAAATTATAACGTGTCGTTTTTAATTCTGAAATATTTTTTTGATTTTTCGATTTGAAAGCCAATTAGTATGTTAAATAGCATATTCGCCAAACACGATATTCGCAAAACATCATATTCGCAAAACATCATATTCTCAAAACATCATTATTAGTAAGACAGCACTTATACAGTGTCGACGGAGCTCCGCTACGGCGGAGCTCCTATTTCCGGGTGGTTTGGCCCTCCGGGCCTGCTGTAAAACTAACATAACCTAAACCTACCTACCATTCTATAACCCAATTCCACCATTTGCAAATATCATGTTTTACTAATATCATGTTTTGCGAGTAGGTATAATGTTTTGCTAATATCATGTTTTGCGAATATGATATTCTGCGAAGTATGGCCTGACTCCCCTGAAAACCAGCAAGGTTGACATCCTCATGCCAACAATTTCGCTGAGTGGAGACCATAGAGGCACACATCATCATCATCGTATTTTTTTTAATTTCTATGTTTTAATTATTATTTTTTACTCTATTCATATCGCTTTTTAGGAGATAAGAACTAGTTTTATTATATATTGTATCTCTTCTACTATGTACCCTTGCGTTGAATCGTTTGTCAAATAAACGGTTTTCCAATATATTCTATTCTATCAACTGTTTCCACTATAAACGTGAAAACTTTTATTCCATCCTTATAATCCAAACACATGTGCGATTGAAATACTTCCGCCATTTCAACCTTACATAACACATTATATGTTTGCTTATACAATTTAAGAACCAACTCAGACGAGTCATTTTATTCAGCATTATTTATTAACAATGTTCCGGAGGCGGTCCGGCGCCGATTTCGGAGCGTTGCGAGTGTTGCGACCGTGGCAGCCGACGGGTTATTTCCGAAGTGCCACTCAGCGCTTCCCGAGTCGCTCGGACGCGTTATCGCGGACCGTTGCATTGTTGCACTGGTTGCACTGATGTGTTGCAGTGCTCAATGTAAAGGAAGTAACACAAAGTGCATAACTTGTTTGTTTCATCGATCGTTTTGTAGAGCGTCCAGTTTCCAGTGCAGCAGTGGCACAGATTTATTGTTACATTTTTTCATCATGACTATGTACAGTTGCCATCAGATATATCGGAGCGAACAAGGTGCTCATAAATATCTGTTCACGACTCTATTTTTAGAGTGCGTGTTCAGATATTTCTGCGCGCCCTGAAGAGTACATATATTATTACGTATTTGATGGCGACTGTACTCTTAGGTCGGTCAACCATGGATTCGCTCATCTATCTAATTTCATTTGTCATAATGGACACGGTGCCTTAATTTAATTTGCCATACAGGCATTTTTTTTGTATTCAGATACCTTTCAGGTAATTTTTACATGACATCGTACGAGTATAGAGCCAATAGGTTAGGTAAGGTTTGTTTTATTACAATTCTGAATAATTCACGGATTCAGAAAAAATACCTTTTTTGGCAAATGAATATTATGGCACATTATCGTTTTGGCATATAAAACTATGTCATATGAAATTCGGGCACGTTAAATTATTGCTTATGTAATTCGGTTAAACGATAGAGACCCACTATTACGAGTGTAAAGGTATATATAGAGCTGTTTCCCGCGACTCCGTACGCTCAAAAAAAAAACATGTTATTCATGCATTCTACGTGCTGAAAGAATTATCAAAATCGTTCCAGTGCTTTTTGAGATTATTTATTAATTACAAATAAAAATACACTTTTTTTTTTCCTTTTGTAACATCAGTGTAGATAAATAGCAAAGAGGGATTTCCATCTTAGTTCTACGGGTTAGCAGTGCATTTGCAGTCTTAAGATTACTGGCTTGAGATTGTGTCAATTAGCCCAGACCACCAATTAGTCCGGATCGCTACCACCATCTTATCCATTAACCAGCCGCCAAGCAACAGTGTTCGCATTGTTGTGTTCCGGTGTGGGGATAAGACAACCGGTGAAATTACTAGCATAGAGTCATTCCATCTTGGTCCTCAGGGTTGGCAACGCATTTGAGGTCTTGGGATTATAGTCTTGAGAATTCAAATGTCTATTTGTCTCAGATTCCACTTACCATCAGGTGGCCTGAGTGCTCGTTTGCCTTCTCCTAAACATAAAAAATAAAAAAAACCTCACGTCAGATTTTGAATTATATGCTAACGACCGCACTTAGAGATGTCAATTAAATTTAATGCTTATCAAATGACGAGTTGTCTTATTCTATTTCTATGACAAAGAAAGTGAGAGCAGCGACTTTATAATCTCACTTTAAAATTAATTGACGTCACTGAGTACGGCAGTTAGTAACTATACCTAAATTTATTGTTTTATTATTTTTTGTTTATTAAAAATAACAATGAAATTTTATGAAAATTACACACAAGAGGTAAATCAAAGAAATTACGATAAATAATTAATCGTTCTTTTATACAACGAAAAAATATTAAAAAGCAAAAAGATCATTCGCCCCCGGGTGGGCTTGAACCACCAACCTTTCGGTTAACAGCCGAACGCGCTAACCAATTGCGCCACGGAGGCTTCTGGTGAAGTTGTTGAAATAGATCATTACAAGCCAACAGCGTATAAATACTGAACGACTGAGATAGCAATATCTGCACGCTTACCTGAGAAACCTGTTTGAAGCTTGGATGGCCCCTTTACCTTTGTTCCACTCGAAAACGACACAGTGTTTTTGTCCATACATTTTTGCATGATCTTGGTCTTGGTGAGTCACGTTGTTGGAAAACGAGTTGCTTACTGTATTATGACTCGTCGAGCTAGGTATGCGTTTGAGGTTATGTTGACAAGTTAAGTTTGTTCGAAGCTTTATTTAGTGAATAAATCGGTAGTGTTTGTTTAATTGGTAATGTTATGAATGAAACGTGAACCCCAGAGTTGTTTTGTGTTTGAAAACAGTGGAACTTCAATTGAACAGTCGATAGAAGTTATTTTCGTTTGTATTGTTATTGTTTATGTAAAAAAGCGCACATTTTTGATACATTCCAAGATAAGGTGAGTCTATTGGCAATTGCTGTTGTGTTGACTCTTAGTGATTTTCTCTCGTGGAATAGTTATAAACTAAAGTGAATTTTAATATTGTGCCAATGGCGAGTCGTGTCCCTGTGGCGTGCTGCGCCGCGTCGGTTGAGCGGGCCGGCCTGCCCGGCCTCCTGAGAGACCTACAAAGATTATCCGAAGATCAAGATTCTGCAGACATCGTATTTATTCTAGGAACGTCTGAGGAAAAAGTCTACGCACACAGGATCATTTTAGTAGCCAGGTAAAAATACAAAAAGATTTTCCCGTACCGGGAATCGAACCCGAGCCTCCTGGGTGAAAGCCAGGTATCCTAGCCACTAGACCATACGGGAGTTGTGAGAATCAACGAAATTAAACATCATATTTTGTATCGTGCCCTGAATAAAATACTGCCAATATTATATTCTAAATAAAATATCTTGCATTTGTTAAATTCAAATTAATAAAAATATAATTGTGTTAGGTAAAATTATCACTAAATTCAGCTTTGTAGTAGGAAACATTAATAAATAAAACAAGCTTACTGTATCTCTCCATTCGTATTTAAAATAGACGTTTTCCTACGCTCCATAACTCTCATTATGCTCAAAGCCGATCCTAGCCTTTCATGGCGGCACATAAATTCTCTGTTTCAAATGGAAATGAGCTGGAGCGACGTGAAGACACTGTAATTTGCTCGATGAAGCCGCCTGAAGTTCGCTAATGTGCTAAAGAGAGTAAGTAAAGACCGGGAATAAATATTCATAACTGTTTCTGCATTCGTTTCTGTAATTATTGCTGCGTGGTGTATGACTGCGACTGACAGCGCCATCTGTCAGTGGAGTGGTGCAACAGCGCCATCTGTCATTGGAGTGGTGATTAGTTTGTTTGTTTACGCTAGATGGCGCTGTAGCCGGTCCGTTCGTAAAATTAATAAAGTGTTAGTTATTTTGATTCGCATGGAAATAAATATTTGCACAAAATCGAAACAATGTTATATTATAAGTAAAGTAAATTTAAACATGCTTGTGATTTCAAGTACTTATCATGGTATATTTTCGGCGCTACCGAATACAGGTGCCTGCCAAATTTAAAAATACATCTTTAAAGTATTTTACTTTTATTTATAACTGCCGGAAATAAAGTGAACATCGACTTCCTTATCATAACAGGCACTAAAAAGAAACGTTCATGAATAGTAAATAGGACAAACGAGGGTCTCTCATCAACATTAGGTACCACATGACAGTTCTAGCGAATCACCAACTACTTCACTATAATGCCTCTAATAGGTATACTCCTGTCAAACCTTTTTGTCCGCCACAGACCCCTAGATCACATTTACATCGAAAACGCCACGCAATCGATATCGCCAACAATCGGTCAACTTTGCAAAAAAACGGCAATCTGCATGCAAATTTGCCACATGTGGTCCACTCCTCTCCCAACCCACATAGCAAAACGACTGAACTACCTTTTAAAATGACAGCACATAAGCTCTTTTAACTACACAACAGTAGCCCGAGCAAACTGCGCACTACACACCAAATCAAAAGGACCAAAGAGCATTTATATGTAGTTTAGTTACGCTCTTTTGGATTCAAGTTAACCCCATCAAGTTATGCGTAAAGTTTTCCAACGCCCCTGAATCTATTTGTTAAGACGAAATTGGAAAAATAACTCGCTTACTTCTATTCGACTTGATATACGACCCTAGTTTTATATAGTTATCATAGTTTTTTATTAGTTATAAAAGTTTCGAGATGTAAACAGGCCTTTGTGGAAGAGACAGGGACATATGGTTGTTAGAGTCTAGTTTGTCTATGGGTGGAGTCGAGATACTTAGTAAGCATAGTTAGTATTGAAGAGGATTCGGCTTTTTATGCTGTAGCTTTATGATAAAGTTAGATTTATAGTTGCGGTTTAATACGATAGCGAGAAAAAGGAAGGCGCTTGCCAAAAAAGGGCGAGAGAGGTTAGTGGAAGTAAAATATTCTCAACTGGCATCCAAATTTTTAAGCAGCAGTTTTTGGGTAAAATTTATGGCAAAAAAATACGAAAAATACAAATACTAAAAACCTGAATAAAATCTTTAATGAAAGCGCATACAACGAATTTAATAGGTAAACTATCACAACTAACGGCCGAACCCTATATTCAAACCGCGGATAGATAAGGCTTACTTCGGATTGAAATTTGACATTTGCCCATACAGAATGTGTCAAATTTTAATCCGAAGTAAGGCTATCAGGGCTTCTATTCTACTGCGTTATAACGATATCGTCTTTGACACGTCAAAGACGATATCCGTATTGTCAACGTTTTGATAACTCTTGTCATTTACAAGAATGGCGACTGTGACACAAACGATTTTAAAACACGTCACACGCGATATCCGGCCAGGTCAGGTGGTCAGGTGTCAGGTGGCCTGAGTGCTTGTGTGCCTTCTCCTTAACATAAAAAAAAAAGTGTAGAATAGAGGCCCTGTCCGCGGTTTGAATATAGGGTTCGGATAGTAGACATCATTGGTTCTTGAGACACCTGCGATTAAAGTGTTTATACCTACTAAAATCATCTAAGACGGCACCAAATGACTTTCAATATAAAATTAGTTATTACTTGTTTTTTTTATGTTTGTAGTACTTAACGGCTTCGGATCCTTACACTGAGCATGACCGACATGCTCTTGCCCGGTTTTTCTGCATCATTGATGTGAAAATGCGACATGGTCAGTTCACCTTTGTAAGAGACCTCTTAACGGCATCACACGAAAGCGCCAACTAATGAAAAATCTGCAGGTTTTTCCAACGAGCTCGCGCCCTTGCGTTACCTGCTATAGGCTATAGCTCATCCAAATTACGGGCGCAGCTGGGCCCACTCGGTGATTAATATTAAAACTCCGTACACAGTTTGCGGACACGGTACAATAAAGAGAGTAGCCTTCACCATAAGCTATTGACTTTTTGATGAGATACAAACGTCAGTTAATGAAACAAAGGAAAGGATTTGTGGGTTTTGATGGTTGTTGTGTTCCGGTGTGGGGATAAGACAACCGGTGTAATTACAAGCTTAGTTAGAGGCATTCCATCTTAGTGCTCAGGGTTGGCAACACATTTGAGGTCTAAGGATTGCATTCTTGAGATTATAGTCTTGTGAATTTAAATGTGTATGAGCCTCAGATTCCACTTACCATCAGGTGATTTGAGTGCTCGTGTGCCGTCCTATTTCCATAAAAAAAGACAAAATGCGGGTGCATGAGCCTAGACAGCAAGAGGATATGTAAGTACTTACACCAAAATATTATCGATTGGTACAAATTAATAAAAAAAAAGTCAAATATAACTAAGTTACGAGCTATCACTTTGTACCTTGGCGAATAAGAAAGTAAAAGTACTTAGGTGTCTTAATGGAATATTAGTGCTAATTAACGTTTGTTCTACTGGGTGTGTTTTTGCAAGCTGTTAGTTAACTTCACATGTCGTATGTTCGGATAATAATGAATTTTAAGTAACAATGTTACCCTACTGTTAATATTCCGCCGCGACTGCAGCGCGAGCGCGACTCGATCAATCTTGCAACTCGCAACTCTGTAAGCGCGATTATATTTACGCGCTCCTGCGATCATCAATTCCGCTAATTTGTTTACAATTTACTAACTTTTGAGGTTGCCTGGCTGATTAATTACTTTATAAGAAGCTTGAAGATGGTTTTAGTATCGATTTGTCCTGTAATTACACCATACAAGTTATGAATTTGATTATTTACTTGAAAAAAGGAGGAGGTATTCAATTCGTTTTTTTTTGTTTTTGTTCGTATGTTACTCTATTTCTCTGCCAATTTTCATCGATTCTTATAATTCTTGTTTTTATAACTAGGGTATGTCTCAAGGGAAGAATTGAGAAGGCACGCGCTAATATGTGTTTTGTACGCTTCGACGGGATTATACTTAAATTCGCTAGATAATAAAGAGTTAAAAAGTGATACGCTTCAGATTCACACGGTCATATACAGAGGGTGGAATTCCTCATGGCAAAAATAGATATGTCATAGGGATAGAACGAAGTTTTTTATCGACTATCGACAAGTAGTTCTGGTTCACGTAGCACAAGATCTTTTACCAAATTATACCTCCTATCGATACATTACACTTAGCAAAATAATTTTCCAATATTAACATTGCCCTCTAGTAGTGGTCTAGACTAATATAGTTTTTGGTAAATGTAGGTGTAGTTTTCATTATTATTGTATAGTTCTACGTCTACATTTAGCTTTATTTTCATTTGTTATTTACCGTTAATAAAGACATGTGTTTAAGACAAAAATAACATAATATTTACAAAATAAATCCTAAAACTTCACGTATTGTTGGAAACAATAACTAAATGCGAATCAATAATGACATATACATTTTAATATATGTAAAAGCAAAACTAAAATAACAAAGAGATTAGTGATTACACAATATCGATAACTGGAAAAGTCGATAAAGCAAAATGTGCTATCCCTATGACATTTAAATTTTTGCCATGTGAAATTCCGCCCTCGGGTCATATAGGATCAATGGAAAGTAAACGCATCGCCTAAATAATTAGTCGGTAAAATGATAATTAATAATTAAATAATAAATAATATAATATATTGCCCGTGTGGTTTCCGGGTTAGAATAGTGCCACTCCATGTCTTCCCGTGGATGTCGTAAGAGGCGACTAAGGGAATGAGGGCTTCTAGTATTGTTAGGCAATGGGCTTGCAACCTGTCACTAATACACTAGTAAATATCTCAGCCTACTTGTGCAAAATGTGGTTACAGAATTATTAACATGTCTTTTTAGAGTTGTTGGTATTTCTGTAGCTCTGCCTACCCCACCCTGGGAATGAAGGCGTGATGTTATGTATGTATGTAAGTAAATAATAATTCGTAGAGTCGGTTCATTGCTTATCCATTAACCTACCGCCAAAAAGCAGTGTTCGCATTGTTGTGTTCCGGTTTGGGGATAAGACAGCCGGTGAAATAACTAGCATAGAGGCATTCCATCTTGGTCCTCAGGGTTGGCAACGCATTTGCAGTCTTAGGATTGCAGTCTTGTGGATGCGAATGTCTATGGGTCACAGTTTCCACTTACCATCAGGTGGCCTGCGAGCTCGTTTGCCTTCTCAATGCCATAAAAGATTCTTCTAATTATTTCACTTCATCACGCACATTCTAACTCACGCCTCATTGACCTGTCGTACATCCTTCATCCCTGTCTTACCTCACAAAGCTCCATATGCCTGAAGGGGACAACTGACGCGAGAACTGAAAATTGCAACATGCTTATGAATTAGAGTAATTTCAGAGCGCGTATTGAGAAACTACTTTATTGAACTCAAAATAGTTAAAATGGTGTAGTATTTCGTTCCTGACATAGAGACCTCGTCGTGTTGTTCTCATTGGCATTACTTTTGATTTAATGTTATTAATCTTAAATGTGTAACTACTTTATTTGTGGTAGTAGTAATAATTACTATTCATTACTTAATCATCTTGCAATGTAACTTACTTTTAAGTAGGTATTGCTGTATTTTATAATTGAAAAAATGACCTCTGAAGTTTATTGAAGCGCTTCTCCGCAATGATGGTCTTGTCCGAAGCCCTAGTAGATTAACTGCATACCGACGTGTAAAAGAGCCCTCATGTGGCTAATTTGTTAAATAAATATTTTATTTATTTAATTTGTAAGTAATTTGACTTTTAATTGGTATTTGGTACTTGCAGAGAAAAAGCGGGTTGGCAAATTAATAGGTTGCGAAACGATGCACTTGTCAAAGATTTGTCGGCGAGAAGGCACACGAGCACTTAGGCCACCTGATCGTAAGTGGAATCTGAGACCCATAGATATTTGAATTCTGAACACTAATCTTAAGACTACAATCCTGAGACCTTGCGTTGCCAACCTGAGGACTAAGATGGAATACCTCTATGCTAGTAATTACACCGGTTGTTTGATCCCCACACCGGAACACCAAACTTTGTGTATTGTGCAATAAAGTTTCAACAAATAAATAATCGACAACACACGACGACACGCTAGCCTAGTTGGGAGTTTGGGAGTGACCCTGCCTTCGAAGCTAGGGGTCCTGGGTTCAAATCCCGGTAAGGGCAGATATTTGTGTGATGAGCACGAGTATTTGATCCTGAGTCTTGGATGTTTTCTATGTATTTAAGTATGTATTTCTCTATCTAAGTATGTTTATCGTTGTCTAGTACTCATAGTACAAGCCTAGAGCTTAGTTTGGGACTAGGTCAATTAGTGTGACATTGTCCTGTGATTATTATTATTATAATATATAAACTGGATCCGGGTTCGTAAATGCGCTACAGGATGATTCGAGACTTAATTACAACACCGAGTGATAAACGACACCAGCTTCCGAACTCTCATCTCATTGGGTTACGAGCCTGCTTTCCTACTACAGACACCGTGTCCCTTGCCGAAGCGGTTACACGAGAGTTTGAAGGAAGGACGACCGAGTGAGACACTGTGTCAGGCAAGCTTGGTCGGCGGAGGCACGCTGCAAACAATTACGGGAACAGTGAAGTTGTTTGATGGGAATATGTGGCAGTGTGACGATTTCGGAGGAAAGGGTATTAAATACAAATTCAGGAGGATATAAATTGAACTTTTTCCGCTTTTCAGTAAATCGTGAATTTATTAAAATTAAAAAAGGTACCTACTGAAATCTAATCATTGTTTTTAAGTGTTCTCAAAATTTAAATAAAATTAAAATTACAAAAAGTTCACCTTTACCTTTGTGTTATTAGCTCGTTTTGTCAAAGGATGCCGCCGCGTACACAAAAAATGCGAGCAATGTGAAAAATGTGAGAAGTGTACCCGCAAGTGAAATTGACAGCTGCTTACATCGAATTAAATTCGTATTTTATTGTAATACAACCATAAGTGCGTGCGGGTGCAACGACACTATCTAAGCGAATGGACCATAACTTTAACGGACTTCACTACTTTGTAATTTTGTTTCTCATTTCAAACAATTGATAATTTATCGTTCTTCTTAATTTCAGTGTCACTTAATATTTCCCAACTACACTGCAAAAGGGTACATTTGAGGAGTAACCGCAGCCTCTTAATAAGGTTCCCATCGGACCCTTCCATTAGGAGCCGTCATCGCCCTCGTCCCGCTGATAATGGATGTGGACCGTCACGCCGCATCCGCCAGTCATAGACCTGGAGAGATATTCCGTGGTCTTGGTTCTTAATGGATAGGAATGTCAGACCAAATGCTGAATGTCCAAATTGTAGTTCGTTTAATTTAGGGCGCTCTCGAAGATGTATTATATATAACGGGTTTACCTTCATCAAAAAGTTTTTGACGAAACGAACCGCTTCATTTCACAAACATGTAAACTGTAAATATTTCTGTATATTTTTAAAAAAGTAATCTAACCTAGGTAACTAGGTAGTTAGGTAGGTGGGTTGTACACAATGATCCTGAAATATACGTTTGGGAAAGGATCAGTTTGACAAAAACTTTTCGACGAAATTAAAGGTTCCCGTTGTAACGTTATGAAACATTAAACACTACAACATTCTACTAAATCTAAGAATGACATCATATCATGTTATTAAAAAAAACATAATTTTGTGGCTGACAGAGGATTTTTGTATCTTATGAAGTTATGACTGAACTTAGTGTTTGATGGTTATTTTGTACAGTTTCTCTGTGCTGTTTGAAATACTTTTAATTTCACGTCAGGCTATGCGCTGATACTGATGACAAACGGTCACACTTATTCCTTGTCACTGTAGGTACCTAGTGAATTTTCATCTTCACAAATTAAACATCTGTCTTTGATATAGTTACTTAAATAATCAAAAGATATCATATCGTCGCTCTGTTATCTTGTTTCTTATAACGAACTCGATACTGCGTGAAAAAATAGTGAGGATATACTTTCAACTACTATCCCAACTCGAAAAAAAAATCTTCAATTTTATCGCTTTTCATAGAGTGACTACATACATACATATACAAAACATCACGCCTTCATTCCCAGACCGGGGTAGGCAGAGCTACAGAAATACCAACAACTGTAAAAAGACTTGTTGATTCTGTAACCACAATTTGCACAATCAGGCTGAATGTTTACCAGTATATTAGTGACAGGTTGCAAGCCCATCGCCTAACAGTACTACAAGCCCTTAATCACTAAGTAGCACTATTGTAACCCGGCAACCACACAGGGTTTAGTTAGAGTGACTATATAAAATTAAACCCTATCCGTGAGAGCTTTACAAAGTAATTGTTGTTTAACTTCCCCGCTCTTCTTATACACGACTGAAACCAATTAACGTTTACAATGTTTCTTTCGCATTAACAATTACAGTGACAATAGGTAAATTTAATGCGGTCCGCAACTAGTGGGTGTCGCCCGGCGCCGGCGCTTACGTCGCGTCCGATTCCTGTTTTTGCGACAATGAGGCTTTGCCGCGTGAAGTTTAATAATTAAAGTTGAATTTGTGTGTTTTGTCGCCTCGCTCGAGTCGCGTATTGTTTCGTTTAGTATTTATTATGCTCGCTGTTTGTTCGTGGTGTGACCATGATTCGTGCCAAAAATGAGACTGGCAGGGTTACACCAGTGTTGGACACTTTAAGCTGACACGCACCAATAATAAACGCTTCACTCTTAATTCAATGACAATAAGGTCATAAATTAATTGTTGCAAAATAATAACTATACGTGATTTCTGCATCATAGGACTCGAGCGTTCATCTTTGGCCTTGTTCTTTATTGAATCCGTCACGTGTAAAAAAATAAACTTACTGCCTTTAGTCTACCAGTAACGTTGTCCTAGTAAAATCTGTTTATCGCTATTAACTAAAATAGTCTTACTTTATCTATGAAACTATTCAGGCTGAAGTTCAGTCTCGAGTTTTTGTACGTTAGAGTGTGATCGTAAAAACAAATGACAATCGCAACCGATATTTCTTACACAAGCATCGAGACTTAACGAGCGTGAATATTATTTTGAATAATTGTGTTGTATTTACTTTTTAATTACACTCAAAGATTAGTGGTATCTTGAGCTTCCCTTGATATTTAATATTATTAAAGTCCAAAAGTTATTATTCCTCTAAATCCCTGGTCACCCTCTCCGAGCAGTTCGCGTGTCGGAGTTGTAATTGCAATCCGTCAGTTTGTTTGTTCCCCGATAGGTGGCGCCCGCGCCGTTCAACACGCATTTACGAATGCATTGTTTTTTCCAAAAGTTTTCTCGTTTATTCCGAACGGCGGAGAGATGTTGGGAGTTACGTTGCGTTGAAACCGCTGTCGGCATTGGAACAATATTTTTGCGGCCTTTTGCGAGAGGCGGGAAATTCCAGAGTCCATGCAAATATACAGTGGATTCTATTTCATATTACATACGAGTACATACATAGATAATATCACGCCATGCCATACAAAATAATTTGTGAAAAATCTTCAATGAAATAAAATAAGTTGTTGTTTATTATAATTAGGGGTGTGTATGTTATAAAGTCACATCTATTTCTTACATACATACGTAACTTCACGCCTTAATTCCCAGAGTGGGGTAGGCAGGAGCTACAGAATTACCAGTAACTCTAAAAGACTTGTAGATAATTCTGTAACCACATATTGCACAATCAGGTTAAGATGTTTACTAGTGTATTAGTGACAGGTTGCAAGCCCATCGCCTAACAGTACCTACTACAAGCCCTTATTCTTCTAGTTGCCTCTTACGTGTTACGCCATCCACGGGACATGGAGTGGCACTGTTCCGACCCGGCAACTACATGGATTAAATATTAAATATAAAACCGGGCAAGAGCATGTCGGACCATGCTCAGTGTAGGGTTCCGAAGCCGTTAAGTACTACAAGCAAAAAAATATCAAGGAATCACTCATTTTCCATTTAAAGTCAATTGGTGCCGTCGTAGATGATTTTAGTAAGGTAAACGCAGCTATCAACGACCCATCGAAAATCTGCAGCTATTACCGACCCATTAGTGTAATTCTAAATTTTAACGTTTCTGCAACTGTTTGAGCCACAGGTAATAGAAGAAATACACGCGTTTGTTTGTTGAGCATCAGATAAACTTACTTTAGTGTGCGTGGCAGTGCGAAAATGAGATAAAATACATCAAGTTTCTGTGCGGCCGGCGTGGACGCAGGTCTTGTCGTACTGGCTCTTGTTCCGGCAGGTAAGTACCCAATTTTTCTGCTTAAGACATTGAATGCATATAAACAATACCTTTTTTTTTTTTTTTTTTTTTTGACGGAGTGGAAATGCATTTACGCGTCCTCCCAGCCTGGGGATGGCTGTGCAATGGGAGGTATGACGGACTCTCAAAGAACTACCGTCTAAAACCACTCCGGCGTTTAAACCCTCTGGCCGGTTGTGAGGCACCGCGGTACCGCTAAAAAGCATTGCCCACTGACGTGCCTCCCGGCTGGCTCCGAAGAGCCCCCCCCCCCTGTCTCCGCCAAAGGAGGAGACGGCTGTGAACAGCTCACTACCATCTCCCCAGACCGGTAAAGCCGTGCAATGTGGGCCCCCAACCCACTGGCTCTACAAGAAGTTCGGGCGAGCAGCGAACGTTAGTCCGCTGAGTTCGCCTTCCCTCCACGGTCTGCCTGTAGTGGAGGATGCTTTCCGGATACCCAACCCCAGTGGGTTGGTCCCATACCCTTCAAACAAACTCCACCACAGCTGTCCCACCAATAACTACAGTGCCCCCTGAGATTCCAGAGGACACGTAGAAGGACCCTCGGGTGACATGGGAGTACTTTCGGGGAAATGCAGCGGCCCATGCCGCACCGTCCCTTCCAGTAAACCCTGTCACCAACCGCAAATGTGACAGGAGGAAGCTGTCCAGGGCAGAAGGCACACGCAACCTTTCAACAACCTCTGTCACTGCCCCCTCCAGGTGACGAGGAAACTTTCCGGAACAGAAACGGCCTTGAGGGCACACGCAACCGTCCCTTCAAGAGACCTGTCACCAACCACCAAAGGTGACAGAAGGAAGCTGTCCAGGGCAGAAACGGCCTTGAAGGCACACGCAACCGCCCTTTCCAACAACCTCTGTCACCGCCAACCACTGATGACGACGAAGCGGCTTTTCCACAGAAAAGCTTTTTTTTCTTTTCCGATGGATAAAATCCTATATTGAGAATAGAACTCAGTCTGTGGTAATGTTGGGTTATCAGTCCCAATGGAAGTCAATTAGCTCTGGAGTTCCTCAGGGTTCTCATTTAGGCCCTTTACTTTTCACGTTATACGTCAATGATATTACTAAATATATTAAAAACTCTAACATACTACTTTATGCTGATGACACAAAAATTTATAGGGTCATTAAAGATATAGAAGACTGTGACAAATTACAAAATGACCTTTCTAATTTAGTCGACTTCTGCAAAAATAATAACCTATTCCTTAATTCCAATAAATGTAACGTGATCAGTTTCTCAAGAAAGAACAGCGTAATCAATTATAACTATAAACTATCTGATAAATCCTTGAACAGAGTGACAGAGATCCGAGACCTTGGTGTAATTATGGATAGCAAGCTGTCTTTCATTCCACACATCGACAAAATGCTAGCTAAGTCATATAAACAACTAGGTTTTATTTTGCGTGTAAGTAAACCATTCAAAAACCCTCTTACATACAAAATTCTTTACAATAGTTTTGTCCGCAGTCACTTAGAATTTGCCTGTTCGGTCTGGAAACCCCATTTTAATGTTCATATAGACAGGATTGAAAGACTTCAGAAAAAGTTTATTAAGTCATTGAGTTTTAGGATTGGAGAACAGTATACAAATTATAGTGACACCTGCAACCGTTTCAATATACAGATGCTCAGTGACCGCAGAGACTTAACTGATGCCGTTCTACTTTTTAAAATAATTCACTCTCATTTGGATGCCCCGAACCTATTACACAAAATCAACTTCAGAGTTCCTCGTAAACGACAGCGCCAGTGTCGTAGAAAAGATCTTTTTTCTATACCTCGGAGTAGGACATGTTATGCTAGAAATATGTTTATTAGGCGTGCATGTAACATCTTTAACAATAATTTGAAATTAACGGACGTTGATATTTTTAATTGTTCACTTGCAACATTGAAGAACGTTTTTAAGAAAACATCCAAAAAATAGGTTACTGTCACTTAAGACCCTTTTCTTGTTCAAGATTGTTCAAGATGAAACTAAATTTCTTTATCGGTCGATTAAATACTAAACAACTGACTAGTGGTTGTTATTTTATATAATTTAATAGGTTAAGATAGTTTTACTTTTGATTATATTCTTACTTTCTTTGGATAAGCCACGTTTTTCTGCTAAGATTATCTTTAAGGAAACTATAGGTCTATATTGTGTTATTTAAGTTTGTAAATTGATGTATATGACTGTTTGTTTCTTAGCAATAAAAAAAAAAAAAAAAAAAAAAAGCCGCTCGTCACCATCCCTCCCAAGGTGACAGAAGGAAACTTTCCGGGGCAGAGCGGCCTCAAGGGCACACGCAGCTGCCCCTTCCAGAAACCTCTGTCACATACAGGGGCGCTCTTTTGGGGAGTATTTGGTTTCCCGGGCCCGCGCTGGCCCTGGAAAGTGGATATCCCGCCACTGGTTCGGTGGAAAAGGGGGGAAGGATGGGAGCTGGGAAGGAATGGGAAATTGGGAAGGTGGGAATGGGATAGGGACGTGCCGCTCTTAGTCTGGCCCCTCACCCCGAGCCTTTCCGGTATGGGTGGCCCTGTCCGGTATAGCCACGGGGATCATAGAGACACGCGAGCCCCCCCACCACGGCAATATAAACGATACCTACAATTATCGTGTAGTATTAAATGTATTCATTTACTTATAAATTCTCGAATTTGTAATGCATTTTATTGATAAAACGTCACTTTATATGATAAAACTTTAACTGAAAATAGGGCGGTGATAACTTCTTCAATTTTACTAGTTGCAGCCATTAACGACCCATGAGTCGGTAATGGCCGCCACGTAGACTTTCGTTTTTATATCTTTTCTGTTGAAATTTGACAATTATCCAAGTAATTGTATAAACCATTTTAATAACAAACAATCAGCCTTTGTATAAATCAATTAGCGTTATACAATAATTTGTGTAGTTTTCTTGTTTTTGCGTTGTAAATTTATTGAAAATTACTACATCATTCACAATTCGATTTACTTTACAGACAATAATTAACTTACCATAATGTAATAAAACGTTGTTTTCGTAGTTAAATGTTGTATTACTTTAATCAATCACGGTCTCTTTTACAGTCAGGAAACCACAGATTATAAATATTATGTACCTACTTTTTATGACTCGGTAATTTTACTATTATACCTACATATTCTATTACCGACCCATGTGGGTCGGTAAGAGCAACGATGGGTAACTATTAGCGACCCTACACAAATTAATATACTTAAGTATTTCATGTTAAGTAATATTATTTATATTGGTGTACATTGGTGGTCCAAAAATTGACGATATAATTGAGAATCTAGATGCCTCATGCCTAGGCCAATCTGAAACACCCTCGTGTATGTTTAGCGATTTTCATTGGTTTCTGAGTTATTTGAAACTTTTGGGATATTTCAACAAAAAACAGATTATTTAATTCTGCGATGGTATTAAAACCGATTGGTTTATAAGTGTTTTTTTTTCTGAAAGTAGTCCAATAAGGGATCTTTTGTATTTTTATTAAAGTATTTTTCACCATTTACAGTTGTATCATTTTCTGACAGTCGTTAATAGCTGCAAAAAAAACGTTAATAGCTTCACAGCTGTTACTATGGGTCGGTAATAGAAACAATCGACTTACCCACTTTATTAATTATTTTTCACAAGAAAATTATTTATTTTGAAGCATTTAACGTGGTAAATACAAACCCAATATTCAATATTACCATATAAAAATAATAAAAACACTGTGACGGCTACCAATATTCCTAATAAGTATGATCAATTTTAAAATTGCCTTAGGAGGGTCGTTAATAGCTGCATTTACCTTAGGTATAAACACTTTAATCGCCTGTATCTCAAGAATCAATGATGTCTACTTAGTCGTGATAGTTTTTCTTTACATCCCCGTTACGTGTAGGGGAGGTAAGCTAAAAAAAAACATTTTTTTACTTTTTATTGTACCTACCACTTTGTTGGCGTTTCTAATATGCATATTCATGCCAAATTGCAGCTTTCTAGTACTAATAGTCTTTGCACTAGGCTGCGGACGGACGGACGGACGGGCGGACATGGCGAAACTATAAGGGTTCCTAGTTTGAATACGGGACCCTAAAAAATTTAAATGTCTCCTTTGTTTAGATTAGATAATTTTGTACCTATAGGTATAGGAAGATCCACGAGAGTTGAGGTCACGCACGCAACAACACTATCGTGTAATGACAGCGGAATTTTGAAATTATTTTTATATCAGTACTTCATGTAGCCTTTGTGTGTAATCATTCACCACAACACCTATAAGAACTTATTAAAAAGCGAAGTTAAGTTATAAAATAAAATATTGAGAAGTTATACAAAAACGGAAAACCTCTAAATGGTTTTCGAATATCTATAAGTATGTTGTAGCAATCAGGTGTTTTCCAATTGCACCAAACTGCATTTACCTGTGCAATTCCCGCTTTAGTTTAAAGTGTCGCGCGCACTCGGGGCTCGTATGGCGCTCAATGGAGATCTCGTAGAGCAATTTCGAGATTTCATTTCATTGCAATATCGTGGCAAATAATGCCGTGGGATGTAGCGAACGAAGGTCTAGAATTCTAACATGTTATATATCTTTGTAAAGCTGGCTAGACAGGATGCAAAGAACGACAGCGTAATGGGCGCTTTGGGTAACATTGCGATCTCGCAAAACTCTTTGCGTAATTACCCTACAGCACTGTGCAGGTTTCCTCACGATGTTTTGCTCCTAAGCCAATTCCACCGACGCTCATGTATTATTGAACATAGTGATAAAGCGGCGGTAACGAATAAAATCATCAAGTTAGGTGATCGCACCAGTGTTGGATACTTTAAACTGACAGGCACCAATAATGGACACTTTACTCTTAATTCAAAGATCATAAGGTTATAAATTGATTGTTGCAAAAGAAATGAATAACCTTTATTGTCTGTAAAATAAGAGTCAAGTGTCCATCATTGGACCTTGTCCATTACTGGTACCAAGCCAAAGAAAAAGTAAAAGACACGCGTGCAAAATATATTATGTAACCATGTCGGTATACCAAATGAAAGTAATCAATAACACGTCAATTTACTTACATATTTAATAAATATAAATAAGGAAGACTATAATAATATAATATGATAAAAATAAATCAATCCGTAATGATAAATTAAACTCACCATTTGAAAATACCACCATTACCATTACCATTTGAAATATACCATTTTGTAGTACCTTATTTAATCAGATTACCCCTTTTTTTTCATGCTTCATAATAATGGCACCTAAAATCCGCCATTAGAAATCCGTCCAGCCCTTTGGATGATAAATGAGGTAATAAAGAATAAGTTATGTTTTTGAAAATTAAGTACTTTAAGTATATTGAGCGAAACAGTAATAACAAAACAAAATTTCACTGATATAACTAATTGCACAACTAAGTAGGTATAAAAACAATTAAACCTTTTTATAAACCTAACAATATGAGCAGCAAAACTTAAATGTGCAAAAAAATATTGAATTACGGTTGTTTCACGCAACTCCGTCCACGTAGAAGTCGTTTATCGCTATTCCCTCGGGAACTCTCTTTTATTTGGGGTAACAATTAATCTCCTATTCCAGACAGTAATCTATCTGTGTGCTTTTCATTCAGATCCATGCAGCCGTTCTGGCGTGATTAACAAACATCCATCCAAACTTTCACATTTTTAATATTAGTAGGTTTAACTTAGACACTCAATATTTGCTGTAGCATCCAGAACGACTCATAATTTCAGACCGACGTCTCAAACATCTCCGAAGACGACAAATAGTTCCCGCTAGTTTACAGTGACAGCATTGTATGACGACAATGCCACCCTTGCTTGACTTGCATTGTGCGCGCAAATTGTGGCCGGCGCCAACCCTGGCCTGCCGCCGACGGGTTCATTACTACAAAAATGCCACAAACTTGCACCTCATGAAAGCCTTATTACAAGGTCTCAAAGTCTGTGTTCGTGTAAACACGGTGTAGGCTCATGTTGTTGTACTTTAGCGGTCTAATGACTAGGGTTGTGACATGGCGCGCGGGTAATTGGCGTCGTTAGTTGACTGTGTGACGGCGATTAAGTATATCCCATTTGTTGTCACAGTCACAGGTGTCTTTCTTCATAAATATAGCTATTTCTATTATAGCAATAAGCTATAATAACGTTAGGTTTGAACACTGTACGACATAGATTATCATATCACTATACGATTTAATAAAACCTGAGTAGTGGATCTCTGCCGTTGGGCCAAAATATTTCTCGTCAAATGTTTCATTTGGGTAAACGCTTTCTTTACCATAATTTATTGTAAATATTTCAGATTTTTTATAAAACTAACCTACCCTATAAGGTTCTACACGATGGTCCTAAGATAAATCCTGAAATATTTACAGTGTCGGAAAAAATTGCGTTTGCCCAAATGAAACATTTGACGAAAAATAATTTGGCAGTACACGCTGAGTAATACATGATTTCTTACAGTCATTTATTAGTTACCTCCCCGCATTCCCCAGGCGGCGTGCTGGAGCGATTCCCTAATGAATTAATCTAACAAATCAACATTTTCTTTCACCCCGTTCTAAATTCAAAAGTCGCTTGTTAACCTACAAATTACGTCGTATTCAACTATCCAATCAGAGCGTTTTTGCGACACTGAACCCACCAATCAGCGCTAACGATTCCAAGCCGACGTTCAATACGGCTTGATTCCAAACCTGAAATGCAAGATCATTAAGAAGTGCAGAGCGCTGTAATTTGTACCGACAGTCGCGTGTCTGTACTGAATGGAGGGAAATTAGAATGTTGCCAGCTCGCGTGCGGATTACCGTCTTTACCCCGGTAACACTGCGAATTAACTAACAAGATAAGGCTAAATGCTAAATGTTCTCAAAATTTCACTAGCTATCTGCTATTTGAATTATGAACAAGTATGTTGCCGGGGGCAACGAGCGGGGCGGCTAAATTTCTGTTTCAAAAATTATGGTAACTATTTTACTCCGGGTAATGTGAAAGGTACTTGATTATAAAATGCGAATGTTTGCGACTTTGATAGCGTCATTAAATAAAATTTTGATCATCATTCAGTTGACCAATACTGCAAACGTTGAAAGCAATTCAAATGACGTTAAAATAATACATTAAATCGTCCACTGATTTTGCTTTGCGCAACAAACGCTGCTCAAATGTAGGCTCAAATTAATAGTAGATTGTTCAACAAGGGACTAAAGTAAGCCAAATATGAGACGAGTCATTATCGCTTTTTAGTCTCGAATTAAACTTCACTTCGACTGCGAGAAAGAATAATCAAATAAATATTATTTTTTTGTAATATAAGTCTTTGTAATAAATAAATTACTACAAAAACTTAAACAACCGTGGGAAATTTGTTTTGTAAATGTCAATTTATAAAGAACAGTCACTTTAAACATGTCTATGACGTGTCTAACATTTTTGTAATACAGCGTATTAACATACCTAATGTTAACATTAAAATTTAATAGCGCTATCATTTTTACTCTCAACCCAGTCACTGTAATGCAGAACGAGACAGAAACAAGGTTGTTTTTGGGGTTAGAACATTACAAATGGTCCATAGACAACATTTCCTAAACGAAGAGTAAGGCGGAGGAGCTGCACCAGTTCCACCGCGCACTCCGACGACAAGGGCAACGTCATCAAATGGCAAATTGTATCTGGCTGTTTGTGGTATTCCAAGGCTTTTTATAAGGATATTAAAAAGAAAACGTACTTTAGTCCCTAAGGATTAAAATGCCACTTTAGGCCCTAAGGAATAAATGCATCACTTTAGTCCGCCTATTCATGGCTATTACGAGTCATTTTAGAGCGAGAGAAGTTAAAAAGATTTTTATCGACTAGATTTTGCCCGCGACTTCGTAGGCAAGACGCCTACGTAGGCGTAATACCTAAGCATCAATTTGAATTTTTACAGATAGACAGACTTTAGCATTTATAATGTAAAGGATCTAGGAATGGCAACTTTAGAACTTATACGCCGCCTCAGGTCAGTAATAAGAGAAATTACTTTCTTTAATGTGTTGTAAAGATATTTTATCATCTAAATTTGCAAGTTTGTCCTCACATTGTGAAATACAACCCCCAAAGTAAAATATTGTTCAAACAAACAAACAAACAACATCACGCCTTCATTCCCAGAGTGGGGTAGGCAGAGCTACAGAAATACCAACAACTCTAAAAAGACTTGTTGATAATTCTTGTTGAATATTGTTCAATATTTAATTAATTACAAACGACTCAATATTGGCACAGGCCTTCTATGATGAAAATGTACTCAAATACCATCTACCCAAATGCTATTTAAAGCACTTTAAAACTGCTAACGAGCTGTATAAATCAAATTTAAAACAAATCACTGCTCGGAAAATATAGGCCGACGCAATTAAATACATCAAACAGAATTAGGAGCCTAGATCTCCATCGATCGACTTCAAACAGACGGATAATTAATCCAAAATGCGCTTGATTGGTCTGTTGTCGCCGGAAATCTACTTAAAAACAATATATTTATTACAAAGTTGAGAACCCGATAAGATTAAGGAGGGTCGGTACTTGCGGGTAATTAATTTATTGAGAGAATGCGGGTAGTCGCACATTCGAGGCGTTTAATCACAGCGTCGTGATTAATGTTTGTGGTTGTCGTGAATTTTTGCGCGCAAGCCATTTATCTTTGGTCGGTGACAGTGCGGCAAAGAATTTGTTAGGAAGAAGCGTCTACGCACTGGTCTGTGGAACAAGCATGGTTATAAGCAGAATTTTTAACCTATAACTTACGAGATATAAGGTTCCCGTTTATATATTGGATTAGGTATTATAAGATCAGGGCGAAAGTGTGAGAAGGTTTATATATTAGAAACACGCAATATCCACCTTCTTCGTAAGAATATAACGCTCCTACTATATCCAGTTTGCACTAAAAATATGACTACCTACATACAATGTAACAAATCACAGTGATGTGTGTTTTATTTTTCATACCCACAAATAACGGTGATTATCTTTAAATAAATATCACAGGACAATGACACACAAATTAACCTTGTCTCAAACTAAACTCAAGGCTTGTACTATGGGTACAAGACAACGATATACTTACCGACTTATATGGAGAAATATATACTTAAATACTTACATAGAAAACATCCTAGACTCAGGAACAAAATACTCGCGCTCGACACACAAATATCTGCCCTTAATACCGGGATTTGAACCCAGGACCCCTAGCTTCGAAAGCAGGGTCACTACCAACTAGGCTAGCGTATCGTCAATTTGTTGTTATCTTGTTGTTATAAGGAGTCAGAAGTCTTAAAAAGCCGGGTACTCCCTAGCGAGCTGAAACGGTTACTGTTGCACGTAAGTAGTGATGTGTACGTGGCTCGCGAGCTTGTGTTCTATTAGAAGCGCGATACTGTAACTGCTACGGTTACAGCTACAGCTCTCTAGTGAGTACCAGGCTTTACTCTGTATATCTCGCCAAGTTACAATTTCTTTGAGACTATAGTAACTTCGTGGCCGATATTAAATAAAATACAACAAAGACGATCGAACGATAATTATAAAACATAATACAAATTATACTTGCAGATAGTACGAATCATATTAAATAGTAATTCAAACGATGCAATTTGAAACTACCCATCACACGCCTCAGAATAATTAATAAACGTAATCGCAAAACAATAGTCTTATAATAATTCTGAGGGCATCTTTAAAATTTTCGTTATCCGTCTCTCTCTAATCAGTACCGTGTAACAAAGGCGGTTGCTATTTCTATCAGTTCCGCTGATCTAAAAATAATCTCTATCTGTCTTTCTAAGTCAAAAAGGGACTTCTGCAATTTAATAACCAAAGCATACTAAACCTTTTAATGTGATGCATAAGGTCGCATATACATTACGATCTGTACTGAAAACGACGTGTTTTTACTAAGGAGGTTGGATGTTGTCGGCAACAGATGGCGCTGACGCTTGTCCCAACAAAAACGGTTTTTGTCAAGTCGCCGAGACGTCAGGTGACGTCAACTTGCCAACTTGTGGAGATGACAGGAAAGGGAGAACGCAAAAACCGCGCCGCTGTTAATGATGCAGCGAGGAAAGGATATCCCACTGAAATTGTAAAGCTATTTAGCTTTTTAAGATATTAAACGTTGTTTAGAACATTGAAATACCGAAATGCGTTAAGAAAATGTATGTAAAAGCTCACACTAGAAAATGATCTTTGTGGTTATTAAGAGGAGATTTACGTGATTTTACAAACGTGATTTAACAGTTGAAATACTTTACTTCCACAAATTTTAATGCGCAACACGAAAGATAATTTAAATTTTCAACGAATGTTTGAGCTAATTTTATGTTTTTTCTATTTAATTTTGATTAATCGACCTGAAACCGGCGACTGTTTTGTGAATTTTGCTGTAAGAGGTTTAGAATATCGCATATTTACGAATCGATTTGACGTCTAAAAAGTGTGAAAAAACGACATATATTATTGCTGAAAAAGTCGTCTAAAAAACAAACGAATTACTTTTTACCACCTTTACATAATTATTTTTAAAATATAGAAAGTTTGCAATAAACTGTTTTTGATTTCGGCTACTTAAAACTCTTGTTCATAAAATTAGGACAACAAGAAACTTCAGTTCAAATTCAATCCATTACCTCAAAAAAAATAGCAATATGTAATGTTTTAAACAACCTTAATCTCGCATTATAATAATCGACAAAAATAAAAAAAATGCTCATTCATTCATAACTCATTTACTCGATCATTACTGAAATGATATTTGTGCCTAAACACTTATAGAAAAGTACTATTTTAACTGTATGATCACAAAAAGAAGCAAAACCTGCAAAATTTCGTATACGGCCTCTTAAAAAATTGTTAATTTTATTTTGTAATCAAAAAGCTTAACACTGAATGTATTTTAATGATGACGCAGTGACCCTAACGTTTCCAGGTACGATTCCCGCTATGGGCAACAAATTATCTGATGATTATGATGAGAGTCTTGGAGGTTTTCAATGTATTTAAGTACGTCTATTTATAAGTATGACTGTCGTGGTCTAGTACCCATAGTTCACCTGCCTATTTTGATCTTAGTTTGGGACTAGGTCAATTTGTGTAAAATTGTCGCCTGATATTTATTTATTACTAGCGGCCCGCCAGTGGCTTCGCCCCGCTGAAAATTTCTGACTTTCCCGGTGGATTTTTCAGTTTTTGTCTTTCATAAGAACCTTCTCCTGACAGTAACAAACACAATAAAAAAAAAAATAGCGAAATCGGTTCAGCTGCTCTCGAGATTTGCGCTTAGCAACACATTCAGCGATTCATTTTTATTTTGTAGACTAGCGACCCGCCCTCGCTTCGCTCCGGATTCAAGTATTATACATATAAACCTTCCTCTTCAATCACTCTATCTATTAAAAAAACCACATCAAAATCCGTTGCGTAGTTTTAAAGATTTAAGCATACATAGGGATATAGGGACAAAAAAAGCGACTTTGTTTTATACTATGTAGTGAAGATTAATGAAAGTAATTTGTTCAGTTTTTTTCTGTCCCGCGCCTGTTTCTAATACTGTTTCTAAAATATAGTATAACTAAAACAGCGAAATCAATAGCTTGTATCTTAATTTTCTTCAACCCTCACTGTATAGGCACAGTCTTATTATCATAACTAAGGTTTTCTTATTGTGATATACTTAGGACTTGATTCAGTTTCTTTACGCAATGTCACAAATCTATTGAACAAGCATTAATATTTCTCAACACGTCGCGTCTCCTATCTGAGACAGCCAGTAATTGCCTATATCTGATAACAGCTAAACAGGCTTCCGTCCAATACGACATTCACTAACATATACCCTTTTAGATCCGTGTTGATTATCATCCTATCTCCAGCAAAACGAGCGCAAGTGTCATTTAAACTTTTATAGCATTTGCAACCTTATTAAGAGCGTTAAAATGTTCGATTTTCTGGAGTATTTATGTTGTAGATGAGTCGTTTTAATCACTACAGCATGATTACGGATGTTTTTCTGACGGACTACACAGATCGAAGCGTAATTGAATTAGGGCAGGAGCTAATTACAGAGATTCTGCGACGGACGCCGTGTAAGAGCGACATGTGCGAGATGAAATCGAAAAACATATTCTCGTAGATATAGAATCAAAGGAGTCAATCGTAGTTTTTTTACGTTTGTATATCTTTTTGAAGTTCTACTTACGCCGAAGGCCACTTTCTTTGGTTTGGTTTTAAGAATATCTTAAACCTCTTTTACACATACCTATGTTAATTTCGCACGTTGGACGGAAATTAAGGCCAGCTTGTGGGTACTTAGATAACTTGAAAGCTAAACGAATATAAAAATCTTCTGTTAGTCTGAAAATGAACAGGGTACGAATTTTGAGGCTAATCTCTTTTTTTTTCGCCCCGATAGGTATCCGGGTAGGTACCCGTATCGTACTTGTAGTACTTTTACTTATAAATATTAGAAATAAGAAATGCTACTCGTCAATAGATGGCGCTTTATTTAATTTGTCTTTTTCCCGTTAACTATTAGATGTCGCTGTTTAAACTGAAACTGGCTTAAATTTTCTTCCATAGCGTAGATTGTATAGTCATACTAAATTTAGACTTTATTTAATACTCTTATGCTCTTTATATGCCAGTTGACTAGAAAGTAATAAACACGCGAGGAGAAGCTAGTGTAGTGCACCTATAATTACAAGATCGGTGTAGACGGGGTAATGATGTGGCATCGCGTGCCACCAACACTGCACAACTTTTTAATAGCATGTCTCGGCGAACCACGTCGTTGACACGTTAAGGGCCGCGCTGGTGTGTTTCTTTACATAATGGAGCCAATAACGAGTTCTAGATGTGAAAGGGAATGCCTCAAGTTCTGCTCGGTTATTTATTTGCTAAGCTGCTCGTTAGGCAGGATTTTCTCTAAAAGTGTGCTAAAACTCGATGTGTGACGTTTCACCAGCAGCGGTCTGTACCGTAACAGCGGTCGCGTGCCATTCTTGTGTGTCTATGGCTAGGATTGAGATATTTGGGAATCCATATAATTTTTAAAACAGCTAACAATAATTTTTGCTATGAATACATCTGTCATTTTTAGCAAATTTTTTCATGTTTCCTAATCCTAATACTTTGTGTCAATTTACACCATTTTTACTGAAAAATTCCACCTCTTTAGGCCTCAACTTTTTTCTAGCAACTTCCAGTTTTCGGTATTAAAATTTGGTGGATTCAAAATTAAGTACTTACATAGATCAAATTAATATTCTACAACCTGACAACCAGGATTTAGCCTGATATCGAATTATTAAAGAAAAAAAAGTGGCGTGGGGTAACACCAATTGTGAATAACGCTGTAGTGTTCACGGAAGTCCTTTAATAATTTAGAGCACCCGATGTTGTGGGAACTTCCCCAAGTATCGGTAATCGCTCAAGTAGTGCGTAAACCAACTCGGCATGATTGATCGCCGGCGCACGTCATTTGCATCGCGATTGGATCGAGGGGCAATTAATCAATGTTGCCTGTTTTTTGGCTATTCGCTAGACACGTCGGAGTTTCCTCGTATTAGAAGTAACAATGTGAAAAGTGCAGAACATTGACAGAAGTTTGAAAACCTCAAGTTGAGGACGTGCATGTCGGACTATGCTCGGTATAGGGTTCCGAAGCCGTTAAGTACTACAAATATAAAAATCAACAAGTAAATTACTAATTTTCTATTTAAAGTCAATTGGTGCCAAAAGATGATTTTAGTAGGTATAAACACTTTAATCGCCTGTATCTCAAGAACCAATGATGTCTACCTAGTCATGATAGTTTTCCTTAAAAAATCGTTATACGTCCTTTCATTTAAGATTTTTTGGGGGGAGGGACACTCGAGACTAACAAAAATTAGCGCTTTAAAGCTTAATATTTTATAAACTGTTTGCTTAATCGAAAAACTGTTTCGACAACCCCCTAATATTTTTGAAAGACCTATCCATTGATACCCCACACGGTGGAGTAGACGCCAAAAAAAATACATCCCCATGTTACGTGTAGGGGAGGTACCTACTCTCATTTTTTTTTTTTACTTTTTATTGTACCACTTTGTTAGCGTGCCTAATATGCATATTCATGCCAAATTACAGCTTTCTAGTACTAAGAGTCTCTGCGCTAGGCTGCGGACGGACGGACGGACACGGCGAAACTATAAGGGTTCCTAGTTTGACTACAGAACCCTAAAAACTAACGTTTTAAGTACTCTCTTAACTACGGCTCTCTGTCGAACTGTCGATTGGTGAGCGGAGTCATATAAGCAATCTCACTCGACGGGTGAGGCGGGCAAGCTGAGAATGCACGCCCCTTAAATAAAAATAAATAAACTAAATATCAGGGGACAATCTCACACAAATTGACCTAGTCCCAAACTAAGCTCTAGGCTTGTACTATGGGTACTAGACAACGATAAACTTACTTAAATAGAGAAATACATAATTAAATACATAGAAAACATCCAAGACTCAGGAACAAATATTCGCGCTCATCGCACAAATATCTGCCCTTACCGAGATTTGAACCCAGGACCGCAGGCTTCAGAGGCAGGTTCACTCCCAACTATGCCAACGTGTCCTTAAATGTAGTTTTTACGCTTTGACGGGACATCTTCAACTCGGAGGGCTCAAGAACGAGTGGCTTCTACTTTCCTAACGAAAAATGTATAAAAAGCTCAATAAGCTAAAGTCTATTGTGACGGGCGTTGGCGCATTTAGTACTATGGGATTTGGACCTTATTACAATGCAGTAAGGTAAAAAGTTGATACATGAATTGTAGTCGACTGTAATACCATATAAAAAGAAATAAATAATTACTCGTCCTTATAAGTTGACATGCCGTGTTACTGTAATATACCTACCTAACATTATACCTATTGAGGAATAAAATTTAAATCTGGATCATGACATGTTTTCTATACCTAAAAGAAAACATTTAAAACTCAGTATCAAATAAACGCTCTGACACAAATATCTGCCCTTACCAGGAATCGAACCCGGGACCGCTAGCATCGCAGGCAGCAAAAATATTCGCGCTCATCACTCAAATATCTGTCCTTACCGGGATTTGAACCCAGGGCCCCTGGCTTCGGAGGCAGGGTCACTCCCTTCTTTCTTTGTCGTTTGTTGAAAAGTCTTTGGTTTTCGGGGTGGTAGGTATGGGTTATAAAACCCATACATTTCTCCCGTTAATTGATATGCCAAGATTTGATTCGAGTAACTACCCAGGTAGGTATTAGTTTTGTCGTAAACTTCATTTTAATCGTAGGTACCATAAGTATTTACACTCTGTAATATCATTGGGTAGGTACTGTGAAGGTTGGAAACCTCCGCGTCGCCTCTATGGCCCGATCTTTAAAATAGGAACACTGAGTATTCCTATAGAGATGACATGGCTGTAAAATATAGACTTGTATAGAACTTCAAGATTTGATAGGAATATTTTTATCCATATAAATATACCGGGTGTTGCCTGTAATAGGAGCAATAAATTGAGGGATCGTTTCTCCTCTCCTCTATAAATGTAGCAACATTTGTTCTACCACTTTAAAAAAGTATTTAATTTATTATTTGGGATTTACGAACAAACTAAACAGGATTTTCAATGCACTCCATCCAATAGTCTTCGTAGACTTCGTAGTTTTCGCAATACATTGCTTGCTTGGAAAATGAAAATTCATAAATATTAAGTTAACAATAAATTATTTCCAAAAGTTGTAGAATAAATGTTGTTATGTTTGTGGTGTCGAAACGATCCCGCAACTTATTGCTCCTATTGCACCCGGTGTGTTAAAATGTTTTTAAAGTTTAATTGAAGAGCACCCCACCACCCCCACGATACCTACTGCTGTAATAAATATTACATGTCAGTCGTGACTCAAATATCGTTACTGAAATCCACAGTATCTGTAAATCGTTGATTAACCGTTGTCAAATCGTCGACGGGCCGCCGTGCTAATAAAGTAGATTAGCTTGCCCGACCGTGTTAGCGGCTAGATTGCTCGTTCGCTCGTCGTCGCAATCAGGCGAGGACACGCGCGGGGCGGCGCCGGCGACAGCTCATTTGAATGCGCCGGAGATGGATCTAATGTAATCTAATGATGGCAGTTTTAAACTGTTCGGACTGGTGCTTAGAGGCGTGCGTCCGATTCCAGTTACGGACAAAGTGTGCAGAGAACAGCATGAAAATGTAAATTTAGTTTCATTGATACGATTTAGGAGAAAATGTAAAAAAGCATGTAAATCGCAGTACACTATGTTTTGACCAGTTTATAAACATTTTATATAGAATCAAAACTTGTTAAACTTGTATCACTTCTTTTAATGTTTAGATTGTTTTTTTCGCCATTCCCATTTTATTTACGTAATATTTTAATTCAACGATATTGACTTAACAGGTTCCCTGACCCATGAGGCACATGTGCCTCATGCGTGGTTTTACTGATACGTCCATGAGACACTTGTGCCTCATGACCAGGATAAAGATAATGCAGATTTCTTTATCTATAAATAACTACGTTTCTCATTACATAGTGTTGGTACTTGGCAGCGACCGGCAGTGACCCTACCTATAAAACTAGTGGTCCCTTGTTCGATTCCCAGCATAGGCAAATAATTGTCGAGTTGGTTTCTGAGACATGGATAATGTATTTAAGAATCTATAAGAGTGTGTTTATCGTTAATTATCCAGTACCTACCCATAGTAAAGGTCTAAAGCTTAGTTTCGGTCTAGGTCAATTTGTGAGAGATTGTCCTCAGTTTTATATTTACATACATACATACATAAAATCACGCCTTCATTCCCAGAGTGGGGCAGGCCGAGCTACAGAAATACCAACAACTTAAAGATACATTACGTATACAATTCTGGCCTGATTGTGCAAAAAGTGGTTACATTTTGCACAATCAGGCCAAGAAGTTGACTAGTGTATTAGTGACAGGTTGCAAGCCCATCGCCTAACAGTACTATGTATAAGCCCTTGTTCCCTTTGTCGCCTCTTAAGACATCCACGAGAAGACTTGGAGTGGCACTATTCAAACCCGGCAACCACACGGGGTAAAATATCTAGGATCGAACCCAGGGCCACTAACTTCATAGGCATGTCATGTCATATATCTTCAAATTCTTTAACTTTTGCAGTCGTTAGTGTTCGCGGAATCACGCCCACGTTATGCCAATTCCAAGTTTCCAACCACTCTATCGAACATCTACCCTATCATAATTGAGTATCTAAATTAATGTAGCATGAAGCAAGCTTTCTACAATCTAGCCGCTCCGAGGCCGGCACTCATCGCAAACTATTGGTCATTAAGGAAGCGCACAAACTTTAACGAATTTAAGCAGAGTGCTTCGTAACTCGCTAGCTAGCCTAGCAGTCACTAGCTGCGCTTGACTTAGCGTAAGGGCTGAGTGGACGCTCGAGTCGGGCGTGCAGCGGAGCGGGGCGTGCGGCGGGCTTGTTAAGCTGGGTACGAATCTGAGCGGCTCAGCCTGAGGCATGTCGCACCGTGCGGCGAGCTGCTTGCGAGCCAAATGGTTGCTCATAAACATGCGCGGGTGAGGCAGCGTGCTTGACGCGAGCCGTCATTTCAAAATGGCGTCGGATACGATGACAGCCGCGGCTACGTTTATCATAATTCACTAGGCACGCACACCGAGGCGCCTTAAAGCACGCACGGTCAAAAGACCGACTCTCGGCGGCTCGCCGCGCGCCGCTCGCCCACTGCTCGTGCACAGCGCGTGAGCGCGTACGAATTTGAGCAAAATGGGTGAGCCGTGCGTGCCTCAACCCGAGTCTGCTCTAATTCGTACCCACCTAAACAAATGAAATTCATACTGGTGTCCTGAGGCGACGCTGCACAAAGCGAATGCAGAGCGGGCAAATGGCGTGACATGGAGCTCGAACGGGGCGTCGCGGGTAGGTTCAAACCTGTTTGTCATTTGCAGCGGAGATAAAAGCGTGCAGTCATGTCGTGCGAAAAAAATATAATTGAAATAGAAAATAAACCACCACTTTGGCCATCTTCTCACTTTTTATATAAAAATAGACTATATAAAAATAATTTTAATTTCTTTAATGTAAATTGTAAAGCCCGTGTGGTTGCCGGGTTAGAATAGTGCCACTCCATGTCTTCCCGTGAATGTCGTAAGAAGCGACTAAGGGAATAAGGGCTTGTAGTGCTGTTAGGCGATGGGCTTGCAACCTGTCATTAATACACTGGTAACCTACTTCTGCAAAATGTGGTTTCAGAATGATCAACAAGCTATTTAGATTTGTTGGTATTTCTGTAGCTCTGCCTACCCCACTCTGGGAATTAGGCGTGATGTTATGTATGTATGTATGTAATTTGTAATGCTTATATTAATTACTAATAGTATTTACTACTACTTCCTTTGGTGTTCCGACTGATTCACACGAGCGGAGAGCGTGCACTGAGGACATCCGCTGGACGCTCTACCTCCCGCTCGCCCGCCACGCTGCACGCCCCGCTTCAAGCCTCCACTCAGGCCTTACACTTACTTCAACTAATATTAAGAACTTTGGCAATATGCTATACTATTAATATTTATCACGCTCTTGAACGGATCTACGGTTTTTCGGGTTAAAAAAATCGATCTATCAAGTAAAAAAAACTGGTTTGGTTCAGAGGTTTATATATTATAGACGACACTATTAACCCGAGTAGATCTCGGTCGTCGTACATCTATAAAGTTTCATTTTTCAACAATTTTTACAAACTGCTAGTCATGTTCTAATTTATCACAATTACACTGAACCAAAGATATATACAACACTGGACCTTAAGACTGATCGTAAATAGCATATTTTGTAACGAAAGGCCATCCACCGCGGTGAGGATGACCATAATACGGGAACAGCTCCGGTAATGCTCATCACGACCCTTTATTATACGGTTTATTTATTATAGAATTTTAATTGCGCCACTTGTCCCTGTCTTTAGCCAGTTTCTGTAAAAGAGCGCTCAGGGCTGGGATTCTACAGGGTAATAACGATATCGTATTTGACGTGTTTCCGTATTGTCAACGTTTTCATAACTCTTATCATATGTCATTTACAATAATGGCGACTGTGACATAAACGATTCTAAAACACGTCAAACACGATACCTAGCGTTATATTATAATAACGCAGTTGAATAGAGGCCCAGGTCGCCATTTTACTAAACTAATGTTAAATTTTATTTTTTTGCCCGCTCGCCTGAGGTCCTAGCGAAGATACGTACACTAACTAGCGTTTCTATTTATTTTGTTTCTAAACCAATCGTCTCTGGTAGATCACATCATACGAAAAGTCACGTGATCTACCGGTGACGCAGTTGGTGTAAAAACAAAACGAATAGAAATGCTAGTTAGCGTAAGCATCTTGGCTAAGGCCTCTGGTCGATTCCTGGTGGATCAGCGAAAGGGGAAGGGCGCTTTTAAAAAAAGTGTACATCGTTAAGGACAAAAAGAAACTTTAACTTTCCATTTCGTCACGAAAATTGACGTATGTAAATGTATGGCTAATTTTTGTGAACAAATGAAAAAGTTATTTTTTTTAAATTTTGTCTTTAACGATGTGACACTTTTTTTGAAAAATGTCCGGACACGAGTGAAACAGCCATTAGCGAGCAATACACAGCTTATTGTAGGTAAGTATTGTAACCCAGGACAGTAAGTAGGTTGGTGGGCGCAGCCACTCACACATGCATACATAACTAACATGACTGTGGTGATGATTACAAAATGCAATCATATCTCGCTTTTTATGAGGCGGCCTTCCTAAATATCTCATCATCGCTAGTAAATTCCCTATATTACCGACGTGTAAAACAGCCCTATAGTGGCCTATTTAGAATAAACATTTTGATTTTGATTTTTGATTTTGATTTCTCTTTCCACTTGCTATAAAGCACCAGGCAAACCACAACGCGGTAGTAGTTTCGAGCAAACGGTATGCTTACCCTTTAGTGCTATTGCTAAAGGTTCAGATATTACAGGTATATTAATATATAGGTATCCTTAAACTCTATCGCGTTAAATTTCTCGTCTTGTCTAGTTTATTAATTAATACCTGAACTACTCGCGTTCCGCCAAGTTTCGCGAATTCTTCGGATCCTCGGAGACTTGGCTAAAATATTTAGCTAGTCGTGTAAAGTTCCGCTGTAACTCACAGCAGATGACAATGGACATTTTGTAGATGACTGAACAAAGTGCACGCATTCTGGACAGTTCGGAAGTCATTTAAGAGATTTTAATGATAAGTGCATGGAATCCTTATTCTTACAAATCCTAAAAATACCTATTACTACCTAACAAGTAAAATGTGATGTGAGAGTCTTTACAAAGATGTAAAGCTTATTAGTTATTTATTATAATGTCACTATTAAAGGGAGTTAATTACTTACTCTTTTTATTTAAACCGTAATCGTAATGAAAAGTCCCGTGTGGATGCCGGGTTAGAATAGTGCACTTCATGTCTTCCCGTGGATGTCGTAAGAGGCGACTAAGGGATTATTCCCTTGCAACCTGTCACTAATATACTGATAAACATCTTATGCAAAATGTGTTTACAGAATTATCAACAAATCTTTTTTGAGTTATTGGTATTTCTGTAGCTCTACCTACCCCACTCTGGGAATGAAGGCGTGATGTTATGTATGTACCTATGTAATGAAAAGTGGTTTAGTTCGTCTATTTATCCAAATGGTTTTTGATTCTCCATCGCACTGATGTCGGCCATTGTTAAAGTTCCAGAGCTCACAATGAAACATTTTTTCAGGTGCAAAAGCTTCCAAAACACGAAGCGCGGTGAGATATGCCGCATCCCCGGGTGCACAGTGTCGCCCTCTAGTGGCCCGCCGGTGACCATCCGCATGCCGCACGTCAACCCCGAAACATTCCGACTCTTCATACAATACGTTTACACTGGCAAGGTAAGTAGTCATAGATTATGTTTATTTTCTATAAAACTGTGTACTTTGATTTTGTCTCTAACTAATAATTAAAATTGTAAATTTTTCGATTTTTGCGTTATGTACATATTGACAGCGCCATCTATCAATGATTGGCGAAACCGTTACAAGTGTCCGTTCTTGTTTGTCATGTTTGGAAAACTGTCAATAGATGGCGCTTAAATTCATACGTGATTTTTACTATTTGTAGACTTAACTTAGTACATTAAATTTTTAATCCTGTTTTTTTTTTTTTATTTTGGCTTAGCTTTTGCTGCAAGATTCAGGTGTTTTTGAAATGATGACCTTGTCTGCGGATCTGGGTGTTGAGGACCTGAGAGCGGCGTGTGAAGACCATGTCACATCCACATTAAGTGTAGAAAGCGCCTGCACTTTGCTTGCAGCTGCTATGGACATCAAAGATCGACCAGGTAATAAAGGTTACGGCTTATAATGTCAAATTTGAAACCAACTCTCAGTTGCGATGGTGGTGTAATGGTCAGCATAGTTGCCTTCCAAGCAGTTGATCCGGGTTCGATTCCCGGCCATCGCACACTTTTTGTTAAAATAAGAATTTTATTTTAAACTGTGTTACATCATGAATCCCTCCAAAATCTTTTGCTGGGAATGTAACTTGTTGCTTTTAACTATTTTATTGTTTACACAGGTTTCGTAGACATCCGTTATCCGAATCGTTGTATTTAAAGCTACAAAAGCCACAGTGCTCGAAAAGATGAAAAAAAAAGCCCCGCAAATCTCTATTCATTTTCGTATTAAATTTATTGCATCCATGGTATTTACAGAGGTCTTACATTAAAATATAGTTCTAAACATGGACCGTATAGTAAGTAATCTTACAAACTAAAATAATTAAAAAATAACGTAAATATAACAAAGTTAATACTTATTATTACACTAAGTTAACTATTCGCCCCATTTAACCCGCTAATCATTATTCATGATAAACCACCTTAATAAGGTAGGCACACTATGACAGAAGTTTGGTCCGCTGAAGGTTATTTATTAAGTACTGTTATTAGTGATTTGGTCGGGCTACTCGGGCTAGTATTGCTACGTATCTCAAACGCTACACGGTTACGCTTGATTGATTTAGCATACTCAGTCCTTTCCTAGAACATAAATCACGAGTCAAGAGCGAACGAGATAGCTATTGTAGTATTGTTTTCGTATTATATTAATTTTACTATACTATGTTTATTACTTTTCTAACATGCAATGTAATGAATGGCACAGATTAAATAAGAATTATGTCTATGGGTTTGTATTAATGAAGAAGGTAGTGATAAAGTAAATTCATTTTTCAGTTAGCAAAACTTAAAATAAAACTGGTGATAAAATTTTGCAAGAAAGTTGAAAATCGTATTATTTCCTACACAAACGATAAGTTTCGATACATAATCGTCTTTTTTTTTGTGAGGTTTATATTATTTTTTTTGGAACAGCGTTAACAAAAGGTCTCGAACAAGCTCTAAACCGGTAATCGCAAAACGGCTACGCACTAGCATCGATAGATCGGCCATCTTGATTGTCTATGACAAATTTTGGCTTCGTTCGTTTTCTCGCTGTCAAAGCGCTAAGCTACGCAAGCCGGTTTTACCGCCGATTCTTCGGTAGTTTCTATTTTTTCCAAGAGAAAACCAAATAAAAATGGCATACAAAGGGCCCCCGAAAGTTCAGAAGGTGATGGTGCAGCCTATCAACCTTATCTTCAGATTTCTGCAAAATAGAAGCCGCGTTCAAGTTTGGTTGTACGAGAACGTGAACCTCCGGATCGAGGGCCACATTGTAGGCTTCGACGAATACATGAACATCGTGTTGGACGAAGCCGAGGAAGTACACATAAAGACCAAGAATAGAAAACAAATTGGAAGAATAATGATGAAAGGGGACAATATAACGCTTATCCAAAATTGCAATCCGAACGCTACGGTGTAATTCTAGGTTACGTTATTTTGATGCTAAACAAGTGAAGAGGACATTCATTCCTAGTGTTTAAAAGTGCGTTGTGTACCTCTGTCTGATAAGTATCTGAACCCTTTAACTTGTAAGAGCAAATGGCTTCGCCATGGTATTTTTTTTAAATTAAACTTAAGTACTATATACTTGTCGAGTTTCATTTCTGTCTGCCAAGTTAGGCTGCAACTTCAGTATCTATTTAATTTTTCAACCCTCAAGTTTTTGCCAGTGTTTTTGGGAATATAAAAAAGAACTTGTCGAGCATGGCATATTTAGTGCTAAGAACGTGTTCAATGTCTAAGGAATGTTAGAAATGATGGACAGTGTATATTATTTCTATCAAGCCAAGCCAAAGCTAGTTAACACAATCAACAATTTGATGAAATTGAATATTAATACTGCTTACAGTTCCGTAGCACATAAACCGACCTTTGGATTGGTACTTTTCCATCATTCACTTATACTAGTCTTGACTACCTGAACGCATAAGATATTTTAAGGTTTTTTTTCACTGTTCAGGAAATGACCTTGAAAGTGTTATATTTCCTTATAATTTGTGTTATAGGTACTTAACCATTTCCTATCTCATAATTAGACCTGATCAAGCAGGCAGTTTGGTGGTTACCTAGCATTAGTGATGTGCAATACAAATCTCACATTGTAGCTATATGTGGGTCGTTTTCAAAAGAATTGTACATAGTTAAGGGCTTTAATTAAAACAAAACTTAATTGATTCCTTTGTGTGACGAAAGTTACCCATACAGGTTGTATGACTAACTTTCGTTATACAAAGGACGCGATCGTGATTTTGTTTTCATTAAGCCCTTAACTATGTACAATTTTTTTGAAAACGACCCATGTATGGGATTCCAAATTTTTTATTGACATTCCACATCACTAATGTTATGTAGCCACCTAACTGCCTGCATGATAATGGGGTTTATACCGGGTGGAACAAAACAAGGGACTGAGCTGAAAGGATAGTGTTATCTAAGTGATCTACAATCAATTTATTATAATTGTACAGCTGGACTGAAAAGTTAAACAAAGTGATTAAAATTATTCAATTTAAGAACAGTGACAAGCCTACTACTACTAGATCAAAGATAATTACATTTTAAATTGACACATGTCATCAACTTCACTTAACATGCAATGCTCAAAAGTACCACTGTGTCGTATTATGCATACTGCTGCTCGTCATTCATTAAGTTTGTTTACTAATGAAGTTGGTGAAAAAGGTCTAAGGCCCGTATTAATAAACTGATCTCGGTTTCAACGCCCGTCTCAATATACGTCAAAAATGACAGTTTTCTATGGTTTGACGTTTACTTTGACGTATCTTGAGATGGGCATTTAAACTGAGACAAGTTTATTAATACGGCCCTAAGTTATCTAGATACCTTATGTTGTTGATGTCATCCGATCTACTTACTAGGGTTGCAAATATCTGCACATTTGCAACCCTTTGCACTAATGTTTTACAAGCTGTATCTCTGAAACTTAAAAATATTAGTATTGTTAACTGGTGAAAAATAAAGTACAAGACCTAAAGAATTCCCTGTTTTCTTAAAAGTCCCTCGTTTTGTTCCGTTGTATGAAGGTTGAACCAAGAACAATGATGAAGATTAGTAGGCTATAAACTTGTTGTTAGCTGCATAATAAAAGTTCAGGGGACAATGTTTTCTTTTAATTTTTGGGGGATCAATGTTTTTAATTATAGATCAGAAAAACATCAATGGTATCAAATTTTTAATAAATAATAGTGTACAGTAAAGGAATTTAATTGTTATGCCACTGTCTTAACCATTCAAGCGGCAAGCAGCCGTATAACGGCTGCTGTCAACAAGATAATTAATGCTTTATGACAATAACTCAGAATTCAAGTTTAAACTAACTTTATAGTTGTCTTGGCGACTGAAGGGATAATGAAAGCCTCAAACCACATGAAAGAAAGCGATAATAAAATTGATGATTAACACAGTCATGACAGTTCTGTAGTGGCATAACAGAAGTCCTTGATTGTACCTATAGCTATGCTAACAGTACTTGCCACTCCTGTTCTGATTGCGGCTGCATAAAACTACATATTATTCTTATTGTTACCTCTTCAAGTTACAACCTAGTAACCCTGGTATGATGCAGAACAACAAGGAATGTCGGTGCTGACACCAAATAACATGGAACTCAATCAATTCAAAAACCGGTTGGATCAATACTTCAGCAGTACAAAGAACACTTGATAAAGGAACAAATGGATACAGGCATTTATCAGTTGTCCCAACTGCTGTCTGCTAAATAAATAATAATAATAATAACTACTTAAATCTATATTGGGTTGTTTGTTATGGAAGAGGAGGATGGGGATGTTATTGAGGAGGGGTTATTTCCACTTGATGGCATCTTACCCTTTAACATACTGCCAAGCAGCAGTGTTCGCATTGTTGCGTTCCAGTAAGTATGTCGATATGTAAACCAGCAAAACTACTAACCTAACAAAGTTTGAGATTGTAGTTTTGAGATTGTAAAAATCGGTGGGTCTCAGATCCCATGTACTGTATTTATTAATAGGATCCTGTGTGCTAGTTTGCCTTCTAGGAAAAGCTGCAGTTGATTTTCATATAGGCTCGCTGGACCAATTCCTAAATGCTGCTTTTTTTATACATTAAAAAAAAACGGTAGGTATAATGACCGTAAATAAAAACGTACAAGTGACTGCTGCTCTCGCTGTATTAGGTACCTATGTACAGTCGACGTCATAAATACAACGACATACAAAAAAGTGTAAGCATATCCTATGACTTTCACTGTATCTTCTACCTATTAAGGGGAGGTCATTATTTATGCGAGGAAAGGGGGGCCCGCTAAACGTCACCATATTTTATTTAATAATATAACATGTTCGCTGTGGTAGCTACGTAGCTACCTTCCTAGAGTTCCTAGTAAGGGCGGCGGACATTAATAATGCGAGGGGAAGGGCGCCGCCATTTATAATATTACGTTAACTAGGTATTTCGAAGTAAATTACAGGACTATACCACAATCACAACGAATTTTAAAATAAGTAACAAAAAGCTAGATTTAAACACTACTGCATGTTATGATACCCTCGTATATGCCTACATGTAAGTTAAATACCCATATTATACATAGGTATACTTTTAAATCCACCATTTTGGTTTTTGTTTCAAGATTTAAGTAAATTAAACAGTGACATTTCCAACGCTCAAGACAAATCTAACGACACCTCGTTCAAAATCCTTCAGCCTCTATCAGAAAACAACTTTGTAATTAATTACTGTATCAGATCCTTCTGTGGTCTAGAAACGAATCAAAAACGGCCTCTATAAATCACTGGTGTGAATGAAATACTGAATGAATGAATGAATGAAATATGAATGAAATACATCGTGGGTAAACCTGCACAGTGCAACGCCAAGTGTGTAAGCGGGATAATTACACAAGAGATCCTACAGGCTCGAAGTGACCCCATGTGTTTTGTGCGCAGGCGGCAAGAGCGCGCTGTCGTTCCTGGAGCGCTGCGTGGCCTTCATCGGCGACCACGCGGCCGACTGCGTGCGCACCAACGCCTTCCTCAACCTGCCCAAGGAGGCGCTCATCAAGCTTATCTCCTCGGACTCGGTAAGCGCTGGTAACCATGCAAGTGCAAGTTTTAGTCGTGGCAGGACCCTGTGCAGGGTCCGTCCGGATCGCTACCACCATCTTATCCATTAACCAACCGCCAAGCAACAATGTTCGCATTGTTGTGTTCCATCTTGGGGATAAGCAACCGGTGAAATAGAGGCATGGAGGCATTCCATCTTAGTCCTGAGGGTTGGCAACGCATTTGAGGTGAGTCTTGTGAATTCAAATGTATATGGGTCTCAGAATCCACTTAACATCAGGTAGCCTGAGTGCTCGTGTGCCTTTTCCTTAGCATAAAAAGGTGCAGATAAGGATTCAGAACTTGTGATAATAATTTTGTATACCGTAGAGCTCGTCCACCAAGTTTCATTAGGAATTATACTACCTACTTACTTGATATAAGTACCTACTTAGTGGTCAGCGCTAGCATTGTGCTGGTAATAGGTACCTTGTAGTTTTACGTCATGGCGCCTAAGATCGTCGACCGCGTAATTTATGGCTTATAAATGGCATACCTACCTACTAAACACTGGCGTATTGTTTCACACTCAATGGCGTATTGTTTTACAAATGATAACAGATACCACGCGCGCAGAAGGGTGACTTGATTTTTTGCAAAAGCATCCAAGGTTATAGTTACAAAACAAACATACATATCAGCTTAGTACGTCTTCATTCCCAGAGTGGGGTAGGCAGAGCTACAGAAATACAAACAACTCTAAAAATTCTTGCATAATTAATTCTTTACTCACTTTTTGCACAAAATGTTACTAGTGTATTAGTGACAAGTTGCAAGCCCATCGCCTAACAGTTCAGTCGCCTCTAACGACATCCACAGGAAGACATGGAGTGGCACTATTCTAATCCGGCAACCACACGGGGTTATGGTTATTATCGTTTAATCTTTATTTACCTAAGTTAACCTGTTATTTATTTCACGTTCCAGCTGTGCCTCGAGGAAGAAGAAGTGTGGCGTTGCGCGCTGGCGTGGGCCAAGCAGCGCGCAGGCGTGACGCAGCCGTGCGCGCACTGGACCGAGGAGGAGCGCGCGCGCGTCTGCCTGCACCTCGCGCCGCTCATGACGCACGTGCGGCTGCTGCTCATCGGTACAGTACACTTCAGTACAGTCAACCAATTTAATTCCTAGGCCACCGTGGACTATGTCAAAGTGACGTTGTCAACCAAAACATAACAGACTTCATTTAATTTGGTCTACAACGTCACGTTGGCATAGTCCATAGTGGCCTAGAAATTACATTGGTTGACTGTACCTAAATTAGCGGCAGGCGCGATGTGCATGGATAACGTAATTAAGTATTAACGAAGTTAAATGATATACCTACATTTGTAAGTAACTTTTTAAATTTAGCTTTATTGATCCCTGCTTTCGAAGGTTCGATTCCCGGTATGGGCAAATATTTCTGCGATGAGCATCAGCGTTTGTTGTTGACTATGTTTTCTATGTATTTAATTATAGGTAGCTATTACTTTGAGCACATAAAAGAGAAGGTTAAGGTTGGGTCGTATCGGAGGACCGGAGCGGTTGGCGATTACTCCACCGACAAGAGCATGGCTTTTAAATAAAGAGAGAGAGAGAGCTATTTCCCGCAACTTCGCGTAGATTTCGTTTATTGCTATTCCCTCTGGAACCGTCTATTTGTTCTGTGATAAAAAGTACACTATACTCGTGTGTGTGCTATCCTGGGACTCAAACTATGTTCATGACAAATTTTACCTACATCAGTTTAGCGGTTTATCCGTGAAAGCGTAACAGACAGGCAGAGTTGAATTGATGAATTTATTTGCCCACAAGTATTTATACCGTTGTCTAGTACCCATAGTACAAGCCTTAGAGCTTATGTTGGGGATAGGTCAATTATGTGTGAGATTGTCCCTTGATGTTTATTTATTTACCATAGACAATTTAAGTAATATTTTATACTATGGCAACCCCTAGATTTAACGTTATGTATCCGCGTTTATAACGTTATATATCCGCGAGTAACTATGCTTGTAAAATCCATTCAGGACGGGCGTTATTTTTCTCCCATTTTGTATATAGTAATTTAGTGTTGGTATGGGTTTTGCAGACAGCTGCGTGTTCGCGGAGGAGGTGGAGCCGACGGGCGCGGTGCCCATGGAGCTGTCCCTGGAGCGCTACCGGCGCGCCGCGCTCACCGCCGCGCCCGCGCCCGCGCCGCCCGCCGCGCACGACGAGCGCACGCGCCCCAGGTACTATACCCTACTACATACCCTTGTATACCCTTATATACCCTTATATACCCTACTCGCAGCAGTCGCAGCGACATACGACAGTCGCAGCGCATAAGCGACAGTATTTCTTTAAAAAATGTTGCGTCTTTGTTGCATTTAAAGATAAAACGCATTTTGTGTGATTAGCTCGAGTATTTGTTCCTGAGTCTTGGATGTTTTCTATGTATTGAAGTATATATTTCTCTATATGAGTAAGTTTGTCGTTGTCTAGTACCCATAGTACAAGCCTAGAGCTTAGTTTGGGACTAGGTCAATTTGTGTGAGATTGTCGTATGATTATTTATTTATTTTATTTATTTTTAATGTGTCATATACATTGCCTCCTTCATGTTAACACCCAATGGAAATGAAAAGCGCATGTAATTGTAAATTAAAACTTGTAGCATCCAGTCCCCATCACATGTTAATATATGTATAATCATCTCCAGAGCTTCATAAAAAATATTGACAAACCAATACTATTTAACAAACAAGGAATAAATAAATAAATAAGTCTTTTTAGAGTTATTATTTTTGGAGCTCTGCCTACCCCACTCTGGGATTGAAGGATTGATGTTATGTATGTATGTAATAAATAAGCACACATCTACAGCTTAAGTGAATATTTCAATGTTAGTTGTTAGTAGATATACCTAGTTGAATTGTACAGCGATAGCTCTAGCATCGCCAAAAAATAGCTTATTGTTGAGTAAGGTTTCTCGTGTTGCTGTGCCCTTGTAGGGCATTACATGGATACCTACCTGTTACCTATAATGATTTGAAACCTAATTCAGTTAATGTACCTACATAACAGGCTTGCAGTGAACATGTTCGCGGGCTCCGTCATTCTTCAGCAGGAGAAGAGTGCTTACCAGGCCGTTATCAATAACTGGTAAGAGTTTAATAATTTAATCTACATATGTTTTAGTTTCCCTAATTACCTACCTACAAAAAAATACTATTACCTAGTGTATATTATCATCATGCTTAAATATTTGCCGCCATCAGCAGCAGTAGCTACGCAACCGAAGAGCTCAAAATGATCTGCACTCGCCTCTATCGTCAAGAATTACGTCGTGTCTAGATCATTAACCGATTTCAATAAAGGAGGAAGTTATACGTTCCTCTTTATGTTTTATTGGGTTCCGTAGTCAAACTTGGAACCCTTACAGTTTCGCCATTTCTGTCCGTCCGTCCGTCTGTCCGCAGCCTAACGCAGAGTATTTTTTTTCTCATCTACCCTATAGTGTGGTATCGTTGGATAAGGCTTTTAAAAGTTTTACGGGTTTAAGAGCATATAACGAATTTTAAAAGAAAACTATTATGACTAAGTAGATGTCATTGGTTCTTGAGATACAGGCGATTAAAGTGTTTACTACCTACTAAAATCATCTAAGACGGCACGATTTGAATTTAAATAGAAAATTAGTTATTTCTTGTTGATTTTTTATGTTTTAGTACTTAACGGCTTCGAAACCTGACACCATGCTCTTGACCGGTTTTTATTTTATGTATGTTCACTGATTACTCCGTCGATTGTCACCAAATCTGAGGGGATTAGCGAGGAGTTGAATTAATGTAGGCCAACATATAATATATATAATATTGAATTATTGTAGGCGATTTTGGTATTTTTAGTAACAAGTCTACCATTTGCATTCAGAAAGTATAACTTGGTGCAGTGGAATGGAACTGATGATGAAGACCACAGATGGCCACCGGATCTCCTCAACGGTGCCTATTTCAAGGGTGGCGATTAGATATCTCGATTAAGATTGTTGAGTGACTACAACGAAGAATATTTACTTGTTGAAATATGACTATGACTTTCCGGTGGCGTTGCTTACGGCGCGCTTGAAATAACTTAGTTTCATATCAACTAAGAGGTGGGGCTACGTAACAGCGTATTATGGTCACTAAAAAGTATTAAAAAAATTTATTTAAAAAACAAAAAACCGCATAAAGTCTTTTTGGAGCTGTTGGTATTTCTGTAGCTCTACCTACCCCGCTCTGGGAATGGAGGGGTGATGTTATGTTATGTTATGTTTATCTTTTTTACCTAAAAGCTCTATATTGTAATCGTATAATTTAATTTCCTGATTTCTTCTTCACAGCACTCTACACTAAATACTTAATCAGTGACTGGAATTTAAATTGGACTGATGCATAATGTGGTGTCACAGGTGCGGCGGCGGCAAGCAGCCGTGGCGGCTGCTGTTCCGCGCGTCGACGCACGGGTTCGGCGCCAGCGCCTTCCACAAGCACTGCGACAACGTGGCGCCCGTGCTGCTGCTCGTGCAGGTCTCCATCATGTTGCTTACCTTGTCCACCACCAGATCCATTTCCATTCTACCTTTAGGATTTGGGTAACAGTCGCGTTAACACCTTTTAACCCTTTAACGTACGTTTTTTTTTATAATAGTTAATCGCAAATTTTATTAGTAATTTAGTTTTTTTTAGTTATTTTTCATAAAGATAAACCTTTTTGCGTTCTAATACTTTACGAATTACATGGTGGCAATATATTTGCCGCTGTCCGTCTACGACATATCTAAGCATTGAATTTCACTAATTTACATGGAAGTTCAGTTTGAAATTAGTTATATACCACCTAAGTTAAGTTATCTCTGAAATAGGAGTGTTATGACTATCAGAAAAAACGAGCAAGATTATTTTTTTATAGACTTTTTTGTGCACTTAACATACAAAACATACAAACAAAACGGGACATAGCAAAATATCTCAAATCATGTCGAAAATCTACCATTTATTAATGGAAGAAGTGAATATTACTAATCCTATTTTTGGCATTGGATTAGTAGGTTTATAATTTCGGTTCTTAATACTTAAAAACACAAAAAAACGGTGCCGTTTTGTGAATAAATTAAAATGTATGATGGCAAATATATTGTCGTTAACCACTAAAGTGTTAAGTAGGTTTCAGTAGGGGGCGCGCATTTTCTCACATAACTTTAATAATTCCTATTATTGGAAGCCCGAAAATATTTCTCATACCATTTTACACCGTAATGATCATTGATCACTCTTCATAATAAATATTAATCATACATCTGTTTATTTTCGGGATTTTCAAAATATCCAATTTGTAATTAAGGTTAGGTTAGGTTAGGTTCGTTTTATAAACGTCCTAAAATCAGAACGCTTTCAATAAAATTCACTTTAGGAGTTGCGATGATTATGAATACTTAACAAATAATGAACACAAAAAGTACGAGATTTTTTTATGAAGAGTGATTATTTTGAATACAAATCGGTAGAAAAACAAAAAATAGGACTAAGAGTTTTATGTCAGCTAATACGGACCCAGATATGGTCAGTAGGTGGTGGCCCACGTCGCCCGCGCCTTACGCCGCCTCTGCCTGTCTGAGTATGTAGCTGTTATCTTGATGTCCTCACGAGCTTTATCCTTTCCGTGAGAACATCGCGTAATGGACCTGAAGATCACGAGTCGACACCTAAACTTGAAAAAACCCGGACAAGATCACGTTTGACCATGCTCAGTGTAGAATTCCGACGCCGTTACTCCAAAGACAAAATTAACCTTAAAGAACAAAAAAACCAAATGAAATCGGCGTCCCACAATATCACGTAAATGTGATACACACATATTATGTAAAATAAAAATAAATGTTATATTCTCGACTATTTTTTTTTTAAATATAAAAAAGTAAGTACTTAAAGAAAAAAAAATGCAGCGGGCGAAGCAGCTGGCGGGTCGCTAGATCTCCATATTGCGTATTGTAACATTTGTAACTCGGGAATCTAATGTAGACGTACTAGTGGCGCCATCTGATAGCGCCATTGGGGACTGTTCGGTTCGCCGCCTGCGTCGAACTTTGAGAACCCCGTTGGCGTGGCGTGAATATTGTATGTAACGAGCAGCCTCGACTCTCGTGACTTTTAATTTGTTTTTCCATATAACTGTGCATTGTTTTCCGTGTAAAAGTGTTTACTAAATAAACTGTATGCACAAACAATGAATGTGTGATTTTCACTACCCAAGGACACTACAAAATCCTATCTAGCCATGAATAGGTAACGAGACTAAACACCCCGTTTCAGTATTTATTTGTACAACAGTAAAGCGCTCTTAGATTTGAAGATGAAGAGGACTTTAGTTTCAATCTCGATAAAGTAATGAGGGCGCCACTGGTCGCTCGGCGGCCTGTTCTCGGTGCCCCGGTATCCTCCTAAGGCCTCTCGTACAAAAAAATGTACATATTACGTTCATTAGAAAATAGACCTATTGCAAAGGAAATAAAATAGGTTTTCCTTTGTTTTTATAAAGGACAATCAAACTAGAAAATTAACTCTATTGCATTTGTCATAGGTTCATATTCCATTGGCAAATTTCGTTGTATGGTGGTTCTTAGGAGGGTATGATAGTGGGCTAAGTGTATGTTGGCAGCTGCCGCGCGGCGAGGTGATCGGCGGGTTCTCGGAGGCGGCGTGGGGCGGCGGCGGCGCGGGCGGGTACCTGGCGGCCGAGCGCGCCTTCCTGTTCGCGCTGCCGCCCGCGCCCGCCGCGCCCGCCGCGCCCGTGCGCCACCCGCTGCTCAAGAAGCCCTTCGCGCTCTGCTACCACCCGGAGTAAGTCAAATAAATAAATATCAGGGCTTGTACTACTGTCAGGCGATGGGTACCTGGCGGCCGAGCGCGCCTTCCTGTTCGCGCTGCCGCCCGCGCCCGCCGCGCCCGCCGCGCCCGTGCGCCACCCGCTGCTCAAGAAGCCCTTCGCGCTCTGCTACCACCCGGAGTAAGTCAAATATATAGGTAGTCAAATAAATATAGGGCTTGTAATACTGTCAGGCAGGCGATGGGCTTGCCACCTGTCACTAATACACTGGTAAACTTCTTAGCCTACTTCTGCAAAATGTGGTTACAGAATTATCAACAGGTCTTTTGGAGTTGTTGGTATTTCTGCACATTGACATTTTGCACAATCAGGCCAAGAAGTTTACTAGTGTAATTACAAGTTGCAAGCCCATCACCTAACAGCACTACTAACCCTTATTCCCTTAGTCGCCTCTTACGACATCCACGGGAAGACATGGAGTGACATTATTCTAACCCGGCAACAACACAAGGTTTAATAGTTTGATATTTGTAAGTAATACCAACGGTAATATCAAAATATATTATTTTATTGTATTCTACAGTTTTATGGAGACTACAACTGATTTTATTGGTATTTCTGAAGCATTATTTCATAAATTCGTATGATTTTAGAATACTTTACCACAAATACTTAACATTTAGGTACACACGAAAGACTTATTTAATTTATATTTATTACTCCTGACGAGTCCAGGGCCTCTATTCTACTGCATTATCGATATCGCGTTTGAGGTGTTTTAGCAACGTTTATGTCACAGTCGCCATTATTGTAAATGGCATAAGAGTTATCAAAACTTAGAGCTCGCAGCATCATAAAACGTTTGTTGTGTCTATAGTTGCGGTCCAATCTTCGGCGCAGGCGCAGACCTGTTGCTGTCAAGTAACTGCAACAGCAACAGTGACAGTTACAGCAACCTTCACTCATACGGGGCTCCGGACGCCGCCGGCTCGCTCGCGCCGGACTACTCCTTCACCGTGCGCGACTACGAGCTGTTCACCTACAAACACAACTAATAGCCGCCGCCGCAAACTCACTTACACCGGTTCATCAAGCTCTATTACCTATTAGTTACTGTGCGACTTGGCTCTGGGGGGCGATTTTATACTTTCAAGCGCTCGAAAGTTTCACTCGAAAGTGAGCAAAAAAGGTGAAACCGTATTTTTGAAATAACTGCTACAGAAAATTTAAAAACGAGTGGTCCACACCATTCGTTTTCAATTCTATCGTTAGAAATTGTTTTGACATCTAACAAACACAAATCAAAGATGTTTAATTTTCAGTTTAACATCAAATACCTATCATAAACAAAGAACGTTTAATTTAATAGTTTAAATAGTAAAAGTTTTTTTGTAAACAGCATTAAAAACACTGAAATTGCACATAAATAATTATTTTATCGCTGTAACAACACACGACAAACGAAACACGTGAATATACTTGTATTAAGTCAATCACTAGCTTTCGAGTACGGGCTTTCAAAAATACGGGATAATGGGTTCATGCAAAAATAGTCGTGACATATTTTCTATCACTCGACTTTGATTTCGAGCACTGGATAAACAAAAATCGCCTCCCTGGTCTCATACAATCAACGAACAGTCACCGTGACAGTGGATACAACAGTTGCAGTCTTAAAATTGTCAGCACGCCGGTCGATGCGTTACCCGCATATAAACAAAATCCGTGTGAAACTAATCTCAAACGCCAGCCAATAAACACGAGAGATAACATAATCACAGTACCTACTTACATATTAGTCGTGCAGATTTATTAAAGATAATTTGCGACTGAAGTAATAAATCAAGACACCACTGAAAACGACTTACAATTTAATAAAAATATTGTTTGTACTATAAGGTATTGTAACATTAGGTAGGCAACAGTTGTATCACCTGCGATTCGCCGCCAGTGTTTGTATTCTGCAGTTTTGGACAGAGTATCTTTACTTCTAAATACGGACATAATTGAAGGCAGATTTTTTTTGCCTTGACCAAACTTTGAGAATGAAAAAACGTAATAGTTAATAATCGGTCATTGAACGTGGTCCACCTAATTAGTTCACCTGGACATTTTAGCACACCGTAACCGAGTCGACGTAGCTCCTATTTCTGAGGTATTTTGGCCTTTCGGGCCCCCTGAAGAACTAACATAACCTAAACCTACCTATAGGTTCTAACCAGTTTAGTCTCCGCAATCCACAGAGGTGAACTAATTAGGTGGACCACGGGCAATGACCTTTAATAATTACTTTAATTATGTTGTACTGATACAATTTTTAAATAAATTTTTTTACACGATCATTCCAATTTAAATATTTTTCGTCTAGTAGATCCTAATTCCTAATATTACATAAGTTCTAATCACTACATAGTATAAAACAAAGTCGCTTCCCGCTGTCTGTCCCTATGTATGCTTAAATCTTCAAAACTACGCAACGGATTTTGATGCGGTTTTTTTTAATAGATAGTGTTTGAAGAGGAAGGTTTATATGTATAACACTTTAATCCGGAGCGAAGCGAGGGCGGGTCGCTAGTATTAAATATGATATATTTATTGACAGCACCTTCTCAAGAAATAAACTTGGGACAAAGTAGGTATGCGAGAATGTGCTTGTCAGTCACTATTTTTAATGAATCAAGAATATTAATTTGTCGTTGACGTATGTTTGACCATACATCGCACCTTCGGTAGGAAAAGGGCACAATTTCCTCTTTAGTAACATTGTACATTGTGCCTTTGTTCTACCGGACAAGGGCACAATTTCCCCTGTAGTCACATTGTACATTGTGCCCTTGTTCTACCGAAGGTGCGACATATGTGTTAGAACCACTATGCGCTTCCAATGTATCGTTAGATATATTTTCACTATAATTAGGTGTTTAAAGTGCAAATAAACCTTTTTTTGTAATGAATAGCTACGTTTTATTTTTCCATCACAAATCTTTCTACATCAGCTCCATCTGTGATACACAAGTGGTAGTAAAATTAGCGCCATCTATCCAGCTCAACCCGAAACAGTATTCGTTACACTCCGAAACGACAGATGGTGTTACTAGTCCCCGAAATCATTAAAAAGTTGAGATCTACCTTCTGATTTTGTTATGATTATGAATGTAACGTTGAATAATATGCGGTATAATAAATACATTGACGCTGCTGCAAAATAAGTTATTGCAACGATTACCTTTTCACTGAGGAAGCTTTTTGTAGAAAATGGTAATAAATACTTGTTTTAATTTTAAAATAAAATATTTCATGTATACATGGAATATTCACCTAGGCGCATCCCACAATTTAAATTGATATTGCAAGGTTGCGTCAATGTACGCAGAAATGAAATGTGGAGCACTTCTTTTCCGCAATGATGGTCTTATCCGAAACGCTAGTAGATTCACTTCATATGTATTACCAACGCGAGGTTTACGTGGTCAAACCCGATAAATTAAAATAATTGTTTATTCAAAATTAAACTTTCATGTCTTGATGATTATGTTATTTTTGACCTAACAAGTTATATAATTATTGGATTTGACCACGCAACCCTCGTGTGTAACATCTCTCATGTGGCTAATTTCTCTTACGTTCCTATATTCAAAACGTCTGGTTAAAATGTGACGCCTCGTTATAGCTTGACACATTTTGTATGCAGCAAATGTCAAATTTTAACGAGACGTTTTGAATATAGGAACCCAGGGTTACTAAATGTAAGTAGAAGTATTTTGAATTTTGAATTTAAATCTAGGTACGTGAATTAAAAGCACTTTTTTGTCAATTGGACGCGTCTCAACTGGGATAGGTATCTACATCTCTAAATAAAAGAATGTGATCGATAAAGGAACAAAGGTACCATGAAGAAAAATAAAATAATAATATATAATGATTCATTTCACAAAAATATCATAATGACAACCCGCGATTTTTCCCGAAAATGAAAAAAAATCTGGTAATCATTTTGTATCGGTCGACATAGTGTGATTACAATGCATACTTAGTTTTGTTTAGTAGGTAGGTAGTAATCTATTCAGCTAACATGTGTGTTATGTGCAACTTATGTATTGTATTTAATGTAACTTTATCAATCAGCACACTACTTTTAATTTTTTTGTTAACTTAACTGCCATCTGTTAGGAAAATCATTCAAAGATTTCCAACGCTTTCACATGTTTTTTCCCGGGATTTTCACGACCGGGCCCTTTCCCTTTTCCCGTGGGTTTCCCTGGTGCGCACGCGCCCGCATCAGCGCCGGCGCGGCGTCTCACTGTTGACAGAGATGGCGTCAGCAAGTGCATTGCCTTTTCGGCATGCGGGTGGGGCATTCTATGCACCGAGTGCGTTTAGTTGCATTAAATAAGATAATGGTAGGCTATTCTTGCAGGATAAGGTGTGGCGGTGTATAAAAATTAAGTTTAGTCACGCGGTGATCGCGTTTACGAGTGGGTAAGGGGCAGTCATATTTGATTTTATAGGCCTAACATTTTTTACAACTGTGGAACAAGTAGGAACTTTTAGAAATCATTAAAGATCGGCCATTTCAGTGGTCTTCATCGTAGTCACCGAATGGGACTGTGACCTTCAGCGCTCGATTTACAAATAGTTTACAATTATCAGTGGCTTGGAATATTGAGTCGTGACCATAACGTGACTTGCGCGCAAAAATATGCCTTACTAGGTCGACCCGCCAGCTGCTTCGCCCGCTGCAATTTTTTTTCCTTGACAATATTTTTTTTTATTTTTGAAAAAAAAAAATTTTTTTTTTAAAAGTACCCTATGTCACTTCTAGTGCCTCCCAGAATATGTGTACAAAGTTTCATGATGATTCGTCAAGTAGTTTTTGAGTGAAAGCGTAACAAACATCCACGCTTTCACATTTATAATATTAGTAAGGATTAGTAAAAGCATAAGAGCGTGTCAGGTATTTTTCAGTCCAACTTTTATTGCAGGAGATTGAAACAAAAAGTTTTCTTTAGGAAATTGAGTTTTTTTATATAAAGGATTGACAGGGAGTAAGCCTTAGAACAGCTGTGTATGAGGCTGTATGCATAATATAAATAAATAAGAAAATATCATCAGAAAAATCCCACATAAATTGACCTAGTACCAAGTACTAAGCTGTGGGCTTGTACCTAGAACGGGTACTAATGTTTTTACTCAGTAAAAGAATATTTAGACCTAAAAACCTCTACTTTTTAAGTAAAACCACATTGACATTCATTTATAATAAGGGTGGATATTGAATGGCCAAAAATTTACACGTATCATAAAAATATTATTTTCTCCTCTGAATTATTAAATTTAGTACCTAATAAGTATTCACGTTTTGCATGCTGTCACCGACGGCTAAATATGTCGAACTAATATAAATTAACTTAAGACCTATGTACTTACCATATTTATTGCAAATAAACAATCTGAATCTGAATCTGAATCTAGACAACGATTAATATACTTAGGTATACAAGAGAATTACATACTTAAACACCTACATACACTTAGTGAAAATAAAAAAAATCTATTTATTTATTTATTTACTTATTTATTACGGAAAACAAACAGCACAAAATAATACATGTTTTGATAATACAATTATTGAGAATATACATAGGCCAAAGAAAAAAAAAAACTTTTGCTGCTCAAAAAGGAGTAACCTCATATCATTCAATAACAATGAGACTGGATAGCCATTAACAATTTTACACATATATTGTATTCTGTTGTCATTTATACTACCCAAGCTCAATGTATTCTTAAATAAACTAATTACTAATATATTTTTTAATCTACAATATAATTTTCTTCATGTTTTTTTATGACGGAGATAAATCTGTTTATCGACATGTGGAATATGTCAGCATATACAAACTTAACGTTATTATTTTTACATGCTCTTACAATAAATTTGCGAATCATAAGCAGACGGCCAACTGAGGCTTAATAATAGACTTTTGTTGGCACCTTTTGGGCACGGAACCCTAAAAAACAAATGAGGATGAGAATGTGTTACCTACTAAATTTGAGACAAAACTTGCCCACGCGCAGACAGTGTTTCCCGCGCGCGCGATCTATCAAAACTGACCAGTTACTATTTTAATTCTAAGATCCGAATAAACGTAAGTCTCATCAAAAATCATACACATTTTATACTTATCATAAAAACTACGAACTTTATAATCAATACAATTCTCGCTTGGACTTGAGCCTTTTTAGTTTTGATTAGTTTTGGACCACGTATATTTTAATATGTGTCTACGTCATAATTATGTAGAGCTGGTTTTTAGTTACGTCGCCGTTTACCGCGTACGTCTGTGACAAGTCCATTTGCATGTTGGGATTATGCGTATTACGTAAAGTGCCGTTAAAAATAGAACTCTGGTTTACCTACAAAACTTCTAATAGGAAAATATACCAGATTTAACGAGTCTACATTATCTGGGGTCGGGTACATAATTATTTTTAACCATAATGTGTTTTAAGTCATAATTATCGCGAGTTACAACGTATTTTTTAAGAAGTTGTTACTTATTCGGGAATTTTATAAACCAAACCTAACCTAACCTAACCTTGTCTATACGTTAAATGTTTAGAAATTCTCAAAAGTTAACGTTTTCAGTAATATAAAAAAAATATGAAAATAAAATTACGACCAAAAAAATATGGGAATCAACGGGCGCTCAGATTAAACAACTTAATAAGAATAATAAGCTAGAGCCTATAAGAGTGCAAAAATGTTAATTTCAATTATGGTACCTACTAGGTAATTACCAAGATTTATATATTTTGAACCGGTTAAATGTAAATTAAGGTCAGTTATTACTTATTAATTAGTATAATGTTCCCACCCCACGACGGCGCGCCTCACCAATTAAATTGACGTCCACGGTTGCGTCAACGCATAAATAAGAAGTGGGCGGGGCTTCGAAGGTTAAAAACACTAATCACGAGTATTAACTAACAGTTTTAAATAATTACCTAGTAATAAGTATTTTTATTATTTAAACATACTCAGATCTAATATTATTTACACACAAATATTCCTTCATATGAGTTCGTTTTGTTTGGTTTTTTCTGTGGTATTATAACATAAGAATTTTAGTGTATTAAAACTACATAAAAAAAAAAAAAAAAATATTTAAAATATTACAATGAAGCTTACCAAAAAGCCATACTTTTAATCTGTGAATTTTCTATGCGGTTTATTCTTGCGCCACAACGCATTTACCATACACGATCCTTGGAATAAATCAGAGGTAGCACTTCGGAGAACCTTTCAGCAGCTCTACTGCGATCAATATAAATTCGAGACAAATAAAAAACAATTCGGCATTGTTAGTCATTTTACGAATACATACAAACTCGGCAAAGTCCGAATCGGGCTTTCCGAGGTTCCGTATCTATTAGATATTTAGTCAGACCACTTATTTCTGATAATGTCTAGCTTTAAAGAGCTTACCTACAACAACTGTTGAGTTAGTTTAGATTACTTAATTACTTGTTATTTACAATACCTCCTACCTAGCAGAGCTTCATTTATAGAAAATTAAATTGAAATAATTTATTGTATAATGTTTCTACAATAAATACTAATCTCATATTGTAACAATTAAACAATTAATAAGTTAACAATAAACCTCACACTAGGCCTAGCCTGTGTCGTGAGAGTAATTTTACAATAAACAGTTATTTATTTGTTTACTTCTCACTATAAAACAACACAGGGAGGCGCAGAAAGCACAGATATATTTAGTAAAACATGAATCACTGTTTCAACTTAAAGTATTATTTAGTAGTCTTGCTTTTCAATTTTGACTCCCCATTTCACCCCTTTTGCAATGAAAATATCGACGTCACGCTATGTGTTGGTTTTTTGGTACGCAACTCTAAAAACAAAAAAGCGGCCAAGTGCGAGTCGGACCCGCCCATGAAGGGTTCCGTAGCAGCAAGTAACATAATATAAAAGTTCGTTGTAGCTTTGATCAATGTTTTTATGACGTATTAAAAAAAATCTACTTACTAGATCTCGTTCAAACCAATTTTCGGTGGAAGTTTGCATGGTAATGTACATCATATATTTTTTTAGTTCTATCATTCTCTTATTTTAGAAGTTACAGGGGGGGGACACACATTTCAAAACTTTGGAAGTGTCTCTCGCGCAAACTGTTCAGTTTAGAAAAAAAATATGTTAGTAACCTCAATATCATTTTTGAAGACCTATTCATAGATACCCCACACGAGTTTCAGTTCTAAGTATGGGGAACCCCAAAATTTATGTTATTTTTTTCTATTTTTGTGTGAAAATCTTAATGCGGTTCACAGAATACATCTACTTACCAAGTTTCAACAGTGTAGTTCTTATAGTTTCGGAAAAAAGTGACTGTGACATACGGACGGACAGACAGACAGACATGACGAATCTATAAGGGTTCCGTTTTTTGCCATTTGGCTACGGTACCCTAAAAAAGGACAGATGACGGTCGGTGTGACGATGATTTTCTTACAGGGTGCCGTTGCTTTTCATCTACGGAAGTCAAAAAGTGAAGAAGTTACGACACGTTGGCCTAGTTGGGAGTGACCCTGCCTCCGAAGCCAGCGGTCCCCAAATCCCGGTAAGGGCAGATATTTGTGTGCTGAGCGCGAATATTTGTTCCTGAGTCTTGGATGTTTTCTGTGTATTTAAGTATGTTTTTCTCTATATAAGTATATTTATCGTTGTCTAGTACCAGAGTAGTACAAGCCTAGCTAGCCCGCTTAGTTTGGGACTAGGTCAACTTGTGTGAGATTGACTCTTGATGTTTATTTATTAATAAATTAAATTAATATTTTTTCTTTTAATTATGTATGGCCTTTACGAGTGTTTGCGATTTAATAGTTTACCTAGAAACAATTATATAATAGCTTTATTAATAGATATAAGGATTTCTATGAAAATGATAGTTACATTGAGTTGTGGAACATTGAACAATTTCATGAATTTACCAACAATTAATTAATTAATTTATCCACGTTTTCTCTTATTTAAAAATAATTCCATTTATTGGGAAACGCACACAAGTGAGTAAAACACAATAATTTCGTAATTAATTTACAAATGAGCTCACTTGAATACTTTGTTTTATAAAACATATACCCAAACTCCCACCCAGCTCTTCCTACAGTTCTGCGAAAAACGATCTGAAAACTTATTAAATTATACCCATTGTTATAACAAAATTCAACGTAACAAAAAAAGTATTTCTGGCTATCGAAATTCGGTACCCAGATCAAAGGCTCTGTCGGTGTTGAATACTCCATCGAACTGCATAGTTGCATCCCATTGCATGCGCGAGTTCGAGGAATGGGCTGAGTCACTACACCCTTGTAGGGGTGATGTTAATCGGGATAAAAAGCCTGCTCTCTCAATGGTTACTTTATACGGCCAGTAAGATGCATCATCAATGTTTCTCGAGAAAATGATGAAAGGGAAATTTATACTCATTGCTTGGACTCTTTTTGCTTCCAGAGCTTTGTATCCCTTTTCTGGTGCAAATATTTATTGAATTGCATTACTCTTTTCACACTCAAGTTGCTATGAAAATTAAATTACCAAAAAACATGAGTCATGTGCACATATATTCCTGAACCGTCTTTTTAGAGCAGAGGGTTTCATGTTGCACCCAGCCCTACCACTGCACCGCAGTTTAGCTGCAGTTCCCTGAACCGCGATTAGAGTTCGCCGCCAGACGATTTTCTCGGAAGAATCGAAACCTTAATGGGTTTTCTGACCCATTATTTAAACGTCCGACAAGACAAATGTGTATTAAGGGTGGCCAAATTATAACGGCCGGAAACGCCTTTCATATCTTATCTTGAACTCGCAGTCTAACCGTACTCAGAGACATTTTAGAGACAATTAACTCGTTCTTTTTAGGGTTCCGTAGCCAAAGGGTAAAACCGGACCCTATTACTAAGACTTAGAATAGAAGAATAGAATATAAATTTAATTAATTAGTGAAATTTTCACTAATTATGTATTTCTGTTGCCGCTATAACAACAAACACTAAAAACAAAATATTTAATTGGGGCTCCCATACAACAAACGTGTTTATTTTGTCGTTTTTTGCTCGATATTAATAACGGCAACAGGTAGACACTTGAAATATACACAGAATATTTAGTTCGTTTTCAGACGCGTTGGTAGATTGTACGGGCATTATGGAAATAAAATGAAATTTATTTACGTATTGCATTTAAAGTAACCTGTGTTTCAAATGTGCAGATACATTTGACAGAAGGTTATAAAGTGTCACAAAACCCTGCATTTTCAAGCGAAGCTATACACATGTTAAGCATTATTAACACAATACATCTTAGAGAAATAACCAAATCAAATTATTTATTAATAAATCCCATAGCATATCAAATGAAAGTTAAATGCCAGTTACCGATTCAATAATAAGTGTCACAACATAAATAATTAAAAATACTTAGTCAAAACCTCACAAAAATAAATCAGTTGATAAAAGTATGTATACTTTAATCAACTAACACTTATACACGCCCTGTTGCTATATAAATATTTCTTTATTTTGTACGTACTTCTCCGCAGTAAACTCATCTGATACTAAGTAGGTAGATTAAATAATTAGAATTAACAACGAATCATTTGTGAATCATCAATCAAATAAAGAAGAGATTAGTCTTTAGTAATTCTTAAACCAATTAGGGAGTGACCACACTGAAGCTTAAAGGTGCGTAAATTACGGTCCGTGAAAATTGACGCCATGTGATTAGTATGACCCATTCTTATGTTTACGCAACGTCACCGTATTTTACGCGTCCGTGTGGTCGCTCCATTACATATTAATGTACGACCCTTTACTCGCAAAACTCAAAAGCGGATGCCATCATTTTATGTAAATCAACTGCAGCGCGGAGGTTGCAGTTTAAATCAACTTCTGCTCTGCGCCGTCAGAGGGCGCCCCGTGTTGGTGTGGGTACCAAAATGTCGTGAGTATTAGAGAAAACAACGTAACTAAATAGGATCGTATATTTCATAAGCACGCAAAATAAGGAGAACCGAAGAAGAAGAAACTTTTATTTAGTGCTAATACTCGAACAGTATCAGTAACATTTTTGTCAAGTCAAAATGTATGGTTTGACTTGATAAAAATGTATTAACTAATAAGCACCAAAAGGGCGATCAGCTCTGCAACATGCAGCACTTAGTCACAGCGCAGGGCTGGAATTCTACAAGGTAATAACGATATCGTTTTTGACCTGTTTCCGTATTGTCAACGTTGTGATAACTCTTATGTCATTTACAATAATGGCGACTGTGACATAAACGATTCTTAAACGCGTCAAACACGATATCGTTTTAACGCACCTGAATAGAGGCCCTGATTTTCAGCTCGACCCATTTGGACAGAAACATAACTTATTATTAAAAACTCCTTACAAAATTTGCGAATACTAAATACTGTATTTAATCTAATAACTAACACTTATATAAACAAGACAGCCATTTTAACAAACACAGCATACAGTTTTAATTCTTAAAAATATTTCTTATCGAATCGTATTGTCAAATGCTTTTATAGGTGTAAATAGCAACCGGTAATTTCAAAATATCAGCGTACAAACAACAAGTCAGTAGTTCAAATATATGTTCCAACAGTGATTATAACTTTGAATCATTTCCGTCTGTAATTTATGAAATGTTTCATGATGACAACCCTTGATTCATTCGGGTTTTAATTTTTGGTGAAATGCAGCGCGTTGTTTGTTTGTATATGATATGATTAAGCTAGAGTGTTGCAAGACGCTAGCTCGATTACGATGGGAAAAACCTCTAGTACACGAGCTACTCCGAAACTTGTTAGTCGTACTAAACTTCTTGTTAAATGTGTAGAATACGTTTGAGATATTCACTTTAACATACACACTCACATAACATCACGCCTTCATTCCCAGAGTGGGGTAGGCAGAGCTACCGGGCCTCTATTCTACTGCGTTAAACAATATCGCGATTGACGTGTTTTAGAATCGTTTATGACTCGGCAGCCATTAAGTCAATGACATAAGAGTTATCAAAACGTTCACAATACGGAAACACGTCAAATACGATATCGTTATTACCGTGAAGAATCCCAGCCCAGAAATACCGACAACTCTATTTAGACTTGTTGATAATTCTTTAACCACATTTTTCACAAGTAGGCTAAGTTGTTATAGTTGTTGTTACTTTAACAATTGTTAATATTAATTTAATAACTTTTATTAAAATTAGGGCCACCCTAAAAACACATTTGTCTTGTCTGACGTTTAAATAATAGGTCATTTAATCCATTAAAGTTTTGGTGGTTCCGCGAAAGTCGCCTGCGCGCGCCGCAGATTTAATGCGCCAACGGCGGCTCAGGGAACTGCAACTAACGATGCAGGCGGTGCAGAGAAAGGGCTAGATGCAACTATAGGGTGCTCGGGAAAAGACGGGTTTATAAATAATTATATTTAAATTGGGTAATGTCCAAAACAGTGGTAATATCTCAAACATATCTTGAAATAGTTATGTTAGCTCGCTTGCCTAACTGTTTCAAGATGTCTGAGACATTACGGTGGGGAACGTGGTTAATGGAGGTATGCAGAAGTTTCTTCTCGGCACTGGTCTGCTCTTGGGAAGCACGTGTAGATTATTCACCTACTTTAAACCTCTTTTGTGTTTTTATCTTATTTTTTGCCTTTTAAACGGGTAACTCACTCAAGACAAATAAACTGCATAAATTGCAGCACATGCTGAGCCGAGTCCTATTTGACTTTACGAGTACACTATATGTAGTGCAACATTTCTAAATTTTCTCTAATCTTATCCTGTTTTTTTTATATTATATCTTTTGTACTACAGAGTGTTATTTAGAATGTTATGTATTTGTCTTTAGAACTTACGAACAACATTTAAACAAATGTATGCAGGTTAGCACTACATTATAACGGCCCCTCATATTTCTATTTCGCATTAATTTGACGCCCGCAAAATCGGAGTTTATACTTCAGGAGTTAAATTGGAACAGCCACTAGCTGTTCCCCGGAGATTCTAAAGCCTATATACATATATAAGTACTTAGTCATAGTAGGTATACTTATCATTTTACATACATATATATCTACATAACATCACGCCTTCAGTCCCATAGTGGGGTAGGCGAAGCTACAGAAATACCAACCACTCTAAAAAGACTTGTTGATAATTCTGTAACCACATTTTGCATTTTAATAATAAATCATTTTTCAAAAACGGTCCACTTTTTTGGGTTTTTAAATTAAGTACACACAAAATAACAAATTTTCTTTTTTTAATATTAGTGCTAAACTCAAAATTAGTCCTGTAAAAAGTGCATCGAACTACTATTATATTGATCACAGGAACTAGAAGGTGAATTTACGTTACGGTTATTCAATAGGTAAATCTCTGGACTACAAAACTATACAAAACATTAAAAAAAGACCAAGCAAAGGGTCCATTTCCTTTTCAAACAATGGATAACGCATACTAACAACCGTCCGGATAAAGCCTGTCCCTGAGAGCAGGCTTTTATCCCTATTAAAGACACCCCCTATAAGGGTGCACTGACTCAGCCCGTTCCCCGAACTCGAGGCCTGCAATCGGGATGCAACTATGTAGTTAGATGCAGTTTCAACACCGCCCAATTCTTTGAATTTGGCACCGAATTTCACTAACCAGAATTCCGTTTTTGTTTCGAAAAAGGTAAATTTCGTTTAAATAATGGGTTCGCGTTTAATAATTTTTCGCCCCATTTTCCTTGGAAGAGCTTGGCGGGACGAAACGAAGAAATAAAGTGCGCTCGTGAAATGAGACTTATCAAGGGTTGGTTTCATTATTCTAAAAAGAAAATATTTTGTAGCGTTTTCTAATAGAAAATATTTCAGTTAACATTATTGCATGTAATTTAGTTAACAAAATTCCTTTTTTAATAATTTCGAGCGTCATCTTTCGATTTAAGTTTTTTATGTATGATGTTGCCCATAGTTCTAACGTTACGTAATAAAATAACTTCAACGTATCATGGTAAAAAATACAATTAAAGCAATTTTTTTTTGATTTTTTTTATGGTATTGTAATAGTAGTTAATTTTACCTTGTCTGAACGTCCGTCACTAAGGATCTGTTGTTTGATCAGTACATTAGTAGTTAAACTAATTGTTAAACACCGTAATCGTAACTAATGGTTAAATGTGACAAATCTCCGATTCTTTTTTCGAATTTTAACCATTACTTCAGTTAACTACTGATCAAACAACTCGGCCTAACTGGCCGTCAGTAGTAATGTATTGTTCAAATAAATTCTTACATTCGTAGAGCTGTCGTGTAACTATGTCTAGATAGATAATTAATCTACAAGTGAAGACCATAAAAATATAAATAAGTAATGAAGCACACGTGGTACTACATTCCGCCATTTACAGATTAATTAAGTATGCAAAGACAACATATAATGTAATATCAAAGAGTTATGTGCAGTATTTACACCTGTTACATATAACTATGAGCAAGCTCACTATTTGTGAATCTTGTGACCTTACAATAAGGCTCACTATTGGATAGTTACATAGAGGTAGGTTATAGGTTACTGCGGGCTTTTCTCCGGAACTCGACGTCTTATTCTATGCGCCTTTTTTGCGTGCCGGGTTGATGGCGGTTCTCTGTCTTTACGCCGACAAATCTTTGTCAAATAATATAATATAATAAAAAATAAATAAATAAATATCAGGGGACAATCTCACACAAATTGACCTAGTCCCAAACTAAGCTCTAGGCTTGTACTATGGGTACTAGACAACGATAAACATACTTATATAGAGAAATACATACTTAAATAGATACATAGAAAACATCCAAGACTCAGGAACAAATATTTGCGCTCATCACACAAATATCTGCCCTTACCGGGATTTGAACCCAGGACCACTGGCTTCAGAGGCAGGGTCACTCCCAACTAGGCCACCATGTCGTCATAATATAATAAAACATCACAAATTAATAATAATAATATAATAAAATATCACAGGACAATGCCACATCAATTGACCTAGTCCCAAACTAAACTCTAGGCTTGTAAGATGGGTACTAGACAACTATAAACTTATTTATATAGAGAAATATATACTTAAACACATAGAAAACATCCAAGACTCAGGAACAAAATACTCGTGCTCATCACACAAATATCTGCCCTTACCGGGATTGGAACCCAGGACCCTAGCTTTGAAGGCATTGTCACTACCAACTAGGCTAGCGTGTCGTCGTGCATCGTTTTGCAACCTATTCATTTGCCAACCCACTTTTTTTCTGTTACTACAAATATTTCAGGATTTTTATAAAACGAACCTAACCTAACCTTTAGGGTTCTACACGATGGTCCTGAAATAAGTTCAGAATTATATACAGCTTCGTAAAAAAACGCGGGTTGTCAAATGATATGTTTGTGAAATGAATCATTTGTGAAACGTTGGTAATGAAGGGATAGGATCTCGTTGATGGCACTATTCTTGCCAACCCAGTTTCACCAGAAAGCCTAGCAGTGCCTTGATGTTACCGACGACTTCTGGTAGTGATCTCGGCGTTCCCACGTGACGTGCCCACTATGTTGCCACCGCGGGGCATTCCATGATGACGTGGGCTGCGGTCTCCTCCGCCGTCATAAATGCTCTGCACATGGGACTGTCTGTAACTAGTGTGAACAAGTGTTTGTTATACAAGGCGTGATCAGTTATGGTTCCAGTCAGCACTCGGAATTGGGCTCTTTTTAGCAGCCATGACTTACGCGACAATCCGGGATTAATTATCGGAAGGACTTCTTTGGTTTGCCTGCAGGTGTTTAGGTGGCTCCAGTGGTGCTGGTGCTTTACTTTGTTACTATGTCGCATTGTCGCAGTTTGTTCCGCAGCCAGCTGGACGACAATTAGTCAGTTACAGTGAAGCTGTATACACTGAAAAAACAAATAGGTTGATTTTACCTATAATAGGTTTGATACAGTTCCTAACTGTGAGTTTTGTAAAAATAACACGTGAAAAGATTAGGAAATGCAACCATTTCAACATTTTCTTTTTACAAAGGTTTTTGTCAACTCGACTATACTCACGGGTAGGACCTGTATCAACCCTAATTATAGGTAAAATCAACCTATTGGTTTTTTCACGGTAGTACAGTACTCCAGCTTCTTAATAGGCTCCGGCTGGGTATCGCCGTCACACTCGCACTCGCAACTGACACTATATTTGTCACGATGCGAAGTCCGACACGCACTTGCCCGGTTTGTCTTTGAAACGCGCAAAGAAAAACCGGGCAAGTGCGTGTCGGACTTCGCATATTTAAGGTTCCGTACCAAAATCTGATTCATCCATATACTTATTGGCATTGTTAATAAAATATACGTAATAATAAACATAATCACATTTACCACAAAATTTCAAGTTCAAATGTCAATGGGAAATTAAAAACCCTTGGTTTGGTTGGACCACTGTGACTAAAGGATTGAACGCAAAGAAAATTAACATATTAAAAGTTGGTCTTTGCGAAGAGCTGTTATATTTTATGTAACAAAAATAAAAAGTAACCTCTGCAACATATGCTTTTTTTTAAATATGAATCATTGAAAGTATCACCTGACTAAAGATTCGGAATAGCCTCGTAAACGGCTATAAGTGTCCGCCACCAGACGGCACGACGCTCTCCTTAATCTTATCTTATAAGAACTGATAACGTGGTCACTGACACTTTGTGGGTTTATTTATGATTCTTCCTTAATAAGTGGGAAATAGAGCCTGAATGGGTTCAAGTTAATATGCACAGTTTAGAGTCGCTCGGCTTTTTCTTTAAAGATGTTCGGATACACTGCTGTCTGTGTGATTAGATTAATTAATTTCGAATAAAAATGTAACGTTCTAATAACCAAATAGTTAACCTTAAAATACTTAAATATATACTTATAAATAGGTAAAAAAAAACCGGTCTGTGCGATTCGGACTCTTGCACGAAGTGTTCCGCACCATGAAAATATGTCTGTCGTATGGGAGCCCCTCTTAAATTTTTGTTTTATTTTAATATTTATTTTTATTTTTAAAGTAATTATAATTACTTAATAACTCTGTGAATATTTCAAGTGTCTACCCGTTGCCACGTTTAATCACGTTTGTAGTATGGGAGCCCCTTAAATATTTATTCTATTTTGTGTTTTAGTATTCGTTGTTATAGCGGCACAGAAATAGGTCATTTGTGAAAATTTCAACGATGCCGATGGTGAAGATACAGCCCGGTGACAGACGGACGGACGGACGGACAGCGCAGTCTTAGTAATAGGGTGCCGTTTTACCATTTGGGTACGCAAACATAAAAATGAACTAAATTAAATCTAAGTAGAGCATAGCACCAAAAATGTTAGCAGCATTTCTTCAAAATCGTTGAGCGCGGAAGCTGCAAGCACATTGGCTGCCCGTGTCATCGAGAAGAAAAAGGAACATTATGTATGTGTTTTTTACTATTGGAAGTTTTTTAAAATTCGAATTATTTCTACAAGTTTTGAGTTGGTATAATAGTACGAGGGCGCTGACCGCGCCGGCGCAGGGAAGCCCGCGCATTGTCTCTCCGATTCGCCTCAAGCCCCCATTCGCGCCGACCGGCCGCGCTCGTCGCTGGCTAATTATTTCCATTCTTTCCGAATCATTGATCAGGAAATCCCGAGGGTAATCTCAGACTCCGCCAACAACCCGCTTTTTGTGCGCTAATCCGCTATTAGCGCGCTTTGTTCGATGTTGCACGCTTTTTCAATAGAGTTAGTGTTGCCGTTATTTTTCAGCGAAGTGTTTTATGAAAATTTATCTGTTAAATTAAGTAGAATATACCGGGAAATAAACGGTTTATTCTGATTCATAACAGCGTAGAAAAGGTAAAAGTGTCGACTCTTGTGTTGAACTTTGGTCTGGAGTCAGTTATACTAAAAGTATCAACGACTTTCTTTAAAAAAAAAACCATACCTTTGTATTTATAGTTTAACATAACCTTGATATTCTAAATGTTTTGCGACGATCGTATTCTCTAAAGATAGATGTAATATACGTTAATGTCGTGAAAGTTCAAGATGATTAAATAGAGACAGTTTCTTAGTAAGGTTAGGTATTTAGATGGTAAGTATGTGTTGGTCAAATCTTAAACGAACTAGTTTTTATCATCACTTGTGTAAAAAATGCAATATTATGATGTTTATGTGTTGATCTTTGTTAAGAAGAAGGAAGGTGGTCAAATGATGCAGCCGATCTAGAAGAGACCCACAAAATACTATACATAACTTAGTAAAATTATAATGCTGTCTATTATGATTGTTTACATATTTTTTTATTATATTCGGTACCTTAACTGTATTGTCTTCTGTCGATTATGAGAATAGAGGTCTTGAACCTCAGACAGACCAACAGGGCCTCTATTCAGGTGCGTTAAACCGATATCGTGTTTGACACGTTTAAGAATCGTTTATGTCACAGTCGCCATTACTGTAAATGACATAAGAGTTATCAAAACGTTGACAATACGGAAACAGGTCAAAAACGATATCGTTATAACGCAGTTGAATAGAGGCCCAGGTGTTCTCATAAGGATTTACAAGATTTGGAATTGAAGTGATAGTGAAAGACCCCGATCGTGTTTAGTAGAGACCACCGGGACTCCGCGCTGCTGCGCCGGTGCAAAAATAGTCCCTTTAATTTTAATTTCTACTCACTAATGTTAGCTTTTAGATTAATAAATTATGTAACAGTGCCAATGAATCAATGATATGGATTTATCCGAAATAAATTATTTGATATCTTGCACATAGCTCGAGGCATCTTGAAATAAAAAAATATATAAAACTACACATGCATAACGTCATGCATTCCCAGTGGGGTAGGCAGTGCTACAAAATACCAACAACTCTAAACTTAATGGTAAAAGGTACTCTAATTTTTTTTTATCAGTACACAAATTTTAACATATGATTTTGTATCGTTAATATAATATATTACGACAATAAAACGAGTTAAAATATTTTTTTTTGTTGCAAATTATCTCTCTTTTACCTTCTCGTGTGGACACAAAGTCACACTAGAAATGATGACATGGGTTGTCAAGCTGTAGGTATGCGAAACACTGTATTGATATTCGAAATTAAATTTCATGTACAGCTTATTAGACAACAAGCCCCTCTCCTACTGATATTCTAAATTTGAAATTTCATTTACTAACTTACTTAACCACACTCCCCTCTCCTCGCACCCCTGCATTAGAGGGTCCATGAATATCGTTAAGTTAGTGGAATCATTGAATGGGCAATATCTCTAATATTTTTTAAGCCAGAGTAAAAATAACACAACATGTGTTATTAATTAACAATAAATAAAAAAATAAATAAAAATAAATAAAAAAATAGTGCATCTATTAAAGTTTACTAGTTTATTAGTGACAGGTTGAAAGCGCATTGCCTGACGGTACTACATTATTATTTATTTGGCATTAAGTCCGCCATTTGTACTTTTTACATTTATTTGTATTGTGCAAAGATTAAATAAATAAATAATAAATAATAATACTACAAGCCTATATTCCCTTAGTCACCTCATACGACATCCACGGGAAGACATGGAGTGGCACTATTCTAATCCGGCAACCACACCCTAAAAAAATTGCGTCATTAAAAAACCCGTGATACCTAGAACCTGCGTGAAGTATTCACGTCATACCATCTATGGGGCCGATTCACACATTTAAACAATCTTCACAGGACATTAATTGTCATCCAGATGACAGGATGAATTAATCCGCTATTTGAGTCGCGCACTCCGTCGGCGCATGCGCAAACGGCTCATCTTTAAAGTTCTACACACGTCAACGTTTCAGTGTGTCCTGGTTCCGAGTAAGTGGTTGAATCAGCGGAGAATCCGTGATTAATGAGTCTCGCGTCGATCTATGGAATCAATGGTATCAAGTGCGTTCATAGAACACGGTCATTCATAGCAGCTAACCTTTAAAGGTAACCACTAGATGTTTATAAATATTTGGGAGCTCGTACATTAAGATTAAGATAGGATTTAAACAGGTAACTAATATTTTTTTTAAGCACGTCCTATTTGTGTGTTGTAGCACAAGCCTAGAGCTTAGTTTGGGACTAGGTCAATTTGTGTGACATTGTCCCGTGATATTATTATTATAATTATTATATTAGAAGCCCAAAAGAGTCTCGCTGACACATAATGCACCTACCGTTCTTTTGAACCGAATTCCAAAAAGGAGAAGGTTCTATGTTCAGCTGTATGTATGTTTTTTTTTATGTATTTCTGTTAAATTTTGACCAATTATGAAATTATTTTTTTCGAGTCTCTAACCTAACCTACCAGGTTAGAGACTCGAGGTTGCCGCAGTCCCATGTTGGGCGCCGGTGATTTAATTAAGCTAACGTTAATTCGAGGACTTAAAAATTTGAATTAGGTTAGGTTATCCTTAGCCATATCATTTATAAAAAATTAAAATAATGTAGGTCCCAGGGATACCTGGGGAACTCCTGAAGTAGCCATAAAGCTTTCAGACTCGTTAATTGACATGTGTTGTAATCATTGTGAAACAGCTCAACAATTGGTGTAATATCCCATCCCGATTCCCGGAATCTTCTGACGTCTGAACCTAATATTTCAGTTCCTGTAGAGGCGCGACAGAACGGTAAGTAGCACCGACCAGATGTCCTGTGACGTCATGGACGTATAGTGAGTGCTCCAATGAGTCGGGAACTCGGGAAGCCCGCGGGTGAGTCACGGTGACGCAACGGCGGGATCGGGACGTCGCTGTTCGAGCTAGTTTACACACGTTCATTGCTTAAGAGGCCGTATACCAAATTTTGCCGATTTCGCTGATTTACTTGATTTTACACAGGTGACTTTACAGTTGAAAGACTTTACTTCTATAATTTTTAATGCAGAATACGAAAGATAATTTCAATTTTCAATGAATGTATGAGCTACTTTTTGTTTTTATTATTTTATTTTGATTAAAACACCTGCGACTGTTTTGTGAATTTTGCTGTAAGAGGCTTAGAATATCGCATATTCACGAATCGTTTTGACGTCTAAAAGGTATGAAAAAATTACAATTTATTGCTGTAAAATGGACAAAAAAATATAAATTACTTTTTACCATCTTGATATAAATTTTTCGCACATTAAAAATAATTAAGTTGGTAAAAAATTATAGAAAATGGGCAAAAAATTGTTTTAGATTTCGGCTATTTAAAACTCTCGTTAATAAAATCAAAACAACAATAAGAAAATTTAGTTCAAAATCAATCCATTACTATAAAAAACATCCAAAAATTAAAAAAATGGCAATAAATAATGTTTTAAAACAACCTAAATCTCGCATTATAACACTCGATAAAAAAAAAGTAGCTCATAACTGAAATTTTATTTCATGTCGTCTTAAAACTTATAGAAAAGCAATATTATAACCATAATCACGAAAAGAAGCAAAAACGGCAAAATTTCGTAAACCGCCCCTTAACACGGTCACTCTCTCTTTACATGCTCATATAACTTTTTAACTAAGAGTAGGTACTCTTCTTGGACTCAAGCAATGTGGGAAATTAAGGAAGAAAGTTCTTAGTTAACAATAAACCTCCCTGGTGTTGCCGGTGTCCATGGGCAGCAGGGACCACATCACATCACACAGGCGACAATTTCACACGAATTGATTTGTCCTTAAACTAAGCTCTAGGATGTGGGTACTAGAAGCACCATAAACATTCTTATACAATATATAGAAATTTGATACATAGAAAACAACCAAGACTCAGGAAGGTAATATATTTACTTACTCTTACCCAGTACTCGTTCCTTCGTAGGCAAGATATACACTTAACCAATTTGATTTTCGGGCCACTATATGAAACTATGTTAAAGTGATGGTGTGATAGCTCTTAAACCATTTTATGCCAAGCCAGTGGGACCATACAGCGAGCACTAAGCTCGTGTAAACGCGTAATTCGCATACAAGACCCTCAATCAAAAGCGTTGCCATTTCAACGTTACCACTCATGCCCTTGTGATACTCGTACATATTAAGTACATCGTATTTGTGGGCGATGGGTGAAAGTAATAACCGGCCTCTCTTCTATTGTCACTGATTCAAATTGACGATGCTTAGTGTAGCGTATTTAAAAAGGAACACCATTACTTTGTACATACATACATAACATCACCTCTTCATTCTCAGAGTGGGGTAGGCAGAGTTACAGAGTAACCAAACTCTAAAATACTTGTTTATCATTCTGTAACCATATTTTGCACAATCAGTCCAAGAAGTTTACTAGTCTACTTACTAGTGACAGGCTGCAAGCCCATCGCCTAACAGTACTACAAACCCTTATTATATTACTTTATGTAGGTAGTAAATGGTACTAATTACAACTTTAAAAGAGCAAGAAATTTAAAAAAGCGGGACGATGACGCTTCGTTTACTAAGTTGAGCCGAATATCTCGGGACCGCTGGCTTCTTCCGTGGGGCACCAACTCACGCTAACCGCCTCGTCAATATACACAATGGTTTTAAATACGAGATTAATTGAAAGGACCATGGGCAGAAATGTCCCCCCCCCCACCAACAGAAATGAAACATGTCTCATTTAATAGATCTCAGCAACATTATGTATTTTTACTATGGAGACGATCACCAGATGTATGGGGTTTTCTTGGAAAACCATAATCGTATCGTATGGAATTTGTTTGAAAATGAACACATATATGGATGATTTGCCTTATTTGGCCCTTGTTTTCTTTAAAAAAATCCCATTGATTTTGCTACTAAAATAAATATTTTGTCTTTTTTTGGGTCCTTATAAACATATAGACATGCATCCCGTTACTGTTGGTGGGGGGGGACAGTGCCCATACAAATTTGCCCATTGTCCTTTATTTATATACTTTTATTGTAATCATTAGGGGATTAGGTCAAATACGTTTATTTAATTCAAAGTTTTAGGCTTACATTAAGGCACCAAATCGCTTACAATGCAAAATTAAATGACTGATATCTGAACCTTACTAATTAAATTACGAAGGCAGTTAATTTTGGGTCCATATTGGGTTTGCTAAAGTTCATTACCCGAAATTGATTTTCCTAACGATTTGTACTGCTAATGATCATTGTTCCTAAAGTTTTGTTTGCTAAAGTTTTCGTTGCTATATTTTTTTTTACTATTAACGTAGTCCATAACACTCAGTTTTCCGAAAATTTTAGTTAATAACATCACTGTTGAAACTTTATCTAAACTCCTACTTTTTTTTTTCATGACATTCTTCATCATAAAGTTTTTTTTTATAATATTATTACTCATAATAATAATAAGTAGTGCCGTTTTAAAAATCATTCAATATTATTTATCTGTATGTGACCAGGCAGATTATATTTTATGATTCTTATTTTGAGGGTATGCGCTACTTACGGTTCTCAGTCAATGGATAACTTGTCGTCGGTGCAGTGCATATCATTACGAAGCGTGTTTGTACTATCAACATGGAGGAAAATTATTTAAATACATTTGTAACAAGTAAAGGTGGATTGAAATTGAACGTTGATGGTTTTACATTCCAAAAGAATCGAGTGACGGACGATAAACAATACTGGGCGTGTGATTTAAGAAATAACGCAAACTATAAGTGCAAGTCGAGAATAATCACCAGTTTTGATAAGGAAGTCAATAAGTATAAATTACTGGATGGACCGCGGCAAGAACATAATCATGAACCGGACGCCTTAAAAGAGAAGGTTTGTGTTTACTTTACAGCATTTTATATAATTTGCTGTTTTAGTCCGTTTGTTTCTTAGGGTTTGTTCGTTTGTCCCTTGAAATGTCGACAATTTTTTGCAAAGTCAACGTTTTACGTAGGTAATTTCAATTCAAAGACAAAATATTTCGTGGAATTTCTAATTCTAGTAAATTTCCCGTTTTTAAATTGTAAAAATTTACTTAGTAGATTTTTTCCTTTTTTTGGTAATTTGAAAAGAAGTGTACGAACAAGTCGACGGAGCTCCGCTGTGCGGAGCTCCTATTCCGCGTAGTTCTGGCGCTTCGCGCCTTGACACAACTCTAACCTAACCTATCATGCCTATCGGTTAGGTATTTCGTTCATTAGGTACAGTCAGCTGCAAAGAAATGTGACCCCCCTTTGCTAGGAAACTTGTGGTATAGTTATCTCTGCAGCTGACTGTACTACCTATACAATTAAGTGAAATCACCCTTATTATTTAAGGGATTGCAGTCTAACCTAACCTTACATATTTTTCTTTAACATTACATGCTAATTATAAGCATTTTTTATGCGTTCCTTGTCTATATTAATGTAAATTTTCTATTATCTTTGCAGGTACAAGCTGCTTTGAATAAAATTAAAGAAGACGCTCTAACTAATATTAACAAAAAACCAATTCATATAATTAGTGAATGCGAGTCGAGCACATCGTCAAGTATACTCTCCAAAATGCCAACAAACGTAAACCTGAGACAAATAATATATCGTCAAAGGAACAAAAAAGTTAAAATAACAGAACCCGACACTATTGATTTTGAAATAAATCATAACATTCTTCAATTGGAGAAGATTCAAGACGATATAATATTAATTGATAAAAATTGGTCTGAAAACAAGAGAATAATATTATATACAACCAAAAAGTTACTTGCTTTTTTGTGTTCGTCCACTTACTTAATAATGGACGGGACTTTCAAAGTCGCCCCAAAAATATTTCGCCAAGTTTACACTGTGCACGGCTGTATAAACTCTAAAACGTTTCCTTTAGTAATAGCATTGTGCACAAATAAAGACAAAAGCACATACGACAAACTTTTCTCATCTTTGATCGAGTACTCTCAATCATTGGATTTGATTTTATCGCCCAAATATATATTGATGGATTTTGAAAAGGCGTCACAATTAAGTGCCAAGTATAATTTTGAAAACACTGTGTTAAAAGGTTGCTATTTTCACTTGGGACAAATTATATACAGACAAGTTCAAAATCAAGGATTTCAAAAATTGTATGGAACAGACGATTTGTTTTCATCAGAAATCAAATGCCTTCTAGCACTTGCATATCTGCCAGCTGGCGAAATCCCCGAATATTTTGAAGAATGGCAACAAAATATCTCTTCCAACGCAAAAGTCATATCCAACTGGTTTAGCGAGAATTATATATTGGGCACCTGTTCTGCACCACCTAAATATGAACCACATCTATGGAGCACATATGATTTAAATAATGAAAACATACCACGCACGCAAATTAGTGCAGAATCCTGGCATAATCGTTTTCAACATTTAGTTGGACAACACCACGCAGGATTTTATTTTTTATCCAGGAAAATTGCTCTCGAATTGAAACATCAAACTGCAGAAATTGAAAAACATCTTAACGGTGCTCCCTCTGCCGCCAAGAAAAGAAAATACAACGACAAAGTTGATAGAACTGAAAATATATTGAAAAAAAAAGGAGAATACTCCAATAAAAGTGATTTTTTGAAAGCAATAGCCACTAACATTAAACTCATTTAATTTAAATGTGTACCTATTAAACTCGTTTAATCGAAAACATGTACGATTATGTATAATTATAATTATGATTAAGATTATATTCATGTTAACAAAATTTAAATGCTGGGTTTTTATTTATTACTTACTGTACCCAACCATATAAAAGTTGCCCTAATGTTTACAAAATTAATGTTTGTAATATGAATTTACTTTGTTTAAATCTTCGTAAAATGATATTTGAAGGTTGACGGTACTATTACCGTTAAAATTATTGAAAATAATAATTTTACGATTAAAAATAATTTTAATTCAATAATAATATTAAATTTTATGAATAAAAACGAATCTACATAAAAAAGATATGATGATGAATAATAGTGTAAAAGAAGGTTATGTTGAGAAAATATAGGAAAACAAATAGTAGTATGATAGATGTTTATTGCAACGGACATTATAAAGTTGAATCATTAGTCATTCAGAACATTAGGAACAGAGTAGTTATGAGTAGTGATTATTAGGATGTAAATTTTTAGGTACAAAATTTTCGATATTGCGATAATCGACATTAAAAATTTAGTTCAACTTTGGCGCACCCGTTAATTTTACTCCATAATGAGTGCCAGCTGTTGCCAAACCATTTTTAATATGTTAAATTTCGAATAGCTACTTAGTATACTTACGCTAAACCATCTTACGGAAACAAAAATGTTAATTAAAGTCTTCATTTTGTAAGAAGACCCATTAAACACTTTACCATTAAACGTCTGAGTTTACCAGCCCTTCTCAAGAGGAGACCACTGTTGAGAAGAAACGCTAAGAAACTCAACAGTCAGAGCTATCTACGCGTCAGAGGTTCAACGGCTTACCCTAAAAATGCCCTAAAAATAATAAAAAAATACTATTTTGACTGCGCGTGCGCACGGTCACGTAGCCGAAGGGCCAAGGGCCGGCCTCTATGCTCTCCCGACACTGAAGGCACGTAGTCTACGTCACTACCACCATGTTACCCTGTCACACTTATTCGATGCACAGCTTTCTATGGTTGCACATACTTTATTTTAAAGTGACAAGTTACGAAATGTATTATAAATATTGCCACTGATTGAGACGATGTCATCAAGAGGAGTGGTCAGTCGTGTTTGAAATGTGGTCCTACTTGAATGTTGAGATTTTGTTTGGGATCCGTTGGAGGAAGAGTATAAGGATGTATACTGCAAAGTGAAGCGACTAGGGACAGTTGCAATAATTTCGCTGGCGGTTCTTTTTAGACTAACCAATGATGCTACCACCGAGGCGATCTAGTCTTCTTAGCCTGCCAAATGGTTTACTAATGTGTTGCAAATTTTTTAATATCATATTTTTGTGATGCATAATGTTACTCGTACTTGGCAAAAATGCCTTTCCTTCAGCAACAATCACGTCGCATTATTTTATAATACAATACAGGATTATACTTTGGCATGTTGTCGATGATAATAATATTCATATAATCGAGTATTGATATCTCAACCAAACCTACTTTTCTTACAAAGATTCGTTTGTGTTGCGGTTGCAGTTAAATACTAACCTAACCTAACTTACTATTTTAACACAGTTTAGTTTCTTTTGGAGTCCTGTACCTTACCTAAACCACTTTTTTTCAGCAGAAAAAGAACACAAAAATAGCCTTAAAAAACTTTTAACTTATTTAAAACGCTATTAGCGTTGTGTGTAGCGGTTACTAATCACCATTTTTACGTGGTCTCTTGTTTATTAAAGAGGACCTTTAACTGGCCAATAATCCAGCCGCTGGCCAATAAAGATTAACTAAATAAATTTAAAGCATCGCATCCGACCTATTGTTATGGTAATGTCAGCGCGCGCGCAGCATCCGTGCCCTCGCGCACGCGCGCTGACATTACCATAGCAATTGGTCGGTTTCGGCATCCAACCTGAAGCAAAAGGGCTTACTTGCTCTTCAACTGCTCAAGCATTTTAGACCCAATACTGCTAACCGTGAAGTCGTGGATGCGTTTTAAGGTGTTCCTTTTTTTGGGTAGAAGGTTTTGGTCATCTAGTGGTTATGAGTCGGAGGTCTGTCACGTAGGCCAACTTTCTCACGAGGGACCAATGTCCATTGCCCCATGACTCCGCGAGATTACCATATGTTTGACCAAGAGGAGCGCAGCGTCAGGAATACCTTCATACTGTCGAGGTGATATGGAAATTGATGAGACATCCATACTGCACTTTTCATGTTCGGCTTGTTAAGATCTAAACTCTATAGTGAAATGTTGTTTAGTGGTAAGATACGAGTAAATCTAAAATTGAGGTACTTACGAGGGTCATGCCAAAAGAAAATTAGTTGAATATCTAATTTCTTCTGGGATGACCCTCGTAAGTACCCCAATTTTAGATAAACTACAAAGTTTATTTATTATTGCTATCTATTTTTTCGAAGTATTCACCGTGAGCATAAATACACTTTTTCATCTGGTTAAACTACTTGAGAAATGTTAATGACCTTCTTTGGGAACTTCAGAAATTTCATAATTATAGGCAGGTCCTTTAAATTATTCTTTAATTTTTGAAATCAAGGTAAATCTACCGTGTGGTTGCCAGGTTAGAATAGTGACTAAAGGAATAAGGGCTTGTAGTACTGTTAGGCGATGGGCTTGCAACCTGTCACTAAAACACTAGTAAACTTCTTGGCCTGATTGTGCAAAATGTGGTTACAGAATTATAAACAAGACTTTTTGGAGTTGTTGGTACAGTCAAGATCATAAATATGTATACACTTTAGTACCTTGTCACTTTAATCGCTGTGACAATTTCATATGGCAGTTTAAACATGACCTTAAATAGACAAGGTACTAAAGTGTATACATATTTATAACCTTGACTGTACCTATATTTCTGTAGCTCTGCCTACCCCACTATGGGAATGAAGGCGTGATGTTATATATGTGTGTATAATATAACAGAATCTCGTGCAGGTTTTTCGTATGTATATTCACTACCCGTGGACCGATTGAGCTGAAATTTGGTATACTGCCATCGAGCTGGTCTGATGACGGAGTCGGACGGTCGTGACAGGATCTCCGCTAAACTTAACGTTGACGAGTTCGGACTTACTATGTAGGTCTTAGTTAAAAGGTCTTTGAAAAAAAAGTACATACAGTTGACAACAAAAGCTCGTCCCAAAAATTGAATTTTTGACAGAAACTTATTGATCGAATAGTGAGGTAAAAGCAATAGGTATCGTCATCGAGAGTATGTGTTAGATAATTGGAACAGCGCTCCCGTGTGCTGTATCTATTAAAATTTCCTGGCACGAACTTTGATGTCGACATTTTGTGTCGTCATCGAATTGTAGGTAAAGGTGAACTTAACGTTAAATAATGTTTGAAAATGTGAATCGCCTTTACTGTTTTTAAACAGTAAAGGCGATTCCAAAACGTGACGTGTGATTGAAATATTGATGCTCTTCGTCGTGCTTCTGACTGTACTTAAATTCTATTCTCTCGAGTCCCAATCCAACGCAGTGCGAAAACATTTGTTACCTCATCACCTACACTTAAGTTATAGCGACAGGAATTGCAAACAAAAATACATATGGCACTTATTGCATTACTAAGCGCACGATGAAGATAAGACTGCATTCTACCTGTCGATAGGATTTTAATGTATCACGTCTATTTATGCGCTATCCACTGCGTCGTGAGTCAGCGCGGATCTCTCCCACGAGTTCAACGAGCCATCGCGTAACTAGCCGCGTGATGACTCCAGGGTGGCCCGGCCCCCGGGCCTCTCTACAACTCGCCGTAAGGGGGCTGACGCATTGCGGTTTGTGCGAAATCAGACTCTTGGATCTCAAAGCCGCCGCGACTCATTGTTTGGCTACGACCTGATAAATCAATATCCTGGTGTAAGCGGTTGAATCACGGGTTGCGTGGAGCAAATAAGAGGTTTGTTATGCGCAGGGGCCGTCACTAAACGTAATAAAATTGGTCGTAAAATGCGGTTTGTTTGTGGACTGTGTTACTGATCCAAACATGCATACCAGATTTAACTGGTAACATTTCTGCATACGAGAATTTATTTACTTATAATAGGTAAATATACATTCCATAGTGATGTCATGATATGTCGTAACATCATCGTCATCAAGACTCTTACAAAATCTTCCTATATACATACATACATAAAATCATGCCTTCATTTCCAGAGTACAAAAATACCAACAACCCTAAAAAGATTTGTTTATAATTCTGTAACCTCATTTTGCACAATCAGGCCAAGAAGTTTACTAGTGTATTAGTGACAGGTCGCAAGCCCATCGCCTAACAGTACTACAAGCCCTTATTCCCTTAGTCGCCTCTTACGATATCCACGGGAAGGCATGGAGTGGCAAATCTTCCTATATATTTTTAAGAAAGGTAGAATGTTAAAAAAACAATAGTCTTCTAATAATTAATTACAAAAATAATCACGTACTACCAAAATTTGCAACTCGTGGGAAAAACTAAATCGTATGTGAAAGGACTGTCAAAAGCGCGAGGCAAGCGACGCGACGCGCCCTGCGGTTAGCATTGCATGCGCAAGCGCTGGCCGCGACGCGCCTTCGTTGAACCCCGCGCCTAGCAACAAGTTATAAGAAAATTCTGCTAAATACTCTGACCACTGGCTTTTGACAAGGTAACCCACCAGTTTAGTATAGTTTGAAAGCAGCAGTATACAGTACCTCAGAAGTGAAGACCGCTGATACTATCTAGGGCACTGTGTCGATGTACAAGAAAGGGCTTTGGACTTAAACCGGAAATTCCAAAGACAAACGTAATGTAGGTTTACATTGCGTCGTCAGTATGATCATTTCAGATGGTTGGGTGGTACAAATGATCGATGGATGGTGAAGTATGAGGGGGGGGTGTGTTGCCGGGCTATGCGCATGCCGTGGCGCCTGCACCGGAAGAGACTGCGTTCCGAGACGAACTCTCACAAAACAAGGACTTAGCTCCATGCGAGGGTTATCTAAATGGCCGTTGTATAAAAGGAATACATTCGCAAATGCCATTCAATTACGCTCGTTATTGTAGTAAAATAAAATAGTTTCAAAGTAAAAAGTGGCTTGACTCATCGCACCTTGAGAATACTTACATTACGAATGGAAACTAATTTCGAAACTAAAACTATTAAACAGTCAATCTCGTTAACTTTTGATGATGATCGCCGCGAGCTTATGTCAATTGCATTGAGCTGACACTGAGTCGAATCCATTTTGCCTTTTTGTTTTTTTTTTTGGTGGCAGTTGTTGGTTTACTTTTTTCATATGCATCATCAGTGTATCATTTTATCGAAACACCTTTCAAAAAATGTATTATTTCACAGAATTTCATTTAATCAAACGCTATTTTCTGCTGTAACTATAAGGTTTTCAGGGTATCTTATTTTTTTTCTTATTCTTCTTATCATATCTAACCAGAGCCCCTAGCCAAGATGCGTTCGCTATCTAGCGTTTCTATTCGTTTTGTTTTTAAACCAATCGCGTCACTGGTAGATCACGTGACTTTGGGTATGACGCGATCTACCAGTGACGCGATTGATTTAAAAACAAAACGAATAGAAACGCTACTTAGCGAACGCATCTTGGCTAGCGGCTCTGATTGATTCATGTTTTAGATACCCTGAAAAAAATATGGTCTCAGCAAAAAATATCGTTCGATGAAATGAAATTCGATGAAACGATACATTCGATGAAGTGAAATGCGATAAAATGATGAGTTACCGCATGGCCGTCATCATATTGTCAGTCGGGAGACGGTCGGCATTGTGCTTTTCCCATGCATATTAGAAATTTGGAATAGGATTCTGGCTCTTGAATCCGTCGAAGCTCAAACGAGTTGAATGATCGAAGTGTTTGTAAACATGGCGATTTCACCGTCTGCGGCTAGACATTTAAGTGCCAAGAATTGTAATACCTGTATAAATTCATTTAAGAACTAACCAGTCGGGCATTATAGCTGTCTGTAAATTAATGAATTGAATCTATGATCACGTCGTTTAGCGCGGGTCCGCCAAGCGCTTGTGGTCAATTATAAAGACCTTGAGGAAACGTATATTAACATGAACGTGATAAAACAGGATGAAAGTATCGCGACGAGAAAGTTTGCTCGGACTCAAAGAATTTTGACATATACATGTATGTATAGGTATGTATGAAAGAAAAAATACAGACTTAATCTAGATACACGGCAGTATGTCCAGAGAAGTTCGAAGAAAAAGCCGAGTGCCACTGAAGTGTACATTTACACGAACCCATTCAGGCTCTATTTCCCACCCTCATAACTTTTCCCCAGTGCAGCTTCGTATTTTCTTTGACTACGTACTTTTTTTATTTTCGGAGGACTGTAAAGCAAAAAAAAACATACAAAATGCGATACCGTTTTTCTCCTGTTAATCATAGTCCGATTTTTACGATTTTTGAATATGTTGTAGATCTTATGAAAAACTAGGCCTGTACGTTTTCTTTTCCAAGAAAATATTTATAAAAAGAAAAAAAATATATAAAAAAAAACGGACACATACAGACCTAGTTTTTCATAATATATACAATATATTCAAAAATAGTGGAAATTGGATTAGATTTAGGGGGTGAGAAACGTTATCGCCCGGAGCTAAATTTGTATGGATTTTATTTTTTGACAGATACACGTTTTTAGCATCGCTTCACAATCCTCTTAAGGTATGTTACAATTTCATATGGTAATCTGTAGGGTATTTAAAAAAACGGACAATGGCCCAAAATGCATAATAGCAAAAAATTGGTCTGACTGTTAACAATCTAGTGCCAAGCTTGGCATTTATAGATAGCACAAATTTTGGTGGCACATGTAAACTCGGCCTATTTTTTACATTTGTGTTTTGGTCGGATTGACATTTACAATACGTTTCCCTTTTTTCAAGTGTTGTTTATGATCTTATAAAACCTAATGTTTTTAGAGATACTTACAAATAAAAAAGGCATCGCACAGTTTCTGATTCAAAACAGACAGGAAAAGCCAAAGTGTTTTACGATCAATAATGTTGTACTAAGTATGTTGAGAAAATTGTAGTATTTTTTTTGCTATCCCTGTTTTCCCTGCAAATGTAGCATTAAATATTTTATCAAGAAGCAAAACGTCGCAATTCGCAACGACTTTGAACGACTTGGCGCTCTAAGTTTCAACAATCGGAAAACTTTCATTCACACCAATTTGCAATTAAAACGCAATTTCAGTAAGTGGATCATTTCGTTGCAAAGTAGGAATTTCCCCAGAGTAATGTTACAAACGTGATCGTATTTTCTTAATGTTTATAGGCATTTTGGTTGCCAAACGAAATCTAGGTAGTTGTTAATAGTGTTTATTACGCGGATTGACGTCACTGCGCGTCCCGGCGGAGTCTTGAATATATATGTTGTTGTTTGAGAGTAAACTGCGACTTCTCACATTTCGCGCCTCGCCGACTCAACATACTATTTCCACCTGTTCCCACCCGAGCACTTCTAATGCCTCAACATGTCAAGAAAGTTCAAAGTCACCACAAACATTTGGTAGTATATCGGATCGCTTGAAAACAAAACCTGTAACGGTCTCTAAACGTCCGGGATGTTAGTTAAAATAATATACGCGATTAAAATCCGTTTAAATCGTTTTATTTAATGAGTAACAATCGCGGAAATCGAAGGCAACATTAGTATATCGGAAATCAACGCTGTAGGAGAAAATGTAAAACAGCATATAAAACGCAATACATTAAGTTTTGACCCGTTTATTAACATTTTATATAGAATCAAAACCTTTTAAAACTTTATAACTCATTTTAATGTTTAGATTGTTTTTTCATTAATATTTTAATTTAACTATATATTGGCTTAAACATAATAATTTACGATAAAAATGAAAATTTATTTATAAGGTCCTTATATTCTAAACATGGAACAACAGCTATGACGTCATTCCTGTCGTCGCTTTTGTATGGAGTGTTTTTGTGTTTTTGGTCTGAACTATGACTTTTTAAAGCTTCGTATCTTATAATAAAAGTAAACGACAATTATTTCGCGTCTACGGTTATTCCTCTCTTTCATAGCACTTTCCAGAGTGCGTAAAATAAAATAAAACGCATGTTCCCTTTTATAATAGGCAAGCTTTTCACCTTAATCTAACCTGATAGAAAGTGACGATGAAGCCGAAGATGTAGCTTGCTTGCCGAGCTAGTGTCTATTCACTCTTAACTTAAAAAGGTCTAAGTTATAGTTTGTAAGAAGAGGTACAGCTGGAAGAGAGTTCCACTCCTTAACGGTCCTCATTAGAAACGCAGAGGCGGACCGCTCCGTGCGAACAGCTGGCATATCGACGACGATGGGTGATACCCTAGTCCGCGCTAGTCCCGTGGTAACGGAATGGAGCTGGTGGAATTAGGTTATGCAGCCCTAACGCTATCTCTTTCTTCTCCAGTTAGTAAGCAAAATCGCTGACTCTATAGCCTCTATTTCATTTTGTTTGTATCATTTTGCTTCATATTTATTTAACAGGACAAGGTACCTACTAAATCTTGGCAAGTACAATCTTAGCATACTAACTGGTGTGTTGACTGGGCACTGTCCGCACAACAGACATCTACCTAACGGTAATGGGCATTAAACTAAAAATAAATTACATCCTACAAGTATACTCGTAGTCAATTGTTAAAATTACATACCTGCTTGTTAACACTATATACTCTTATTCCGTTGGAACCGTATATTATTTGGTTATAAGAATTTACTGGTTTCATCACCTATGTAATGCTCAACTATCGACTCTATGCAGACTCCATTTGCAAGCCGCAAAGTAAGCACGCGAAGATATAATGTTCAGGCAGCGCAAGCAGTGAGATCCCCTAACTTGAAGAGCTTTAAGAAGATTGATGCAGAAGGTTTAAGAAAATAATAGTCAAGGCTTTGCTATACAAAACTCACCAGTGAACAGTTGTGAAGTACCAAAATAAATATCAGTGCAAAAATTATATTCCTAATGTGGCATTATCAATCTCTTTTCCATAAATTCTTTAGATTGTTAACTAAATTTCCAAATTCTTCATTCCATCCTAAATTCAATCGCAAATTTATTCCTAAATTTCCATATTTTACTCCTAAATTTCCATATTTTACTCCTAAATTACCATCCAGCGGAGACCATCCAATAGAGATTATCTCAACGCAGTATTTCCCTCCGTCCCGGTATACAGAATCCTCTCGAAGAAGATTTTGTTACTGCCACAAAATAATTCTTAAATCGGCTTTTCGTTTGCCAGATAAGCCACTGAAGACTTTTATCACAACTCGGACTTCAGTCCTGCACAAGATGTTTAAAGCTTCTTCCCAGAGTCATCTTGGAGCGCTTGTTATAAGCTCAAACTAACCAATATGGCTGAAGGACACAACGCCGGGAGCACCCTGGAGCACCCTCAGATGAAGAAATACTCCCACAATATTTACTCCAGAATTTACCCTGAAACGAGTTACTTTCCAACTGTGGTATGATTGATTTACATAACAATAAATCACTTGATTATCAAAGAAGCCATTCACTGTTCTTCCTGAAACCTAAATCGCTGCAAAACTTTGTTTCAGCAAATACTTCCATACAATTATTGAAATAAACATAAAGTAATAAATCTTGTAGTTAATTTTATTTCCCTACAAACGCGTAGAAAATCTAAGGCTGACCACCCCAATGCAAAACCGGATCAAACGTCAACTAATTACCAGCCTTTAAAAATACTAAAGATTGTTGCTAGTTCTCAGAGTTTGGGTTTGTTCCAGTCAATGATAAAAACTCAACATTACACGACTGGAGTGATTTCCTTACTAACGTAATTCAAATCGGATGCACGAACTCCGTCAAAGACGGGACTTTTATTTTTATTGAGTTTATTTATAATGGTATAACTTTTATGCTTTGTTACTAGCCCAAGCCTCATTGACGCCGTAGGATTATTGCAGTAGGTTGATTCAATTAGAAACGGCCTATCTCCTGCCCGGATGATAGAATCTACATTGCGCTGGGATTCCCCTGCAAAACTACATGTAAATTCTTTCTCGGTTCGGTGAAAATCATATTATCATACAATTTCTTCTATGGATTTGCTGATATTGCCAAATAATGCATTAATAATTCCCCAAACCGTTTGTTTTGTGGTTTTTTAAATTATCTCTTGTTTTATTTCTATGGTATCTTGTTTTACATAATTTAGATATTTATTAAACATTATTCTGTTAATTAGATTAAAAGGGTCGATTTTCCAGATTTTGAATATTTTATTGCGTTTTTGCACAGGAATTTATTTTTATTGTTAGCTCAATCAATGGATTTCTTTTTGTAATCGTTATTTGACGTGATGACTACTCCGCATTCTTTGTATTTTTGTTGAAATTTGCATACAAGAAAGTCAACAATTTGTTAAGGGCATTGGTATGCATGAGCTGCACTCCAGGGCCCTGTTTTATAAAGCTACAAGTTACAAATTACAAGCAGAACTTTATTTCTAGCAAAAGGAGTTGGAAAGAGACTTCCGCTTATATTTTATAATTTATAGCTTTATGAATGAGCGATAACACGCGCCGTTTGTCTATGATGGCGTGAGTGTGCCGCCCGTCCGATAGGCGCAGGCGTCCTATTATATAATCAGCTGGCGGCCAGTGTTGCCAGGTTGGATTTTTGAGAAACCGTAGGTGTAGCAAAAAAAATTGTATCAATCCGTATTTTGCCGCTCTTAAAATCAGTAAATCTACGGATTTTTTTAAACAGTTTTATTTAAACTTTCTGTACCTTACAATTACGACATTTACGACTCACTCCGTTCAACCGTTCCAATTTACTTACTTTTGAAACCTAACCTAACTGTCAAGTGTCAAACTAGTAAATGAATTGATCACTGTGAAGGCTGCGTCAGCTGCGTGTAACGAAACGCGGAAATTAAAAATGGTCTATGTTTTTAAGGCATTGCGTTTCATCACACGCGGAAAAACAACACTTGATTTTTTTATGCAATACGATTTGATGAAAATTTGGCTAGTTTTAAATTCCGTAGGTACAGCCACAATTTCCGTAGATCAAGGAACTAGGCATAAAGTCCATAGATCTACGGAAAAATCCGTGGAGCATCACTCATTGGCTGGCGCAGTATTAATCACCGTGGTATGCGCCGGAGTACCGTGCGCACCACGAACCAATCAATGGTCAATACACGAACTACAAAATGTTATTACCTCTTCGTTCCATTCGGGTATATTGGGTATTTAATTGCCACAATGTAACCCTAATTCACTCATATTGTCTAGATACATGTTGCAATGTTGTTTTTCTTATGTAAGTTAAATAAATAAATAAATGTTCATGTCACCGAGCATATTTGTTTTATCGACCGACTTCAAAAAGGAAGGGAACCCGTGAGAAATAAATCCGTGTAATCCGTGTTTAGTGGTGGTAGGACCCTGTGCAGGGTCCGTCCGGATAGCTACCACCATCTTATCCATTAACCTGCCGCCAAGCAACAAAGTTCGCATTGTTGTGTTCCGGTGTGGGGATAAGACAACCGGTGAAATTACTAGTATAGAGGCATTCCATCTTAGTCCTCAGGGTTGGCAACGCATTTGAGGTCTTAGGATTGCAGTCTTGAGAATTCAAATGTCTATGGGTCTCAGATTCCACATACCATCAGGTGGCCTGAGTGCTTGTGTGCCTTCTCCTTAACATAAAAAAAATAGTTAACTCCTCGAACATTATAAGATTTATAAGCATACATGCAGCGATTTTGGTATTTTCAGTAAAAAGTCTAGCATTTGCATGCAGAAAGTATTATGTGGTGAAGTGAAACTGATGATGAAGTCCACTAATGGCCACAGGAACTCCTCAATGGAACCTATTTCAAGAGTGGCGATAAGATATCTCGATTTATATAGTTGAACTACTATGACTAATGACATTTTAATGGTTTAAATATAATTATACACAATGACTTTTCCGCGGCGTTGCTTGCGGCGAGCCAGAAATATATGGTTCTTATTCATTGTGAAGTAAGAGTTCAGTGGGATTATGATCACTAAAAAGTATAAAATAAGATTCAATGTTTTAAAAAATAAAACCGCCTTCAGAAACAGAAAAATAACTTCTTTTCAAAATGGTAATAGGTCAGTCAAACTGAAGTCGGCGTCTCACATTTTTGAAAAGAAGTTATGGTTAAAAAAATTGTCGGACGCCGACTTTAGTTTGACTGACCTATTAGCATTTGAAAGTTTTTCTTTTGGTTTTTGAAAGCGGTTGATTGTTTTTTAAATCATTTAATTTTACTATAGTAACTGTTCAGTAATGCGTTTAACTCCTGTGCAAAGCATGCTTTATCGGTGTCAGGTGTTTTATACACCGCGCAAATGTTAAACCTGTTGTGGGGACTCGTGTGAAGGTCCAATATTGTTTCGAAGAACTGTGTGTGTGACAGTTGTTGTTCAAAGTGGTATCTGTTATGTACATACAAGATTATACGCCCCTTTTCTTCTTAAGTTAGAGTATGTCATGTTATTATGACATGTCATAAATATTATACAAGCAGAGACAATCAGTAAGAATATTGACTTCCGTTAGAACAATGACACTATGATACGCTTACTATTATTGACTATGTAATCGATTTGAGAAAAAATATATTAAGGACCTTACAGTAACGTGAAAAGATATAATGTGTTGGTGAGAAGGTGATGGAATCAATGTACTCATTCCAGGTAGCGGCGTCACTTTCAATAACGAAATAAATAACAAGGTAACGAGAAATATAAAGCCCTGGAGACATACCTGCGGTTCGTGAATTACGAGTTTGCTAAACAGTTATGGACAGATAAAACAGACCAAATTAGAGCTGCAACCTATCGCTCCGCGCATGCGTGCACTAGGGTGGCAAAAACCCTAGAGGAATGGCAAAGCGTGCCAGGCTGGCCACTCCTCGTGGCATCCACTGACGACAACAACCACTCTGCCAAGAGTGCACCGACTAAAAGAAACAGATATATAGGAGTCATGGAGTCATTTGAGTGGTGGTAGGACCCTGTGCAGGGTCCGTCCGGATCGCTACCACCATCTTATCCATTAACCATCCGCCAAGCAACAGTGTTCGCATTGTTGTGTTCCGGTGTGGGGATAAGACAACCGGTGAAATTACTAGCATAGAGTCATTCCATCTTAGTCCTCAGGGTTGGCAACGCATTTGAGGTCTTAGGATTATAGTCTTGAGAATTCAAATGTCTATGGGTCTCAGATTTCACTTACCATCAGGTGGCCTGAGTGCTCGTGTGCCTTCTCATTAACATAAAAAAAAAAAATGCACTTTAGATTTGACGACACGTTGGCCTAGTTGGGAGTGACCCTGCCTCCGAAGCCAGTGGTCCTGGGTTCAAATCCCGGTAAGGGCAGATGTTTGTGTGATGAGCGTGAATATTTGTTCCTGAGTCTTGGAAGTTTTCTTTGTATTTAAGAGGACTGTGAAGCAAAAAAATTACATACAAAATGCGATAACTTTTTTCTCCTCTCAAACGTTGTCCGATTTTTACGATTTTAAAATATGTTATAGATATTATGAAAAAATATGTCTGGACGTTTTCATTTCCAAGAAAATATTTATTGGAATGACAATTATAATAAAAAACAAAAGCAGAAACGTACAGACCTAGTTTTCCATAATATGTACAACATAATCAAAAACGGGTCTTCCCGTGGATGTCGTGAGAGGCGACTTAGGGACAGGCTTGTAGTACTGTTAGGCGATGGGCTTGCAACCTGACACTAATACACTGGTAAACATCTTAGCCTGACTATGCGAAATGTGGTTACAGAATTATCAACAAGTTTAGAGTTGTTGGTATTCTGTTGCTCTGCCTACCCCACTCTGGGAATAAAGGCCTGACGTTATGTATGTATGTATATTCAAAAATCGTGGAAATCGGATTAGATTAGGTAGTGAGAAACGTTATCGCCCGGAGCTAAATTTGTATGGATTGTTTTTGACAGCTACGCGATTTAGGCGTCGCCTCACAATCCTCTTAAGTATGTATTTCTCTATATAAGTAAGTTTATCGTTGTCTAGTACCCATAGTACAAGCGTAGAGCTTAGTTTGGGTCTTGGTCAACTTGTGTGAGATTGTCCCCTGATATATATTTATTTACTAAAAAAGTGTCAAGTTACAGGTGACAATTCGTTATAGGTACATTGAAAAGTTAACACGCTGATACATCACTGGGTTTCATATAAACTGCGCCGTGTACACTGAAATGTCACCTGTCACCGGTCATTATCTGGATCGTGAAATAGGGGCTGGTAAAATTGTTTTATTGAAAACTAGCACTGCTTTAGATAAATAAACTTTTAATACATAATTACTTAGTCATTTATTTACTTAACAAAAAATCCTATGATCATACGAGTATTATTTACTTATCGAACAACGCCCCCTGGTGGACATTTCTCACGAAGCGGTTAGCCTCGTTCGATTTGCAGTAAACACAAATATTTGTATAATGAGGGCGAGTATTTGTTCCTGAGTCGGTTATAATGAAGTGAATGTACTATCATTTCGAACAACAGTACATACAAGACCATCATTGTAGTGGAAAAAGCCGAGAAACTCTAGCAGATATTTTGTATCATAATAGGACTCGGCTGTCAATCGCTTTTAAACTCTCTGACATTTCTCAGTAAGTTGGTTATCAAGTGTTCATAATACCAGCTTAGATTGGAACTATGGCAATTTCTTTTTACAGTAATCAACAGTTACAACCTTAAAATATAAAATGAAACAGTACCTACTTAATATCCAACTGGCTAACACTTAGCAAACGTCCCGTGCTTATACAATTTGCTTGATTTTGTCGTACATATTAGTATTACTTGTTAAAAATAATATAATCTTACATAGATACATACACACAACACACACACACACACACACACACACACACACAATAATTTTAAGTCAGAAATGTTATTTTGTCAATAATTTTAGTTTAAGCATAACATTTGACGACACGTTGGCCTAGGGAGTGACTCTGCCTCCGAAGCCTGCGGTCCTGGGTTCAAATCCCGGTAAGGGCAGATATTTGTGTGATGAGCGCGAATATTTGTTCCTGAGTCTTGGATGTTTTCTATATATATTTAAGTATGTATTTCTCTATCTAAGTATGTTTATCGTTGTCTAGTACCCATATTACAAGCCTAGAGCTTAGTTTGGGACTAGGTCAATTTGTGTGAGATTGTGCCGTGATATTTTATTTATTTTTATTTTTATTTACTTTAAATAAATAGTAGTGAGACGGACTGGCAGCGCTCTCCTCTCTTTTCAACTCGGTGGCCCTGAAAACCAGCGTCAAGGCTAGTAAGCCTGGACACCTTGCTGAGTGGCAACCACTTCGGTGATACTTTTACATTAAGTACCTACTCTAAGTTTGTATTATTCTTTTTTTTTTCATATGTTTTGTTGTTGTTTTTGTTCATTTTATCACACCGAATAAACTATTTCTTTCTTTCTTTCTTTCTTTCTTTCACTCAGGCCACCTCATGGTAAGTAAAATCTGAGACCCATAGAAATTTGAATTCTCAAGACTATATTCTTAAGACTGCATTCCTAAGACCTCCAACGAACATGCTTAGCGGTAGATTAATGGATAAGATGGTGGTAGCGATCCGGACGGACCTGCTCATGGTCCTACTACCACCAAATTTGATCCTGTGTCGTCAAGTTCGGTTCACTTGTATAATTTTTTACTCTACTTCAAGTAAGCCCCTCGTATCTTGCATCAAGTGTAGTCCAAAGTCCAAAAATATGCATTTAATTCTTCGAACGCCCTGACCGCGTGTGCGCACATCTGACGTTGGTACAAGATCAACAGTAAACAATAGCGCGATACTTATCTATTGGAACTCAAGAGCAAAGAAAACGGGCCACTGTACGAACAATTCAAGTGAGACTGTGACCAGTTATATTTTTGTATAATGTAGATTCCAATGGTGTTTGTGGCCGCATCCGCTCGCGGTTTGCCGAGCATGGCGAGCTTGCCAAGCAGGGTACTTAGGGCCGTGTTCACCAACAATTAATCGGACGGTTAAGTCTTAATCAGCTGTTAATCAATACATCTGACACCCGTTAAACTGCTAATCGTCCGTTTAATTGTTGGTGAACACGGTCCTTAATAGGGTATGGTTAACAAAAGGTTTGGCGGGTCAAAATATAGGCATTTGACGTAATGAGTGACGTCCGCCAGCAACGTTCAGTTCAGGGTTCAATTCTACTGGAAAAAACCCGCCTTTGACATGTTATCGTTTTGTCAACGTTACGATAGCTGTTATTTACATGACAGTAATGGCAGCCGAGATAAAACAATGCGATAACTGTCACAGACAAATGGTTTTCCGGAGAACAATAGACACGCTGGTCAATGATACGTCCCTCGTGCAGCAGTTAACTTCGATGTTGGTTTACTAGTTGCGTCGTCTATGTACTAACTCAGAGAATGGTCTAGAAGGGACACTCTTAAAAACAAAAGTTGTCGTTCCTGTGGTTAAGTTAAATAGCTTGTGTGCATATAAGTTATGTTTTTATATGATAGGTATAAAGCAGTCCTGACGACGTTTTTGCGGGTATGCGCTTAGCCAGAAAATTAGGCCTTAAAAACGTTAACTTTCGGTGTGTCCACAACAGACGGTAACCTAAATCTGTGTATGACCCATAAAACAAATGTGCTAAGTGCATCGATGGTCTGTGCAAATGTGCTAAGTTTAAAGAAAATAACATATACTTAGGACATTTGCCTTCTACGCTATCCGAACACATAGCACATTTATTTTCTGGGTCATACACAGATTTAGGTATTCTATTGGCTGCCTATCCTTTCTAGGTACCTACTTAAAGGATTTTAATACGGATTTTAACCTATGATACTTCTAATTAGATTTATAAATAACTAGCTATAAGTCCGCGTAGAAGCCATATATCGCTATTCCCCTAGGAACCGTCCAATTTTGCGGGATAAAAAGGCATTATGTCCTACTCAGACAAGCAGACGGACAGACCAACAGACAGAGTTACTTTCACATTTTTAGTAGGTATCGATGAAGTAAAATCGATGTGTTTCGATCAAGTCGATAATAAATAGGTTTTCGGTCCCTTTCATTGCTTACCTGGCTAGTGCTAAAACACACAGAGAAGTAACTAAAAAAATAAGGTTTTATTATTATAGGTATTACTTGTATGTTTTTACTAAACACGGGACTATGGGTCCCTCCGTCCGGATCGCTACCACCATCTTATCCATTAACCAACCGCCAAGCAAGAATGTTCGCATTGTTGTGTTCCGGTGTGGGGATAAGACAACCAGTGAAATTTCTAGCATAGAGGCATTCTATCTTAGTCCTTAGGATTGGCGACGCATTTGAGGTCTTAGGATTATAGTCCTTATCATTAAAAAAAACTTTAATTTAGTTAAGTGACAGTTTACCATCCGGCGATTGTCTAAGCTCTGTGTTCTCAATAGAAGTATGCTCCCACGGACAACGACCGGTTAGTGTAGGGGAGTGTATTTAAGAAGAATCGGAACATTAATGATAGGCTCAATTACGGTTCAAAAGGTACAAATCTTTAAATTTAGGGGTCCCGTTGGGATCCTCTCGGGCACGGAACCCTAAAAATTCAAATTCATGATCCATGAAAAGTATAATTAAAAAGATTAAAACAGACAGAAAACCGGATAAATTCTAACGAACCCATTCAAATATTTAAATTTGCTCAATACCTGTGCCGGAGCATGGCGCGTGCGCCGATTGTAATCGATCGATCGAACAGCATTAACGGTCGCGTGAGTCAGCCGGGTTTCCCCGCGAAGGTAAACAAACAGTGCGCGCGCGCTGTGTCAACACCCTCTATTCGGCCGCGGGAGGCCGGAGACACTCCCTGCCAGTGCTAGTGCCGGTGCGTGAGTCGATGCCATACGACATAGTTAATAATATACCTACACATTTTTTTTAGAATTTTAGTATTTAGTTTTGGCTGTAGGGGGGACATTTAATTCTGACAAAAATTAGCGTTTAGCTTAATATTTCATAAACAGATCCCTTAATCGAAAAATTGTTTACACAAACCTTTAATGTTTTTGAAAGATCTATCCAACGACACCTCACACTATGGGGTAGACGAAACAAGAAATACATTCCCACGTTAGGTACACTACCTTTTTTTTTACCACTTTTTGGCGTGACTTAATTGTATATTCATGCCAAATTACAGCTTTCTATTACTAAGAGTCTCTGAGATAGGCTGCGGACAGACGGACATGGCGAAACTGTACTTTGACTACGGAAACCTAAAAAGGACGATTGGAGATTTTTTTTCCACGAAGCTTAAAAGGAGGTTACTGTCCACTGAAAAAAACTTGGTCGATTCTAACAAGATTGTGATTTTTGTGCATAAGCATCTTGTTTCCTCACGAGCCTGACCTGACAAGAACCTAGGACACATCAAATAAGATATTAGTTGAATCACTAAAGAACTTGCTGTTGTTACTGTCAGCTTTCTTTGATATAACTAATATCATGACAAGACACACAAACACAAACACACACACACATACACATACATACCTTATGAATACGAAATGTTTCCTTTTACTCTTAAATTTAAATTTATATTTAAGTTATACCTATACCTGCACCTAGGCTAAAATTGTAAGTCACTACATGAGGAAGAGCGGTGTTCTCTTAGCACAAGTATCTAGTATACTTAAAAAGAGGCACCAGCACAGATACTAGCTTAAGTTACTGAAAAACAATTTTTTATTTTTTTATTTTTTTAATCCTTAATTTGATAGTGTCTAGTATACTTGACATAACATAATGTTCACTTTTTGTTTTTTTTTTGGATTGATATTTTGTATGCTGGTTCGAAACCAAATAGGGTTTGAATTCACGACTTTTTTAATTTTTGCCAATTTAAGAAAAATGTCCGTGTCGTTCCGTGTGGTTGCCGGGTTAGAATAGTGCCACTCCATGTCTTCCCGTGGATGTCGTAAGAGACGACTAAGGGAATAAAAGGCTTGTAGTACTGTTAGGCGATAGGCTTGCAACCTGTCATTAATACACTGGTAAACATCTTAGCCTGATTTTGCAAAATGTGGCGCGTTTCAGAATTATCAACAAGTCTTTATACAGTTGTTGGTATTTCTGTAGCTCAGCCTACCCCGCTCTGGGAATGAAGGTGTGGTATGTAAAGAAAATCTCTCTCGGTGGGCACTCATTTTTAGGGACCTGATTACTAAGACTCCACTGTCCGTCTGTCCGTCCGTCCGTCTGTCTGTCTGTCACCAGGCTGTATCTCGTGAACTGTGATAGCTAGACAGTTGAAATTGATGATGTGTTCGTCTGTTGCCACTATAACAAAAAATACAAAACACAGAATAAAATAAATATTTAAGTGGTGCTCCCATACCACAAACGAAATTTTTTGCTCGATTTTAACAACGGCAACAGGTCTGGAATATTCACACAATATTTAGTTGTATTTTCACTTGAAATAAATAATTAAATTAATAAATAAATTAAGGGGCCTCCCAAACAACAAACGTGCTTTTTTTCCGCTTAATAAAAGGTTATAATATACTGTCTAATGTTGTTGTAGTTTGACGACACGTTAGCCTAGTTCGTAGTGACGCTGCCCTCGAAGCTAGCGGTTCCGGGTTCAAATCTCGGTAAGGGCAGAGATTTGTGTGAGGAGCAAGAGTATTTGTACCCGAGTCTTGGATGTTTTCTATGTATTTAAGTATATATTTCTCTATATAATTAAGTTTATCGTTGCCTAGTACCCATAGTACAAGCCTAGAGCTTAGTTTGGGACTAGGTCAATTTGTTTCACATTGTCCTGTGATATTTATTTATTTTATTTAGATAAAAATTAAAAAAAAAAATGCCAGGTAGTTTAAATAGAAATAGAAACAAATTAACATTAAAATATGATAGAACAAAAAGTAAAGTGGAAAAGAATACCTTCTTTCTATTGGAGGTTGCATATGCGTATGCTGGCTATCTCTAATCATAGTTATGACATCTATTTGAATATAGTCCTAGTAACGGCTTGTTTTTGTTTTTGTACTTGTCACTTGCATTATATTGTTCCCTGCGATAACCTTGTTCATATATATGTTACTCCCTGACTCTACTACTCTGTTGTAGTCCTGCTTGATTACATTACTTTCTAGGCGATGGGTGCATCTCAGCAGGTGCTGGGGTCCGGAAGCCCAGCGCTGGTTTTCAGATAGTAAAAAGATAAAAAGATGAGAAAGTTGTTTATTCAGTAAGTAGGCCGCACGGGCACTTTTACACGTCAAAACTCTACTGGCGCTTCAAAGAGGCCACTGCTGAGAAGAAGCGCCACAAGAAACTCAGTCAGTTTTTTTTTTAAATATTATTATGACAATGATAGAACTTAACCTAGCATTATATAAATCAAATAATTAAATTTAAATATATATATATATACGATATATATAATATATATATATATATATATATATATCATGCGTAGTTAAACTGGAAAAAGTGTCGAAACTTCTAATAAATACAAGAGCAAATAAATAAAATAATAATAATATTTATACCTACCCATGACGATGCTAAACGAAACAAATTAAAAAAAAAAAGTTTCGATACGTTCTCTTTCAGAAACCGTGTCCCCTAGACTAGATAGGTACTAAGCTGTTACGTTAGGTATCTTTTGCCAAGCATTTTTGTCTGTTAGATAATCCTCGACCCTATAGTAAGCTTTAGACATTAATGACTTTTTCAACTAATTAATAATAGTACGGAACCCTTCGTGCACGAGTCTGACTCGCACTTGGCCGTTTTTTTTGGTGACTGTGCAGTAACATGACCTCCACGTATACTGACGAGTATTTTGCAAGTTTCAAACTAGGAAAATTCCAATCCGATTACCAGTCGGGCCATCCAAAAACAAACTAATAAATTGCATCCGAATTATTGTCGACCGAGAGCTGCGTAATCTCGCTGTGATGACTAACTGTGTGACTCGGCTTGTGCTGTTTATCTCCAGATGCCAAACGCATGATCCAATACGAGAGATGTACCAACAGCGGGAACCTTGTCACTCGACAAGTCCAGGGAGACCAAATACAACGTAATGCCGTTAGTGAGATAACAACCTTACTAACTAACCTTTACTAGATTATTCATTATTTTCAAAGAAATGTTGTCGAGTCCACGCATTTTTAATCTTGTTATTTATTGCTATGTCACAGATTCTAATTACTTACAGTACAATTCAAAACACTTTATTGTACAGTCAAGGACTACTTGTTGTTACTATGGAACCCTGTCATAATGACAGCGTCCGACCACATGAAAGTAAGCTAAAATTCATGATTAATGCTGTCATTATGACAGGGTACCATAGTGGCATAATATTTAGACAACCTTAGATGGGATAAGGTGACAATTACAACTATATTACTACACACACACTACACTACATTGCACGCATTGCATTACATTAGGTACTTAAGCACGACTACGTAAACATAATTATCTGTCTTTGTTGATTGAATCACTTTAGGTATAAGTCGTATTCAGTTGCACCACCGTTCATTGGCACTAACAGGGCTCGGATACCCGTTAAATTTTCAAACCGTTAACATGTACTTGCCGCAAAACCTTTTCATTTCGGTTCCGTTCGCATAAACCGGTTTAAATAACCAGTTTTTTTCGAATTAACCGGTATAGATCTAAAAAAACCAGTTTAAACTGACGCCGTCACGCCCCATAAACAAGCGCCGCTTAGTGTTTTTATTCAGTGCAAATCTTTTAGTGTCTAGACTCGCTGCTCGTGGATTAAACCGGTTAGTTAAGGTTAAAATAATGTTCTCAAAACGTTCGCGTTTTAACCGGTATTTTTTAAACCGGTTCCGAGTGCTGAGCACTTAAGGCCCAATAGGACACCTATTATCACTTTTCAAATCATAACAGAGGAAATAAAGTGATAGCACGCGACTTAAGGTGACGGTGTTATTAAAGATACAGTTATTTTTAAAAGAGTTGTAGCAACTTTATAAACCTTAAATAAAAAAAATAAACGAATATAATGCAAACCATGCTTTTTCAAATTGTAAGATACGAGTTTTATTAACAATATGCGAGCACCGACCCCTCACCGTGAATTTGCCAGGAAGTGTAACGCGTAGCGGCTTCTGGAAAAATGTGAAGAGGCTCCGCGAGAGGGCGCCAGCGACCGCTTCCAGGTGCTCTACGCCGTAGCACCGCTACGCTGCTACGACCCATTAAGTCACGGTTCCCAACTTAATGGAGAGCGTAGCGCTTAATTATAACCCAGTATCGTTACGAGTATTACTTGACAATTTCTAAATAATGTTCATTAAATGGTTTGTGACTATAAAGAAATAACAGTGTTAATATTATGATCACTAAAAGGTATGAAATAAAAAAATATATTTAAAAAACTAAAAACCGTCTTCAAAAAGCAGTCAGTCCAACTGAATTCGGCTTTTGTTTGAAAATATTGTGGGACGCCGACTTCAGTTGGACTAACCTATTTAATTTATTGATGCTTTATTGAGATTTTAAAAACATTTTTTTTATTTCATGCCTTTTAGTGATCATAATAATAGTGTTATTTCGTCCACGAACATTTATTCCTATAATATTTGCGGAGTTCCCTCGATTTCACCAAGATCCCATCATGAGATCTTGACGTGCTGGAAATGGGACCAACTAGAAAGTATACACAATTGAACAAAAAAAAAATTCACGTCGTTCCAGCGGTCTTTGTGTCAATGTGTCATAAAATAACCCGACAAATTGAAAACCTTCCTTTGAAGTTGGTTGAATACATTTAACATTTAATTTATTTATTTAAAAAAAGTAAGTCTCGACATGGAACTTACTTTAACAGAGTTTCCTACTTACACATCGTAAGTTAATACGTAAAAATCCAACATTATTTTATTTTTTTAAATATAAATAAATACATAAATATCAGGGGACAATCTCACACAAATTGACCTAGTCCCAAACTAAGCTCTAGGCTTGTACTATGGATACTAGACAACGATAAACTTACTTAAATAGAGAAATACATACTTAAATACATAGAAAACATCCAAGACTCGGGAACAAATATTCGCGCTCATCACACAAATATCTGCCCTTACCGGGATTTGAACCCAGGACAGCTGGCTTCGGAGGCAGGTCACTCTCCACTAGGCCACCGTGTCGTCAAAACGCAACGTAAACGTTACATGTGTAATGTTTATTTCATTAAAACTTCATACGTTAACTCGCATAAACGGTGCTTGTATCAAACTAACTCAATAATGACAACAATTTACTAAATAGATACAAAAAGGCCGACTTGAGCAAAATACTTGTGGGATTGTTCTTGTTTTTAGGAAAATCTTAGTTCTAAATTAGTTTTAAGGTTAAAGTTACTTACACAAATTTAATATTCAGATTTTGAATGTATGAATTTTTTCGATTGGTTATTTTTAAATTGTTCTATCTATATTAAAATGATTTGTTTGACCTTTAAGAGGCCGTACACGAAATTTTGCCGATTTCACTGATTTTCGTGATTTTACAGACGTGATTTTACTGTTGAAATACTTTACTTCTACAAATTTTAATGCGCAACACGAAAGATAATTTCAACTTTAAACGAATGTATGAAATACTTTTTTGTTTTTATTATTTAATTTTGATTAATCGACCTGAACCGACAGCTGTTTCGTGAGTTTTGCTGTAAGAGGTTTAGAATATCACATATTCACGAATTGTTTTGACGTCTTAAAGGTATGAAAAAATAGCAATTGATTGCTGTAAAGGTCGTCTAAAAAATGTATGAATTACGTTTTACCACCTTTGTATATTTTTTTTGAGTAAAATAATTATGAACTTGGTAATTTTTTATAGAAAATGGACAAAAAATAGTTTTAAATTTCGGCTTCTTAAAACACTCGTTTATAAAATTAAAAGAACAGTGATAAACTTCAGTTCAAAATCAATCCATTACCTTAAAATCACATCCAAAAATTAAAAATTAAATAGCAATATATAATGTTTTAAAATAACCTAAATCCCGAATTTAAATTCTCGACAAAGATAAAAAAGCGGCCAAGTGCGAGTCGGACTCGCCCATGAAGGGTTCCGTAGCAGCAAGTAACATAATATAAAAGTTCGTTGTAGCTTTGATCAATGTTTTTATGACGTATTAAAAAAAAACTACTTACTAGATCTCGTTCAAACCAATTTTCGGTGGAAGTTTGCATGGTAATGTACATCATATATTATTTTTACATTTATCATTCCCTTATTTTAGAAGTTACGGGGGGGGGGACACACATTTTTCCACTTTGGAAGCGTCTCTCGCGCAAACTATTCAGTTTAGAAAAAAATTATAATAGAAACCTCAATATCATTTTTGAATACCTATCCATAGATACCCCACACGTATGAGTTTGATGAAAAAAAAATTTTTGAGTTTCAGTTCTAAGTATGGGGAACCCCAAAAATTTATTGTTTTTTTTCTATTTTTGTATGAAAATCTTAATGCGGTTCACCGAATACATCTACTTACCAAGTTTCCACAGTATAGCTCTTATAGTTACGGAATAAAGTGGCTGTGACATACGGACGGACAGACGGACAGACATGACGAATCTATAAGGGTTCCGTTTTTTGCCATTTGGCTACGGAACCCTAAAAAGTAGCTCATTCATTCGTAACTCATTTATTCGATCATAACTGAAATTATATATCATGATGTGCATTAAAACTTATAGAAAAGCAGTATTTAAACTGTAAAATCACGAAAATAAGCAAAACTGGCAAAATTTCGTATACGGCCTCTTAAGGATTTCACACCAAAAGACTTCAACGGGCACAACGTCATGAAATATTTAGTATGGAAAATTAACATTACAATGAAAAAAGACGACACTTGTTTCTAAAAATTTATTATCAAATATATTTTACTCAGTAGAATATGTAGGCCCTGATGATAAGTGGGATGTGACAAGCATTTGCATTTTCAAGACTACAATCTTAAGACTGTAGTCCTGAGACCGCAAACGCGTTGCCAACCCTGAGGGTTAACATGGAATCCTCTATGCTAGTAATTTAACCTGTTGTGTTATCCCCACCCCGGAACACAACAAAGTGAATACTGCTGCTCGGTAGTACCTTTGAGAATAAGATGGTAGTGGTCCAGACGGCCCCACACAAGGTGTCCTACCATAACTAATACCCGATGACATCAGCTGATTAAGTTGAATATTCGTTTCCCGCGTATTGCTTACGAGGTGTCTCACGGTCGGTGTTCGTTAACTTAAGACGCCACCTGCTCCGCTGAAACAATTGCAAGCAACTATAATTGTTATCAATAGATACGCCTACTTTTTAATTAATTTGACATTTTGTCCACTAAGCATTTTTAAATGATTCACGACGTTTTTCAAGTTATAAGTCGCGATTAACTTTAATCTGCCCCAAAAGACTCGAATTGCATAAATTAAAAGTAACCTCGGTTTACTTTAATCAGCATTGAAATCACCTTTTATAAAAGTTTAATAAATAAACGACACGATCCGTTAAAAAAATAAGTTTACTCTAATCGTATAGTTATCTCTCCTCTCTTTCGTAAACGCGCGAACGATGGAAATTCGCTTTTTGTCGACGAAGTCGCGTCGGCGGGAAAACCGGAGGCGTTGCATTATGCTTGATAGGCGTTACGATGCTGCGCCGAGTGCGTTCATTGCTTAGCCCTTTTTGAGGGTTCCGTAGTCAAACTAGGAACCCTTACCTACTCGTATAGTTTCGCCATGTCCGTCCGTCCGTCCGTCGGCAGCCTAGCTCAGAGACTCTTAGTACTAGAAAGCTGTAATTTGGCATGAATATACACAGCCAATATATATAGTCACGCCAACAAAGTAGTAAAATAAAATCTTTAAAAAAAAAATTGTAGTGTAGGGGAGAGTGGGGCTGAAAGTGCCGGGGGTAAGTTGTTCCGATGATAACAGAAATGCAAGTAAAAAACGGAGCAATTTGTATGATGTTTGACGCGAAACGTTATGAAAACTGTTTAACGATGCACAAAACGATGTCACTATTCAGAAACTCCAATAACCATTCTTTAAATGTGTGTGTAAGCCACACAGCATATACACTATTTTCATAGCTCAATTTTGTGTTTTATGAAAATCGGCACTTTCAGCCCCGCTCTCCCCTACCTCCCATACACGTGACGTGGGGATGTAACTTTTTTTTCTCGTCTGCCGTCTCGGACGCCTTTGGAGATCTATTTCTTTTATTTCGTCGTCAAAATGTAGGTATATGTTAACGAAAAGCTTTGACTGCTCTTTCCAATTCGCTTTATGCGGAATGATTTATCTGTTTGCAATTGTATTAAGTTTTTTCTTTAAAAAAAAACACGATTAAATTGATGGAATAATATAAGTATTATATGTTTCTAAAATAGTATTTTCAATTATGCGATTTTGTTGTAAATATAAGTATTATAAAATATAAAATATAAAAAATATAAGTAGGTATTATATGTTTCTAAAATAGTATTTTCAATTATGCGATTTTGTTGTAAAATAATATATTGGATTGTAAGCCATGATCTTTATTCCAAATTGTTTTAGCATACCTTGCTTCTATTTCTTAATCATATTGTTAATGTTGTCAACTATTAACTTGACAGTAAGACCTACCAATAGACAAGCAAGATGGGCTAAAACAAATTGAAATAGAGCCTAAGGTATTATGACAATTTGCTTACGCAATAACATCATGAATATACCAAGGATTTAATAAGGACTCCTTACTTTTTAAGTACTTTTGTTTTTACTTTTGGTACTTCGAAATTATATTATATAAGACCGCACTGCACTATCAGCCGTGTGCGACCGAGATATAAATATTTTCAAGGCCGTCTATCTCGTGAAAGTTTGAAGCTGGGACGTAGGTCAAGGTGTCCAAGGAAAGCTCTTACATAGTCCTAATAAGATCTACATTGGCTTGAATATCAATATACAAAATTTATAAATGCCAAATCATTGCTGTACGTTTGTATGTTGTACATGTTGTAACATGCTGACTCACTATTACCATTTAAAAACGCACCACATGTTTTTGATATTTCAGCGTACAATGACTCACAAATACTTATCTAAGCTAACTAAAAAACTGGTCCTCTATACTTCGCGGTTAAACAATATTGATTTTGACTTGTTATCGTATCGCCAACGTTAACATAGCTCTTATTTACATGACAGTAATGGCAGCCGAGTTAAAAATAAACCGATAACGTAATATGTTACAAGCAATCATGTTTTACCGAACAGAGGCCCTGATTCACAATATAATATTATTATCATTTTATTCATCTAAGTAGGTATAAAAGTTTGTGTGGAGCAAAAACCCGCGCACGCGCCGTCAAACGAGTTTTGCGGGAAACTTTAGCGAGTTTCCTCAACGCATGACGGAGTCCGGCGTCATTGGGAACCGGTGCGGTGAGAAACTTCCTTCATTTCCCTCTAGCAACTCATGAATGGGTTCATTCATGCCTCCGAGCCATCAGAGGTAAACGGTCGCGTTATCCTTCGGCCTTCCTCTAGACATTAGGACTTCTGGGTCTGTCCGTCTGACCTGCGCGCGCGCGGGTTTTATCGCTAACTTTGTGATTTTTCCTAGTATCTGCTGATTGTAATATATCACGTATGTATTTGATTATAATGGCACGCGCCGCGACTGACTAAGCGGGAAATCTCGATCGTAATCGAAATTGTTATGAAATTGATTGCAATCAGCTGACCCTGAGAATATCTAAAGGTAACTCTGTTGTTAGAAACGCGATTCTTGATTGCAGAACTTACCCATTATTCACATCATAACTGACGATGCAAGTCATAGGTAACTGTTATGAAATTATTACAGCAAGTACCTACTATTTTGTTAAAGTTTACGTGTTAGACAATGGCGTAGACGAAAAAAATACCTCCAGTTTTTATTGAAAAATATTTATTAAACCATTTTTTTCTTCGTACCACATATTTTACGACGTTGTGCCTGATGCAATCTTTTTGTTTCAAATCCTTGGAAGTCAAACAAATTGTCAAAGATAGGATCACGAATAATTTTTAAATAAAATCATGTATTAAAAATCTCAAACTCAGTTTAATTTGGGTTTGTACTGAATAAGCCTCCTCAAAATGGATTTCGGATAACGGCCTCCTAAAAAAAAAGACTTCCTGACCCACATTCATTTTTCAATTTTTTAATAGGTATGTTATAAAAGCATTCGCAATTTTTTCACCTTTTCATAGTTTTGAATGCAAAAGAAAACTATTACACAATATTAGTTATGAACTTATGAAGAAAAGTAGAAAGTCTTTACAACACACGTTGGATGAAATTGGTTCCTTGTCTATTCTTAAATATATTTTATTAGCCTTTTTAATTTACAGATTAAAACAAAAGAAAATACATGATTACATTATTATAATGCCCATCTAGGCAAAACCTTGAAGCGGTTTGTATGCCGATGGGGAGTTCTTAACAATTGATCCAATTTATAGATATATTCTAAAGTAAGTGTCTTAGGTATATTTTTAACAGCTTCATTTACAGCATATAGGTTAAATTTTTACATTTTAAAAAGTGCTTCTTCAAGATTTTTCTTATTTCACAACCTTTGACATATAAGTTTTGTAATTGTTCAGTGTCGTGCTCCTGGAAAAGGGCCTCATTCTTCCCTACTAACTACATTATATAATTCAATTTAAATATTAGGTACTTTATTAAAAACTGAGGAAAAATCGAGACAAATTTAACTAGCGCCAAATAAAACTCATAATATAAAACACATGGAAAAAAAACCAAGACTCTGGAGCAAAATACCCGTGACAGCTAGCTGGTACTACCGCAGGTAAATTTCCGTGGGAGGGGGAGGAGGGTCACGCCACTAGGCGTCATGACCGCGTCGTCCTGGTCAATGTCGTCTTCAGTCATTTTTCTCAGAACTTTTTCCTTTCTCTTTTACGTATAGGGTTAAGAATCACTACGTTTAACCCGACTGCCTAAGAAGGATCTTGTTTGTTTACATATTTATAGTGACGCCCAATGCCAAAACGTAATAAAGTTACATATTAATTACATGGATTTTGAGCCGCAATGTAACAGACTTAAGGTTTCCAAAGGAACGCAAGTGATAACAGGCGGCATTGCGTCTGCGCAGTGAACCGGTGATCGGCACGCGGCCCACTCCGGCGCCTGCGTCGCGCCACCTCGCGCCACTCGCGCCACTCGCGCCACCTGACCCGCTCCTACGACTTTTACAACACCCACATTTTAATGAACTAGGGCAGAGTTAACCGTCCGTTAAAGAAGGCGATCAAACGTGAGTTGCGTGGTTAATTAAAATGTCTCTTATACCAACTTGACTCATTCCTTACTTAAAGAAAATTGGATACTCTTTACTCATTTGTTTGCTACTGGCAAGTTATACACCGTTATACACGCTGGCTATTTTGCTAACAGATTTGAAAATGGAACACTTCTTAAATTGTTCATAATTTAATTTTTAATTTTTTCACAACGAATTTATTCGCAACAGGGGAGTCCAAAGCTAAATTCCACACTATAATATGAACGGGTTTAAAAAGGTATAATAAAGAAACAACCCTCATTTTGTTATTTAATTATCTACCAACTCAGTTACGTGTTCTAAAGAAAATCTACGAAGCCTTGCTGTTCTGTACCTGTTATCTGCCCTGCAGGACAAAAGAAAACTATCAAACCTAGATATCTCATAAAGGATGTTGGTAAGGTTGGTTATAAAGGGGGCAGCGCCCCCTTTGCTATAGACCTGTGCTCTTATTTCATCGGTTTAACCCATCTCGCTTTCCAAACCATAAACTATTACCTAAACGACAAAAAAATCTACCTCTATTCCAAAATTTTAATTGCACACCTAGATAGCGATTCTCTGAACGAACGAAAATTCGACAATTTGAAAGTTACACAAATTCTGATTTGAATTTGTTGATGTTTCCTGCTTGATCTGCGAGTTTTTTTTAGCCGTTGACGTAGATTGAGCGTTGTGTAAGATTTCTATTCATTTATTAATTCCTGCTAATTAACGAATTCTTAATCGGATTTCTCGCGCTCGAGCCGTGAGCCGTGACGCGCGCGCAGTGGTAACGGATGCGCTGCAGGATGCCCGTCGCGGTGAAACTGGAGCGGCGCGTGCGCATCTGTGCGCTAACACTGTGCGGTAACCACCGCCACCGCCGTCGCTCCAGCGAGATCCTATTGCCGGCATAATGTGCAACACGTCGGCTATTTTTAAAACTTTTATTCCATAAGCGACAGTAAGCAGCAAACGTCAACGATATGTATAGACCCTCATAAATAAATAAATAAATAAATATCAGGGGACAATCTCACACAAATTAACTTAGTCCCAAACTAAGCACTAGGCTTGTACTTGGGTACTACACAACGATAAACATACTTGCATAGAGAAATATATACTTAAATACATAGAAAACATCCAAGACTCAGGAACAAATATTCGCGCTCATCACACAAATATCTGCCCTTACCGGGATTTGAACCCAGGACAATGGTCCTGAAATAAATCCAGAATTATTTACAAACGCGGGTTGTCCAAATGATATGTTTGTAAAATGAACCATTTGTTAAAAAAATAGTTATAAAATGATATCGTTATTACCGCGTAGAATCCCAGCCTTGTTTGGATGTAGTAAAGTTATTATTGAGTTTATATTGCAAAATGGTTGGGTTAGCAAACTAAATTGTTGAGAAACTATAGCTTAACTTTAGTTGGAATAGTTCTATTAAGGAAGGAGTTTTACCTCAACTGCTAGCTAGCTTTAGGTACTTTATCTAAATACTTCAGGTGCTGTAACTACTGTAGGTGCTAGCTTTAGATACTTTAGCTTTAGCATCAAGTAAATAAATTGCGCAGTTTTCGCCACAGATTATAATGGTATGGTATGCGCAGCAAACGATTGTTATAATCACTACATGTTAGCAGCAAATAATATTATACCACGCGCGTGCGCATACGTCCGTCCCGTCCGAGATAGTTTCGAAACGGTGCCCGGCGTCACGCGGGGCGACTCCCGGAGTGGGTCGGGGGGAGAGGGCTTGTTGGCACTGAACAACTGATCTTTGATAGATCTAAATAAAGTTTCAAATAATTGTTATGGAAAAATCGTAATTAATGTACCACAACCCCAGTTTGGCTATCTGACCAAAACATTAAATTTAGTACTCATTAACTAAATACTTTGGAAAGTAGTAAATATACTTGACCTAAATACTAAAGCGAGATAAGTTTAGTATATTGGTTTAGCTTAATTGACCAAATCGATCATTTTGTTTAGGTAAATAGACTTTTAGTAAACTGTTATTGAACTTTGGTTGAAGCTCAGGCAGCTTTTATTAAACAATGACGGGATCTGCACATAACTTAGTTTAACTAAACGTTGAAGTTAAAATTAAGCGGTGGTAACATAACTTCCATCAGCTCAGTACTTTAGCTAACAGGTTTTTTTCAGTGCGTAAAGTTATTAAATAATTTAAGTCGATTGGTGTATCACACACTTAGTCTGGCTCTCTTGACTTGTTTATGAGTGCGATAAACTGTACATTGATGTGTCGTAATCAACAGGAGTCAGAAAGTTTAAAAAAAAAACCGCCTCCAAAAATGCAAAAAATAACTTCTACCTACCTACCTACCTAATAGGTTAGTCCAACTGAATTTGGCTTTTTTTAGTGAATATATTGTGGTCGCCGACTTAAAGGCGGTTTTTTGTTTTTAAATCATTTATTTTATTTTATACTTTTTAGAGATTATAATAATACGCTGCTCCGTAGTCCCACTTACTAGTTGATATGAAACTTTAAGTTTCAAGCGCGCCGCAAGCAACGCCGCCGGAAAGTCATAGTCATATTTCAACAAGTAAATATCCTTCGTTGTAGTCGCTCAACTATCTTAATCGAGATATCTGATTACCCTTGAAATGGGTACCGTTGAGGAGTTCCGATGGCCATCTGTGGTCTTCATCATTAGTTCCACTTCCTCAAATCATACTTTCTGAATGCAAATGCTACATTTGTTACTAAAAATACTAAAATCGCTATATGTTTGCCTAAAATATTTGAGGAGTTCCCTCAATTCCTCACTGATCCCCTACTCAGATTCAGATTTGGTGACAATGGTACCACCTCGAGAGTATACTCTATCAAACCTAAAAATAAATTAGAATCGGTCCACAATACATTGGAACGTACAACCTCCTCCTTTTTAAAAGTCGGTTAAAAATGACTACTTTACGTCTAGGGTTCCTGCGACCTTCCGGAGATCATTAACCTTCTCCAACTGTACATTTGTACGATAAGCGTTGTTTGCTATTCAAAGAGTAAATGCTGCCCCTTGACGTTATCTTCGAGTTCTTTGCCACTGCGGTATTTTTAGGTATTTATATTTAGTTTTACGTTGTCTTACTTTATCTTAAAGTATAGTAAAGTGAAGTAGTGAGTAGTTTGTAAGTTTTTTAGATTTATTCTTTATAAATATTATTATACTGAATTACGTAAAGATCAATTTTCTCATTTCTAGGTCATCGTAATGCATTTTTCCTACTCCTGTACTTTTATCTGTCATTTATATAGTCACGAACACTAATATAAGAATATAGATAATATGTCCGCTTAAAATTCCGTAGAAAAGTCTATCTAGTCTATTCCCCTTAACAGCACTTGTGCTTTTTTGAGCCAAAACGACATGCCTAGCTGCCAAAGCTTACACCTAGGTTAATTTGACCAATCAAAATACTTCACCAAATTAGTCCACCAATCACAATACACATTGACTGTCAATCGGAACGTTAGGTTCTTTTTGGTATGTAAACTCTTTTACTAATTAAACTCTTTAAAAAAAAACATGGTATCAACCAACCAGAATGCAGCTATATTAAAATCGACCAATCAGGTAAAAGAATTCATTTCTCAAATCATTAGGTGTTTTTTAGTCCCTATTTCACAAATTAAATCGATTGTGCAACTTTTTTTCTAAATATAAAACCTGGCAAGTGCACATAAATTTAAAAACAAAGTTATTCATAGACACATATTTTGTTGTTTTCGAATGTTTCCCGCTCGTTTGTTGTTCTGTGCTTCGTTCGTTCGTGTAACCTAGGTATATTAATAAAATTTTGTTAATTTAATTTTGCGTTTTATTTGAAACCTAGTCGTAGAAAAAGTATTGTATGCAACGGTGTATAACTAAGTCAAAAAATACTCGTGGCGTCTAGCTTTACGATGTTCGCCTGCGGCTCACATCGTAACCACACCACTCGTCTTTTTTGACCTCTCTTATACAAGTGTTACATAAACTACTATTACAAGGTCATTATCATAATTAAAAACGTAGCCGTAGTGTTTATTGCGCACAAAACCAGCGGCGCGTGCGCCGGCCGCGCAGACATCGCGGCGCCGCCGCCGCCTGACGTGCCCGGCGTGCAAGCGGCGCGCTGTTGAAAAACGAGCTCTATCACACTAGGATTTAGACGGTTTTGCACCGGAACGTTGAAACCGGCGTTAGTTATTACTTTAGATAAAAAAACTTCGACTTATCGACTATTACAGATTACGCTTTCAGGTTTTAAGACTATTATATCTATTTTAAATTAATTTAGTAAATACTTTAGTGAGACATCGTTACTCTTGAAACAAAGGCTTACTTAGGGTATTTATTCCGGGCCGCTACTCGTGTTGTTCTTATCTCAGCCGCCATTACTGTCAAGTAAATAAGAACTGTGGTAACGTTTACAATAGGATAACATGTCAAAGGCAATATGGTCTTACCCAGTGATGGGCAAAATATAATCGACTAACGATTAACGATTAAAAATGGCGATTGATTAATCTTAGTCGTAACAGTTTCAATTAATTTAGTTACGATTAAATTAATCGCCGATTAATTTAGTTACGATTAGATTAATCACTTATAGATTGTTTCTGTAATTTAATGATGTGTGTGTGTGAGTGTGCGTTGTGTTAAATATAATTATGGTGTAAACAAATAATAAAAAATAAGTGGGCAGTCCAACAAATATTACTAATCACTCAGTAACTCACTAATATCATATTATTTTTTAATTGTTTAGTTACAACACAAGTCTGACTCTAGTTTATATAAAGGCCATATAGATTGTTCAAATCTCGGTAAGGGCAGATATTTGTGTGATGAGCGCGAATATTTACTCCTGAGTCTTGGATGTTTTCTATATATTTAAGTATGTATTTCTCTATATAAGTATGTTTATCGTTGTATAGTACCCATAGTACAAGCCTAGAGTTTAGTTTGGGACTAGGAGATATAATATATAAATAAAAATTTAAAAAGTTGAGATATTTTGTTGTGGTAGTCGATTCTCGTAGATTGAAAGAAAGAAAGAAAGAAAAATATTTTATTGGAATCAAAAGCGCACCTCCACCAACTTAATTAACTTAAACATAAGAAATTTTACAGTACATTGGTGGTATTGCACCCTGATGCCAATAAGGGCCCACTCAGCATGTGTTGCGGCACATGTGCTGCAACGCTGATTTTCAGTGGATCCCTAGATTGGCAAGATGTAGACTGTTCCTCATTTTTGACGTCGCGTAAGAGCACGGTGACCCTAGTGAAAACGGATATACCTATAAACTGACTTAGCTTGTACTTAAAAAAGTGTACATTACATTGACGACACATTGCCTCGTTGGTAGATACCCTGCCAGGGCTGGGATTCTACACGGTAATAACGATATCGTCTTTGGCGTGTTTCCGTATTTTCAACATTTTGATAACTCTTATGTCATTTACAATAATGGCGCCTGTGACATAAACGATTCTAAAACACGTCAAATGCGATATCGTTATAACGTGGTAAAATAGAGGCCCAGCCTACGAAGCCAGCGGTCCCAGGTTTCCGGGAAGGGTATGTATTTGTTATTTAAGTATATATTTCTCTATATAAATAAGTTTATCGTTCCCTAGTACCCATAGTACAAGCCTAGACCTTAATTTAGACTAGATCAATTTGTCCCGTGATATTTATTTATTAACACAAAGTAAACTAAAATAAACTAACCCTTTCACACTTGAACATCAGAACAGTTTCCACTAGGGCCGTAGAAATACTCCTAAACCAACCTAAGCGTATGACGATGAACAGTACGAAATCACACACACGCTGCGTGAAGGCAGGGTGACGCTACGTCGGTTTTTTTCGGGCCAGTCATCTGATTAAGATGCAGATATGATAGGTATACTGGTACAATGAGATATCGCTGATTTATAACCGGGAATACCGCTGCTCTGATGCTGGTGCTAAATAACATCAGCAGGATGATGTATCTCACTGGGTGGGTAGCAAATAACTTATTTTGGAAAACTGACATGGAATTCATAGATTTCAACTTTATTTTAAGCTAAACTTATGCACGTATGAATGATTATAATGAAATATTCAATAACTAAATTTGTAGCTGAGTGTACTGAGTTAGTTTCACTATTAAAAACAAGTAAAATAAGGTAAAACTCCATGGGTGTAGGTACTACTTATAAATAAGACATTGAGCAGTGAGTTATTAAGACTTCTTCTTATTCTGGTCTCCATCATCAAACTAGCTCGATTACCGTTTTGTTTTCATGATAATAATTGCCAAAGTAAACCCATTTTCAAGTCAATTATACTCGTACTAACAGACGAGCACTCAGGCCACCAGATGGTAAGTGGAATCTGAGACCCAAAGACATTTGAATTCTCAAGACTATAATCCTAAGACCTCAAATGCGTTGCCAACCCTGAGGACTAAGATGGAATGCCTCTATGCTAGTAATTTTACCGGTTGTTTTATCCCCACACCGGAACGCAACGATGCGAACACTGTTGCTTGGCGGGTGGTTAATGATGAAACTTCAAATTAACACGCTATGTGTTAATTTGATGTATATACTTTATTTTGAATCCACTAAATTATCAATATAAATAAAGAAAGTTGTACCCTTAAAAAAACGAGATTCTCAGCGAAAGTGCTATTGCTATCAAAAGACAAAAAAGGGTAATGTGTTTAATTATGTAAATAGTATGTTAATAACCAAAAATCGGATGCTCGGCGGCTCCTGACCTGTTGGCCCGATTTTAATTAATGACGTGTCATGTGATTCGTCATGGCGTGTCATATCCAAGGGCTATAAAATATATAAGCGAGTGTCATACTTATCGCCAGTTTTTTTTTTTTTTTTTTTTTATGTTAAGGAGGAGGCACCCGAGCACTCAGGCCACCTGATGGTAAGTGGAATCTTAGACCCATAGACATTTGAACTCTCAAGACTATAATCCTAAGACCTCAAATGCGTTGCCAACCTTGAGGACTAAGATGGAATGCCTCTATGCTAGTAATTTCACCGGTTGTCTTATCCCCACACCGGAACACAACAATGCGAACACTGTTGCTTGGCGGGTGGTTAATGGATAAGATGGTGGTAGCGATCCGGACGGACCCTGCACAGGCAGGCAGGCAGGCAGGGGCAGGTCAGGGTCCAGTTAGGTAACGATGGCCAAAAACAGAAAATACCTAGACATGTTTACTATATAGGTATTGACGCAAGCTGACGTGCGTGAAATCTGAATAGACGAAACGATGTTGGAGAAAACTTCCTGATAGGAACTACTCATAAATAAATATTATTTCATCACACATGCTCGGAAAGGGTGTAATAACACACAGGCGTATAGGACTGTTATATAGTCTATTTACTTCAGAAGGGAGTTATTGGTTTAGTTTTAAAATATAGAACCCACGTACCATACGTCATTCCAGACTATGGAGGTTTAAAATCAGCCAAGGTTTATTTCCTAATTTCATAACTTGGCTACGAACCAATTTTACTGTATATAAAACTTATACGGTACATCTAACTGCATTACATTTTACTATTATTTCAGACACATTTGCAATTATTTTTATTAAATTGTATATTAAAAACCGGTAAAATCTGGCTGTATGGCCTGTCAAGTTTGAAAACTAAAAAAAAAAAAAAAAAGTTGAGTTAACATGTTGACAACCTCTTTTAGCAAGTCGAGTCGCTATTCATTTTTTGATTGTTGTTTTCTTTAATAGTGTTTTTTTTTTGTTTTCTTGCAAATGTGATGAAAATTATTGCGTGTGCCTTAGGCTTCAGGCTTCTAATATTCTCGTTAGATATCCCCTTCTTACTTCTCTTGATGCACAAAGTACGGTTCCGTGTCTATAGACGTATCTTAAGCAGAAATTTAGTAAAAAATGTTACTTGTTTCCAATTGCACTCCGAACAGCGCCTTCATTGTATCACACTCTACTTTGCCAAGCAACCACACCTCAAACTTATCTATACTAGGGTGATGGCACCAGTGTTAGACATTTTCAGCTGATAGGCACCAATAATGGACACTTAAGTCTTAATTCCAACCAATTCCAATTGATGGGATTGCAACCTGTACCTACACTAGTAAACTTCTTGGCCAGATAGTGCAAAATGTGGTTACGGAATCACTGATAAGTCTTTTTAGAGTTTCTGTAGCTCTGCCAAATGAATGAAGGCGTGATGTTCTGTATGTATGAGTATGTAACTATTAATTCTACCTACCTGCTACTGCCTACTTAGCGAATAAACCTCTTTTAACTTAATCTTTTTTTTTATTTTTACTTTGTGATGGTTTGTCTGTACTGTGTTTTTGTGTTACGCCAGAAAGCCACTGAAATGACTAGCACACAGGGCATCTCAAGTTAGTCCTTAAGGTTGACAACGCTTTGGCAACCTCGAGTTTCAAAAATTAAGGTTTATGTGTCCATTTAACAACTTCGCGTTGTGAAAAATGTGCTGGTCTTACATCTATAACTCACATTGAACCCAATTTTAGCTTCGGTCAGAGGGAAAATAGCGATCTAAAGACCTTATTACACCTTCCTGGGCTGGAATTCTACACGGTAACAATGATATTGCCTTTGACGTTACGAAAATCTTATTTACTTGACAGTAGTGGCGGCCGAGTTAACAACAATACTAAAACACGTCACGGCAATATCGTTTTAACCTAGTAGAATAAAGGTATTTTGTCATTAACAAGAGGGACGCAGCAATACGTTAGAATAAGACGAGGATATATCCTAATGTATCTAATGCAGCGTCGCTCAGTGACTAATTTAAGAAGTTGTAATAAGCTCTTATAAGCCTCATTAGATACATTTCGAAAAGGCTCTACCGCAGAGCTAGCTGTTTACTCACTTCGTTGACCTTAAGTTATTTGTGGATCTATTTAAAGACGAAATAATCCCAAAGTCCCAAAGATGCTGTTGGCAGTCAGCATCTTTGGGACTAGAATGCACAGCCATTTTTAGATTTTGTTTATTAGCGTTTAGTTTTACATCCTAGTTTTAGTTTTTCTTGGGTTGCTTTCAGACTTTTTCGTAAATCTCCAGGTTTGGCCGACCGCATCGGCGGGGTCTCCCACGCGCAGACCGCATGGTCGGTAAACAACAGATTCACTCCGACAGCTCGGAGGGCTACCGGTTCTGCAAGCATTCTTTAATCGCCTGCCTCGTAATGTCGCTGCGTAAGGGCAGCGCTACAAGGGCGGGCGACGTTCGCCTAGCAACTGCATCAAAGGCTTTCAGTTGGTTTGGTTATTTTTCAATTAATGTTAATTAGAGAGATGAGCTATCAACTGGGGTGTCCCAAAAAAGTACCCTTCTTTTTACATATTTTTTTCGAACGAATAAGCAATTGCGTTTCGTACCCAAGAAGGATTCTAGGTTAGTAAGTACTAAGCCTACGTCATCTGTTGTCTATTCGCCCGTTTGCCCTTTGAATTTAATAACATTGGCATATGATAGATAAGTAAAAACATGTCATCTTTACTTTTTTTATAAAGTCATTTACTTGCTTATCAAGACCTTACCTAATAACTCCGAACTCGGTGGGTCTACGTGAAGTATAGCGGAGATCCTGATGCCACCTTCTGACTGCAACATCAGATCAGCTCGATGGCGCCCGAAAAGTGGTTCAAATGTTCCTTGTAAGATTAGAACCGAACATATATACCTTACGTGCGTAATTAATATAATAATGTAATACATACATTGCAAGTTGATAAAAAGCTTGTAAAAGAAAGATTTCAGCACCACAGAGTGCTCAATTTAGCCAAAAGGTGGCGTCTCAAACACAATATCTAAAGCGGATGTGATGATCCCTTGTTAATTTAATAAGCTAATGAGGTTGCACATACTACAGATGCTTCGTAGAGGATGTCGTTAGCGCGTTCGGCTTAACAGGGGAGCAGCCATACTCGTAGCTGTTATCTCCTAAATCTATACCCAATCAAATATCACTACATAATACAAGGACGCTGCGTTGGCCTAGTTATTAATGACCCTGCCTACGAAGCTCATTTGCGTGTTGAGCGCGAGTATTTGCAACTTTTTTTTATGTTAAGGAGAAAGCACACGAGCACTCAGTCCACTAGATGGTAAGTGGAATCTGAGACCCATAGACATTTGAACTCTCAAGACTATAATCCTAAGACCTCAAATGCGTTGCCAACACTGAGGACTAAGATGGAATGCCTCTATGCTAGTAATTTCACCGGTTGCCTTATCCCCACACCGGAACACAACAATACGAACACTTGCTCGGCGGGTGGTTAATGGATAAGATGGTAGTAGCGATACGGACGGACCCTGCACAGGGTCCTACCACCACGAATCTATCTAAATTCTATATGCATACAATACATACATAACATCACGCCTTCATTCCCGGAGTGGGGTAGGCAGAGCTACAGAATTGGGGACAACTATTTAAAAAAAGTTGATAATTCTGGAACCACATTTTGTACAATCAGGCTAAGATGTTTTGTATATTTTCTATGTATTTATATCGTTGTCTAGTAACTCATATATTACAAGCATAGAGCTTAGTTTGGGACTAGGTCAATTGGTATTGGATTGGCCCCTTTATTTATACATATAACCGCTAAATATTTTTATCGTTCGCTTAGATAGCGTCGTCACCTTTGTATCGCGCCGCCTTGGCTCGTGCCGCCTTTTGTCAAAGGATGCCGCCGCGTAAACAAAAAATGCGAGTGGTGTACCCGCAAGTGAATTTGGCAGTTTACATCGAATTAAATTCGTATTTTATTGCAATATGTGCGTGCGGGTGCAGCGACGCTATCTATGCAAATAGACCAGCGATAGACGTTGAATCCCAAAACCGTTTTTAAATCGAAGCCTTGTTATAATGCTAAGTTAGCACTCAAAGCATTATTTGGGCATGAGTCTCTCAGCATATCTTCGAGAGCGTAGATCCAATACCTAGCACCAATTTAACGCTATGAGTCAGAATACAATCCTCGCAATTGTATGTGGACAAAAAGAAGTCATACGAGGTCGGTTACCACATTCGCCTCCTCTCACGTGATAGATGACGTGTCGATTACTACCTACTCCGCGGAAGCATGACTTGCTTTGCTTCTATATCTTGATTTTTGTCGCTCCTAATTCAAGTGAATATGAGCATCAATGAGATTACGACTAAGAATTAAGACGGGTTTAAACCAACTGGAATAGAGGCCCCGTAGACGAGCTTGCGTACTAAGATCTAGGCAGGCAGGCTGCGATTTTTCCTACAAATCCATATTGTCATCTATAATCATTTTAAGCCGCAATGGGACTAAAGTGACTATCACCGCAAGGCATAAAGTATTTAATTTAATTTAACAGATGCTTTTAACGGTAAAACAAAGCTAACCTAATAAACACTATCATACTTGAGATTTTTAATAAAGAATTCTGAGAAGTTCAAGCGATATAACAAATACAAATACGCTGTATTGACCAGAACACAAAAAAAAGAAAACAATAAAATACAAAAACATTAAAAACTTACACGGTGGACAACAGGCGGTCTCATCGCTATAAGCAATCTCTTCCAGTCGACCTTGGATAGAAGAGACGCAGCAACATAAACATTAAAATAACATAGGTGGTGCAAATAAGGATATTTTAAAATATAATTAAAAGATATAAAATGAAAAATAAACTTTATACATTTGTTAAAAAAAATATTACAAACCGTAATCATTACAAAACTAGGACAAACATAATTATAACCGTACTCATTATTACCCATGCTACAATAAAAAAGATATGCACAACATAAACGAAATATATAATATTAAAATATGTTCAAGGATACTAAAGTCTCAGGAAACACAAAATTTAAATAAGAAAAATACAATTAAGAAAGTAATAACACTTATAACAAATGCTCTTTAAGTACTTCTTACTTTCTTAGACGGATAGCTTGAAAGTTAAAAGAGTTATTGTAGAATCTAGAAGAGAAGGAGGGAACAGTTAAAACAGCTTTGGGAACCACACAGAAAATTAAATAATGAAAACGCTCTTTAAGGTTGCAGTAATGAACAAAATACGGAAGAGTGAGAATATGACAAGGCAGGCAAAACCTTGATTTGAGAATGAAAATTGTAAACATTGTCATATTTGCGTAACCCAAATATGAACTAAATGCATACATTTTGAATATATTCAAGCTTGTTAAGCTGCTCTTCCGTAAGTACCAAATAGCACACGTCAGCATACTCTTAAATAGGAAGAGAAAATTATGAAGCTATGAGACCTGATCGCCGCAAATATCTTCCTTCTGACCTCATAACTTGAGGAACCCAAGACAAGGTGCAGTTCATGATGATTCCTAAGTAACAACAGACACAACACGGATATAACAGTTGTAACTTTCGACACACTAAGTCCACGGGGTATGCGGCACCTAGCGCCCAACAATCCCAAAATAGAACTATATTTTATTGCCATTCAAAAGTGAATAGCTATATTATGAGACATGAAGATGATCGTCCGCCGTCAAAGAGGCGGCGAACCTGGCAGCGAAAGTAGGGCATGCGGTTCCTTGTCTAAATGTATGGAAAAGACCTGGAATTTTCGGAACATCCAAGGAGCTGAAATCATAGGTCAAACATGCAGAAAAAAATCCAGCAAGAGGCCCTGGGTATACAAGCTAGCCACAACCTTGGCGCAGAAAACTAATGTTTCATTTTAAAGTAATTTCCTTCTCGTGACTTGTCGCTTACACTATGGTGGCTCAACAATTAAGGTGATTGACGTTGTGCATGAGCAGTATGTTAGTAAGGTTAGGCTATTTAAGGAAATTAGAATGGAAGTCTGTGGGGTGAATAGAAAGAAGTACCTATTTGAATGCTAACGGCTAACCTTCACGGTTGAAGAGGCGAATTCAGAAATGTCAACGTTAATAGAACTGTAACTAATATTATAATGCAAGTCAGACAGCGATGTACCACTGGCTTTAGATAATAGAGATCGTTAGGACAAATTGCAGAGCTCAATTAAAATAATAAAGCAAACTGGTTTAGATTCACTGTTGATGCTAATCTGCGCGCGCTGTTGCCATGCGAAGAGTTGTAAATGTCATGTTTAGCCGCGCAGTTGTATAGGTATCGGCAGATCACTTGGAGCACGCGGTCTTTGAGTGCGGTTGTGAAGTCAACACAGCAAGGATTCAGAACAGATTTAAAGCACAAGCGTCGCGGGCTTGTTAAGACCGCGATCGTCGTCTATGGTTGACACTCGCGCATACGTGCGCAAGCGCAAGGACGAAGCGATTTACCTGTATACAATGTATAATGTGATCTTGGCTGCGGTGAGTCCCCGCACGCGCCGATATCACCTCCAGTTCCCACACTTGCCTCTGACCTCGGGCTTGTCTATGCCTTATTCACAACGGATTAAAGTTAAATCTTGAATGTATTGCTCGTTCTGATTAACATAGTACCATTTAAAGTTTCTCATTATAAAAAGGTTTTATATACATTCTTACAATAAGATCAATGTAAACGTTATAATGTGTCGTATAGAGTCAAAATTAAATTGTAATGAGAAGTTGTTTAAGGCTATTTGCAATTATAGCTCACGTTTGTTATGACTACTATTAAACGCCGGCAGAATACTACGTTGTAGGGTATTCAAAGGGTTTTATTAATTATTCACCGCGTAATAAATACGTGTTTGAGTATTTACAGCTCGCTAATTACAATATTGTTTGACAAGATTTACCTTTTACGAGCTTTAGCGTTTAATACGTGCATCAAAATGAGTTTAACGTTTCATTTCATACCACGATATATTCCTACTAATCCTGTCCCACTATGTAATATAACATCCTACTAATATTATTAATGCGAAAGTTGGTGTGTTAATTCGTTACTCCTACTGGCTGGTCGGATTTGGATGAAATTCGGAAAGGAGATAGCTTATACCCTGGCACATAGGCTTCTTTTCATCGTAGGCAGAAGCCAGTACTTAATATATATTCAATGTTATATATATACGAGTAACAACCGGCTATGTGGGAGGACTCGCATCGTAACACCGTACTATAATAACATCGAGAAAAACATTCCTAAAATTTTAACGCTTTGAATTTTTGCTGTCTACCATGAGATACAGACCGCTGACTGACAGTCGAACGTTTGGATGGATGGTCGGCTGAGCAGACTGCAGAGGCCTAGTAATAGGGTCCCGTTGGCACCCTTTGGGTACCTACTGAACCCAAAGCACCAACCGCTTATAACAGTTTTGTTCAGTTCAGTTTAGTTTCTTAGCCTGCCAGCCAGTTGCCTGGAAGAGACATTAAAAATGAATCATGAGGAGAGTTGGGAAAAACGCAGGGAAACATTGACCCGTTTGATATTAGGTGCCTATTGCTTCAATTAGTGTTTATAATGCAGCGAATCACCAATCAAGAGGGATGAACTCACGTAGTGACTCACGGAAGACGCACAATACCCGACTTCTACACTAAATCGCCTGCGCAGGTCGACTGCCGGAACTACTGGGGCCCTAGCCAAGATGCAAACGCTCCTGACGTTTTTCTTTTCTATCGCTCAAAATGTATGGGATGACAGTCGACCACGTGCTTTATCGAAACGCACGAGAATGTCATCCCATACATATTGAGCTATAGAAAAAAAAACGTTGGAAGCGTTTGCATCTTGGCTAGGGCCCCAGTTCTATGTAGACGACTCTCAAACGCATTTTAGTCATCCCAGCAGCAAGGCATACTTGCTGATTTCTCGCAATTTGTTTTCTATGCAAGTATTATTTCTGTCATAAAGACCTAGTTCAAGCTACTTATTGTAGATCCTCCACAAGATCGAATTAGGAATGATGCGATCAGCAGTAGGATCATCGTAAGCAGCCCAGTTTTGAACATCGCTAGATGTATTTGGTAATGAAAACGATTTTATTTGAACGTAGAAAGGAATCGTTACTTGAACAAAAATTCACGAATTGTGATCATACGTACCAGAAGACCGCAGGGAACCCAATAGTAGACCAGGGTCTAGGTGGTGTCATCGGAAGCGCTAGATGCGGGTAGCACTTAACTTGCCATTAGGTATATGTTTACTTATTAATCTAGATACAGATAAACATCATCATTATAACTTAAGACCTACGCTCTTGTTGGGAGCGCCCGACATTCCTTTCTATTCTTTGCTAAGTTCTTGACATCTTGGTACGAACAACCTTAAATTCACTTGCTCAAAAGCTTGGCCTGAGTCACCCTTTGCCTCTCTTAACCATCTGCCAAGATTTTTACTGAGTAAAGAAGCCACAGTCGGGACGAGAACTATTACATGTGAAAAATGTACCAGCACCTCCCAAGAGGACACCACTGCTGAGAACAAAAATGCGACAATGCTTTCGTGAGACTTCCTTAAACTAAATATTTACTTATCAGTGCGAAGATCCAGGCACGCTCCCAATACTCACGCAAATGGAGATCAATTTACACTTGTTATTAAATGTCTATTATTGAGGTTTCGGGTCCAGGTCAATTTAATCATTAGCAACTTATTTTGAAACTACACCTGAGATATTTGGGGATTTCTTAGATCTTCATTAGGTGATTCATCAATTTAAGAAGTAGGTACTGCGCAACATACTTACTGCTGCCGCGGGTCAAGGTCCGAAGCTGTCATAGCCAAATTGCTCGCTGCGTGGTATGTCAGTTTTTGTGACACGTGACGCACAGGAGTGTTTCCCAGGCACATGTTAAACAGGTTTCACAGAAAATTATAGAGCATGGGTATAAAGTATGTATGATATTTCAGCCGCAAGACGTCCAGTGCTGGACACAGACGTCTCCAAGGTTTGCCACAAGGACTGTTCCTGCTCCGTTTGCATTCATCGGTTTCCCACAACCTTAGCGCAGCTAATCTTTCGAGAATCTGTGAAGAGCGCTCATAAGACCTCCTGCTTGTATAAAGTGTGTTATCAAAGCGCGCGCTTCGAAATACGTTAGTGTGGCCAGGTCATAAGCTTGTTCTCTGAACCCAATAAAACGTGAGTCACAACAATAACAGGGTTCGGATCTATTCTATTTACGTTGCTAGGGCGATCAAACATTACCTATCCACAAATTTAAAATTTAAACCGTGAGCTACTTTCATAATCCATACCAGAACCTTAATCGGTGCTCCCTCGAAAACAGATCCATTTCCAAATATCCAAATATTGTAACAGAGTACAGAAAGAAGGAAAATTCTGGAGACCCATTTCTGATTTAACAAAAAACGCGCTTAAAGGCATGAAATATATTACCCGGTTTTCTTTAGACAGCAGCGTGCATGTCGAGCGGGCCTACGTGCCGCGCGCGGCGCGCATGGACCCGCCCAAAATTGGTCCTTTTGTTCCTGTTGACCATGACGCATAACATGGCGCACGTCTCGTAGCGCTCCTAACAATCATTATGCCAACAACGCTGCACGGGTTTTCTTTTACTTTGTATTAGACTGTGCGAAGAATTACGACGAAACATATTGCCGAATAGCTTTCATAATTCTAAACGTAATTTTTGGGTTTTTTTTTTATTACTAATAGTGCAAACATATCTAAACTTTTATGCATAGTTAATGAGTTGGACAATCTATCTGACTATGAGTCATAGGATCAAAATCGGATGTTCCACTCTGGCTCCTGATCTATTGAACCAATGTTATGTTAATAAACTTAGCATGCCTTGCCAGTAACGTGTGGGTCATACACGAACTTGGGTGCGTCATACCATGTCACACTACCTACCTAGTAGTCATTATGAAATGTTATATCTATTAAGTATATTACTTTTTCATAACTATGACTTCTTATTGTATGTCTTTACGGCTCAACATTGTATATCTATTCTATGACAAGACGCGGCTATTCATTTCGCTTCAAATTTTACAAAGAAAAAATCGAATTAAACTATAATATTCCGGTGATATAGATACAGAAAGTGGTCACAAACCCATCGACCCATCGAGTTCGAATTTGAACTCGTTAGATTCAGTGATGACTGTAAACAAAAGTACAGTCGCTCTACATAATACTAGTATTAATGTAATTATTGATAAAATTAACAATTATGTGAAGTTTATAGTATGAATCTTCTGAAGAAAACGGCTAAAGGAATATATATGGCAATTAAGCGCAAAATACATTCCTAGTGCAAAATATACGAGTATAATACAATTAACTAGTGCTTCGGTAAACTCGGAGGCTATCTTCACGGAAGCGATGCAAGTATAGACGGTCGCTCGTGATCTTTTTGCTAAATGAAAATTATATAGAGTTATGGGTGACACATCATCACATATCTTTTTAGTCACTTGCGTACCCAAATTATTTGTAACCAGCTGCTAATCATTAAATATGGAGCTCAACCTGACGTGTAAACAGATCTCGGGATTTACCGCCATCATAAACTCGCGTTTATTCAGTGACGGGCACTTCTGAACGTCATACCTACTTGTAAATTCACTGCCCTTTTAGAGTTCAATATTTTCTTAACAGTCCTTTAAATCTAAGAATTAAAAATTACATACACAAATTTTTTTAGACAGTTTTTTTTATGGCATAGAGAAGGTAAACGAACGGTAAGTGGAAACTGTGACCCATAGACATTCGCATTCACGAGACTGCAATCCTAAGACTGGAAATGCATTGCCAACCCTGAAGACTAAGATGGAATGCCTCTATGCTAATTATTTCACTGGCTCTCTTATCCCCGAACCGGATCACAACAATGCAAACACTGCGATTTGGCGGTAGGTTAATGGATAAGATGGTGGTAACGATTATCGAACGACCGGGGAAATAAAGAAAAATCCCCCTTGCCTAATATGACTGTACGCCATTCTTACTTAATTATACAGGTGGCTTATTTAGATCGGTCAGTGTGGGAAAGTCTGAAACTATAATACATACCTACGAAGATCTGTTCTCAGGAACCATGTCATCAAAATGAGTAACAAGAAAAAATGAATTCATACATTTAAAAAAACTTGTACTCGACTCGGGAATTGAACCCGGACGTTTTGAAAAGTAAAACTAACACTATTTGTAGCAAATTTTACTATGAAACAATATGTCTAAAATTAATAAAATGCATTGTTTTCATATCCTTTAATTAATTTTAGTAGGTGTTCGAAATGACTACGTACTATTCTTTTCGATACAATATTCCACTCGTTTAGGACATGAAAACAATGCATTTTAATTAACCTTAGACATCATTTTTCATAGTAACATTTGCTGCTGAAGACCTACACGATCGATATCTGAATGCAGTTTATCTTGTTATTAAATTCGATGACATGGTTCCTAGAAACAGATCTTCGTATGTCTCATAGTTTCATACTTTCCCATACTGACCGATCAAAACGAGCCAACCGGTATAATTATTGGTAGAAACTTACCTCATGCGTGGTAAAAAAATGTATACGTGTACAGTTTTCAGCTTTAGTGTTCTGTGTGACTTGGAAGGGCTCCTAATTTGACAATAGCTACGGAACCCTCACCCAGCTGAGCCTTTATTCCCAATATCTCTATTAGGTCATGGAAACCTGCAATATTCGAACCACAGGAGTTCTACTGTTATATCTAAGAATACCCAAATGAAATTGTAGCCCGAAGGTCGGCTATGTTTTGCGATATTACAATTTAAAAACAGATTGTCGAATGAAATTAAAATCATACAAAAATAAAATGACTATACATTTAATAGAGATTATTCATTAAATATGTAAATTGGCTACACCAGGACTCTCGTAACGACAAATTTTAAAAATAATTAACCTTTATCAAGTTTACAATTTTCGTAAAAAATTGGTAATACAATTTAGACCAATAAAAGTTTAACCTACTGAAAAGTGATGCAAGCGTTGGTCGTCTTCGACACTAGTCTACGGCTTACATAACATCAATCGTCAACACGATCGGTGACGTGACGGACGCCGTGACTCGTGCGCGGGGGCTCGCCGCGCGTCATGCCGCCGACACGGCCACGCTCGACCGGGGCTGTAATAATAACCAAATAGGCTCGCGCCGTGGGATTTACACCATGACTCTATAAATAGCGTTCCGAATTAAGAATAGTGATAGTTACCGACGCGTCCACAAAACAAGCATCGGTAAAAACTCAAAGACGTCATGGGTACTTACTGAATAGATACTGAACGTCTTACTTTCTAAGTATCAACATCTTCCTTTTGTTAATGGTGTCGAGTAGTGAGAGTATAATAAAAAATAACAACATAAACCAACTTAATAATCTTTGCGAAGCCATCTTCCTTCCATGTCTATAAACTTTTTACTACTTACGTAAATATTATCACAATTACATCAACCGAAAGCCTGCATTTTGTTAGTTAAAATATAGTGATATATTTTATAAAGATCAAAAGAGCAAAGCACCTTTCCCTAATAGATATCATACTTGAATTAGCAGTTTATGATATGTCAAAATTACTTACTACTCCTCTAAGGCAAATAGTCATTATTTTGAGGTGGTTTATTTATTGCACCTTTACTAAAAACCGGACAAATGCGAGTTACTTTATTTATCATAGAATTCTTATAGGTTTTCTTGTAATCTATAAGGAAAATAAATATTTTCTGATTTTTTTCAACATTTGAGGCGATTTTTATTTAGTTTCGGAGATTAGGGGAGAGGGAATGGTCAGTATTAATTTATTTTCTTAAATATCTTTTAATCTGTTTATTACTGGTCCGTATAAGAAGCCCTTTCATTCGATATGACACATCGTACATTTTGCACAAGCTTTTTTCTCATTTAACCCCCAAAAAGATGTTTATAATTCATTAATTTCCCGTGTGGTTGCCGGGTTAGAATAGTGCCACTCCATGTCTTCCCGTGGATGTCGTAAGAGGCGACTCAGGGAATAAGGGCTTGTAGTATTGTTAGGTGATGGGCTTGCAACCTGTCACTAATACACTAGTAAACTTCTTGGCCTGATTGTGCAAAATGTGGTTACAGAATTATCAACAAGTCTTTTTAGAGTTGTTGGTATTTCTGTAGCTCTGCCTACCCCACTCTGGGAATGAAGGTGTGATGTTATGTATGTATGTGTGTAATTTAAGTACGTTACACGTCCGTATTTGGGTCACATAAATTCACATGTTTACAATATTTCAACTTAATCGGTCTAGCAGATCCGGAGCAAATTGGCTGTGATAGACTCACGGACCGACAAACGAGTAATCCTATAAGGGTTCTGTTTTTTCATTCGGATGTACGGAACCCTAAAAACTAATATAAAAAAATATCAGGGGATAATCTCACACAAGTTGATCTAGTTTTTAACTAAGCTCTAGGCTTGTACTATGGGTACTAGACAACGATAAACATACTCAAATAGAGAAATACATACTTAAATACATAGAAAACATCCAAGGATCTCAGGAACAAATATTCGCGCTCATCACACAAATATCTGCCCTTACCGAGATTTGAAACCAGGACCGTTGGCTTCGGAGGCAGAGTCACTTCCAACGAGACCAACGTAATAATAATAGTTTAGTAGTAGTAATTAATTATGAATTGAAATTTTAATGGATGTGAATAATTAAAAACTTCAATCCAGCTACACAAACACTGACTGTTGTGACTTCCAGGATGCTATGTTTGTCTGCAGTAAATTAGTTTTCAAGTCCCGCAGAAATTAAGTTTACGGTTGCTCTGGGTTAACTTCACCTACCTTGAGGGAAAAGCCCTTTTAGACATATCGCAGTAAATATCAAATCAGTGATTCAATCTGACGCGTCTTGAGGCACGGATGCTTATAACAAACCTTCTAAAAGAATAGGTACAACGTGTGTCAATTCTGTACATTTAAAGTTATCAAGTTATTATTTTGTTTTCAGTCGATGTCATCTCTATCGACATGAGAATCGCCTTCTCATTTCTAGTTCTTGTTGAAGATTGAACAGCTGACTATGAAACAAGGACCACTCGATCATTTCCCGTAACGTACCTGCGGTTTGGACGAGTATAGACAAATCACTCGGCATTGTACTTCCGACATCAATAAGATTACTGTATTCATTATTCATTAGTGCGACCGAGCTCGGTAACGGTTGTGGTTAGCAGGTTGACAGGTTCCTAAACTGATGACACACATAGCAACATGATTGTGTCTAATATTTAACATTATAAATGAATACGTTTGTGTGTGTTAGTTTGTTACTGGTACTTCAGGCTGCATCAGGTGGACGGATTTAACCGAAATTTGAAATGGAGTTAGCTTAAATCCTGGATTAACACATAGGTTGCTTTCCATCTCGGGAAATTTACAAATTCACGAGAGAATAACGATAATCGAAAGATACATTTTAAGAAACTAAATTCGTATTTAATGCGTACCTATGCGTTGTTATATTGTATGTAAAAGAACTTGAAGGTTGACGAAATAACGAATAACTTGTTGAACATATCATACTAGCTTTCATCCCGCGATTTCGTCTGCTGAGACTCGGAATTTTCGTTAAAAAGTACACCACCTTCAAAGGTTATATTTTTCCAAATTAAAACTTTGGGTTATGTATATATTTTGAAATAAGCGGTTCAATACACGTTAATTTAGAATAGAATATAAAATATCAATTTGGTTTTTCCAAACTATTTTTAATTTATTTCTTTTCTTCTATAGCAGTAGCCTAAATCCAATTTTTTTACATTTTTAACTTCAAAAAAGACCATAAATAATCTTTAAACCCCCTCACCCCCCCATTTAAATCCATGGGGGTGGTCTTCCAAAATCGCTGAAAGTGGTTTATTCCACGTTTATAACTTCAAAAATGGAAAAAAACTTCACCTCTTTTGATTACTTGATGTGTGTAAGCTTCTAAAAATAGTTTTTGACAGACCATATATTGCAAAAATATGATGTAAGTACTTATGCCATTTTCACACGCGTGAGAGAGGTGTCGGATGATTCACACAGTTATTCGGAAGCGAATACCGCATGCGCCGCCGCAGCGACCTGCGCACTGCGGCTCCCCCCGCGCCCCCCACGCAGCTGCACGGAATGCGCAGATCAGCCTGCAAACAACCCGCACACTCTGATCCCTAAACGCATCCACCCTTTATATGCTCTCCCGCCAGGGAGTCTTACGAAATATTGTGTAATCTTTACACAGAAAACTTTTTTGGAAAGGAATTCCGTTATGGCCGGATTACTAATGGTGATGAAACTTTAACAAGCGCAAAAAAGCTTTTTGGAAGTGTTAAAATAAGCCGATACCGCTATTAGCATTTACGTAGACGAGGGATTTAATACGGAAATAACAGTGGTGTAGATGAAAGGGTTAGTCTGAGATGGTCACGCTGGGTCGGTGATCGGGTATGGATGCATGTGCTGTGCATGCCTAGTTTTTAGACCTATGTAAATCGTTGGTCTTGGATGGTTAAATTAAAACTCCAAAGGACTATTTCTACTCCAAATGTTTAGTGATAGGTTATTAAATAGGTAATTGCACAGTATAATCAAACCCTCCATACAGTCATAAGACAAAACTAAACGGAGAATGACCAGCACTATTAGCCAATGACATTTCAAATAATAGGATTCTAAACATGCTCAGCATTTAATTTTTCATAGGATGCCTTCATTTTCTGCTATATAGGAATGGAATCGAGTTACAAGTACCTAAGGTGTATTTTCCATATAACAAAATGTACTCGTATTGGCAGTAAAATTCAATTTGGTGGCCATATTACAAGATATAGATTAAGATATTTTGATGGCACGCAGAGGGCAAACGAGCACAGAGACCAGCTGATGGTGAGTGGACTCCAAAGCCCATCAATTTCAAGACTAATCTTACGATGACAATCTCGAGTCTGCAAATGCGTTACCTGCCCTGAGTACCTTTTTAGATGGAATGTCTTTACGCTAGGCATTTTACCGGTTGTCTTATCCCCACAACAGAACATGACAATGACAATGTGAACACTGCTACTTAGCGGCATGTTAAACGGTACGATGGTGGTAGGCTTAGCAACCCAGACGGACCTTGCCTTCCAGCACTACAGCAAGACACATGTAAATGACCGATTTGATGTAACACCTACATCAGTATGTTATTAGACTATTTTTACGCATAGTTATACTAAACGAATTTCAAGTTTTTACACATCCAACCATTCACGTCACGGTATTCTTAAAGCTCAATTTACGCAACATCAGTGCTAAATTGCTAATAAAGTTCAAAACTTCAAAATAGGAGCGCATTACTCGGTTTTTGCCGCGTATTTCTTGCGCACACGCCGTCGATACTAACCCTGGGGTTTGCCAGCTAGTTTACTTTCACTATACAGTCAAAAAGCCAGTGCGTGTGTTTTTGCGTAACATTGACCTATTAGGAGCGCAGATGCTTAGTGCTTAGAGAAAAAAAAACCGGTCCAGCGAAACAGGTTTGGCGTCGTCGTCCCAATTCTTATGGCTATTGGAAATAAAGCAAGGCACATTGGATACAGAATGGCGAATAATCTCACAAGATTTTTTGTGGTATATGAGTATGTATTTATCTCGCTCTTCGATTTAGTCACCTAGTTAAAGAACTTTTTTCTCAAAAAAAAATATACATTTCATTTAGGTATTGAGAACATGCCTAATCTAACTAAACAACGCCTGGACCAATTGTATCAATTCTTTTTTTTAAATGTTCGTTGAAGTCCTAGGATGGTTTTTACGAAAGAAAAATTCGAATAATTTCCGGGAAAGTCAGAAAATTGCAGCGGGGCGAAGCCGCTGGCGGGCCGCTAGTATAAAATAAATCTATCTGTGGGCACCCGACCACCCGAGGCGCCCATAAAAAAGAACACCACACTTACACTAGTGTAAAATAAATTGCTAAACTTACCTACAGTCTATCCAATTTACATAACATACGTTCCAACCAAAGAATATGGTTGATTTCTAGTATATCCCTTCGTGGTTATAATTAAAATTGTGTCCTTGAAAAGTAAAGACCAAACTTGTTTAGGTTATGACCGTTAGGCTTCACGGGACTCATTTTTCACTCCTTGGAATATCAAGGAATTAGAAAGACCTAACTTGTCACAAGAGTAGAAAACCCGCCACACCGATGGTGTGGTAAATATCTGGTCACGTCATGAGATGAACGAAATGAAGTGATTGTTAGGCACAACTATCACAATCTTGTTGGTATACAAGTCTTTTTTTCAGTGTTGGGACAGCAGGCTGTTGGAATCCACATAAATAAATCCATCCCACTCAAACTAGAGTTAGCTAGACGTTCTCTAGCACTCATATGGAGAATAACTTACAGTGTCAAGTGTCAAAAGGCTTTATTTAAAAGCAATATGTTTGCTAACAGTTAGTTCCCCAGGTCACCCCGTATCGAACGCACAGTACACGGCTCTCCTAGTAAATAATGGGGCCCAGTAATTAAAATAATACAAACAGTTAATTGAAAAGTTAAGTTAATTTAAAAAAACGATAGAGAACAATTTACATGTGCAATTTTGAAAAAACTTGGTGCATTAGTGCTTATTCTAAGTGAACTTTTATAATTAATGAAAATGGACAATAAAAAGAAAAATCATAAAAACCGGTAAACAGTACCGGAGATAAATATAGTGTGTAGAAACTTAGAATAAGAAATTTACTAAAGGAGCTTCAAGTGTTAAAAGTGATCGACAGTGAAGTTCCAAAGATACCGGACAGTGCTTGGCTCAAAGATGAGAGAGTTGCAAAGAATACATTGATTGAGCATTTACAAGACTCTTTGTTAGGACTTTTTAGTGAAATTGATACTCGTAGTGCAAAATACATTTTTGATAAGTTGGATAATATTAATCAGAGAAAAAGCATTGGATTTAAATTTGGAATTGGAACCCGATAGTAAACTACTGAAACATTATCAGTTAAGTTACAAAATTAAATGCCAGTTAACATTTCAGTTGCGAAAAATCTAACAAACATCCGATCAACGAGAAATAGGAAATAGGTATTGCTGTTAACAGTGATTTTGGAATTAAGGGAATGCTACAAGATGTACTCGTACTGTTCTGTGAAGATGATCATCATCTTTCATCTGCTGTTGGTTAAGAAAATTCAGTGACAGACAACCGGTGAAATTACTAGGATCGAGGCATTCTATCTTAGACCTCAGGGGTGGCAACGCATTTGAGGTCTTGGAATTGCAGTCTTAAGATTATAGTCTTGAGATTTAAAATTTCTATGAATCTCAAACTCAACTTATCATCAGGTGGCCTGAGTGCTCGAGTGCCTTTTCCTTAATTATCTTATTTTTTTAAATGCAGCAAGTTGGAATGACTATTATCTTTGACAATGATGGTACAGTTTAAATCTTCAACAAAGGTGAGGTGTTAAAAAGGGTGAGGCTTTGAACAATTTAATTGGAATAAATTTTCTGCTTGAGAAATGCGCTTTAAATACTCGTAAGCTCGTCGAATGGAGTCGAAAAAAATACTTACGAAATATGGCATCAAAGAATTGGACACATTGGCAAATCTAAGTTCGGACAGATAAAAAATACTTTCTTTTTCTGTTTTGGAGGAAATGAATAATGTTACGGTAAGTGACAAAACATATGAAGCCTGTATTTGAAAGCAAGCGTATTTGCCATTGAATAAATTGAAACCAAAAGCCATAAAACGACCTCTATTCAATGTGCATACAGATGTTTGCGATCCAATCACTCCTTTAACACTTGACATCAAAAACTACTTTGTGATTTTAGTTGATGAATTTACAAATGTGGCATTCTTAACAGCCTATAAATCTTAGGTTTTTGCTGTGTTTCAAGATTATCTTGCAAAGTTTGAAAATAATTTTATTTGAGTTTTGTAAATTTATATTGTGACAATATGGTGGTGAATATTTATCAAATGAAATGAAACAGTATTGTGTGCAAAAAGATATAAGTTATCATTTAACAGTGCCACATACGCCAGCATTAAATAGTACTGGCACAAAACTTGACCAAACGTTAGGGTGAGCTATTTTAAAAGCAGCGAATTTAATTATTATTAGTACAACAAAAACTGAAAACACCGTTTGAGCTGGGTATTCGGTTCAACTGTTCATTTTCTAAATATAACCAGGAAAACCAAGAATGATGAAAAGTTGTTAAAAGGTATTTTGGTTGGTTATGAACCGAATGATTAAAAGGTGTGGGATGTGGTAGATGAAAAGTTTGTGAAAGTCAGAAAAGAATTTCTTATCTAGTAGGCCGTGGAAGCCTAGCAGTAAATTTTTGGATAATTACTGTAACTCTGACGAGCAATCTTTTAAGAAGATGTGCATAAAATCTATTGGGGCAAAATCAGATGATTGTAAACCAACAGACAGAGTTTCTGCACCATTAGGTCCACCACCTAATGAATCTGTAAGACGGTATAATAACTTTTGTTCATTTCAAAGTCTTAAAATGAATTGATTAGTGAGAATGTTCCGAAAAGGAGTGATAGGATTATGAAATTTCTGTTAACTATTTTTTGTGTGCAAATTACACATTTTGCACAATACCGACACGTTATAATGAGATTGAAACCATTTACGGGGAAATGCGTAAAAAGAGGAAATAAATTATTTTCTTGAAAATAAAATTTGGACACTTGTACAAAACCCCGAAAACAGAAATATTGTCGATTGCAAATGGGTATTAACGATTAAAAATTATGGGTTTAGAAAAGTTCTAAATATAAGGCATGTATTCAGCTCGCGGTTGTAGTCAAGAATATTTAATTGACTACAGTGAAACATTTGCCCCTGTACCTACTGCCCTGCGAACACAAAAGGCAGTATCTCAGACAAAACTCCTGTAGCAAACGCAACCTTATTTTTAATAGTATAGGATTGAATCTTCTTTGGCCATTGAATTTCAGATACTGCTAACGGATACGGTACAGATACGGCTAAGGGGGGCAGTGTAGCGAGAATAGGGAGTTTTATATTGATATTAGCTTTTGCAAATCAATTAAATTTGCTTGTTTATCATATGGAAGTTAAAACGGCATTTTTAATGGGGAATTAAAGGAAAAAATATTTATGAAAATTCCTGAAGGCATCCCGTGTGCAGGAAATCAGGTGTTCAAATTAAATAAGTCGTTATACGGTTTAAAACAGTCTGCACATGCACATTGTTAGTTTCAAAAGTTTGTACAGGCGTTGATAGAAAAGGGTGGCGGGTCATATAATGAAAAATGTTTACGTAGTGCGTTATGTTGATGATCTTGTTATTTCAACTGCAGATATAAATACCATGAATTCTTTAAAAAAAAACTTTCTTAATAGGTTTAAAATGTTAGACTTAAAAGAAATAAGATGTTTGCTGGGAAGTCGGACTTAAAGAGCCGATAGCAAAATCACTTTAGATCAGGAACTGTACATAGAAAGTGTTTAACCCTTAAATTGGTAACAATAAAAAAGTCATGAATTCCATGTTTGATTTAAAATCAGATTAAAAAAATAGTAACAAAATCTATCAAAAAGTGAACATTGTGATATGTGAATTATTAGATACTCTGACAATTTAAGGGTTAAGAACAGTTTAAGATGAGTGACTGTACCTGTAACCTGTTAGCACAGCATTGGAAAGTAAAGAAGTTTTTTTTTGACCCAAAGGCCTCTCTCCCCCTCTTCCACTCTATCCGATCTTGAGCGGTTTCCCTCCAGTTCTTGTCTCATGATCCCAACTCATTACCCCATTTCTTCCTGGGGCCGCCACGCTTTCGTCTCCTGGCCCAACAATTAGGCTGCATTCGAGCAACGTGGCCGGCCCAGTCCCATTTTAGTTGGACAGCCTTCTGAGCTACATCTATTAGTTTTTTCTGAGAACGCAGCTCAGTATTCCGAATCCGGTCTAAAAGCTGAACACCAGCTTTTAGACCGGAGAATGGAGCGCGAGAATGCCATCTTTCTCTGGCAAACCCCGAGTTTGAACCTCTGCGCGTCAGTTAAAGACCAGGTCTGGGCTCCGTAGGTAAGAATGGGGGGAATGCACATGTCCATGAGCTTGCGTTACAGAGATAACGGGAGTTGTCTCTTCATAAGCTCCTTAATAGACCAAAAACTCTTCCAGGCATTGTTGACACTTTTTTGACTTCCTTGTCTTGTCGTGCCTGGAAAGAGACTATTTGGCCTAGGTAGATGTATTCCTGGACATACGCAATTCTCACTTCATCCGCGTCCGTATGCTCCTGACACATGACATGACCTTGGTCTTTGACATGTTCAGTCCAACCTCGAGGCTTGCATGGCTGAGTTGTTGCAGCATAGTCTGTAGCTGAGAAGCTGAGTTAGAGAACAGAACTATATCGTCGTCGAAACGAAGGTTTGTAAGCTTCGCCTCACCGACGTCTATACCCCTGCTCCTCCAATCTGGCACTAGTTTTTTTGAAAACATCTTGCAACATGCTATAGTAGATTAGATATTATTTATTTAATAAAAAAAAATAGATTACAACGTGTTAAACTTTTGAGAAACAACTAAAGCCCCTTAGAAATCTTATCGGTTGTATGTATATTATGTTTACGACCAGACATAAATTTTCCTGTGAATTTGTTGATTCGATTTACGAACAAAAACAACCATATCTATGGTCAACTTGAAAAGATTGTTACAGTACTTACTCGTAAAAGGGTCTATGAATTTCAAGTTGACTTATACTCAAAATACACTTTTTGTGTGGGTTTTGTTGATTCCATTGCGGTAGTGATGAACTGGAAAGAAAAAGTATTGTTTGAACAATGCATATTATGTTGACAAACAAAAAGACAACATACAGTTGCGGCTTCATCAACTAAAGCTGAATACATGGCTCTGTTCGAAGCTGTTCGAGAAGCTCTTTAGAAACAACCAATCCGAAACCAATTTATGAGGATAGTAATGGTTGTATTAAGCATTGTAAATAATCCAACGAGTCACCAAATATCAAAACACATTGACATTAAATATCAGTTTTCTTGACAACAGGTGGAGAGAAATGTAATTAAAATGATTTATGTTCCCACAGGTAATCAGTTCGCTGGCATTCTGGCCAAACCATTACCCACAGTGCGATAAACTACGTCAAGAGAAAAATGCGGCCAAGTGCGAGTCGGATTCGCCCATGAAGGGTTCCGTAGCAGCAAGACGATTTATGACGTATTTAAAAAAACGAATTACTAGATCTCGTTCAAACCAATTTTCGAGAGTCTGCTGCTGCTGGTAATGTACATCATATTTTTTTTTTAGTTTTATTATTCTCTTATTTTAGAATTTACAGTGGGGGACCCGTTTTTTACAACCTTGGAAGTGTCTCTCGCGCAAACTATTCAGTTTAGAAAAAAAGATATTAGAAACCTCAATATCATTTTTGAAGACCTATCCATAGAATATATCCCACACGTATGGGTTTGATGAAAAATATTTTTGAGTTTAAATTGTAAGTATCCCCCTATATTTTTTTAACTATTTTGTGAAAATCTTAATGCGGTTCACAGAATACATTTACTTACCAAGTTTCAACAGTATAAGTTCGTATAGTTTCGGAAAAAAGCGGCTGTGACATACGGACGGACAGACAAGCAGACATGACGAATCCATAAGGGTTCCGTTTTTTGCCATTTGGCTACGGAACCCTAACTAGCAATGATAAGGTGTATAAAAATGTAAATTCGTATTATATTGGAGGTTATAAGGAAATCTAATTATATAAAAGAAGAAACTGACTGACCTTATCACTGACATATCGACGCACAGCCCAAACCGCCAGGTCTAGATATTCCAAAATTGGCACGTACGTTAATTATGAGGTCTAAGGGTGCACTCAGAAAGGATTTTCGGAAATTCATCCCCTAAGGGGTTAAAATAGAAAGAGTAGCAGGAAACTAACTTTACGAGCACGAAGTCGCGGGCGTGCTCTAGTCTAAATATATATAAATAAATAATTAAATTAACAAATATCGGGGGACAATCTTACACAAATTGACCTCGGTCCAAACTAAGCTCTAGGCTTGTACTATGGGAACTAGACAACGATTAACTTACTTAAGTATGTAGATAAATATATCGACGGTGGAAATTTCAAATGTCGTAAGGGACAAACACTTACTTTTCAGGGGAGCCAGAAAACAAAATTCAACTTTTTTTAAATTCATAACTTGGAAACTACTCATCCCATTAAGATGATTCTTGGAAGTATACTTTTTAAATAACTTCGCCTACCCTTTTTTTTAATTGGACATCCATAAATACAGTGGTTTAGGAAATAGTGTCCCTTACAACAAAAAAATAAGAAGAAAATGTGTGTTACACCTCCGAAAACACAGTATTTATCTGACAAAATGTCATCATCATCATTTCTTTTTAGTGCTTTACAACATAGGAATTTTAAAAATATTAAGATATACGATATTGCGCTTAATGAAACAAGACGTTATACAAAAATATTTGACCGATACAACATAGTGTTTTAAATATTAGGAAGTTACGACAAACTTTGACTAACTCATAACTTTTTTATTAGAAGTCATATCGAAATTTCAATACAACAAATAGATAGAAAAAAAATACTGACTTCAATGGTATATTTAGTGTACTTACGACAAAATGTCCCTTACGACATTTGAAATTTCCACCGTCGATATACACTTGAGAGCAAAACTTTCAGGTCACTAACATAAATTGCAATATCTCAAAAACTAATACAGCTAGCCTAATAAAATAAATTGGACTTTAAAGACATTTTAGTGTCACTTAAATAAAATGCATTACAATTAATACTGAATGTTCGTTTAATTTTATAAAAAATAAAAAGTAAAAATGGCATCCACTTGCTTGAAAAAACCAAATTAAAAATATTGATTTTTTTATATAATCATTCAAATTTGACACATTTTAATACTTGGTATTGCCTCCACGTGCAGCCTGCACAGCTGCGATGTGATTCGGCATGCTGTACACCATGTTTCTGAAGCACAGTTGAGGAATGTTCTCCCATTCCTCTACCAACGCGTTTTTGAGCTCGCGAAGCGTCATTGAAGGAGGTACTCGTTGCCTTACTCGTCGCCCAAGCTCGTCCCAGGCCTGCTCGATCGGGTTGAGATCCGGGCTCCTGGCCGGCCATTCCATGCGGCGAATACCCACATCGTTCAGGTAGTCCTGTACTACACGAGCAGTATGGGGACGGGCATTATCATGCATGAAAATTGCATTTTCACCGAGCCTTGTCATAAATTGACCGACGTGCTCATTTAGGATTTCTTCCACCCCCATTTAGAGTACGGTTTTCGATCAGGGCCTCTATTCAGGTGCGTTAAAACGATATCGTGTTTGACACGTTTAAGAATCGTTTATGTCACAGTCGCCATTATTGTAAATGACATAAGAGTTATCAAAACGTTGACAATACGGAAACAGGTCAAAAACGATATCGTTATTACCTTGTAGAATTCCAGCCCTGTACTAGCTCTGTTCGGCTTTCTGCAGAAATTCCAGCCCACACGAGTACTGAACCGCCACCATACGCAACCTTTTCTGCAATGCAGGCTTGCATGAATCGTTCTCCTGGCCTTCTGTACACCTTCACCCTTCCGTCGTGTTGATACAGCATAAACTTTGATTCGTCTGAGAACACAACTCTTGACCAATCTTTAGGTGTCCAATCCGAGTGTTCGCGTGCATAAATTTGTCTTGCTGTGCGATGGTGCCTTTCCAGTTTAGGGCCATTTGCGGGAATAAAGGGTTACAAATTAGCTTCAACAAGTCGCCGTCTTACGGTCCAAGCACTAGGATTGCTCCCACCAGCCGTAAAAAATTGTTGTGTCAATGCAGTTCCAGTAAGGAATCAATTTCGAAGCATAGTATTGACTAGATATCGATCCTCCCGTACCGTTGTACACCTGGGTCTGCCTCCTCCTGGTCTGCGTAAGTTCGAACCAGTTTCTAGAAACCGCTGAATAATACGCTGTACTGTTGACAACGTCACTCCGGCTATTCTTGCAGTATCTCGCTGGCTTCGGCCGTTTTCCAGTATTGTAAGGATTCTCGTGCATTCTTCGGGTGTAATTGACATATTTATTACATTGATAATGTAATGACCACTGAACATTTGGGACCCTTTTTATATATGCATTTTATGACAGAAGGAAAACAAAAGCAATAACAAATGGAAAATGGGAAAAGTTCTTTATTTCATAAACGATCATTTTGTTTAAAATATTTTTTAAATGTCATTATTTCATATTACCAATAAGTTTTAATACCTGTAATTAAGGAGGATTAAATTTTCTATAAGGTTCAATTTATTTTACGTAGCTGGTGTATTCGTTTTCGAAATATTATAATTTATTATAGTGACCCGAAAGTTTTGCTCTCGAGTGTACTTAAATACATAGAAAACATCCAAGACTCAAGAACAAATACTCGTGCTCATCACACAAATATCTGCCCTTACTGGGACTTGAACCCGGGACGTCTATAGCACGTTGAGTCCAAAATTTGGCAAACTAACTTGACAAGACATTGTACACTAATGTTGCACCAGTTTGGCTAGTGCTGTTAATATAATATCAATATTTAAAAAGTCTAGTTAAGTTAGTACCTTACTAGCCCGACAGAAGCCAACTAAAAGGATCACAATGGCTAATTGTAATAACAGCATTATTTTGGTATTTTATTCATAATTTGAGGAGTAAGTATCATAAATATCCGCTTTAAACCGTACATCGTTCATATCATATTATATCATAAAAAATGCTGTAGTTCATCCCTATTCGGCAAGTATGTATGAGTGTGAAAGTTTCGACGACAACTACTTGATAAAATATAAATAGAATGAGATATGTAGAAGGCACAAGATATATCGACATATTTGTGTTGACATAAACCCATCACTATTGATTTTTTCCTATGTCTGGCAATATCGAGGCTGTTAAGTTAGTTCGCCTAACTCTGGACTCGACTATAGGCCACCGCGTCGTCAAATATATACCTAAGTTAGAATGGTATGATTAGGTTTTTCTAGGTTTTCCTTAATCCTTTGCAACAAATATTGGACCATGATAATAATTGTACCCCAGATAAAGAGGAGCGTGTGATTTTGTTATGTAAATAAATTATCCTAAATAAATAAAAATTAATCGCCGAAATGTATGTACGCGCATAACTTCCGAACGACTCCACCTAATTGGATAATTCTTCTTTTGTTGTCTTCGTTATTATCACGACAAGGTTTGTTTGTCACAAAAAAACCACCAGGATAGTTGGAAATATACAGCGGGGGTGAAGCCAATGTCGGGCAGCTAGCAGTTAACAATAATTACTGTGATAATGTTATTTAAAGAGTGTTTTTTTTTTGAGGCGATGTTTTGGAATTCACATAAATAAATCCGTTCTCTTTCACTAATATGGATAATAATTAATAGTTTCAGGTGTTAAAAGGCTTTCTTATTAGCAATATGCTTGCTAACAGTTAGTTTCTCGGGTCATCCCGTATCGATCGCACAGTACACGACTCTGCTAGTAAATAATATAATAAATGATATATACACATACATACATACATACATAACATCACGTCTTCATTCCCAGAGTGGGGTAGGCAGAGCAACAGAAATACCAACAACTCTAAAAAGACTTCTTGATAATTCTGTAACCACATTTTGCACAACAAATCAGGCTAAGACGTTTACCAGTGTATTAGTGACAGATTGCAAGCCCATCGCCTAACAGTACTACAGGCCCTTATTCCCTCAGTCACCTCTTACGCGAAAACATGGAGTGGAGTGGAGCAACCACACGGATAATAATACATACATACATAACATCACGCCTTAATTCCCGGAGTGGGGTAGGCAGAGCTACAGAAATACCAACAAATTTAAAAAGACTTGTTGATAATTCTGTAACCACATTTTGCAGAAGTAGGCTAAGATGTTTACCAGCGTATTAATGACAGGTTGCAAGCCCATCGCCTAACAGCACTACAAGCCCTTATTCCCTTAGTCGCTTCTTACGACATCCACGGGAAGACATGGAGTGGCACTATTCTAACCCGGCATCCATGTCTTCCCGTGGATGTCGTAAGAGGCGACTAAGGGAATAAGGGCTAGTAGTACTGTTAGGCGATGGGCTTGCAACCTGTCACTAATACACTGGTAATCGTCTTAGCCTGATTTGTATATATAACTGAGCTCTATTTTAAGTAGCATAAGATATAATTTTATTTTATCTCGGAGTCATGAATATGTTACTCACTAAAGGTACCTACAGTGAGAAAATGACATAATAGAACCTGTGTGGCATTGACATCCTACCTCTCGGATTGTATTGAAAAAGGACTTGACCATTGAACCTTATAAAGCACGTAAATAAATCCATTTTCCAAATCGGTTGTGTTCCGTACTTTTGGTTACTTCGGATGTTAAGCTACCGCGGCAGTGTGGTTGTAACGCTATGAGCGGTGTCTTGAATATAATCAAGTATTTGCTGTTGTGTGCTCCGGTATATTTGAGCACTTGGCTGCGTGGATGTTATTGAACATTCTGGATGTTCAGAACTATTTGGTCATCTTGACTGCTACGTACTATATGACACTGAGTGTATGCTAGCCAGCGTACCCATAGTATAGAATCATAAACAGCTGTTTAGGGCATCCTATTAAACTCTGTTTATAACTTTATAGTTATAAAGATTAATGGTAACTCATTTTCACTTGACAGTGGTGTTTAAATGGAAAAAAAAGCGAAGCAAGGTGAGTTTTGAAACGAAGTGAAGTATAGACCCAGGTCAGGTTCACGTGCAATAAAATCGTTACCCTTCTAAAAATACTAATTATAACTAAGTAAACATTTTGTTAGCACGCAACGCTAACTAACGACTCGGTATTAACATCAACATGCGCATGAAGGCGGCTGCGCTGGCTACGAGTCAACGAGTACAATGCGCCCACCGCGGCGCGCACCCCGGCGGCTCTCTCCTGTGCAAGCGCAGGATCCAACGACGCTAATGTGTTGTCACATGTTTTAACATCCTTTTGTCCCCACACACAAGGGTCGGCGGATTCCAGCAAGTCATTACCGCAATATTCCTCGAAACGAATTGTAAAACAAACAAGCAAATCATTTATCGATCGCAAAACAGTCATTTACATATTGAAAAGATTACTTGTGATTCCCACACTGGGCAAGGCCTGTATCGTGAGTTTCATTATTTGTAAGGGAGGTTTCAGACTAGCGTTGGAAGCGCGTGTACGCGCACAGGTGCGGTTTTGTATATGCTTGTTCGATTTAATGTAGCGCGCGTTTAAGCGGTCTAAAACGCTAATCTGTAACCAACCTTAGATATACGAGAATAGTGCGGCTTGAGAGTTAAGGTAAACCATTTTTACGAAATATGCATTGCATGAATTTCCCCTGAGAGTGGCTTCTATAACAAATTTTAATCATATTAACAATATGATATTTGTGCGGTAATAGAAATGCAGAAAACCGTTTGGCAAAAGCCGTGTTAGCGCCAGGTTTGGCAGTTTTATATACTCCTCTTAGTGTCACGGTACAATACTCTATCAGTTGTCTAGTTTTATCATGCACACACAGTAACATGCATTATAAATCATAAATGGACACTCAAAACTTGAGTTTCCCTGAAAACTTCTACCCTGAATCTACTGAACCGATTTATATGAAATTTAGTACGGAGATAATTTGGACGTTTCCTGAGGGAGGGAAACAGCTAGTCGTTAATATATGCAATGAATAATTTGGGCCCAGTATACTATCTTGTGGAACGCCAAATGATATTGATTCAGCGGTGTTAACTAGTATATTACCTATTTTGACACGGCGACTTCTGCTCGTCAGGTAGCTAGAGAACCGGGCCAAAAATGTTCCGCATAAGCCAAATGCTTCCAATTTCCTTAACATGGGAATCGAAACCGTATGAAAGGCCTTGGCTAGATTCAGGAAGACGCCGATATAGCCTCTGCCTTTGTCATGATGTGATACAACAGTGTCCGTAAGAAGTTTCACCGCATCCTCCTCAGATTTCCCCTGACAAAAGCCGAATTGACGATCTGACAGGAGCCGGTATTTTTCCAAGAATTTAGAAGGCACACGAGCACTCAGACCACCTGATGGTAAGTGGAATCTGAGACCCATAGGCATTTGAATTCTCAAGTCTATAATCCTAAGACCTCAAATGCGTTGCCAACCCTGAGGACTAAGATGGAATGCCTCTATGCTAGTAATTTCACCGGTTGTCTTATCCCCACATCGGAACACAACAATACGAACACTATTGCTTGGCGGGTGGTTAATGGATAAGATGGTGGTAGCGATCCGGACGGACCCTGCACAGGGTCCTACCACCACTAAACTTATTAGCTGTAGGCTCAAGTAGTTTGGAATAAGCTCCAAGAAGAGAGATGGGACGATAGTTACTTGGCACGTCAGATGGACCTGCTTTATGGATTGGGACTATAGCAGCCGTTTTCCAGTCCGACGGAAAAGAACCCGACGACAAACTTAAGTTATTCAAATATTTTTGCAAGCGGCTCCCATATGACAGTGTCCATAGCCTTCAGAAGAGAGTTACTAACCCCATCATGACCGGGAACACTGTTTTGAGTTGAAAGATTTATGACCCTGAATCTAGTTGATAGTGGAATTCTCATTAAACTAGAATTCAGAAAGCACAATCACATCAAAGTCAACACTGATTCGTCACACAATATATATTTAAAACAATAATAAAAGTAAACAAAGCTTTAAAACTAACACTGCCAATACACACAACGAAATAAAGGTAAATAATTAACGGAAATTAATATACACATCAACTTTTTCAAGTCGGTTTAAAATAAAAACACGAAAGGATCATTTTAAAACTAACATGGCCAATATATTAAACAAAACAAAGGCAAATATTAAACGTAAAAATAAAAAAGTAAGTAATTTTCACGATCGTGAAGCCAAGTCAGGATCCCACGATCGCAAACTACTAAACTACGGAAGATGGCGAAAGATGCCTATAGTGTCCAGCCCAAGAAGAAAATCCTGACAGCTATCATTCCAGTACCAATTATAACCTCAAACCCAAGAATAGGTTATAAATTGTACTGCGATGACAGGTGTCAGGATTTACTTCTTATCCGCCGGGCACTGTAGTGTATTGGTGATCAAAACCGAAGATCCCTTCGCGAAGAAATGTGTCCTGTGGTCGGCTATCTCATAAAACTAACGAGTAACATTATTACCATCCTTGTCCTCCAATCAGATTAGCGCGTTTCCATAAGCTGGGAACAAGTAAGAGTAAATAAGTAAGTTCTAGAGGAAACATACCTAACTGTGGTGGACATTAATAATAAATTAAATCACGTAAACACTTACCTACCCCGTGACGCCTCACAAACAAACACTAAATGTCCAATTAAGGATGACCCAAATAAACAATTGTACTATGGGAAAATCCACAAGTTTACTCGGCCTAGGGTGTGATTTTTGAATCTCACGGACCAAAAATGACTAACTTTAAAATCAATATGTGCAGCGGGCTCACATTATGAATTTGATATAATAAAGGCGTTATAATCCACTCGAAGATTAAATCGATGCACAAATTGATTTTAAACTTGGTAATTTTTCGTTGGTGAGATCCAAAAATCGCACCCCAGCTCTTTGTTTCCGCGATCCCTTTTTTTGTCTCGGTTTCTCAGATACCTTCAAATTTATTTTTTATATGTTCACTTGAACTACCGACGTAAAACTGATAAGATTGTAATGTCGAGTTAATAGCCCCATCTATGTTCTGATTCGGGGTTAATTTAATAAAAAAACACTTAACTCACGCCCATGTTTGTCATTAAACATACTGTAACAATGATAACAATTAAAAAAAAAACAAAAGGTGATCTAAAATAATTTAACTTTTTAATCATCAATTTCAATTCGGGGTTTATATTTATTCATGAACTGATTTAATTTCTAAAAGACAACGATTCAATTTATTCAAACCCCTAGTCTTCTTGCCCCTTGAGAAGTTTTACATAATCCCCTCCTCTAAAAATCAAACCGAATTCAATTGAGGTGTGTTAAGAATTGACGCCATGTATTTAAATTGATCAGAAATAAAATGTTTTTAAATTTTCGCAGATTATGACGTTAGGAATACCAAATCCATTTTCCATTTTAGCCCGAAGGCCATTTCCTCCCAATAAAGCAGATACCCTCGCAGGTTCTGAACTCCGAGTTAAATAGAGTGGATTGAACCACTCTCATCTGAATGAATTAAGCATATCTGGTCCTCTAATAAGGTTCTAAAATATCTCTCTGCTTTCCCATTTTCGAAGAAGGCCTTGTCTGCTTGTTTTTATTCCAAGCTATAAACTTGCCGTTCTTGCCTCCCTTTGTGAGATCGTGTAACGCAGCTGCGACGATGGCAAAGTTTTCCACAAAGCGTCGATACCAGCTGGCTAGACCGATAAAACTCAAACTCAGGTCAACTGGTAGAGAATGCCTTACGGCATTAAGTTCGCCTTTTGTATACTAAGTGTATTCTTTTGTGCAATAAAGATTAAATAAATAAATAAATAAAACGTTCCAATTCCGTGTAAATTAGCCTAGGATAATCAACAATGTCTTTGACCTTATCCGGGTCAGTTAGTAGCACCTCTTAGTCTACAATGTAGCCCAATATGTACCTACTTTACAGATGGTTTGGCAAAGACAAATTTGTCAGGGTTTATGGTCAAGCCCGCCTCCCTAAGTTGATTCTAGATATTAATAATAAATTAAATCACGTAAACACTTACCCCGTGACGCCTCACACAAAAACACTAACTACCCAATTAAGGATGACCCAAAAAAACAAATTTTATTATGAGAAATTCCATATAATTTCCGAAAACTCCGCAAGTTTACTCGACCTAGTCTTTGTTTCCGCAATCACCTTTTTTATCTCGGTATCTCGTTATCTCAGACACCATCTTTTTTTTTTATTGTTTACTTGAACAACCGTCGTAATACATACAACATTAAAAGGTCGAGTTTTTAGCCCCATCTATGTTATGATTCGGGGTTTATTTACTCATGAATTAATGTCATTTCTAAAAGACAACGATACAATTTATTCATATCCCTGCCTTTCTTCTTGCCCCTTGAGAATCATTACAAGTTTTTCTGAATACTTCTTACATTAAGGCTCAAGACTTAATGTGTAATTAGGAATCCTCGGAACATCTTTCAGTTTATGAAATGATATGGCATTTAATCTTATAAGAATCATCGACGTCCTTTAATATGTTTAGGATAGCCATGTGTACATAGTTGGTAGATATGATGATACCTATTACGCAATGTGCGAGGGAAAATGTCATACAAGCAATACTCGTATCAGTGTATGATCCTAGGTGAGCCAAAGGAGCCTTCTCACTTTTTTTTTTATGTTAAGGCGAAGGCACACAAGCACTTAGGCCACCTGATGGTAAGTGGAATCTGAGACCCATAGACATTTGAATTCTCAAGACTATAATCATAAGACCTCAAATGCGTTGCCAACCCTGAGGACTAAGATGGAATGCCTCTATGCTAGTAATTTCACCGGTTGTCGTATCCCCACACCGGAAAACAACAATGCGAACATTGTTGCTTGGCGGCAGGTTAATGGATAAGATGGTGGTAGCTATCCGGACGGACCCTGCACAGGGTCCTACCACAACTTTTTACACGTCGTGCTCAGTATATATTATACCTAATTATATTTTATTATTCGTCTGGACGTCTGGGCTTAATTACTTATCTGATTTGCCAAATTAGAAACCGTGGCTTTTAGTAAACTATTTTCAGCTTACAGCGCTTCAACTGATTTTAGCCTCGAGTCGTATTTGAAATATTTTCACTAATGGTCAAGGCGAATCTTCAGAGAATCTCACACCTTGGATGCACTTTGTGGTAATAAATGAATTTCCGAAAAAAGACATTGGAGATCATCGGCGGAGCACATAGGGCCAGATGCGGCCGTGGTAAGGTTGCTAGGGCAGGCATCCGCAGCAGGTTTGGTGGGGACGGCAGTGCCGCGTGCAGTCTTGTCGGCGCGCGGTGACGGAGGAACTGCGAGAGGGCCAGCAACGCCTGGACCGGAACGTTGTTTACTTTTGCTCCTAATGGTTACATTATCTACTGTACAATAGACAGGGGTCTGAGAGTTGTCTCCTCCCCTTCTTGCTATCGCGACGAATTCCGGACAATTCCATATTTTAACTTCGTTTGAATAGAGGTGTTCAGTTTGTGCACAGGCAGAATGAAATAACTTTTTACACGACTTAGAGCAACAGCTTATCCCCTCTTTTTCCTGTTGAGTCTTCTGCAGACATTCAGCGGGATCCATCATACAATAGCAAATTACCCCGTGATAAATTTGCGATAGTCAAGCTACAGCCGCCGTCGACTACAGATGTACGGAGGCTGTTCAAAGCGGGCGAGCGGCCTTATCTTGTATAGGCCTTATCTGGTTAAGGTGATTAGCGACGAAGAAACGAGTGTTATAATAAAACACAAGACTAATGAATCACTTCACATCAAAAAAGCACTTGTTGGATACAAATATTTCAAAAACGAATACTTTACTTTTATTATTTAGTTCAATAGCTACACATGTATCTCGGGTCAGGAGGTAGACTGGGTAGATAAGGCTTTAAGCCTGAGGTTCCGGCGGGTTTTATTTTTTGTGCCAAGACGGAGATTCAGTTAGGGAAAATTTTAGAAGGCCCGCGAGCACTCAAGCCACCTGATAGTAAGAGGAATCTGAAACCCATAGAAATTTGAATTCTCAAGACTGCAATCCTACGACCTCAAAAGCGTTGTAAACCCTGAAGACTAAGATAGAATGCCTCTATGCTAGTAAATTCACCGGTTATCTTATCCCCACACCGGAACACAGCAATACGAAAAATTGCTGTTGCTTGGCGGTTGGTTAATGGATGAGATGGTGGTAGCGATCCGGACGGACCCTGCACATGGTCCTACTACCACTATAATGATAATATAATATCTTAATAGTTACAATTAAAGGTGACAGAATAATAAGTGTGTTAACCTTTTCAATGCTATGTCAAATACAATACGAGAGTAAATGTCAACTTTGCTGCATATAAACCAAGGTCTATTTTACGCTGTCAACCATGATGGCGTTGAAAAGGTTAAAACATGAGTAACGATTAAACGAGTTCGCGGTATCTAGGATAACTCAACCATATGACTGTGCCAGTTCTCTTCCATTAGTATCAGAGTGATATTCATAATAATAATAATAAATCTTTATTCAAAGCACTTTTTTACAATGTATAACTATATTGATTAGTGGTTGAGTACATTCACTTATCAATGTCACTCCGGTACTGAGTAAAAGGTCTGTTTTGCTAAAAATGCCTGAAGGAATCGGGCAGGACTGTAAATTTACTGCCTATCAAAAAAAATGCCCAAGATTATCTATTGAATTTACAAATGCATTGTTTAACAATTGCTCTGTTTTTGTTGTCTTTTTGGTATAATACGCTACAACTCTTAATTGATATTCTTTTTTTTTATAAAATTGATCTATACCTATATTCCTCTGAACTTGTAACAGTATGTAGTTCAATTGGGTATCTAGTCAGGATTTAAAACTATTAACACTGGTTAATTTGTCAAGATTTGTATTATTTTCTCTCAATTTTTTTCGTGGCGAAGCTATTTGAGAATAAACTTACGAAAATGAGATTCAAGGTCTATTTATAAATTGTCTTAATTGAGTAACTGTTTGCGAAGATGAGAGATTGATAAGAGCACATATTTTACGAGCATTTAGTCTTATCTCACCAGTAGTAACCTCATAACCCAGGTAATCGACATAAATCATTAATTAAAAATTAACCCTTTTTTAGATTTGGCGATATACCTGCATTTTAAAGAGTGTCTAGAACCTTCTGTCGTTCTAAACCTTCTTCGGCAGTCTCAGAAACAATGAGAAGATAATCCATGTTACAAATTACTAATTTGTTTACTAAAATACCTTTTTATACATTGCTCTTTGAAACACTGACGGTGAATTTTATAGTCCAGATGGCATGGTCAGGTACTCACATTGTCCTTCTGGGGTCAAAAAACCTGTACGTTCAATATAGTGTTTATGAAAAGAAAGTCTAATATTGTAAAAAAATAGCACGCTTTTAACTTTGAATTTGGTCATCTATGAGAGGCAAGGGAAATCTGCCAGGTGTATTGTGTTACTTTTAAATTATCTGTAATGAACGTACAATCTATCTGAACCATCCTATTATTTACTAAAAGTATTAGAGTGACAAAGTTTGAGTTGTTTGGGTCTAATAACATAGGCTTTTAGTAATTTGTCGATTTTTTCCCGAACTATCACTCGTTCTTGTGACTTAGTCCATAAGGGCGTCTTTGCACCGTTTTCAAGTTCGAATGTCTTAGCACGCGTTGTTGGCGTGCCCTGGACGAAAAGTGACTGGTGTTTTCTTAGCAGTTCGATAAGGATATCTTTATCTAAATCAGTTTGAATTTCATCTAAACATTTGTTATTATCACTCGAATTACATAAGTTCACTAATTGGTTCTTCGTAATCGATAATGACTTGTTAGTATTTTTTTATGGAAAAACCCTTGCTTATCAAATCTCTACCGATAATTATATCGTGAGTTATTAATTTGTCAGGAATAACGTGGAACACTATTTATTCATCGATTGAAACATTTTCCGAAATTTGTAACTTACAAGGACCGTCTTCATTTCCAATTGCAACAAGAGTGACAAATGACTCAATACGTCTGCCAATAAATTTGTCAACCAAACTTTCTTTTATCAGAGAACAATCAGCACCATAATCAAAGCAAAAATCAAACGACTGACCATTATGAGTAATTAGAGCTGTCACTGGCTGCATCACGTATGTTTGAAATCGACGTCGTTGCTCGATCTTCGCTTAGGGTCTCCCCAAACTAGTCGACTTGGAGTCGGCTTTCGCCGAGTGTTTTACACCATACTGTTCGCATTTAGCCGATCGGCCGTCTCCGCGGTTGTACACCTGCGTTCTGCAGTCTCATCCTCCTTGCGGCCGTAGAGACGCCCGATCGGCTGCGATTTGCTATTGCAACAGTCGAAAAGCGACGGTCGGCTCTCCCGTGCTCCGTACTGCCGTCGAGACGTCAGACAGCACGCGGACAGCCGTGGAGTCGGATGAACAGATGTAGGCAACAGCGGGTGATCGGCAATTGTAAATCTCATTTTTGGAGATTGGTTGTTAGTAACAACGTGTTACATTATTTTCCTTCATATACCTAATTGTTACATATTCTATTAGAACCAGAAACGATGGATATTTTACGCAGACGGGCATGGAGAAAAAGACTTACCAGCATTATTGTCGTAGCCTGCTTATTGGATACAAACGCAGCAGTAACTACTTTGGCCGTCATCGGCTCTGTTCGGCCGTCGCCGGCTATGTTCGGCCGTCGAAGACGCTGAACGGCTTCCACCAGCACTGACCGGTCCTTTATCGTAGGTACTCGGCCGTGATCGGAACTGTTCAACTCTTGCCGGCACCGAACGGCGGCACTCGGAGATTTATGAATGCGAACGTATGCGGTAGGCTGCTAACAGCGTCGTACAGATGCGAACAGCTTTACGGCAAAACGCCGTTTTCCCGTCGAAAGACGTCGTTTCGCGTCGGCCGAGCCGATTGACGTCTTATTCGCTCTTATTGCGTTGACATAAAGCTTTTTCCGTACGCGATTCGCCGAAACGGCGTCAACTGGTTTGGGGAGACCCTTACTCGTACACGTTGCTTGCTGACGACTTTGAGCACTGCGGCGCTATGTGTGGTAACAAGTCATTTTGGTACAAATACGAAAATGCATAAAAGGTTGAGATGTAATTTTTTCAAAAAGTACAAAATGTTTGTTCCACTATACTTTTTATCTGTATTTTAAAGGCAAAATATGCTATGGACAACATTTATTTTAGTCAAAATTACTGCTCGATAGAATTTATTACAGCTAAATTTTATCGTCAATTTGTCTGAAAGTTTACAGGACAGAATGCTCTGTGCCCAAAATGTACAAAACGCGATTAACTAAATGAACTCTACCCGAAATGTTTTCACGTTAAAATTCATTATGTTGTTTATTTATTTATTATGGGACTACTCTACCCGTTGACATATTTTAAAAATTGTTAACCAATCACATCAACACGTACTCGAGTAAAGTTCTGTCCGTATCGCCGATTTTGCGAGTCAACTGCCAAGGACCAAGGAATTAAGTAAGTAAAAAAAGTTACTAAAATCACCCAGCTTGACATTAGCACATATTGTCAACGGGACTTTTTAGACACCTTGGTTTCATGACATCAAAACATTATGTCATTTGTTCATTACATGTTAACATTTCTATACTTTTTGACCTTTGTACATTTTAACCCATTGAACATTCCGGCACTTGTACCTTGTACATTATCATTTTGTCGTTTTTTCTTACAAACATGTTGACATTAATATACTTTTTGACTTTTGTACAATGTGACAAAGGGATTTTCGAAACCATTGAATATTTTGGGATCTTGACCATTTATCTTTTTGAACGTTTTGTCTCTCATACAATTAGGCTCTAAAGTTTTTGTGACATTTAATTATTTTGTCTTTTTTTCATTATAACATATTTACATTTACATACTTTTTGACCATTGTACATTTTGATAATGAGACATTTTGATCCATTACACATTTAGAAATGATTACCAAAATAGTCTGTTACTCTCTGTGTCCAATTTGATCACACTTGTAGCAGAAGATCATCTTTTTGTAATCGTCTTAAGTATGTCCAATTTTGTTCACAGTTGAAGCATGTCTTAGGTTTCTCTGCGTTAAATCTAGAATGAGTGTTTAATGATTAGTTTTGTGAAGCTGAATGCCAATAATTCTTGCTTCATAGCCTGCCTTATTTTAATTTCGGTTGTAAAAGCTAGGCGTTACAAACGTAGTTCAGTTTGTAAGCATTGTGGCCAAGATCGCCTTCTTTGGTCATATCTTTCCACGATGTCATGATTGAAGTCAACATTTTACTTGCAAACGCGGCAAGGCACTCTCCTTCATTCGGTTTATTCTTGACTAGGTTAATTAATGATGCTGCTGCTGTAGTCTCAACACAGTCATATCTTGACAAGAATATAGTTTTAAATTGTGTCCAGTCAATTTCAGAATACAAGATTAAGGAAAACCATGTTGAAGCTAATCTCTTCAGTTGTGCTTGACATAGATCGCTCCGACGTATATTTTGCTCTGAGCAATTTTGCAATTTTGCAGCCGCGCGGGCAGGAAAAGAAGATACTTATACCACCTAGATCGGAGCGTCGCTGCTGTTAAGATAACATTCTTACCGTTGCACTACTTTTTCCTCCGTTTGCCTCCAGACAAAGCAAGCGTTATTATACGAAGCGTTAAAACGGAATCGCATTGTATATGTCTTTATCAAAATCGTATAACCTTAATCCTTAACCCGAAATTGGTTCCGGCGGCATTACTACGAAACTGCGGTAGACCATTCTGTTAAACACCGATCGGAATGCATTTCTCAATAAGTCTGCGTTTGACGGGCAGAGTAGACCGGCGCGCGCGCACAAAGCTCAGGCGCCGGCGCCTCGCCCTTCCAGCAACCGCATTGTTTGGCGAACACCGTCACTTCCGACATAAATACACCCGAAACACTTTAAAATTTATTGTAGCTGTCAATGAGCTTAGGGCGGCGAATGCAAGCGACTTTACGTTCATTGAGAATGAGTCACTTCATTGAGACAAGTTCTCTCCGCCGCTCTGGGAGCTAAAAAAACATATCTTAATATCTGTCTAAAGCAAATCCAACCCTGTCTTGTTGTAAATAAGTACTTTCTAAGTTGACTGGTACCTAAATGTTTCCTTTTGGGTTTAGCCTAGCAGGTTTGCGGCTCGCATTCATTCGACTTCAACGAGCCCGCGGGTGCGGCGACTGTTTTTGTTTTGAGTCGAGTGCGAAGCGCGGCGCGAGGAAAACGAGATAATAATTTGTTTGGTTCTTAAAAGTTTGATGACAAATAGGGTATTGTTATTGTAACAACTTTTTATATGTTTAGAACAGTTGAAGCTCGCTTTATTTCCTCATAGATGAGGCACAGCCTCTTTGCTTTTGACATGTTCTCATCGTATTGTTTAACTCAGCTGCCATTACTGCCAAGTATAAAGATAACAATTCAAAAGCAATTAGGTTTTGCTGATTGAATAGAACCCTGGACAGTACTTCACAGCAACTGTTAATGCCAAATATTTTGGTGGAATGTACCTTTTTACTCGAATTGTAATCGCTATCACAGTTGTAACCGATGCGTGTAGCGGTTTTTTATATAGCATTATTATCAGCCATGAAAGGGAAATGACATTTTGGTATCCTAGAAATTAATAACTAGTATTTTAAGACATTAAAATTTAAGAAATGATACATTTTACCCAAAAAAAATCGCTTAAACAGCAGGCACTGGTCACAGCAGTTTTAACTGCATTAAAATGTGGTCACATTTGTCCAATTACAAAATGACAAATGTTTAAATTTTGCCCAATAGAAGGGGTGCAATGTTCTACTGTATAACTTCCATATAATACTCACAAATTGAATACTATTCCATGACATAAAATAATACATGTTAATCGCTTGAGCAAGTAATTTAAATTTTTGCGTCTACTGTGTGTCCACACGCGGTTCTTTCACTCTTTCATCCATCTTGTGCGGCGGATGAAAGAGACAGTTAAGCGCAAGGAATAACCAACTAGTGGAGACGTTAAGTGGGCGTTCCCTTAGCCACAAGTAAGCGGTATATGGCATAGGCGAGCCGCCACGAGACGTAGTCGTATGCCGTACATGAAACTGATAAGACATCGCGGATCAATTCATATTCCCGAAGGCGATTGATTGCAAGGAAACGTGGATAGAAGCTACTGGAAGAGAAAATCGAGTTTCCTCGAAGTACTGTACCATCTGCTCTGAACTAAGATGAGGTGTAGGATCATTAACCCCATTGCTATCCCTTCTCAAAAAATAGTAAATATAAGAATGAGACTTAATGTTGGTCTAATTATTTGAAACTAACACGATTTTCCTACATACTACTTCCAACTATCAAACGGAATTTAATCACGGTGGTAAATTTTGTGTGTGGTAGGACCAAACAGTAGTGTTCGCATTGTTGTGTTCCGGTTTGGGGATAAGATAACCGGTGAAATAACTATCATAGAGGCATTCAATCTTAGGCCTCAGCGTTGGCAACGCATTTGCAGTCTTAGGATTGCAGTCTTGTGAATGCGAATGTCTATGGGTCAGTTTCCACTTAACCTGAGTGCTCGTTTGCCTTCTCAATGCCAACACTAACCTCTACGTTTCAACCGTGTTACAACAATTATAGCCACGAGCAGACTAAAGTGGAGGGTTAAAGTAAAAAAGGCTAGAAAACGAGTTCTATTGTAAACACTTTTTGCTGTCGCAACAGTCGTGAAAAGCCAGCCATCAACCATCCGAACCATGTAACTTAGCTTATCCTGGGCCTCTATTCAACTGTGTTATAACGATATCGTTTTTGACCTGTTTCCGTATTGTCAACGTTTTGATAACTCTTATGTCATTTATAATAATGGCGACTGTGACATAAACGATTCTTAAACGTGTCAAACACGATATCGTTTTAACGCACCTGAATAGAGGCCCTGGCATGCCCTTTGCGACACAAATATATCGTTAGCAAATATAACGAACGCAATGGTCTCCTCTATCAGTTTTCTTTAAGCTTAAACTGAATTTTGACAAGAAGCAGTGTGAAAAGTGCCATCTTTTGCCGAGTAGCAAAACTTGAATTTTAATTATTATGTCACCCTAACTGAAACCATATTTCCTCAAGAATTAAAGTGAATTATGCATGACATTGAATTTAACGTCAGGCTTTTTTAAAATGAAATGTACTAACGAATGAGAAAAAGGTTTCCATAGTGGTGTAATAAGCATTTGAATCGCGTATATGTGAGTTTCGCCCTTCCACTAGTTTGTTAGTAGTATGGTTTAGCGCCGGCGCCCGCGCACCCGAATGACGGCGCTTGAACGCTTTGCACTTGAATTACTCATATGGTGCAACTCCGATGATGTGCGACAAATGAAGGTAAGAGGAAACAATTGCGTAACTCATAATACCTATCAGCTAAGAGTTATTTATATAGAGAAATACACGCAATACATCCAAAACTCGGGAAAAAATACCCGCGCTCATGACAAAATATTTATGTATAGTGGGACTCGAACCCGGGACCGCTAACTTCGTAGGCAGGTAGAGTATTTGTACAGACCGCCTATGTCACATGACTTAAGTTCACAGTGAAAAACCCGGGACAAACACGATCCAAATTATTTTAGAACAATATTTTAGGCCATGTTTGCGAAGAGTAAATATCGGTGAGAAGTTGCAAGGCCGCCTGCGCCTACGCGGGATAACCGCTGACGTCAGCGCTGCGGCGCGCGCGCTTCCCTGCGGGCCACATGTCGCAACGAGTTACACTATTTTATTAATATGGAACACTGTTTTTACAACCACTCCTTCATGAGGAGCAATGTAGGACTGAACTTTTCTGATATCTATGTTGGTACGGTCATCCGCTTTTTATTGTTGAGCCGCCCTAGAATCCTGACACAAACCACTTTTGAATTTCTACGTAACATCCTATTTCTTTCGCCGACTCATGTTTCTCAGTACGTCTTCAGTTTAACTTGAGTTCAGCGCCGCGCGCGTCAGCAAACCGACCACAATTAAACAAATTATCGTCCAAATATCGCCGCGCGTCAGCGGCACCCACATCTATTTGGGCAACACCAATAAATGTTACAAATACAGCGAGTTCGCGCAAGTCGCGCCTCCGTGACGTTGGCACACCCGCGACGACCCACATCACGGTCACCTGCAAGGATTTCGAAACACCTGTGTTTTTCTCTCAAGCAACTCACCTTTCAATCAGACATCGAAATATCAACCGGCAGACTAATGTTGTTGGGCGGGCTGGTGCTGATGGAAGCACGATGAAAGCTTGCAGCGCGTCGAGCTGCTTCGTCAACAAACCCTTAAATAAATTATTGCTTATTGATATAATATGTCTGCACCGTTTCACTAATATCGAAGTCATGAGTCTCCAAGTAAGTTACATATCTTAATAATTTGGTTTAAAAACAAGCATTGGAACGATTTTCTAGAAATGTTATTATATATCGAATGATGATTCGAAGTCCAGAGGGAGATCAAGGTCTCACTGAATGCTGTCCCTGAGGAACCGTCACCATTAGTTTATCTTACGAGAGTGATACAATGCAAAAGAATAAGCATTTCGCAAGCTTTTTGGCTGCTCAAGAGGGCTGCAAATCATCCTGCGGGATTATAAAAGAGGCGTAAATAAAGCCCAAAACTTTAATTAATTATTCGACGAATGGCGCAAGGAGTTAAGGGACAGAAGGTATTTTGCTATCTTCCCCAACTTTCATTCTCGCATAATAAGTGTCCTTTCCTTATTTCTATTTTCTATTGAGTGTATATTTGATAAAAAATAGATCAATTAAGAAAAGTATTTTAGGTATCAGCGTGTTAGGTTAGGATATGCCCCAGGATATTTATAGTATAACGGTAGGCTCAAATGCTTCAACTTTCCGTGTCATCTACATATTTTCAATAAACTCGCTCTATATTTTTTATTTTACAAAGAAGATTGTAATTTCAATCTTACAAAATAGAAAGAAAATCAAATGTATTTCATTTATAAACTTTAACAGACATTTCAAACATGTCAGTGGCAATACTTCTCTCCTTTCTTTCTCAATCTCTGTTCTCATTTATGTACAAAACTGAGCCAGATTGGCTCACTACTTCTAAAACCCAACCCAAAGCTCATATTGCTCATGCTTTCAGTGTTGCACAACTGTACAAATAATAATTTATGTCGCGTCATCAATTGAATAATTACTCGTAGAGTGGACACTGAGCGCCTTCGTGGACAGATATTTATTAAAAGCCGCTAAACAACAATCATAAAATCGACGAATAAACACGTGATTTTTTTAGGTTTTTCGTCAAGTTCAGTGATGGCTGAACAAATAAAGTACATTACCCGGTCATCTACACTAATATTATTAAGAGGAAAGATTTGTATACACCAGTACAATGGTATATAATCACTGAGTAACATAGGCTTTGTTTTATTTTTCTATGCGGGCTGAGTCGCGTGCAATAGGTAGTTATGTTATAAAATGTTACGTTCTTGCACTGTTACCGTAAGGTCACGTTTGTTTGGGTTTGCGTGCGTACAAGGAGTTACGTCACGAGCTCCGGGTCGCCCCGGTCTCGCCGCGAGCTCTGTCTGAAGCAATCTGGGTGATACAACTAACCGGTAGCGGTAGCAGCCTAAGGGTCACTGAGACCCAAGTCGAGATACGGATACGATTTTAGACTCCAAATGGACAAGGAAAAATGTGCAACTGGGACGAAATACGGATTTAAAATATTGCTTTACGTTTCAACTGTAACACGTTTCAGAAACTCATTAATTACTTATAATTATCTTCATTATTAAGCCGAAAGACGGCCACTGTTAGAATGCCTTCTCTTTACGATTGTCGAGTTGACGCCCTCGAGGCGGTAAGGTTCTATAGTGGCGACCACATACCGGAAAGCGAATTACTGGTGCCTTCCACAAAGTAGACCCCTGGTCTGGTGGAGCTCGATACATCGGGACTATCTATAAGGGCTTAAATATAACTAAACTCAGCTCTATAACTGAAGACATTAGAGTGAGTTCAGTTATTCGATTATCTTGTATGCTGTAGTATAGCGAGCTTCTACCAAATTCAGTTTTGACGGGTACAAGTATTCCTTATCCTTATTTTACCGATGGACCCTTTCGGATACACTTCGACGCTTTTGGCAATTACCCTCTTACGCACTCAGATAGCTATTCGAATGTGCAGGTTTCCTCACACTGTTTTTCTTTCACCGTAAGGGCATCGGGTAATGTACTAAAGTTAGAAAAACTCATTGGTGCATTGTGCCCGCGGGGGTTCGAGCTCGGTACGTTACGATCACTAGTCGACCCCCTAAACCACTAGGCCACCGACGCGGTATCACGAAACAATTGAGTCACACGAACGCAATCAATAATAAAAAGTCAAGAAAAAACCAAGTAGATTTTCCACGATGGCGCAACGGAACCCCCAATTGCGCGCACGCAGCCAAACACGCAGACTTTTAAGTTTTAACGATGAAGAATGCACGTTCCACTGAGCAACGAGCTCACTACCGGGCGACGCTCCCACCCGGGCTTACAAAGTCGGCGTCTAAAGCTCCACATTATAAGCATAGTGTAAGTATACTTACACTGTATAGTATGCCTGCGCGCATGCGTGATAAACCCAGCGCCTCAGGACCGGCGCGGAAAACCCCGTATAGACAGGGTAAAGAAAGCACCTATTAACTAAGAAAGCTAGTTGATAAGCGGGCGCTAAAAATACGTATAGTTATGGACAAAAATTAACAGCTTTATTTTTTCCATTACGACACAAAAATTTGACATATTTTTATATACTGCCCTTATAAACCAAAAGGCGGTATTTCAAATTAAATAAGCATAGCAGATTCAAACCTCACCTGTTAGTAATATGGTTGAACTTGCTACAGGAGTTTTGTCTGAGATGCCACTATTTCTCTTAAAACAGTAATAGTTAATTTTCGTGACGTAATGGAAAGTTACCGTTGTTAATTGTAGTCCTATACTTCGGGTATTTTTTTGGAAAACACTAAAGCATCAAAGTTATGTTACCTCATCATGTATTCAAAACACTTGGCCGTACAACTTTATGTCAGCCTTTCTGGTGTGTTGAAGACCATTACTACGAGTAGCATTAGGTGCTCCCTTGTTTCACTAACACTTCATTTCATATTGTTTCACGGAATATATCTTCATCGAAACCTATTTACTGCTGAAACCTGTTGTTTTTAGGTTACGTTAAACAAGCATTACGTAGGTTAGGTTGGATTTAGACTTGTGTCCATCGCAAAGTCCTGTGCCTAGAAAAGCTTGTGTATGAAATAAAAACATCTGTGATGTGATATGTTCTATGATATTAGTGTCGGTGAAACAACGGTAAACTTAGCATTACCATTTTTAAAATGCATGTATCTGAAACTTTTTTGATTTTTGTTGTACTGAAGTGAAGGTGTAATCTAGAAAAAAAACAATTTGATTGTTTGGCATTTGCAGCGTTAAATAAGTGGGTTAAAGCTAATTAAGAACTGTGGATAAAAAAGTGCTTCTATTCCATGGAAGATTTCTTCAGTCCTGGGGCTAACATGCTCGTGTTTATCGATGTGAATAACCGTGGATAACGCTTCTGTCGCTCTACGTTTAGCCACATCGATAAACATGATTAATAGTTACGTAAGGATAATTCATACAATTTTTTTTTATGGCATTGAGAAGGCAAACGAGCACACAGGCCACCTGATAGTAAGTGGAAACTGTGACCCATAGACATTCGCATTCACAAGACTGCAATCCTAAGACTGCAAATGCGTTGCCAACCCTGAGGACTAAGATGTAATGCCTCTATGCTAGTTACATAAACGGTAATAAATAAAAAAATACCATATCAGACGACTGTAACAAACATACGTTTAACATTTGAATTTAGAATCGAACGGAACTTTTCAGTTGTATAACGGTTTTTGGTGATATGGAGCGTGCGTCCGCGCAGCCGGTCTGCGGGGGTTCGACTATCTGCTATCCGTTTTCGTAATGAACAGTGCTACCTGCTCACGGATGCAATGCAACTCGAATGTTAATCGGAATGTTATGTAAAAGCCGTTTACTATAATGTTGCTAGTTTCTCTCAGAATAATAAAAAAGTATACTGATAATACAGATAAAAGACTGGAGGGTTTATAGGTGGCGGTAAGGCTACACAACAATGAGTCGGTAGAAACTTGACACACGGTACTTATAACAGCCAGCTAAAAATTTCGGAATTTTAATTACCCAAAACTGCCCAACTACTTATATTATATTATATATATTTATTTAGTAATTTAGTAAGTATTTATTTATTTATCCTAATTATTATATGTCTATGTTAATACGTAAATATTTGGCTTTAAAGCGCAAATTTTTGTTAGAGTCAAGTGTCCAAAAAAGCCAAAACTACAAATACTGAACATCAGAAAAAAACCTTAAATGAAAGAGCATCTAACAAATTTTAAAGGAACACTATCACGACTAAGTAGACATCATTGGTTCTTGGGATGCAGGCGATTAAAGTGTTTATACCTACTAAAATCATCTAAGAAGTCACGTATTGACTTTAAATAGAAAGTTAGTTATTACTTGTTGATTTTTATGTTTGTAGTACTTAACGGCTTCGGAACCCTACACAGCATGCTCCGACATGCTCTTGCCCGGTTTTATATTTATCATCTCTCTTTAATTGTTGTAAGTTTAGCCATCTGCTGTTTTATTTCTCTCTCAATCGCTCAAAGGTTAACTGGAAGAGATCCCTTAAAGGGTTATTTTCGCTTTTGTTTCTGTTTCGTTTTTTACATTTTCTTTTGTGTGTGCAATTATGAGTTTAAATACATACATACTAACGTTAGGTATATTATGTATGGGTCTATATTGGGATTTGGGATCCATAATGATTGTCCTATATTTGAACTCTCTAATATCTTTGCTCGTAATTATTATTTGTCCTAGCGCACATTAGCCATAATGCGATTGTCCTAACATTCATTGGTCAAATATTGTTTGCCCTATCCCTGATATATATACTGATAATGTATGTACTAATATACGAAAACCATAATATTTAATATTCCTAATAGAGTTTATAATGTCATGTTGTATGGTATTGTATCGTTATTTCGGTTAATTCATCAACCATGTCAAGTCGGAATACATGTTTAATTATACTTGTAAGGCGTAAAATATAATAATGTAAGTATGTTAATTATTTATTCATTCCTTGATAAAACAGAGTTTTACATGTCAAATTACATTAAACATTGTTTAGGGCAAACATTGTTTAGGGTTATGTCAAACATTGTTTAGGGCAAACGTTGTACGGTATATGACGATAGGGCAAACGTTATTATGGATCGCGAATGACCCCCATTACGTATAATATTGACTGTTTTAAATACATATATGTTTTTATAGTTTTAGCGAACAATTACTTATGAATAAAGATGAGAAAATTATGAGAAATTAATTAAGCGAAGCAAGGTGCATCGTGTACACAACACACGCCTGCAACACGCAAGCAAGGCTGAAGTGACAGTTTACACTCCTAACTACTCATTGTTTCCTAACGTCGATCGCTTAACAAAGTCTCGTGTGTCCTTATCTAGCGTTACCTGATGGATGTAATACAGCCGCCCGCGACACAATGCGTCAGCGCTTGCGCCGGTTATTGGTTCCAAGTGTAAACATATGACTGCAGGTGATTCATAGTCAAACTTACCCGAACTTTCCTCTTTAGCCTTAACGGCAAAATCCGCGAAGGATTCTGTAGAACTCTGGTGACGTCTGCTGTCAGAACGTACGCACTGCGTTCCGCTGCAGTCAAGGATGTCCGGGGAGCCCGGGCTTGCGTCGGCGCGCGCGCAGGTTGGGCAACATAACGGGACTTAACGGTTACAGGCCGCTTATAAATGTAGGTGGGATATGATCAGCTGATCACTGATCACATATACATTTTTAATTGGTTTTGTTTTAGTATGCATGTCAGTCGCTTGATGATTAGATTTCTAGTGAACAAAAAAGACATTTCGCACACTAACCAACGAATTAGTTCCAACTTGAGACTAATATTATTTGTAAAAAACCTTACAGGAATAAGGGGTATATTGGAGATGAATTCCTCGCAAAGAATTAACGGGAATCATTTAAACGCTTTTATTAATATCTTTTGTGCATCTTATTATTAGGTAGGTATTATTTATTTAGACAACTAATAAATGCCTGTAGCCATTTGTTTCTTCATCAAGTGTTCTTTGTACAGCTGATGTATCCAATCCAATCCAATCGGTTTTTAGACTGATTGACCTTCAGGGCTCAGACTATTTGTTCTGGCAGTTTGTTCCATGGTTTCACTACTCTGTTACATAAGAAGTGTCTGCGAGGATTGTTATGGGAAACCTCAGATAGTAGTTTAAATTGATGGCCCCGAAGATCTTGTGTGAGTTTCCAACGGCGTACCTTTGGCATAATGTATTCAAAATTGCAAGGGTCAGTTTTCATGGCTGCCGTGAGTAGCTCAAATATTAAACTCCACCCAGACAACCAGACTCTAGAAGTTTCTTTTGAATCCAAAAAACGTTAGACTCAATGTCGCTCCGTCTTTTGTGAACCGGGGCTAAAAAGCGGTAGGTTGCGATAAGAGTAATAGTAGCCGACTGATTATCGACGGTGAAAGTGACCGTGAGAAGAGATTACAGTTCCTTTTCTATTTTAAACACCTTTAACACCAAGCAATAATAATATTGTTGTAGAACAAAAGGCAACAACATCGCTTCACTAAACAACACCCTTTGGAGTTCTTGCCAATGCTTCGTTAAGTGGTATGTCGGCGGAACCATAAACCGGTTTTAGGAATTGCTTGAGTGAGTATGAGTTATTGCTTGAAAGAGATTTAGATGATACATTTCAACCAAGGCAATACAGGACAGGACATAAAACGCTTTCTAGTCTAAAAATAGAGTTACGTATTAGGTATTTAGGTCGTGTCCTCCTTGTGTACGGCGCGGTGGTCCGACTAGTTCAAAATACTCGTTTCCGCAACAAAAATATAAACGGATTTAGAGATACTTCTTAACGTTGCATTAATCAACGAAAATTAATAAGATTGTCGAAAACAGACTTGACGTGTATCTCCTCTAGCTCTGTTGACAGTCCAAAATGTTTAAATGAAGTAAGCGCATCTAATATGTAAGAGGTATGTGGAGCACCTGTTCGCCGCGCGCGCGCCGCGAGTCAACGGGTCAAGGACACGGCGCACGCGCTGAAGGCCTTTGCTTCAATTTTGTTATCATTACGATGGCGGATGCAATCTCGTCTGATCTCAAGTTCATAAACTGATCTAGGATGGACGTCTCAAGGCACGTCGAGTAAACGGAGAAAACGCCATTTTATGACGAGTAACCAACTCAAGGTCACTTTATTAATTCGTCTCTAAGCTAATTATATCAAAAGTTGCCGGTTAGTTAGTTAACCGGTGAAATTACTAGCGTAGGGCCATTCTATCTTGGTCCTCAGGGTCGGCAACGTATTTCAGGTCTTAGGATTGCAGTCTTGAGATTATAGTCTTGATAATTCAAATGTTTAATGGTCTTGTATTCCTTGCCATAAAAAAATTCAAAACCCCGAGCATAGCGCATAGCACCATGAGCTTAGTATGCGGGATCCATTTAGTTTGGGAATTTGGGAGCCAGATACGGAATAAACAATCTGTTATACAAGTTTAATGTAAGAGGGACAGTAGCTCAATCTTCTAAATATCATTTACTAGACTAGGTCGCAAAATTCCAAATTGAATTAGTATGCGGCATGCTCAGCAAGATGGCGCGCGCGGTCGAGCGGGAAAGTGACCGCTGTTGTGATGAGAGCGCCCGGCGCCCGCGCAACTTTCTTGTGCAATGTGTGGCAATAACAGCAGCAATTTGCGTCACACGACGCGAGTACGGTCAAAACATCGGGATTTTGAACATGGTTAGTGACGTACTAAACTTCAAAGGCCTCGTTTACATAATAATAATGTAAACTGCATCACAGGGGATCATTTCGACTTAGACGAGCTCTAAATCACAGCGCAAATCAACAATTAATTTGTTTTGAAATCATAACATTTATCACATCGATTCAGAAAATTTCTAAAAAGCACACAATCGGCGGTATTAAGCTCTGTAGTCGGTAAAAAAGGTCTTATCGTTTATGCATAAGTACATATTTCTCTTTCGGCGTGGAGATTGTGAGCAGCGGAATATATTTGTATCAAACTATTCAAAATTACTACGTCATAATGATATAAAAATAAAATAAAAAACAGTCTGATGTTTTAAAGATTAATTAATATCGGTGTTGACCTCTTGATTTAAATCTTCTTCATCATTTTATTAGTCACCTGATAACATAACATACGTATGAATTTTAAGATGTTATTCGAAACTCAAATCTTTCGGTAAGTCGAGTACACACTTTCTGGATTAAGACCGAGTAATTTCTGAATTAAGACCAAGTACTTTCTGAATTAAACCGAGTAATTTGGGGATTAAGACCGAGTAGTTTTTAGACTGAGTCATTGTTATCAGTATCGCAATTACAGTGCATGATAAAAAACATCTTCGGGGAATACAGATGAAACGTGAATGGAAGACAGTAACATGCACTTACTGCACAAGCTGCGAACACCGCGGGTTCTCCGTTGAGTCAGCGGCGGCGCAGCGCGCGCGCACGTACCATGCCGAGACGGCGCGAGCGCGTATCAAGAAAAAGGAATCACAGTCGGTCAATTTAAACTCTTTACGAATCCATTGAGAAGACTGACAGTACAGCTCGGGCACTATTTTATTGAGCGAGTAACTAATTTATTTACTTGTTGATTAACGTGCTTTTAAAACGATTTTGGTCCAAATTTAGGAATATCACTTTTTGTCTGAAAATCGATCCATACTGAACGCGATTTTTATTGTTTTAAAAAAAAAGGACGTTGTGGTTATGATTTTGATAATAAATGTAAGATGTAATATAGATGCATATTACAAGATGTAAACATCGGTCGATACCGATCGGTTGGTTCAAAAGTTTTTCTTTTCTATCACTCGGACATGGGATGACATATCGTGCGTTAAACCACGTGGTCAACTGTCATTCCGGGCATTTTGAGCGAAAGAAAAGAAAAACTTAAAGAGCGTTTGCATCTAGGCTAGGACCTCTGGTCGATAGAAGACACCGTCACTTATCGATTTCACTCATGTATGAAAGTTATAGGTCATCTTCTATCGTTTGAAAGTTATAGCACAAAAAGATTACCAGTCCTAAATAAAAGAAAAAAAACATGCGCAATCTTCGTGAACCCAACTTGAGCTCATACTTGCGGGGCCATTTATTTGTCAATAAATTTTAACAGAAACCGCGCTAACTATTAACGAAACAAATTTTATTGCATTTAACTCACAGCATCATGCAGGAATTCGTTAAAAGTAAAAACCTGCGTTTAAATTAAAATCAAAGTTTTGTTAGTAGTAAATAGGTCTAAATTAGGTACTCTAAATTACTGTCTTGATTAAAAGTTTTGATTTCACTTCACAAGTATTTTTTTTTGTTAGCGACTTTTTTGTTCAAAATCTTGCAAACTAGGGAACTTTGAACAAGTTTTCTGTTTCAATAGGAATGAACTGCAATTTGGTAAAACAACTGCCTCCATGTTTTATACTATTGGACATTAAATGGAAATTGTTTACACTAACTGATGTAATTTCATGCTCAGTACTTCTAGCTTTTTAGTTGTGTTTTCTAGTCTCAATATATTATGCTCTGATATCAAATAATCAATGATTCAGTCTTCGTGGCATGAGAGCGCAGCGGCGTGGGGGCCGCGGTGGCGGACGCGCTGCCGCGTCTTCTCGACGACACTCGCTGACAGGTCACGGCAGTCATGAGAAAGGTAAATCTACTCATGTGCACAGTTGGAGCAAAAGAGGCGTTATGGTTGTGCTTCTGCGGTAGTTTGATGACGATTTAACTAGCGCCTCAGTTTTTTCTACGCATATAAGGTAAAAGCACCAATGTACGACATTTTTAGCTGACATTCACCAATAATCAACAGAAGCTTTTAATTCAAAGATCATAGGGTTATAAATTGATTGTTGCAAAACCAACGAATAACTCTTATCTTCTTTGATTAAGAGTCAATGTCGAACATTGGTCCTATGTCGAGTACTGGTGCCGTTAACTTTGGACCTGACAGCAAATGCGGTCATACCTGGGACATTTTTTTTTGAAATGGACCTGACTAACTTTAAAAAATAAACGTGTGTCGATTATGCCTTTCATAAGATGCTATTTGCTATGCTGCCGTCCTTAAACTAAAAGGCGACTAAAGGATCATACGACCTTTTTGAGTTATCTATACAGCGCGATTCAGCTAATTATTAGCTATCGATCTATCTAGGTTTGGTGCCAATATCTTTAAAAACCACCGAGATACAGCCTTCACACTAGCGGCTAAATGACGATTTTTTAGGCTATTGCTACTAAAAAGGCAGTTATTTGACACTTGCTTAACTTAAAGGTGATTAAAGGTTGATAGCTGCCAATTTTACGTAATACTGTACAAGACTTAAAGGCGGCTATTTGATTTTCAACGACTTAAAAGCGGCTTTTGGACTTTTGCCGCCTTAAAGCTTACAAACACAATACTCACCTGCAAAGAGGTCACAGATTAAAAGGCGGTCAATCCGTGTATACTTAAGAAAAAAGCGGTTAATGTCCAATAGCCACCTTATTGTTTTGTAAATAAAATTTAATTTTATCAACATACATACCAAAAATGCCGTCACGGCTTTATAAGCTAGCAATAATAGTAATAAAAATATATCCCTGCTTAATTAAATCACAGCTACACGATATTGCCTAACTAGAAGGCCGCAAGGCGACCCCCGCGCAAGAGTCTCGTTTGAAATTTTCTGCAAGTTCCAAGTATTGTATCTCAGTAAATATTGGGTATTTAGAAATAATCCATAAACCGTATTGTAGCGAATTTAGTCTCTTTATTTTCTTTATAGTAAAACTTCGCTGTTAAACCCAAAGTTTATACCATACAGGGTGCCCCAGATATTGACGTAAATATTATTACATACCCATAGTTTTACGCTTCTAATACGTTAGTTAGTTTTAATTTTCTTATCTGTTAATTAGTTTACAGGTATTAAGGTTTGAATGATTGTTATAAAAAATGTTACCTTTGCCTCCCTTGGCTAAAATTACCTATAATTCGTAATTCTATTTTGATATTCAATTCTCAATGACGTAAGTAAATTGCATTAAACTATTATTCCAAAATATTGACGTATTCAGAATAAGTTAATACTTTCTAAGCCATCACTACATTTCTCGTTTTTCATTCAACAACTTTTGACTTTTCGTACAGGAAAAATAAATTCTTTCGACCAAGGTTGGCGCAGTTAAACAAAATTTCGAAATTGTGTACAAGTTCTACTTAATATGGGTAAAAAATAATGTTACAGCTTGCTTTTCTTATAAGTGACCGAATTCAATCGGTTCAATTTCGTACCCATCCGAGGTACTCAGGAAATCTTGGTTTGGGTCGTTTATTGCAATATTAAGTACTAGCGACCCGCCCTCGCTTCGCTCCGGGTTAAATTATTACACATATAAACCTTCCTCTTGAATCACTCGATGCATTAAAAAAAAACCGTATCAAAATCCGTTTCGTAGTTTTAAAGGCATAAATAGGGATAGACAGCGGCAAGGGACTTTGTTTTATTATGTATGTATGTAGTGATACTTTTAAACGTTCAGACCTAGTTTTAAATAATATATCTACGACATATTCAACGGTCATCGTCAGAAAATCGATTTCAGCCCAGAACCTTTTTAAGTTTAGGAATCAAAAAGAAGTCGCTGGGGGCCAAGTTTGGACTATACGGTGGGTGAATAATAGTTTAGAACCCAGATTCAAAAGCAACAGCCTCGACAATATGAGCAGTATGCACAAGGGCGTTGTCGGGCAGAAGCAGAACATTCCTGGGTAATTTACCCGCATCTTCTCTTTGATTACTTTCTTTAACTGCCGTTAAATATTAGCGTAGTACTGTCCTGTGATATTTACACGCTTTATCTCTATAATCGATCAGTAATATTCCTTCAAAATCCCTGAATGTTCTGGCAAAGAGCTTGTCAGCTGAAGGGACGACCTTGAACTTCTTGTGGTGAGGTGTTCCTTTAATGTGCCACTGCATGGACTTTTGTTTGCTCTTTCGGCCGTAATGATGAACCCATCTCCAGTAACAATCTTTTGGAGTAATTCATCAGGATTTTCATTGCATAGCTCAGTTAAAGTCAGATCAACAAGCAACAGGAATATCTTTCTGAAGCGTTGTCAGCATTCGGGGCACCCATTTCACACTAACTTATGTATGATAATGTTAAGATGGTCAAGGACGATATCGTTATACAGTAGAAGTATACATTAATTAATAAGAATTGGTTGTTTGAGCTACCGATTTTACCCTTCACTCGACCATTCTCCAATATAATTTTCTCCACTTTTTTATACATTTTCCTGTGAAGTAGCTTCGACAGGCCCTGCAGGTCTAGGGTCGTCATCGTTGCTTTCCCTCCCACGTTTAAATTCACTTGACCACTTTTGAATTTTAGATAGTGAATAAGCAGACTTATGACATTCATAAACATAAACATAATCCATCCGTCTCCTGATATTTGTATTTAATTTAATTAACATTGCAAATCACTCCTGTAATCGAGTTTATTAGGTAATTGCAGAAAATCAAACCATCGAATATTTGAATTTAACTTTTTAAAATTTTAATGAATGATACTTAGCGGCCGTATTAAAAAGTTTTCTAAAAAGGTTGAAAAATATCAATACGAGAGCTTATTGAAGGTCCCTCGCATTATTATGTATAGGCTGTATTTATTTATATATGGGTTCAGCTGAAAACCAGCGCTGCTGCTTCGGCTGCAGCACTGAACATGTGCTGCAGCCAGAACAAAAGCTGGGTCCTATTTGACTTCACAGTGCAGTGCAACAAATATGGTCTAATTTTGCTTTTTTGTACCTAACAATAATATGTCCGTTCTGTTGTAGTGTATTTTTGACCAGTAAATTAACCTAGTGAGTTATAAGTTTTCTTAGGACTGCATTTAAATTTCCAGCTTTACAGTTCTCAAGTATTAGAATTACAAATTACATATGTTTTTAGCCAGCGGAAGCAAGGGCTAAAATCATCACGTACCGCAAGGTTATTTACCAGTATCATGAAAACCATTATAACTATTAAGTTTATTAATATTATTAGAAAGTTAAAACTAAATTCTTGACCGGTATGGAAGAGGTTTTCTTATACGTAATATTTGCGTTAAATTCTGGGACACTCCTCTATTTAATAAAACAGTATTTTTGCAGTTATTTTACGTATTACGCAGGTAGCACAACTTTATTTTCCTTGCATAATGTAGTTTCACACTCCTCTAAGGGATCCAAATAACATTGTGGCAGTAACTTCCCCAAGTCATTGGATATAAAAACATATTTTGATTGCGATACATAACAAAAAAGCAGTTATTGTGATTTGTTCTGCAATTAACCTCCTTTTTCTCAAGCATTGAATATTAAAACTATATGTCAGATTCCACCTCATTTACCTTTTCTTAACTAGAAGGCAGTTAAAGTCGCGTGGCCGTTTTCTAGTCATGTATGTTTGCATAGTTTTAACTAGACATACATAGCTAAAAAGTGGCTATGTCATATAACCGCCTTTTAGTTATGTTTTCTATATAACTTTTGATATATTTGTAAAATGTAACGCAGATAACCTAATTTACTGAGCTAGAAGGCCGCTAAACATACTTTAACCGTCATTAAGCTATGTAAAGTATTACATTAAATTCAACGGGTCCATAGCTAAAAAGGAAAATTAAAGATTTTACCAATAAAAAATGAGTAAAAAAATATCAAATTCATATAAAAATATAAAGCAACCCTCATTACTTAGTATATAAAAAAATTACATCGATATCATGCACCAGTTTGTAGAGACATAGTTTCAAACGTTTTTTGGCCATAACTCAAAATGACCCTCTTGCATTTAACGGCTTTTTAGTTTGAGGACGGCAGTATGGTTCCTCGTTAACTGTTAACTGAGATCTGCTCGCTTACTTGTACATGTTACTACAGGGCCTCTACAGGGGACACGTTTAAGAATCGTTTATGTCACAGTCGCCATTATTGTAAATGACATAAGAGTTATCAAAACGTTGACAATACGGAAACAGATCAAAAACGATATCGTTATTGCCTTGTAGAATTCCAGCCCAGAACCCCCTAATTCGCTGCAATGTTGTCAATGTTTATGTCCGCGGGCGCGACACTCGGCGCACGCGTGACCGACGTGACGATGAGAGGGGTGGCTCGCGCGCGCGCAGGACAGGCTCGTGCGTGCGCATGCGCACGCGCCGCCGGCGCTGCTCGTCGCTGTCGATATGGTCGTTAGAGATATTATACATAGTCTCCTCGCGCGGTTTGTGATTCGCGCACCGCTTTATTTGGTTACGGCAATTTTTACTTGCATCGGTGCTGATGTGTAATAAATAACATAAAGGTCCGAAATCCGTTGCGTATGTCTTTAGATACCACGTGGAATTCAAAAAAATATATTATGCCTAAAACTTCTTGACTACGAAGTGGATATTATTTATTTGAAATTCTACCAGGGGGCGGGTGGCACAGGTACCCAAAATACGAAAAACTCGACTTTTTATTGCACAGAGCAAAAAGGTACCCCTGGACAAGGAGATGCGATGACCCACGTAACCTCCCCTGGATCCGCCCCTGGTATCTGGTGCCTGATGGGCAACACATGTCCTGGCACGTTGTTGTAGAAACAGCAGATGTAGCAGGACTAGCAGGGCGCGAGTGAATCTGATATTGGTGTGTCTTGGGGACAAGCGCCGGGCCTGTGCAGATGCTGGTGGCAATTGAGGGAGATGACTGCTGAACACTCCAGAGTACTATGCCTTGGGGCCAGATTAGATTTAAAGTTGAGTGAAATCATTTTAGTGTTGTGTGCCCAGTTTTCTTGGAATCAAGCCCTGTCGTCTGGATGTATCCACTCTGGTACGTATTTCATTTCATCTCCGCATCTCCACTTCTAAATCTTATAATTTTAGTGGTGGTAGGACCCTGTGCAGGGTCCGTCCGGATCGCTACCACCATCTTATCCATTAACCATCCGCCAAGCAACAGTGTTCGCATTGTTGTGTTCCGGTGTGGGGATAAGACAGCCGGTGAAATTACTAGCATAGAGGCATTCCATCTTAGTCCTCAGGGTTGGCAGCGCATTTGAGGTCTTAGGATTATAATCTTGAGAATTCAAATGTCTATGGGTCTCAGTTTTCACTTACCATCAGGTGGCCTGAGTGCTCGTGTGCCTTCTCCTTAACATAAAAAGAAAAAAAAACAGTAACCGTCCACTGTCAACGGCCGCACTCGTCACTTCACAATGTTATTACATATTTTGTTAAGAAAATGTTTGACATAGGATGATACTAAAAGGCCCATACGAGTACATTGATTAGGTTATAAAATAAAATAACCCAAAACAAGTATTTTATTAATACAATAATAATATTTACGCGCATAATTCGTTAGGATTAAACAAAAAAAAACCCAAATAGGCGACTCGCTAATTTATTTAAATATATTTGGTCAGTATTTATGTTGATTTCAATTCCGGTTGATTAACTCATATAACTCGTACTCATAGTTTGGTATTTAAATTAAAGTCCAAATGTAGATGGTTTTCCGGCACACTATGTTTCTCGTTGAGGCATACAATTAGTAAAAAGGTGACATGTAGCATGCGTTTTAATTAAAAACCGAGTAAGAGCACGTCGGACCATGCTCAGTGTAGGGTTACGAAGCCGTTAATAAAGAATCCGGTAAAGTGCGAGTCGGACTCGCGCACCGAGGGTTCCGTACAAACTTATAAGAATGTAAAATTGTATTGAGGGACGAACTTGACTTTGCCGTTGAAAAACTGTTGTCTCTATACATCGACATAGGTCGCGATTAGTTAACCAACTGCATAAAAGTTTGCAATCGTAATTTTTTTTTTTTTGTGATTTTGCTAAAAATTTACCGTTTTCGCAATTTTTCCTTTGTCTGTGCTATAAGATGTTGCTTCGTACCAAATTTCAAGATTCTACATCGACTGGAAGTACCCTTTAGGTTTTGATTCCCTTGCGAGTTTCGAAAATTTGCGGCATAAACGGCTGTATCTTTTGATGGCATTGGCAGTAAACTTGAGTATTTTATAGGTATAAATTTCAGCTTGATACATCCACGCGTTCCTGAGAAAAAAGGTCTTGACAGACGGACGGACGGGCGGACAACAAAGTGATCCTATAAGGGTTCCGCTTTTTCCTTTCGCACACTTGACTCTTACAAAAATTAGCGCTTTAAAAAATACATCCCCACGGTACGTGTAGGGGAGGTAACCTTACAAAATAGGTTTTTACATTTTATTGTGGTGTACCACTTTGTTGGTGTGACTAATGTGCAAATTCATGCCAAATTACAGCTTTCTAGTACTAAGAGTCTTTGCGCTAGGCTGCGGACGGACGGACGGACGGACATGGCGAAACTATAAGGGTTCCTAGTTTGACTACGGAACCCTAAAAACCGGGCCAGATACTGCCAAATCCACGCTCAGTGTAAGGTTCCAAAGTCGTTAAGTACTTCCAACACAAGCAACTAAATCAAAAAACAACAAGTACCTACCTATGAACTAATTTTGTATTTATTTGGTGCTGTCTTAAATGATTTTTAGTAGGTAGGTATAAACTTTACGTATCTCAAAGAACCAATCAAGTCGACTTAGTCGTGATATATTTCTTTTGAATTCATTATATTATTTGTAGTTTTGGCTGTAGCAAAAATTTGCACTTTAAGTACCAATTTCACTATACAATTTTATCTACTTAACAGACAATTAGAGCGTTAACAGTTGTGAAAATATAAGAATTTACAGTCGATTAACATTGATTAAATTTAACGTCGTACGGTGAAATTGGTACTTAAGCTTAATATTTCACAAACGGATGGTTTTATCAAAAAATTGCTTATGCCAACCCGCAAACTGATTGAAAGACCTATCCATCGACACCCGCACCATGGAAGAAACGAGAAAAAAAACATCCCCAGTAGGTAGGGAAGTCATCCAAAAAAAAGCAAGTTTTTATTTTACCACTTTGTCTGCGTGACTTATACGTATTTCATGTCAAATAACAGCTTTCTAGAACTCAGTCAGACAGACAGACGGAGGGACAGACAGACTACGAAACCCTAAAACTGATACCTCAAGTACATACTTGTCGTTCAATACTATTTATAATGCAATTAGGTCATTAAACCGAATGAAACTACGAGTACTAAACAGCCATCACAGTAAGCAAATTTTGAATCATGTCCCGACGAGTCTGGCTCGACTTGGCTGCGCCGTAGCTGTGAAAGTCATTCATCGGCCACCATGAATGGCCGCCGCGCAGCCGGCGCCGGCGCCGCTCATTCATAAGTCACAACAGTCCGTTAGAGCCGGCAGCTGACGGCGGTAGGTGTGTCACCTACTGGTGATTCACTTGTTACAGTTTACACTAAACAAGTGCGACTTGCGAGTCAATTGAAAGCATCGAAGTTTCACAATAACTTTCGGTAAAGTGAACATTTTGAGGCAATTTTAAAAATCGTACAGAATTTAGCTACTTACATAGGTACTTCGTTCTTTCCCTTTAATTATAACCTAGAGTTCTAGGTAATTAATGACCTTAAAATTTTAAGATTGATTCGGCTTAGAAAATTTAATGATTTTACTTTATTTATTTACTAAATTTTAATTGCACAAAAAAGTACAAATGGTGATCTTAATGCCTAATGGCATTCTATACCAGTCAACCAAACAATCATTCAGAAAGTAACCAAAGTTATGCACAGAAATAGAAAGTCAGAAAACAAAGCAAAGAGCAGAATTTAGGTACAAAATAATTGTACTTTATGCAAAAAGTACTAAGAAAACAACAGTCAGTGTTTTATGTATGTTTAAATACCTATGTATAAATATACATGCATAAATAAATACAGTAATAATATTCATACGTATTATAATAACACCAGAGACTAAAACATATTCCATCATTTGTCAAATCAAAATCAAATCAAATCAAATCAATTTATTGTGAAGAATTTAGGTATTTAGGTGTCTAGCTTACTTCACATAATATTCTACGCAACTAACGCAAGATGTTACGTTCGTTCTAGCAAATGCTTACGAAGCATTCGCTTGAAAGAAAGCTTGCTAGGGGCTCGTCTAATGTGAAGTGGGAGCGCATTCTAGAGACGTTGCCTGAAGGGCGAAAGGGTTTGACGTGAAATCAGTGTGATGAAAAGGAATAGCGACTTGAAAAGTTCAAAGAAATGTCTATTACCTACCTGTTGTTTCCCCGTGTGTTTCGGAGGTTGAATCATTCAAGGTTTTTGAGTTTTGGTCGATTAGTCGCGACGCTATCATCCGCCCGGCACGGAGGCTGCCTCCTCAAGAACACCGCATTCCAGCGAGCAAAACCACAAATCGCATTTGTTCATGGTTGACTTGTGCGAATGCAAGGGTTAAGGCTCCCACAGGCCAACCGTCGGACTGACAGGCCGAGAGGGACGCAGCTATTTGTTAGAAATAAGACAGCTATTTAGGAGCTTGGTTACGGCTTAACATCTTCTTCATCAAGCGTGGTGAGGGAGAGGCTCGCAAGAAAAGAGTTCTTCCTCCAATGGAGAGTTCGTGTCAAGGAAGGCAAAGAAGACTATGATTGAGCATCAGTGCTTAGCTACCATAATATAAATAGGATCACCTTTTGACGATTAAGGATAAATATCATATATCTATGATAAAATCATTTTTATGCTCTTGTCGGTGGAGTTATTGCCACTCTTCTCTGGTCTCTGCCTTCTTAATAATACAAGGGTTCTTTATTCGATTTTGCTTGGCCCCCAAAAATAGCAGGGCGCTGTTACATCGATGTGAACTTATGCAAAATTTTAGCCCATCCAACTGGGAACTGGTTCCTACTTGTAAGATTTCAACGATTAAAATGAAGTAGTACTTAGTAGTTTGATATAAGTTTTGCCCCGTGTGGTGTCCGGGTTAGAATAGTGCCACTTATGGAATAAGGGCTTGTAGTACTGTTAGGCGATAGGCTTGCGACCTTTAACTAATATACTAGTAAATTTCTTGGCCTGATTGTGCAAAATGTGGTTAGAGAATTATAAACAAGTATTTTAGAGTTGTTGGTGTTTCTGTAGCTCTACGTACCCCACTCTGGGTTTGAAGGGTTTGAAGGTGTGATGTTATATATGTACAAGTTTTATTATTTTAAGTATAACTAATTGATACAGTCCGCAGGGCCGTTTGAAGGCCGCGGTGGGCGCCTGCGCCCGCGCACCGCATGGCGCGCGCTTATCTATTTATGCGGGCTCGACGAACGTTATGCTTATGCATGAATTGTAATTAGGTTGTTGACTTTAATATCTATCAAGATATTATAGAACAATATGAACATTGGAGATGTGGAAAATTGCTGCTTGCCTAGTAGGAAAACAGGTGCACTTTGAGAGGACTTTTGGAAAAAACTGACTAGGAATTTGAGTTTTTGATTGGTTGAAAAACCTAGTGCCTAAGTACGACCATTGAAATTTCAAATGACGTAAATGTTTCCTTCCTTGTTAAAGGAATGTTAAAAACTATTTTTTTTCCTATTATAAATAAATAAATATCAGGGGACAATCTCACACAAATTGATCTAGTCCCAAACTAAGCTCTAAGCTTGTACTATACGTACTAGACAACGATAAACATACATATATAGAGAAATACATACTTAAATACATAGAAAACACCCAAGACTCAGGAATAAATATTCACGCTCATCACATAAATATCTGCCCTTACCGGGATTTGAACCAAGGACCGCTGGCTATTAGTGAAACTTAGCGCTTTTATAGCGCAGTTTTATTGTCTTATTTTAAAAATAAGATGAGAGGGGTTTAAAATTACAACGCACATTCTATGATGTCATAATTAGACGTAATTACGTTTCTGAACTGAACAGTAGGTGAGCTTTGGTAATCTATACCTACCTACATATAATAAGTCTGTAGAAGAGTCGTGTCTGAAAGTACCAAATAAAAAAAAAACAAGTGGAAAGGACTGTCTACAACAATGATACTGAAATTGTCTGTCTCTCTGGTTGTGCATTTTAATTCAAAATTTACTGGACAGATTTACATGAAATTGAAAATGCATGAAGACCCTGATTTATAATCTAAACTACAAATAGTAGGTTAAATTGTGTATGGACGAAGTTACCGGAATGAACTACGTTATTGAAACTTTGTTATAATACTCATAAGAAGTAATAAAACTACAGATGTTTCAGGATCTTTTGACTTTAGTCCATAGTCAGAGGTCATTCAGCAGCCGAATATGATCAAAAAGGTCACCGTTTGGTTTATCATTTCTTATTTTCGAACTTAAGTTTAGGGTTTTCATCAATTCAAACTCAAATGCATGTAACCGGACCTTTTTATTATAACAACATAAAATAATGTAAAACTTTCAACTGACTACTAGCGACATCTAACAACGAAGAATAGAAAGTCGTTTTTAGAAACCAAAATGATAGAAAGCTACAGTATTAGGCATATTTGCAGCCGTAATGAACTTTATTATCATGATCATAGAAACACGAATACCGGTCATATTGAAAATCAACCGGTGAAATTACTAGCATAGAGGCATTCCATCTTGGTCCTCAGGGTTAACAACGCATTTGAGGTCTTAGGATTATAGTCTTGAGAATTCAAATGTCTATGGGTCTCAGATTCCACTTACCATCAGGTGGCCTAATTGTTTGTGTGCTAGCTTCTCATTAACATAACATTTTATAACTACACGACCACCCTGCCAAGAGTGTAACGCCGAAGAAAGACTTGCCTCTTGCCGTCTCTAACTTATAGGTACAGTCGAGTTACACTTTTACACCTTATCTCATAGAAACAAGGTGTAATAGCGTATACTTATTTAAGAAATCGACTGTACATGTGATTCTGTTCTTGTTTTAATAGTTAGCACGCTTCAACAATAGTTAGTTGGATGGCGAGAGATGTTCACTTATGTAGACGGTGGACGCCGGTCCGGGTGGACCGTTATCAGCGGTAGAAGGTGCGCGGACCGCTGCGAGCATCTCCTCGACTTAGCGGCGAGACTTTGATGCTGGAAGCAAGACGTCCATGTTAGTATTTGCACCGCTAAGAGAGCCTCCTGCAACCTGGAATCGACGTACCCTACGGATAGTATACACGTCTGTTCCAACGAGTTGAATGCCAATGTTCGTGGAAATATCCCGCAATGTGCAAGTTTTTTTGAGGAACACCCGGGATTTTGAGGTTATTCAATCTTGAAAGATGGTCCTATTCATGATTAGTTTCGATCAGTGGGCCTAACATGCTGCCACGGGGACTAGTATCAAATATTATAAATGTGATTAAGTCTGAATACTACATCTAAACACCCACATACCTATATTATTTAGATCCCACTTTGATGCTCAATTAAGTCATATCCCTTTTGATCACGTCTTTGATGTCACCCTCTAGAATACAGGTATTAAAGTCCCGAGCTTAAGTGAAAATCTTGTCCCGTGGCAGCGTGTCAGGCCTACCTACTGAGATGCGATCGTGGATTTTGCCTTGTTGAGATCCACTTGTAACTGGGGGATTACTTCCACTTTCTTCTTGACTATGGGTAGGCGTTCATCCATGGTGTTAAGACGGTTTTCCAGAGAGTCCACCTTGTCGTTGATATTGCAAACCATTGCCGTCGCTGCATTGATGTCTGACTTCGTTCCACTCGTCAATCCTTTAATTTATTGCATCATCTCATGCAGTGATACAGTCGACGTAGATGCAAATGCTCATCGCAATTACGGCAGTTGGTGCAATGCCGAGTATCGCCAATGCACAACATTGTTGCACTGACCACAAGCCACCCCGTCACTTACGTCGTCGTCACATTTGTTTGCAAATCATATTTATTTATACAATACTACAACGCATAATATTTACTTAATGAATCGCACGTAAGTTCGAAAACGGCTTGTGGCGCTATGCAAATTGTTTAACTACGCATGCAAGTAGATAGACATTACCGTTCGTTCTGTAAGTAATGCGATTAACAATAAAACACACACATTACAATTAACACCCGCCACGTGAGCTCCGACCGCGACCCCCGCGCGCGCGCGACTGAGCCCTCAGCCTAATAAACAGCAATAAACTCACCACAAGCTCACGCGTCAATGTCAAGAGTTACTCACCATGCGCAGCCGCTGCGCCAGCTTGAACCTCGACGCACATCTAAACATCAAGGGCGCATTAGTCCTTCAAGCGAGTTTTTTTTTTTTTTTTTTTTATGTTAAGGAGAAGGCACACTAGCACTCAGGCCACCTGATGGTAAGTGGAATCTGAGACCCATACACATTTGAATTCTCAAGACTATAATCCCAATACCTCAAATGCGTTGCCAACCCTGAGGACTAAGATGGAATGCCTCTATGCTAGTAATTTCACCGGTTGTCTTATCCCCACACCGGAACACAACAATACGAACACTGTTGCTTGGCGGGTGGTTAATGGATAAGATGGTGGTAGCGATCCGGACGGACCCTGCACGGGGTCCTACCACCACTAAAATGCATTAGTTGGTAACTGCACACGGGCCGGTGCGGGCCTACGTAAGTGACATACCGTGGTGTTAAAAACTGCAGGAATCAAATGGGCGCTTCACACTTGGCACGCGACATCATGGCGCGGATTTACCACAGCATTAAGCTCCATCCTCACAATGCTTCGTAGTTGTCACAGTTAAAGTTCGCGCGGTTGAAGAATGGACGTTGCAACCGCTGCGCCATTACTATATCGGGCTCTACATACAAACTCATTGCTATGCAAATCAGCGCTCTTTCTTATTTTATTTAATTCGAACAGACACGATCACAAACTAACGCTCAGGCAGGCAGAAGGAAAAGAGGGGTTGACGTAAGTTATCTGCATCTGACGACGTGTTAGCTATCTAAGTCAATTTATGTGGGCTTAAGTATTCCTTGAGATGTATAATGAATAATTTATTTTTTATTTATAAGCCTGTTTATCCATACTTGATGTCTGCATTATATGGTGCAGCGCGTTTCATCCTAACATCCCAATCAGCCTTCATTTCATTATTCACTCCATTACTTATTTCTCATGCCACACGTCACACAGTCCATCCATATGTATTTTTGGGTCTCTCTCCTTCACTAACGCTAAGGCATTATTCTTATATTTTGCTGTACTGCGCGTTGCGATACCAAATAGTCAACAACACTTGGTTGACAAAAAAACTTTGAGAGTATAAGTAATATTATTATTGTTAAATTACATTTTTAATCGTTCAGCCCACAGGAAATTAAATTAATTAAATATTTTAAATTAATATTAGTATTTTTATATGATTGTATTGCCTAACTTAAATCTAGAAATTATATGTGCCTACATAGATCTAGTTATCCAAATAAAAATTATTTATTTTTATACTAGCTGTTGCTCGAACTGCGTCCGCGTAGAGAAATAAAATATAGCCTATGACACTTTCTATTATCGTGGCTTTCTTTTACCAATAAACAAATTGTGGGTTAGTGTCAAATAACAAACGCGAACTAGTGTCAAATATTATAATTACGAGTAAATTATTAAAATGACAGCTTGTCTCACTTGAGTTCGGTGGAGGGGTTCAATTTGTTTTAATTTATTTTGATTAGTACTTAATTGAATAATTGTATGAAATATTTATTAAATAAAGAATGTTTAAATCAAGACAATAAAAAAAAAAAACAGCAACCCGGGGCTTAAGTTGTTTAGTAATAAATGGACTCAAGTCACACAAAACATACTTTTATTTTAAACCTTAACACTTTATTCTGACGTTGGAATATGGAATAGATGAATTAAAGTCCCGAGCCTACGTCAAAATCTTGTCCCGAGGCAGCGTGTTAGGCCCACTGGAAGAAAGCACACAAATAGTTACAGTTATTGATAAATCTCGTAGCACTTGCTACGAACGGCGCGTATATTGGTCTTATAACCAGACTATTGTACGTTTTTGTACGCTACTGATAAAACTAATCACGGTAACCGCGCAGTGTAAGTGTGTTTACTTTGGAGGTTCGAGAAACATCGGCTACGTCTAATCATTCCAAAACTATTTATAGTTAAGTAATAGGCTAGTACTTAGTGTGTATTCAGAGGAGTACAAATCACAGCTCGGCTCTTGTACATTATTGGGACTTATAATAGGAGCGGGACCATAATAGTTCCCACGTTTTTGGTACACGCCAAACACTTTAATTCGGTCCGGCCGTTATAGGAAAACCGGACGACGATGTAGCAGCGACTTGACGTCGCACGTGTCAAGAATATTCTCGACGATTTCCCTGAACCATCTTCGCAGTTTTATAATAGATATAGTTTATTCCGATGACCGGAAGGCTTTTAGTGGGTATTGTGATTCAGGCAGCGCTCGTAGGTGAGCCTACGCACGCGCAGTAAAACCCGGTGCTGTCACCGCGACACGTGTTCCTCGAACACTTGCTTACTCACGGTTGCGCAACTAGCCGTTGTAGTAACTCGCCACCGAAATCTCGAGGCGACTTTAGCTGCGAGCAAGGAGGCAACTTATTATTCAGAGAATAAATATTACACCAATTCAGCGTACCCACTACGTTCTCCCAGGGCAAAACCACAAGTCATTTGCGACTTATTCAATACATTTTGCTCTATTATTTCCAGCAATTGGTTTTTGGATACTTACTTGGCATGCCCTAACTTTTCCCTACAAAAATCTTCAGGTCTCTCTTCAGTCTTTTAAATTTGGAATCACATTTCATTAAGTGCATATTTAGTTATGTGTGTCAACTTCTCCAGCTTCCTGGCAGAACCTGCTGGGCGGTGCTGTTAACCCCTGCATCTGAGCTCTAGGAAGAGAGTTTACCGACCCGGTGCGGGGCTGTTACCCCAACCTCTGAGCACAGGAAGGTGACTTTAAACCGCGTAACCTAGGTGTGGTGCTGTGAACCCAGCGTCTGACCACTAGGAAGCGATCCTGCCGACCTCGGTGCTGCTACCTCAGCGTTCGATTACCGGAAACTCTCCCGATAAACTTAAACCTTACATAACTAAACTCAAATGTCAAAGGCAATATGACTTTAACCAGTAGAATAAAGCCTTACCCCGCACTATAAACCCATTTTAGTTAAAGTATGCTTGGTCACTTTCTGGCAGATGCAAAAGTCACAATGACAGATAAGGTACGGAGTTGACATAAGCGGTTGAGCGATCTGTCATCAGCTTACGTCCATCCTACACATTTTATCGACTTTCTACAATCGTTAACTTAGCGTTATGCGTATTAACTTGGCCCCCACGATCATCGAAGTATAATAAGTAAGGAAATACTGACGCTGAAAATCGGCCCCATTGACTTAGTGCTGGCGGGGGTGGAGCTAATACTTAGTGTCGAACCGTCCATCAGTCAGGTTTCTGACGTAGTGTCAAACAGTTGTTTATAATTACAACAAAAATAATTCGATTTTAATGATTAAGTACATACTGGATTTAAATAATGGTGCAAAAATGCCAAGTTGCATTGTGAATTGGTGCGGGACCCACACAGATGCATAACAAAGCGATATATATTTTCATTTGTAAGTTATTGAAAATTATTATACACTAGAAACTCTTGACCGATGTTATGCAATATATGTTTGAAAAATCTGAATTACAAGAAACTACTGCGAATTAATACGATTGATACGATTGATGTTATCTTTACTCTAGTTAGTTTACATAATAAAACAAATAAGTAATAATCATGATATTTAAAAGTTTTCCAAAACGCCGTTTTGCGCTTTGCGAATCGCGAATTGCGTAGCGAAAATTGTATGCCTAGCAAACATTGCAGAATTTGCAGCATCTATTTTGATGAATCGGATTAGGTCATCTCAAAAACTGAAACAATTCTTTAAAAGTTACAGCTGTCCCAAGCACATTGTCAACATTTATTTACAATAATAATAATAATTATTTATTGAATATCAAACTTTGAGTGGTTATACACATACAGTGGTGGACATATAATTAGAAATAAAACAACAAAATGCATAGAATACTTTCAACAACTTATAATTAATTAAAAAATAAACAAATATCCGAGTTTACAACTACCATTTAGATATTTAGTTACGTACAAACAACTAAACGACATTCGCAGTACCATCCGTCATGGACAAGTAATTAGAAACACTAAAGAAGTGAGGTAAAAATCAAAGTTATTAACGTGTTAACGTCAACAATTTCAAATTATTTATGTAAAATAATGTTTGGTTTACAAAATTTCTTAAAAAATAATATTTAGTTGCATAGCCTTTGTTATTAATGACGGCTCTGCAACGACGTGGCAATGATTCAAGTAATTTCATACATTTACCGAGTGGGATCGAGTTCCATGCTTCAACAAAGGCTTCGTAAAGTTCATTTTGACTGGAATTACGTTTAACGGAGACTTTGTTTTTAACGACGTATCACAATTTTTCAATAGGATTTAAATCGGGACTATTTGCAGGCCAGTCTAACATGGTAACACGTTGCTCACTAAGAAAGCATTTAACACTGCGGGCCGTGTGTTTTGGGTCATTATCGTGCTGAAAGATCCAGGTCACAGGCAAATGGTCGTCGGTGTAGGGAATCATTGTCTCTTCTGAGATGTTTTTGTATTGAAATTGATCCATTATACCTTCAATCTTTCGGAAGGGTCCAACTCCGCAACCAGAAAAACTTCCCCATACTTTAATATCACCACCGCCGTGTTTGACTTGCTCCTCGTGTATTTAGGTATAATCAAAAGCATGGTTTACTGGACGTCTAACGTAGCGTTTGCCGTCAGAATTCACCATATTTATTTTGGTTTCATCCGAGAATAACACTTTTTTCCATTCTCGTACGGTCCAGTTAAGATATTTCTTTGCAAATAATAATCGCTTCTCTCGGTGTTGCTTGGTAAGAAGCGGTACCTTTCGAGAAACCCTCCCGAACAATTTAGCTTCCACTAATCTGCGGCGTACCAGTTTCGAGGAAATGTTCCGTGGGTCATCAGGTGAAAAAACTTCATTTCTAATCTCGTTGGAGCCTTTAAACGGGTCTTGTTTAGCTACACGTATTATTTGCAAATCTTCCCGGGGAGACGTTTTCCTTGAACGAGATTTTCTAACAACACTTTTAGTAGTTCCGTTTGTTTTATAATGAACAATAGCGTTGAAAACTTTCTTCACAGAACATTCTAGATGTTTAGCAATTCTTCTATAAGTCCACTTTAGATCTAAATGTAATTTAACGATTTATTGCCTAGTTGACTCGTCACAACTCTTATTTTTACCCATTTTTAACAATACTTATTATTCAGTTAATTCCAAATTGACGTTTAATTGCCGCTGAAACTACAGGAAAAGCGTAAAAAGAGGTTTTTTTTTAAATTTCAAAAATGGAACGAACCATGGGTCCTGTTTCTAATTAGTTGTCCAAGCGGCCAGTAATAGAAATTCAACTATCATGATATTTAAACTCTTTTAATAATTAAAGATAGAACAGATTTATTTTTAATAATATTTTATGAGTTTTTTAACTCATTGGCTATATTCTGGCATAGTTAATAGTGATTTAATCAATATTATTTTTTACTCATAACGATAGTTCATTCTGTGTTTACCTAAGTTTTATGTACTGTTTCTAATTATATGTCCACCACTGTATATTAGGTACCTGAGCCTGCTTAACATATACTGTCACGTATCTTTATGCATATAAGAATAAAAATGTGTTGCGATATATTTGTGCACTTTGGATGCTAAAGACTATTTGATGCTAACTGTAAAAATGTAGTGTTTTACAACTTTATAAAAGTGTAAGTAACATAAGAATGATTCAAGGGAAATAAAATAATCAGTAATTTTTTTTGTCAAAACACAAAAACCGTACAAAAATATTGATAAGTATAATTCATTATTCAATTAATGTTTTTTTTATTTTTTAAACCATTTACGTCAAATGCTAAAATACTTGGCCGTTTTCAAGTAAATTTTATGAAAAAAAAAACCAAATATTTTTTTGTGTCAGAGAGCTCGTAACCAACAAGCTTATAAACGATATGACACTGGAGATTGCGCGCCGAACAACGAAGCGCTCACAAAAGTGACATTGAATGACGTCACTTATGTTTTTTGTCCTTTTCTTTTCATCCTAAAGAAAGGGACAAAAACGTCGCTTATGTTTTGTCCCGTTTATTTTTATCCTTAAGAAAGGAGCTTCTTGCTCGTAACCAATTGCGGATTTTTGTCTTTCAAACGTTATATCAATATCGGACATAAATGACTTCAAACTGTAACTCTATGAATATTTAGTTGATTATCGAAACCACTCGATACATAAAGATCTTCCATTTCAAAAACTAGGTATTTTGGGGCAGATTTAACAGTCGTTTTGAGGTTACCCCTCCGTACTTGTTATATTTCGATGCCCACGCTTTATTTTTTTAACATGTGTCTGTCTGTCTGCTAACCCCTACTAAACCACGCGACGGATTTTGATGCGTTTTTATCATCAGTTAGAAGATTTTTCACGGAATATTATTACTTTTATGTATAATAATGTTATGTATAATATTTTGAGTTTATGTACATGCGTTAGAGAAAAGTCACGTAAGCTGAAGCGAAGCGAGAGCTAGTCGTTAGTTCTACATAGCATAAAATAAAGTCGCTCTCCGCATCTGCCTGTCTATACAGGGTGTTCGGCAGAGGTTTGTACAAACTTCAGGGACCAACTCTATACGTCATACTCTTCCACTTTTATTATGGGACCAATATCCGCATTTCAAAAAAAAACAGCTGTTCCATACAAACTTTGAGAGCTAAACAACCAAAAATACCAAAATGTAAGGAACAGCTGTTTTTTTTGCGATTTGGATGTTGGTCCCATAATAAAAGTGGAAGAGTATGACGTATAGAGTTGGTCCCTGAAGTTTGTACAAACCTCTGCCGAACACCCTGTATATCCGCTAATGTCCTAATGAGTTTTAAGCCATATTTATCGCAAATTATAACGTATTTTTTAAGAAGCTTTTACTTATTCTGGATTTCTAAATCAAACCTAACCTAACCTAACCTTGTGTTTCACGTTAGATATTTGCGTAATTTTCTGAAAATTTATCGGTTTCAGCGATATAAAAAAATATGACTATCAATTATTACGTCAAATGACATTATGACAAAAAAATGGGCAACAAGAGTTTCCCACCCGCTATCTCGTCCTTAACCACGCAATGGATGTCAGCATTTACGTATGAAGGGAAGCGACCGCGACGGCGGGTTGCTAGTTCCACTAATACTATAAACGCATAAGTTTGTATATGTGGATTTATGGATATCATCACATCTTTCACGCTGCAACAGCTGTACGGATTTGAATGAAATTTGGAATGGAGATAGCTTATACCCTGGATTTACAAATAGGCTCCTTTGTATCCCGGAAAATATAAAAGTTCCCAAGGAAATAACGATAATCGAAATCTATGAGAACGAACTCGCGGGCAATAATTAGTTTTAAATAAATCACAAATTTATAACGTTGTGCTGACTATCGAATTTCGGTCACTTACATGACATGATTTACACATGAACTGATGAGAATGATTGACGATGGACTTGAATGTCAATAACTGACAATGTCTAACAGACTTACTACCAATTTCAGCATACGATGTTTTTTTTTTGTGATAAGGAGAAGGCACTCCAGCACTCAGGCCACCTGATGGTAACCACTTAACAGAGGATTTGAGGGCAGTTATCAAAATATATGAACTAACATTCGATTAACATTGATTAAATTCAGTACCAATTTCACCATACGATGTTAAATTTACATGTACATAACATCAGGCCTACATTCCCAGAGTGGTGTATGCAGAGCTACAAAAATACCAAGAACTCTAAAAAGACGAGAAGTGAAATTTAATCAATGTAAATCTACTGTTAGTTCATACATTTTGACAACTGCGTTCTGTCTGTTGAGTGGTTAGCATCGTATGGTGAAATTGGTAACCACTACCCTGAAAAAAAGTTATTTTCTAACAACAGTATGGTTGTTGTTTAAAGCGTCCTGGTTCTACTCGAGCCCAACAGCACGTGAAAATACATCAACGAAGATTTTAGTTGAATCACTAAGCACCTTAGGGAATGAGGGCTTGTAGTACTGTTAGGCGATGGGCTTGCAACCTGTCACTAATACACTGGTAAACATCTTAGCCTTTTTGTGCAAAAAGTGGTTACAGAATTGCCAACAACTCTTGTTGTAGTTGTTGGTACTTCTGCAGCTCTGCCTACCCCACTCTGGGAATGAAGGCGTGATAATATGTATGTATGCACTAAGCACCTTGTGGTTGTTAACTATCAATTTCGGTTGATATAACTAATGTAATAAATATTTTGTTCATCTTTTGTCAACCAAGAGATTTTTTCGAGTGAAATATGCAACCGATTTCGTTTTTTTTACATTTGTGACTACACAATAGTGACAACTGCAAATGTTTTTAAAACAACATGGTCGTCTAAGTCTATTTTCCCCGGAAATAATATTAATTAGAACTCAACTAAAGAGATGTCTTATAGGGATAAGTTCGCCTTTGTCTTACCTTTACCACATAGGTACCTTTTGAGTTCCTTTTTTACTTCTTTATTTCCTTTTGTTTACATACAGACGTATGTAAACATGAAGGAAATAATCTTGAAAGTATAATAGAATTGAAATTTCAAGTGACGTAAATGTTTCCTTCCTTGTTAAAGTAATGTTAAAAACTATTTTTTTTTCCTATTATAAATAAATAGATATCAGGGGACAATCTCACACAAGTTGACCTAGTCCCAAACTAAGCTCTAGGCTTGTACTATGGGTCCTAGACAACGATAAATATACTTAGATAGATAAATAAATACTTTAATACATAGAAAATATCCAACACTCAGAAATAAATACTCGTGCTCATTACACAAATTTGTTTCCTTACCGGGATTTGAACCCGGGACCGCTACCTTCGAAGGCAGGGTCACTACCAACTAGGCCAACGTGTCGTAATAAATTAATAACTTTATATTACTACTAGTAGTAAATTGTTTTCAAAATCAGGTAAATATTATTACATATAACATCATGCTTTCATTCCCAGAGTGGGGTAGGCAGAGCTACAGAATACCAACAACTCTAAAAATACTCTTGATAATTTTGTAACCACATTTTGCACAAACAGGCCAAGATGTTTATAGGTGAAAAACTTAAGTACATACTCCCAGAGCGGGGTAGGCAGAGCCACAGAAATACCAACAACTGTAAAAGGACTTGTTGGTAATCCTGTAACCACATTTTGCACAACCAGGCTAAGATGGTTACCAGTGTATTAATTAGTGACAGGTTGCAAGCCCGTCGCCTAACAGTACTACAAGCCTTAAATCCCTTAGTCGCCACCCACGACATCCACGGGAAGATATGGAGTAGCGCTATTCTGACCCGGCAACCACACGGAAACACTTAAGTAAAGGAATATTATAATGATTTCAAAGTGATTTAGTCAAATAAATTCAAAATTACATTACGATATTTTCACTTCCTCGAAATAAAACTTAATAACCAGTATTATTTACTTTTATACACTAACAATCCGTCGAATGAGGTACTTAATAAGTTCACCGACGCATTCTGTGCGGGTCGGCGATAAGAACGACCGCGCGGCGTCCGAGCGCCCCGCGCCGCACTCGCCGCTCATTCCTTGACCAAATCAGGGTTTTTGTCGCGCTCTAGTATTCACTAATTATTATATGTAATGAAATACTTATTTTATGTATTATTACATACTTACATACATAACATCACACCTTCACTCCCAGACTGAGGTAGGCAGAGCTACAGAATACCAACAACTAGAGGTAAACTTGTTGATAATTTTGTAACCACATTTTGCACAGTCAGGCTGAGATGTTTGCCAGTGTATTATTAATTTAAATTATTTAATATTAATCAAGAACCGTGCATAATCGTACAGTATAAGGTGTAGAGTTGAATCAAGGCTGATTATTTGTTGTGAACTTGTGACGCTCTTATCACGGCCAGCGCCGCCCCGCAGTTATATATAGCACGCATTTAATTCGTAAGTTTGGCTACTTTATCCTTTTTACTCTACTGTTGTCATGGGTTTGTAAGAAAAGGATAGCGCGAACGTTACTGCTAACTTTGAATTTGGAGTTAGATTCCTGATAACGCGCTCTATTTACGAAAAGGATTGTAGTAATTGGACTGACGCATTTCGTCAGTTTCAGTGTTGTTCAAATAAAACTGTGTCGTGCCTATCGCTTTTATAAAATATGCTATTTAAGCGTTGCTGAATTTGTTAAACATACGTAATAACGTCTGTTGAAGTGTAATTCAAATAAACTTCATGTATTTAATATATTTTGTAAAGGATTTCTTTAACACGTTTGTTTTTTGTGTTATTTCTGTTCATAAAGTAATTAGTATCAATTCAAAAGCTTTTGTGACGGTGTGGCGAAATTGAAAATAACAGGAAAACTGTCTCAGTAACTTTAAGACTAGTTATTTTTTTCGCTCTTTATATGTAGTTTGTAAAATTGTAGAAATTGAAAAAAAATGCCGAGCAGACATGAATTACGAATATAAAAAGATATTTTGTAAAATTTGAGCCACTTTTGTTGTTCCGATTTTCTTTTCGTACAATAAAATAATTGTTACACTGTGTAACGGTTAAGTTTGTAAACTTTAATATATTAAGCAAAATAAATATCTTGACCAAATAATTTACTGCCAAAATTGTTTTACATAAAAGACATTATTGTTTCTACAGTTTTCCTGTATTTTGTATTGAATTGTAAATAATATACAAAGACACTGTATATTAATTACAGATATATATGTCATTGCTTGGATTGCTTACTTTCAATCACAGTTCTTCTTCGGTGGATTTCTTCATGTGGTCAGCTCTGGTGTTCTCCAAGCTGCGAATCTTACCTTCCTGATACCTAACTGCTCGTTGAGGTAACTATCTCTTACTTGATTTACGCTTTTTAGCTTATAGTTAAGACTTCCCTTGAAGTTATTTATTATAATATTTAAAATGATGATTAAGTTACCCATGAAAGTTTATAAGTTCATAGGCTGATCCAAAAAAACCCCAAATACAAAGAAGTAACGAGTGGAATTTTTATCACGTTCCAGGGAACGAGGTGCAATTGGGTTCGCCGTTCACGCCCGGAGCATCGAGGACACGGCCAGCCCCGGGGACCGGAGGCCAGGCGGTGCCTCCACCACGGCTGCTGCGAGGTCTACGCTGTTAAAGGACGCTACACGGATTCCACAGGAAAGCAAACATGACAGTTGTACCAACTGAGGGCGAGCGCAGGCGAGAGAATGTTTTTCGTGGAAGGTTTTATTAAGTGATATCCCTCATCTACCCTAGCCTTCAGTTCAAAACTTGTCTTTGCCGCTGAAAAACTGTTGTTTGCTTCTTTCATAGCTTCAAGGACTGTAGGCCTAAGTATATGGTTTTTATTTTAACTCGATATTTACCTATTCGTTCTCAAAATAAAGGCTCTTGACAGGCAGACGGACGGACGAACAAGAAAGTAATCTTATAAGGGTCCCGTTTTTTCCTATTGAGTTACGGAACCCTAAAAATTAAGCAAAAGTAGTCCTAAATGTTAATTGCGCGAAGGATTCTGCTGAAGTAAATAAATACAGTTTTATTTCAATAATTTATTTGATTTACCAAATACAACTGAACACATTACACACAATATAAATATTCGAATTGCCAAATTCTTAGTAAATATAATTACACAGTCTACAGTTTTATAAATCTCACACAATATATCATTAACTATACTTAATTTGTTCGGAAACTTACTTAACTTAAATGTAAAAAAAACCATATGATATGAGTTCGTCAACCAATAGAAGTTGAACACGAATATGTCGATGCTTGACAAAAGTTTTATTGACCGTTTATTGAGCCTCGTGGTTTTGTTTCTTTATATTCAATAGCAAAATGGCGTGTGACTTTATATTCAGTAACGTTTTATTTTATATTAAGCAGTAATAGATAAAAAATATAAAAGTTGTTTATTCATAAAGAAAGCCGCACGGGCACTTTTACACGTCAAAATTCTACCAGCGCTTCCCAAGAGGAGACCACTGCTGAGAAGAAACGCCGCAAGAAACTCAACAGTCAGTCATTTTTTAAATATTGCTCATGACAATGATAGAACTTAACCTTTCATTAAATAAAACAATTAATATAAAAATAAAAATATCATGCGCAGTTAAGCAGGAAAACGTGTCAAAACTTGTAATTATCACAAGAGCTAATAAATAAAGGAATAATATTTATACTTACCCATGACGGGGCAAGACAACATTAAATAAAAATATAATAAAGTTTCGATATGTTCTCCTACAGAAACCGTGTCCCCTAGACACGATACAATGCTAACATGATTTTATGACTTATTTAGGTATGGGCCAAGACCAAGGTTTAGGCCAAGTATTTTCGTCTATTAGATAATCCTTGACCCTATAGTAAGCTTTATAGACATTAAAGACTTTTTCGAATTAATTTATTTATTAAAATAATCAACAAGGTACAATGATAATAACAAACGCTCTGCAATACTGTAACAATAATGGTAACTTTAAAACTATGTCGCGTAATAATAAAGAAATGAGTGTCATGAAGTCATGAAGTGCTACTTTAACTGACTACGTGAACGTTGGACACAATTAGTTTACGTTATTAGTAAGTACTTTTTGAACTGAGCTCATCCACTTACCTGCAAACACAAGGTCAATGTATCTATACACTCTGTTTATCTGCTTTTGTTCCCGACACCGCCAACCAGTTACTTTAAGAAAAGGTTAGAAGTACATTGCATGAATCTTGAATTTTCAACCTTATTCCTTATTAATAAATACTCGTATATATACAACATCACGCCTTCATTCCCAGAGTGGGGTAGCTTGTTGATTCCTTATTGAATAGGTTTAAAAAGGCCAAATAGTAAAACAGCGTATTCAACACTTCTGTATTATACGAGTATAACCACAATCAGCTTGTCAAGTGTAGGGCGGTTGTACCAATTAAATGCAAAAAAGTTATGCTTACCATTATTATATTACTGTATTTTGTAATACATTGTCTAACGAGTCGATAATCTATGTTAACCTTCAAAGGCGGTTATAGTCTGCTTTAAGTACGAGCTCGTTATCTTAATCTGTGGTTGAGTACATAATGGCTTCGTAGTATTAAGTGGATGAGCTCAGTTCAAAAAGTTTAAACTATATTCGAATTCATCAACAAACAATGAGGTTAAAATAATCAGGCAGCTTGAATTCCCAAAAAAATACCGATATACCGGTTTTTGTTTTCGTCTCAATAACCCATTGTTTGTTATATTCAACCTTAACACATAACAATAATAGAGATAAGTACAGATTTTGTGTTGAACTTACAAGTTCTATTATCTCTCTAGACACAGATTTAAACAAGTAAACGAAATATGTGTTAAGAGCTTGTGTTTGTTTACATTTTTGCTGATCAACAGAGAATCTGGTCATTCCGCCGGTCGGTCTTGTGAGGGACAGCGCTCGCAGATAACGCCATGCTAATTATATGCGACACGCGTCTGCCAACTTGCCAATGGCTTGCTACTTATTAGTATTACATGTTAATCGCCTGATTTAATTGCGCCACTCACAATACGAGACGTTAGGTCAAGTTTCTTAACATTTAACAGGCTAGTAACTCGTTCGACGGACAGGGTACTTATAAATTGTATGAATACAATAACATATCATAGCATATCACATTAGTACGTGTTCCATTCCTTTGATTTACACTTATTAATAAATTGTATCGTCAAAACTGTAATTATAATTCCAATGCGAGAGATAGATGTGCTACAGCGTTATTAGAGTGGTAATTCCGGTGAAATCATATACATATACAATTTAATCCCCACTGACCGGGATTGTAGAGAATACAGTGAAGGGTGGATCGGAGGAACTCGTTCAAAGTTGTGTGGCGACGTCATTCCAAAGAATAATCATCTCATCGTATCTAGATAGTTTGTAGTTTATTATTTTTATGACAAAGTGTGTCAGACCTACCTAAATACCTTTTACCTCAAGATACGTATCTTCAACAGCGCGTTTCTAACACATAATTATGAAATATTTGGATTTTCCGCGGGTAATCCTAAAACGATCACCTGTGAGGTTGATTTTATAGGTAGGTCAATACAGCAGTGTTAATGACCTCTGTTATAAGTATATAATGTTGTACGATGTGGTGAAAATTTGTTCTCCGCATATTGATAATCTACATCGAGTGCAAGGTTCGTTGACCCGGCGTCGACCACGTGGCGCACACATCGGCGTCGCCCGTCAGCCAACAATGAGCACTTGTGCTCGCCTTATAAACAAAGAAAAGAGCTCATGAATGAACGCCTTGCCAAGATATTAATCATAGTGTTCGTGATAAGGTCGTACACGCGTAGTTTTCTGTGAACTGAACACCGCGTGAAACCCCGTATGAATGAATGGAAATCACTCATTACATTACCATCTGCCTCTTTAGAGTATCTCGAATTATGAGTCCTGGTCCTAAAATTGCCTTCGAACATTTTGTGGTACAACACTGTTATATAAAGTTAAATAATAAGTTTGCTATATGTAGGTAACTATGAGAGTTACGTTAAGCGTAAACTAATTTCTAAAGCATATTATAGTATTAAAGACTATATTAATGATAACAATGCTTGGGACTGAATTGCTTGTAATAAAATGTTTAGTCCTTATGACAAAAGGTTGAGAACGTCGAAAAAAAAAAAGACATCCGACAGAGTTTCTTACAGGTTCTTCTCTGATCGGTCGCGATTTGAACCTGCAGTCAATTTAGGCTGAGTCGCTACTATGACGTTTCAAAACAGTTTATTATTTGTAAACCTACTTGCATAAAGATTATTCTGATTCTGATTCTGATTCTATGCAATACTATTCTCTGTTCTTCGAAGTGCCGGTACTACTCACATAAAATATCTCCATAACCTTGCGAAATAGGTAGCTAAGTATAGCTGAAAAACTTAATTAAAGGACCTGTTGTATATAGTTGTACAAAAGTAATATGGAACTTATGTCAAATTTAAAACATAGGTCAAACGGTCTATGCAGATGTGTCACAACTACATACCACAGGTCCTTTACTTGAGTTTTTCACTTATAGGTATTATTTGAGCTGTCAAAACTTGAAAGTTCCAGTAGAAAGAAAAAAAGACACCTACATGAGATGAGAGATACATGATTATACTAAAATCTGTGTCAATCGAACTTAGTAAATATGTAAATAAACCCAAACGCACCAATTCACCATGATTACTCGATAATAACGTACTTATAAAGATCAAGTGAGGTCTTTGCAACTAGAACATTATTTTCATATTAAGTTTAAGATGAAATAATTATTCATTCTACGTTATTTTTAATAAAAACACGCTTTGTGAATATTTGAGGTTATGTGTCAAACAGTACTAGTTACACCTTTGCCAAATTCAATTGACACAGACTTTACAATGAATGGAACGGAATTACTTTTTAGCTAACGGTAACAATAGACGGTAATAAAAAGTAACCAACGAACTGTCCTTTGTTCTACTTTACAACTTAAGTTGCGTTGCCCGTGCCTATTGAATTCTTATTCACAGAATTGGGTCGTCTATGAATTACTTCTGAAAATAATTCCTCTAAATCCTAGTGCGATAAACTGTCTGGTCGTAGCTGTATCGAAACAGATAAATGAGTGTCTCACGGCGCTCCTTGTTGCGCGGGTCAGTTTCTACACAGGTAGGTACCTAGCATTCGACAGCAATTTTCCCTTCGATTAACTTAATTACAGAATAGTATAGTCAGTTGGCGGTAGGTAGAGGCTTAAACTACTATTATACCTTATTAGTATTATTTGACTATCCAAACGTGTTCTCAGCCTAAAATATAACTGTATTATGTTATGTTACCCTTGTGAGAGCCTTCGTCTACTCTCCCAAGGAGCAACTAGAAAGGGTACGCAGCATTTACAACTTTAACACAGCTTATCCACTCACGATTACATACTAATAAAACACTATAGGGACATTTTATAGGAACCTGCTACTGACAGTTGCCAATTTAAAACTTTTACGAGTAGATTGTGGTCAGTGACCGCGGCGCAAACACCAATCTCATAACGAAGTGGCCGAGACTGCTCACAACAAATCTTGATATGAATCAATTACAAACACACATGAGTGAACTGGGGTTCGATTTTTAAATCTCACCGAAGACAAATGAGTAAATTTAAAATCAATTTATGCGGCGATTTTGTGTACGAGGGCCTTTTGGATTTTTCATCAGAATCATCAGTGACATTTAAAAATCGAATCCCTATAATCTTAGACTTAGACGCATACAAACTAAAATACCTAAGCACATGTTCACGCATCTGTCAATGTAACTATTTGAATAGGTACTTACAGGTCATTTTATAGCTGTTAACAGCTATGTATTGTTCGAAAACCATTTTGAATGATATTAAAAACTTAAAATAGAGCCACTGAACAGTCTCAGCCAGTAAATGACAAAAAAAACAAATTTACAGATTGGCTAAGTCACTAAGAAAATTGTTAAAGCTTACAAGTAATACAATCCTGTGGAACACTCGGGTTTTTTCGGAACACACTTGTAACACTGAACACTTTCACGGCAAAACTTGACTAGCTGATGGTCGCGCGCGGCGCGGCGCGGAGGGCGACTGCTTCGTCCCGCGCGCGTGGAGCGTCTGGCACGCATACGGCGTCGCGGCACTCAATCGACAGTCGCGAGACGGCCTGTATAAGAATCTCTCGCCAAGAGGGCTCGAGCTATTCGCAATCGAGCCTTCGCAAGTACAGCAGCTACTAGCTCCACATCTCAAACTCAATTAAAATGACTAGTGAAAAATATATAATTTTCGCGATGGTGTTCGCGGCGGCGCTGTCTCTGGTGGAGGGCAACCCGCGCATCGTGAACCTGCGGGACGTGGTGAACCGCACCGTGTGCCCGTTCCGGGTGGAGATTGACGAGGACCCAGACCGTGTGCCGCGCCGCATCAAGATGATCCGCTGCGCCGAGCAGCCCAACCACTTTTGCCGCGCGCAGAACATCCCCGACAACGAGTGCTGCCACCACAAGCACTTCGACCACAGCATGGAGTGCGTGGAGGTGCGCGACACGGCGCTCGTGTACTACAACCGCACTAGAGTGACGGAGCCCTACGACGTGACCGTGGGCTGCACCTGCATGATCGCCAAGGCCGCCGCGGTGTTCCCCGGCTCGTAGCGCCCGCGCCCGGCGCGCCGCCGCCGCCGCCGCCGCCGCCGCCGCTGCCGCGCCCGGGGCCCCGGGGCCCTCCTGTCCCACCGCAGTTCCTACCGTCGTCGATGCATCGCTACATCGACGACTAAGTTATAAGTGACATAATTTATTTATTTGTTAACTAGGATTTAAGTTAAATGGTTGTGAGCCGTCGCCGCGGTTCCGCTGAGTGTTTAAGTGTGTACAAGTATTTATTGTTAAACGTGTGTCGAGTGCAGCGGCGGGCCGCGGCCAGGCGCTGGCCGTCGCGAGCCAACTCGTTTTATTGTTGTGATATAGGTTATAAATTATTGGTTTTACAATATAAGTAACAAATACTAAGACAAATACTGAAATACTGAGATGACGGCTGATAGGGACGTGTGGAAGAAAAAGACGTGCCCCCAATGGTTGGGAGAAGGGCAAGGTGATGAAGATGACAATATAAATAACAAATACCATACAAAACTATTTTATTACAAAATTCAATCCCAACATTCCCCATCCTACCTGAATCTTAGAAGCTAAAACTTTTAGGATTAAGTAATCACCTAGAAATTTTAGCTTCTCAGATAATGCGTAATTTTAATAATTAGTCTGTAATAGGCAACATTTCAAGTGTCTCGAAAAGTTAAAGTTTGATACGTAAACTTAATTAAAAAACGAACATGGAAACTGCGTAGAACAACCAAATTATACTTAGTAATTAGCATAGGGTTTTAGGAAGTGCAGTAGGTATCATTCTCCTGGCTACAACTAAAGAAAATAAGTTAGTAATTCACGTATTTCTGTAGCGTGAGATATCATAATTTAACTGACAGAAATATATTTAATATTTAATATATTTTGAGTTAAAGAAATGCACACTTTATTTAAGTAATTTCATCTCTTCGCATTGAAGTTTTAACTAGAGTTTTTTGATGATCGCAGTCCTGTAACTGGTAACTGTTAAGTGATATAACAAGCTGCAGCACCGACGCGGGCATTACGACCAGCGTGCGGTGATTCACACTGTGACTCAGACGCCGCCCGGACAAGTGCTAGCTGGAAACCGAAACCCTCGCCGTTCCCGATAGGTATCCTGACTTAAAACGGTAAAGTAGACCCTTAAGCTTGAAATACAGAAAGTACTTCAAGTTGGGCACACAAGCCATAGGCACAACGCTGTAGAGCCGAACAGAACATTTTGCCAGTATCCGTTTTATAAAGGTCCACGTTTATGGCAACTCTAAACATAGTTTTACAAAAGACGGGTTTAAATAAGTTTACAGACTATTAATCATCCAAATTTGACGAATAATTGTTGATCAAAAATACGTAATTCAACTTTTGTTTCATTAATTACATAACATTACTATTAACTTAAAATAGTCTATTTTTAAATTGTTGTAACTATATTTTGTAGCTATAATTCGCGTCAGCTGTTGTGGTTTCCCACCAGAGCGCTGCACAAGCACACGAAACATAACGTTCATTTTTCCTCATGTTTAGTGATTTTGTCTGATTTTTTGTTATTCACTTTTCAATATTTAATAATACCAATATTCATAAAAGTAAAAAAACAACAATGAACTAAAAGATATTAATTTGAAATACCTTCATACAATCCCAAATTGTTCTTTATTATTGTATTTATTGTATTTTTTCATTTCGGGCACAGAATAGATACCTACTAGTAGTACAAGTACTTACAGAAGAACCATTCCTTTAATTTCTAGGAATGCTCTCTTTTTATCCGACTACGGCGAATCAATAAGGAGGGTTATGATTTTGACCGGTACGTATGTATGTTCATCTGTTCCCTCGTAACTTCTAAACCTCTTATCGTAATTCAACAAATGGGTTGGAAGCGTTTTGATGGCCCGCTGGTTATAGGCTATGTGACGGCACATTAAATTGAATATAACGCCCTCTAGAAGACATAAAGTTAAGAATTATATTTAAAAAAACCGTGTGGGGTGACAAATGAAAGGGCATCATTAGCACATTTCAAATATATATACATACACATATATAAATAGATACGTTTGTTAGCTGCCTATCTAAGTATCCTTTCAATTACATTGACGGTCTTTGATTGTCTTTAATTTGAGTGTATTCGGATTATAGGAATAACACACATTGTATTCGTTTTCATTTTCAACAAAAAATTATTTATTGTCCGCGTAGAAGTCGTTTGTCGCTATTTTCAGTGAAGTTCAGAGGATAGCCGTGGTCGTATGCCGCCTCATATAATATGGTCATAATTACACTAACTAAACTAAACTAAACTAGTTACAGAAGAAACACGCGTATACATACATTACACACAATAGCAATATACAAAATTACTAATGCGGTACGTTCACTTGCGACGTAAATGCAAAAAGCGCCAGCTTGTCACCCGTCGCTAAAAGGCGGTGCGTGGCGGGCGCTGAATAGACCCCGCCCGGCGTCTACTTGTAGCGGAGAACGTGATCGCGGAGTGAGCCGCGCATGCTTTGGGGGTTTTTGAATATAAATTTATTGCTTTTATGTCTAAAATAAATAATGGATTTCTACCCACACAACAATTAGTCGTTTCCGGACTGATACTGTTACCTATTAAGAGGACTGTGAAGCAAAAAAAAACCATACAAAATGCGATAATGTTTTTCTCCCTTTAAACGTTGTCCGATTTTTACTATTTTGGAATATGTTGTAGATATTATGAAAAACTATGTCTGTACGTATCTTTCCAAGAAAATATTTATTACGGAAACTATAACGGAAACGTATAGACCTAGTTTTTCATAATATCTACAACATATTCAAAAATCGTGGAAATCGAATTAGATTTAGGGGTGAGAAACGTTATCGCCCGGAACTAAATTTGTATGGATTATTTTTGACAGCTACGCGATTTAGGCATCGCCTCACAATCCTCTTAAGTGATATCTCTCATCTGCTCGTTCACACAGATTCACATAAATTAAGCATAGCTAGTCCTAAATGTCAAATGGTTTAAGCAATAATAAGTTAACTCATCACTTCATCGAATGTATTATTTCATCGAACGCTATTTTCTGCTAAAACCGTAATGTTTTGAGGGTATTTTAAACATTACTTACTTTGGTAAGGTTAGTGTTGCCGCTACGAGTACAAGTGGTGAGGCGGGGACGGTACGGAGCTAAACCAGTTTTGATGAAGTTTTGTCCCTCCGCCGCACCTAGTCGCTTCGCATTCTTCTATCGGCTCTTAGCGCGCTTGCGTGCGCGTCATACAACTTTAATACATTTATTTAATGCTATTTCCTACACTTTTGTGGAATCTGGATTACAGAAGTTTAATTGTACCATCTACGAATTTTATTTTATTATTAATAAGACCCCAAGTCTTAACATGGTGACCCCGACGTGATGGATACGCAACGATAGATTCTGCACACCGCGCGAGTCGAAGCTTCTAGAAGAAAGGACAAAGGTCACGCAAACAGCCGTTCCCTGTCGGATATAGAAGATTTAAAGATATTTTCGACTAAGTAAAAGCTAAGAAAGCTTCAGTGCCGTTTCGTGCAACCGTATGTGACGTGGAGTTCTACGCCGCCACCTCGGAAGCTGCAGCCGCCCCTACTTCAAGCCCGCCGGCAGCTTAATTGCGCCGCAGCCAAGGTTTAGCGAGGGAAGTGCACCATTCCATTTTTTTCCTTTCTTTTCCCACTCGAAGTCTCTCTCTACTTGATTTTTTAGCTTTGTCATCTTCACCTCACGCAAAGCTCAAGCTTTAGGGTTAGTTTGAGGCCCTATAAATTGCACGTGTTGCACACCTTTTTTAAGCCGTCTTATTTAATTTTAGTGCCAGTTTAAATACACTGGTCGCTGCTTTAATGGCCAAGCTTTGCCACGTGTTTAGAATATCTTAAGGCCTTCGATTTTATTTCCTCCTTAAAGCTTACAAATATAAGATTTAGCAACAACTGAAACCTATTTGTGCTTTAAATTATTTTCTCAGGTTTTAGTTCGCAACTTTTGCGATTTATAAAGCGTCTTTCCTTACTTTATGCTGAAACAATAATTCTTTTGCATAGTTTCTAGCAATCTAGCTTAATTTGTTAGCATCCAAAGTATTTTTTCCATTACATTACGTTAGTAAGTAATAGACGTGTTTTGCTCCGCAGCAGCCATAGAACCGGTTCCCGCGCCGGCGCACGCACACCGCCGCACAGCGCCCAGCTATCGGTTGCTATCGGCTCGCTGTTGCTGAGCGCCTTTTATCGCTTACGCTGCACCGCTACACCGCCGCACCGGGCTACCACGGTGACTGGGAACATAAGCCGAACCAATTTACGTATTTATTTCCTGTCATTTTGATTTGATCCATCATTCGTTGCTTTATTTTGCAGTCAGATCTGTCTCTAAAATGACTTCTTATCAGGCCACTAGAACTTCAATAAAGGGTCGCGTTACCAAATTTAGAAATTTGATTAACGAATTAACTAATCAAGAAGGTATTTTTAATAGAGATGTTGACGAACTTTCAATTAAATTAGACCGTTTTCGTGCCTTGTTTACACAGTTTGACGAAATCCAAACTAAAATAGAAATTGCAGATCCGTCGTCTATGGATGCTGAGATTGACATAAGAGACGAGATGGAACGGGATTTTGTATCTCTTATTGCTACTGCTCAAAAACTTATTGATAAGAATGGTGAAAGATCTGACTTTGCAAGCGTGAAGTCCGAGGTTCAAAGTCATTGCAATCACAACAATGAAGTTAACTTCCGATTGCCTATAATAAAAATCGCTAGTTTCGATGGTTCGTACTTTAAGTGGCTCGAGTTCAGAGACACATTTGATTCTCTCATTCACAGTTCGGATAGGATTAAGCCGATTCATAAATTCCACTACTTGAATTCCTATTTAGAGGGCGAAGCGGCTCAGGTAATTAGTAACTTAGAAGTTACAGACAATAACTATGTCGAAGCTTGGCGTCTCCTCTGCGAGAGATACAACAACAAGAAGCAATTAGTTAGCAACCATCTAAACTCCCTGTTTAACCTGCAGCCGATCGGTCGCGAGTCATCTAAGTCTCTGCGTTATCTAGTGGATCACGTGTCTAAAAACTTGCGCGCATTACATACGCTGGGACAACCCACTCAAAACTGGGACACGTTAATCATCCATATGGTTTCGGCTAAACTGGATAGCAATACCTCTTTAAAATGGGAGGAATTTAAGGGTAATTCGATTGATGACGAAATGGCCACACTGGCCGATTTTAATCGTTTTATAAAGGGTCGCGCCGATATTTTAGAGTCAGTACAACGTAATAGGTCTGAGAAACCCAGTACCAGTAAGCGCGAACCCATGTTTCCTCTTCACAATAAACATGAGAAGTCTAGCATGAAAACTTTTGCGATTTCAGCCACTCCTGGCGCTTCACCAGCCCCCCCTGCCTCCTGCATGTACTGCAGCGGCAGCCATCGGATCTACGATTGCTCGTCGTTCCTGTCCTTGCCCGTCGAAGACCGAATTTCCGGAGCGGCGAGGTTACGCGTTTGTCTTAATTGTTTGCGGAAGGGACATACTTCGCATCGATGCAGGGCAGCGCCTTGTCATACTTGTAAGAAGCGCCACAATACTTTATTGCACAGGGAGGTTCCTCAGGCTGTCGCCGCGCCAGTCGAGGCACTGCCGCCGCCGCGGGCGGAGCTCGGGGTCGCAGCCAGCATTATGGCCGTGTCACACGCGAATCACGTGCTTCTATCCACCGCGCTTATTGACGTTTACAACCCGGTCAATGATAGGCATGTAACTGTGCGCGCGCTTTTAGATTCTGGTAGCATGACCTCTCTTATTACTGACAATTTAAAACAGAAATTGCAGCTGGTACCTCAGCACAATACTATTAACGTGGTCGGAGTAGGTAACATCCCCTTGTCCGGCACGCCTGAGCGCTGTGCCGTACAGATTCGGTCTAGACATGATAAAAACATTAATTTCAATCTTTCATGTTTAGTACTGCCTACTATTTCTAGTAATTTGCCGCATAAGTATATTGATGTATCACATTTAAAATTGCCGCGCAATATAAAACTCGCAGATCCCTCTTTTAATCAGCCTGCGCCTGTAGACGTTTTAATTGGTGCTGACATTTTTTGGAATTTAATTGGATCCGAGCAAATTAATTTAGGGCTAGATATGCCAATTATGCGCAAATCAAAGTTAGGTTGGGTACTTGCCGGTAACATAAATGCTTGTTCGATGCCAAGCGATAAATCGTTTAATTCGTTTTTACAATGCAACCATCTGTCCACATACAGCGATAGTTTAGACGAAGCGCTGGCCAAATTTTGGCAACTGGAGCAGGTGCCCCAGCCTACTCACCCGCACACAGACTTAGAAGCGGAATGCGAAAAACATTTTGTTACTCACACCTACCGCAATGAAAACGGCAGGTTTTGTGTTCGCTTACCGTTAATTACTGAACCTGATTGTTTAGGTAATTCATATCGTTTAGCTAAAAAACGTTTCTTTGCCTTAGAAAAGCGATTTAAAGGCAACCCAGAGCTCAAAGGGCTTTATAAACAATTTATAAATGAGTATTCGGACTTAGGCCATCTCTCTGTATCTGACACTGTTATTCCAGACCCTTCCTTTTTTGTGCCTCATCATGCCGTGCTCAAGCCCACTAGTGAATCTACTAAAATTAGAGTAGTATTTAATGGTAGTGCTTCTACTTCATCCGGCTATTCAATAAACGACCTACAGATGGTCGGGCCTACGATTCAAGACTCTTTGTTCAATATCTTGTTACGATTTCGTACTTATAAATACGTGTTGACCGGAGATGTTGCAAAAATGTATCGGCAGATCTTGGTTCAAGAATGTGACCGCGATTTACAATTAATTCTTTGGCGATGCAACGAGACCGAACCTTTAAAAACCTTAAGGCTTAACACGGTCACGTATGGCTTTTCTAGTGCCAGTTTCTTAAGCACTCGCTGTTTATGGCAGTTGGGCGAGGAATGCACGGATGAAAAAATTAGAACAGTGATTCAAAATGATTTTTTGGTAGATGACTTGTTAACAGGGTCCGATACAGAGGATGAACTTCGCGTTATTAAAAAATCGGTTGAGTGTGCGCTCGCGGCTGGTTGTTTCCCCCTGCGCAAATATCGCTCAAATTTACCGTCAATTTTGTGCGACTCTCAAAACCCAGACTCGAGTCAAGGCAGTTTGATTATTAGTTCGTCGTCACACACGTTAGGAGTGGGCTGGGACTCTGCTGCAGATGTTATTCATTTCCCCACTCAGTACTCGGCCAAGGACGGCTGTCCCACGAAGCGTTCGATTTTGTCCGACTCGTGCAAAATATTTGATCCGTTGGGTGTCCTGTGTCTACTCACAATTATACCGAAAGTTCTTATGCAAAAACTATGGCTCGCGAAAATTGATTGGGACGAGCCGGTGCCGAGCGAAATTAATGACTCATGGCAAGGTTTTGTTAATGGTTTGGCCTCTTTAACTTCATTGCAAATGCCTCGTCACGTTTTGTGTGACGCACCCACTGACATCGAGATGCATTGTTTTTGTGATGCAAGCTCGATCGCCTATTCCGCGTGTATTTATTTAAAATCAATTAATGATAAGAGCGATGTTGTTATCAGACTGCTGTGTGCCAAGTCTAAAGTTGCTCCGGTCAAGGCCACGACCATACCTCGCCTTGAACTGTGCGCTTGCGTTCTAGGCGCACAGCTCGCATCAGCTGTTTCTAAGACGCTGCGTTGCCAGCTCGCGCGGAAATGTTATTGGACCGACTCCTCTATTGTCTTGGCGTGGCTTAAAATGAGTTACTCTAAATTAAAAACGTTTGTGTCTAATCGAGTTGCTAATATTTTAGAACTCACTGAAGGCAGTGAGTGGCGTCACGTCCCGACGTCACTTAACCCGGCGGACTACGCGTCGCGCGGCGTCGAAGCCCGCCGATTAACGTCTTTAGATATGTGGTGGAACGGGCCATCATTTTTATATGAGCCGCCATGTAACTGGCCTCAATTTTCGTTGAACTGTGCTAATGATTTACCCGAAGTAAAAATAAATGTCACTACTGTGACAAAGGATAACGATTTTATTAATTTTAATAAATATTCGAAGCTAAGCACACTACAGCGCTCATTAGCGTATGTACTTCGATTTATTTATAACTGCCGCAATCCTTCTAACAAGACTACAGGTGTGTTACAGCCTGAGGAACTTGAACTTTCTTTTAAGAGGTTAATAATTTTGTCGCAGGAAGATAGCTTTCCCCACGATTTAAGGACCCTTCGCGTCAATCAACCACTTAACCCCAAAAGTCCAATTTTGTCATTGAACCCTTTTTATGACGCCGACGACAAACTTCTTAGGGTCGGTGGACGTTTGAACTCGTCTTTTTATTCGTATGATAAGCGCCACCCAATGCTTTTGCATGCTAAGCACAGGCTCACCAGGTTGTTGTTCCAGCAGGAGCACGTGCGCCTCCTGCACGCGCCGCCGCAACTGCTGCTGGGTGCGACCCGCGAGTACGTGTGGGCCGTGGCGGGCCGCGTGCTCGCGCGCACAGTGTCGCAACAGTGCGTCACTTGCCGCCGCGCCGCTGGCAATACCTCTGCTCCTCTAATGGGCGTTCTTCCTTCTCAGCGCGTTACGCCTGACTTTCCTTTTGTTAGTGTTGGTGTCGACTTTGCTGGACCCTTCCTAATTACGGATAGGCATGGAAGGGGTTGCAAAATTTCTAAGTGCTATCTGGCGATATTTGTTTGTTTTCGTTATAAATGTTTGCACCTGGAGGCTGTGAGTTCGCTGTCTACGGATTCGTTTATTTTGTCGTTGCGCCGTTTTATCTCTCGTAGAGGACGACCGCGCGAGATTTTTTGCGATAACGGCCGAAATTTCATAGGTGCAGCCAAGGAAATTAGCGATTGTATAACTTCAAACTCAGAGTTAGTTTGTAATTTTGCATCGAATGAGGGAATTAAATTTAAATTCCAACCGGCTTATGCTCCCCACTTTGGGGGTTTATGGGAGGCAGGTGTCAAGTCTGCGAAATTTCACTTGAAGCGAATTTTAGGCAATTCTCACCTGACCTTCGAGGAGTTGGCAACGTTATTTAATCAAGTAGAGGCGATCCTTAACAGCCGCCCTTTATGTCCGTTGTCCTCTTCTCCTAATGACTTCCAACCTTTAACCCCAGGTCACTTCATCATTGGCCGCGCGCTTACCTCGCTGCCGTCGCCTACTCTGGCGGATATAAACCCGAACCGTTTAGATAGATTCCAGAGGCTTGAGGCACTCAGGCAGCACTTCTGGCAGCGTTGGCAGCTGGAGTACGTCGCCGAGCTGCAGCAGCGGACCAAATGGCGAGTTCCCGGCGGCAGAGCTCTACAGCTGGGCGACCTGGTCCTGATAAAGGAGGAAAATACTCCTCCCATGCACTGGCGACTTGGACGAGTCGTCCAATTATTTCCTGGCGCAGATGGGATATCTCGAGTAGCTGAAGTTGCTACGCCATCGGGCATATACAAGCGAGGTGTGAAATACCTCTGCCCTTTACTGGACGAGACAGCAGAACCATTGAAGACTGACGTCTCCAAGGGCCCCCAGGATGTTGCCGCTACGAGTACAAGTGGTGAGGCGGGGACGGTACGGAGCTAAACCAGTTTTGATGAAGTTTTGTCCCTCCGCCGCACCTAGTCGCTTCGCATTCTTCTATCGGCTCTTAGCGCGCTTGCGTGCGCGTCATACAACTTTAATACATTTATTTAATGCTATTTCCTACACTTTTGTGGAATCTGGATTACAGAAGTTTAATTGTACCATCTACGAATTTTATTTTATTATTAATAAGACCCCAAGTCTTAACAGTTAGGTTAGATGTTTAAGATACCCAGAAAACATTATGGCTTCAGCAGAAAATAGCGTTCAATGAAATGAAATTCGATGAAATGATACATTTGATGAAAGGTGTTACAATTAAATGATAGACACCCCGATAATAAATTATATAGAAAGGGATCCGAAGAGAGTAATGAAATACAGCTTTTATTTCAATAATTTATTTGATTTAACATCATACAACTTGACACATTATACACAATAAAAATGATCTGGTCACCAAATTCTTAAAATATAGAATAATATGACTGTGTACAGCATTATAAATCATACATTTTATAACAATAAGTATAGTAAAAATCAGTTACTTAAATGAAGTATACTTAATTTTAATTAAAAACCTACTTAGTTAAATATAAATAAAAAAAGGAATATAGTTCGTCATCTGCTAGAAGCAGAACAACGTCAAAGCTCGGCAAAACAGTTTCAGCCAATATATATGGACCCGTTCACTATCTAAACAAATGAACAGAGATACATGGATGTAATAGCTCTATTCCTTCTACTCACAGTAACTTGGCAGGTTTTAACAAGACATGGGCCTTGCACTGTTTCTACTGAACACTTACACAATTGGGACGTCTAAGAGTTACTTGTGAGGTAAAAAAATTATTCCTCTAAAGCCTAGTGCGATAAACTGCTTATGGCGCGGGTCAGTTTCCATACAGGTAGCACGTGGCAGCAATTTTCCCTGCGATTAACTTAATCACTGAAAAGTATAGTTTGGTGGCGGGACAGGCTTGAACTGGTATTTGTCGAACCAAATCTGTTCTTAAGAGGACTGTGAAGCAAAAAAAAACATACTAAATGCGATAACGTTTGTCTCCCCGGATTTTTAGGACTTTTGAATATATTGTAGATATTATGAAAAACTATGTCTGTACGTTTTCCTTTCCAATAAAATATTTATTGGAAATAAAATAAAATAAAAAAATAAAAGCAGAAACGTACAGACTTATGTAGTTTTCCATAATATGTACAACATATTCAAAAATCGTGGAAATCGGATTATATTTAGGGGGTGAGAAACGTTATCGCCCGGAGCTAAATTTGTATGGATTATTTTTGACAGCTACGCGATTTAGGCATCGCCTCACAATCCTCTTAAAGGAGCAAAGATAGAAGTGTCCTAAGCATTACGCACTAATTAACACTAAGTATGTTTTTTTTGTATTGAGAACTACTAGCAGCGAACACCTGACCGCGGCGCGAAGCGACCCGTCATCCTCGTCCAATCAGCTTACAACAACTCTTGATATGAATCCATAATCAAATTTTCACGTGTCGCTTAATATATTTCAAACAGCATATTACTCATTGGTCATTTTTATAGCTGTAAACCTGTGTTGATTACCAAACATTTTTATTGCTATTAAATACTGTACAAAAAGCCGTTGGCCGTTATCAGCAGTCTCAGCAGAAGGGTCAACTGAGATTGGGAAAAACAAAATAGCACACTACTCTTTGACTTTAACTTTATTGGTCAATTTATTTTAATTGTAAAAGCTTACAAGGCTTTATAATCCTCAGGGACTACTACAATCGGTAATCGTGAATCACACTTAAGGTAAAACTAAACACTTACACGGGAATACTTTACAGTCAAACGACACTAGTTCATGTTTGCGACCGGCCCGCCATGGGCGTGTGCGTCACGCCACGCGCGCGGAGCGTCTGGTCGGTCCCGTGCGGCGGTCGCGGCTCACAAAGGACGGTGGCGAGCCGGCCGGCATAAAAATCTCTGAACGCAAGGGCTCAATGCTATTCGCAATCGAGCCTTCGCCAGCACAGCACCTCGATCTCAAACTCGATCAAAATGGCTAGTGAAAAATATTTAATTTTCGCGATGGTGTTCGGGGCGGCGCTGTTCCTGGTGAAGAGCAATCCGCGCACAGTGAACCTGCGGGACGTGGTGAACCGCACCGTGTGCCCGTTCCGGGTGAAGATTGACGAGGACCCAGACCGTGTGCCGCGCCGCATCAAGATGATCCACTGCGCCGAGCAGCCCAACCACTGGTGCCGCGCCGAGAACATCCCCGACAACGAGTGCTGCCACCACAAGCACCGCGACCACACCATGCAATGTGTGGAGATGCGCGACACGGCGCTCGTGTACATGATCAGCCTTAATCAGACTCAAACCTTCGACGTGTTCGTGGGCTGCACCTGCATGATCGCCAAAGCCGCCGCGGTGTACCCCGGCTCGTAGCGCCCGCGCCCGGCGCGCCGCCGCCGCCGCCGCCGCCGCCGCCGCCGCGCCACGTGCGCTGGCGGCGCCCTCCTGTCCTACCTCAGTTCCTACTGTCGTCAATGCACCGCTACATTGACGACCAAGTTATAATTTATAAGTGTAATTTATGTACCTATAGATTTAATATAAATGGTTGTGAGCCGACGCCGCGGCCCCGCTGAGTGTTTGGGTACATATGTACGAGTATTTATTGTTCAATGTGTGTCGAGAGGAGCGGCGGGCAGGCAGCTAGGTAGTTTGTTAAGGTCGTTGGTTGTGTGTGATCCCAATGTTGTCATCGCCCGCGCTGGCAGTCATTAGCTGACTCGTGTTATAGTTGTGATAAAATTATGTAAGTTATAAATTAATTATTTTACAACATAAATAACAAGTACAATAAAATATTTTTTTATTACTAAATTCATTCCCGATTCTATCTGATTTAAAAAAGCAAAATTTTTTAGGTATTAGATAATACATTATCACACACACACACTAACACGCTTTAGATTTAATATTATAGTTTTTGTTTTTAGTTAAGTAAAACTGTACTGCGCGCGCGCAGAGCATGATTGCTTGTCTACTGTTAATGCTTATAGAAATTGATCACCACAGGACAGGCAAAGCCTAGTGTGGGACCAATTGCTACTAAAAATGTTCGGTATGTTCTTTTTCGGTAAATAAACGATTTTATAATTATTATTATTTTATTAAACCGCGGCAACAACGGGCGGGTTATGATTCACGCTGTGACTCACGCGGCCGCGCCGCCCGGACAAGCTTCCCGAGTTCCATATCTCAAGTCTCAACTTGAGAAGGTAAAGTAAACTAAGATGGGTACTTTCTTCAGCGCATAAACCGTCAGCGCAGCGCTGTAGAGAGAGAGAGAGACATCTGATTAAAAATGGTTTAATGACTTTTATTATAACCAGACATAGCGGTTTTTGTGGCATGAATAAAATTGTCCTAGGATCCTTTGAAAAGCAATAAAACAAGTTTTTGTGTAAGAAACACGTAAAAAAAAGAACTGTATTAAAATTTATGTTTATCTGATTTTTCAAAAGTATGCACATTAATTATTTAAAGTAACCATCGATGTTATAATACCATCGATGGGTCTATCGATCAGCATTTCTATTTTATCCGGTGAACTTAATACCTTTCTACTATGAAATGTCACTTTGAAATAAGTATTTGAAATAGTTCTCGACAATTTTAATATCGGAAGGAAGTCCCTAGTTATTTGACGTTTATGTCACAAAAGCTTCTGTCTATGGTTATAACGGAGTAACTGGCTAGCGATAACACGACCTTTATATCAAAACACTTGGCATTCATAAATATCTCGAAACTTTAAACATAGTTTGCTGTATTTATTAGATTTATGAATTTCGTCAGAGTTTATGTTATTGGCCGTTTAAGAGTTATAATATACCTAACATATTTACTTCAGGGTTTTTTTAATTAATAAACGTAATAGTTTTCCATTGAAATTAATAATATGCGTTTTCATTTACGATATTTTTCTGATTTTTTGTATTAGTAGTTTCGGCTGTGGGGGGACACTTGACTTCAACAAAAACTAACACTTCAAGCTTAACCTTACTCTTAATATTAATATTTCACAAAAGAATGACTCAATCAAAAAAAAATTTAACGACCACCCACACCATAGGGTTGGCGAGAAAAACAATCTTTCCCAACTTTACGTGTACGGAAGGTACCCAAAAGTTTTTTTTCTAAATTTGGTTTTACCACTTTGTCGGCGTGACCAATATCATGCCAAACAATAGCTTTTTAGTACTAAGAGTCCCTGACCTAAGCTGCGGACGTACGGATGGACGGACGGACGGACGGACATGGCGAAACTATAAGGGTTCCTAGTTTGACTACGGAACCCTAAAAATAATTGTATTTCTACGAAGAAATAATGCACATTTATCTACACGCCAATCAGACGTTTTCGGGCTGATAGGAAAACTGATTCAGAGATATTATACACTTAAATACATCTATGGGTTCAACAGAATATTTAATGTAACTACTTACCTATTTAAAGGGTGGCGATAAGCCATTATATATCTCGATTAAGATAATTGAGCGACTGTGATGAACCACATTAATCCATATGATTTTAATATATGACCTTCCCGCGGCGTTGGTTGTTACTTATTAATAAAGATGTGGAACTACAAAACAACATATAATTACGATCACTAAATAAATATGAAGAAAAAAATATGTAAAAAATAAAGAACCGCGTTCGGAAACGTAAGAAATAACTGCTTAAGGTATGAAGGTCAGTCTAACTGAAGTCAGCTTTTGGTTAAAAATATTGTGGGACGCCGACTGCAGTTTGGACTTATTTATTTTATTTAAGGCAATTTTGGGACAATGTATATACAAATACATACATACGCCTTTATTCCCAGAGTGGGGTAGGCAGAGCTACAAAATACCTAGGGCTCTAAAAATATTATTTTATAATTCTGTAACCACATTTTACTCAATCAGGCCAAGAAGTTTACTAGTGTATTAGTGACAGGTTGCAAGCCCATCGCCTAAAAGTACTACCAGCCTTTATTCCCTAAGTCGCCTCTTACGACATCCACGGGAAGACATGGCGTGGCACTATTCTAACCCGGGAACCACACGGGTGTTTAAAATACTTAATTAAAAATTGTGTTATCTAAAACACTATACAAACCTGTGCCGGGACGCGCCTTTTTCCCGGTCTCTGCAGTAATGTATTATTACGTACGTAGTCGAGGCGATGTGATGCAGCGCTGCAGCGCGCAGGCGCAGACTTGTTGCGACGCGCAGGTGCCATAGTCTTATATGAGGATATCTGTAAGAAATGTATGCATGAGTTAGGTTAGGTCATGTTCTGCCGCCGATAATATATTATATAGTATAGCCTACTATACTATCGCAATACCAACGCAATATAACCTACTTAGTTATATACTAGATATCCAGTGAGTACCTATACTCACTGGATATCTAGTATATAACTAAGTAGGTTAGGTAAATTGCGTTAGACTTTGCTTGGTGGTTGTTTTCACAACGTGTCTAGTCAATTTAACAGTTAAGTGGACAAATCATATTGTGGGGAAACTAGTAATGTTATGTTGAACAATCACAAATCTAAACATTAAAAACCGGGCAATAGCATATCGGACCATATTTAAAAAAACAACAAGTACCCTATCAACTAAATTTCTATTTAGAGTTATTTGGTGCTGGCTTACCTAGATGTTTTTTTTAACACTCTAGTCGCCTGTATCACAGGAACCAATCAACTCCACTTGGTCGTTATGGTTTTCCTTTTAAATTTATATGAATTAAATACAATTTTTAGATTGTAATTACTTGTGATTTCTGCTGCAGTGAGGGACATGCAACTAGATAACCGAGCTATATTCAAGGATACGTTCTCACTAGTGAAAAACAAAGATACTTATATGCCATGTGTTGGTTCTTGAAGTTATTAGTGGTACGAAGGACAAAAAAAACATGGAGTATATTTTAAGATCATCTGCGTATAACAGACGGGCAAGATAGTTGACATACCAGGTCGTTAATCAAAATTAATAAAAGAAGAAGCTCCTAATGGGACCCCTGTGGTACACCGGATATAATTGTTAAAGGTGTCGATAAATGTCCCTTAATGTCTACAAGCTGACTCTATTCTCTAAATAAGATTTTATCCATCTGAGTAAATTTTTATGAATGCCGCAGCCTTCTAACTTATGGCAGAGATTAGAGTGATTGACTTTGCTGCAGGCCCTATTAGAGACTATATAAACCTGTATAATCATATCGCGTCTGCGCCCTTTTGGCAAAAGCAGCACATAAGTCGTTTTTTAATTCTAATAAGTTGCTCCCCCACGCGTGTTAACCCCATTAAACAAAACCATGTTTCATAGGAGACAAAAATACGAAATAGTGGCAATATAAAGGTTATAGAGATCTACGAGAGGTGATCCAAAAGTAATGATAACTAATATGTACAACAACTCAAGTGACCGAAAACTAAATTTATTTCTCAGCGTAATCCCCAAACAAGTCTACACACTTATTCCATCTTTTCTCCAGACCATCCATTTAAAAAATGTATTTTTCGCGACTCTCCAAATATGCCTCTACAGCGGCTATGAACTCGTTGTCGTTCAATATTTTTTTGCCTCTGAGGTGTTCCTTCAGTCGTAGAAACAGATAAAAGTTGCTGAGGGCTAGGTCTGGTGAATACGAAGTGTTTTAGCAATTCGAAGCTCGCGTCCTGGATTGCAGCCATTGCTACTTTGGCCCTATGAGTGTGGTGTCTTGGTGCAACAGTACAACAGGGCTGGGATTCTACACGGTAAAAACGATATCGTCTTTGACCTGTTTCCGTATTGTCAACGTTTTTATAACTCTTATGTCATTTATAATAATGGCGACTGTGACATAAACGATTCTAAAACACGTCAAATGTGATATTGTTATAACGCAGTAGAATAGAGGCCTCTATTCTACACGTAGTTTGCCCCGTCGCTTCTCTTTGATGGCTTCCCGCAATCTTTTTATTTGTTCGGCGTAGTATGAGCCTGTGATCGTGGCTCCTTTTTCCAGGTAATCGATCATTATGACTCCTTCGGCAACCCAGAACACGGACGCCATAAGTTTACCCGCTGAACTAGCGACCTTGAAATTCTTCGGTGTCGGGGAAGACGATCGCTTCCACGTCATAGTCTGACGGTATAATGGTAAGTATCTCGGGGACTCATGCTATTACTCAGGATACTGTAGTTGGTATTAAATAAATCGCTTTCTTTAAATATTATGTGTTCAATACTTATGGTAGTAAAAAGTTTTACAGAACGATAACTAAATAAATAATTAAATTAAATAAAATGAGGCACCAAGACACGGGACACGGGACACGGTCTGATGCTTATCGAAAATTTCTGGAGAATCAATTTATCGATCGCATCAACTAGATCTTGAACAATTTTGAATTTGGAAAGAATTTAAACGAAATGTAAAGTTGGCCAGAAACTCAAAAAGGAGGATGTAACAACCTCGTTACATTAGACTGCTGCTTGGTCCCCGGATCAAATTGGTGAATCCAAGACTCATACACGGTGACAAATCGACGCAAAAAAGTTTCAGGGTCAGCTTGAAATTTTTTAAGATTGCCTAATGACATCTCGTAACGAATCTTCTTTTGGTTGTCAGTTAACATTTTAGGCATCCAACGAGCGGATACTTTGTTCGGTTAAAATTCCTTGAATGTTGTCATAAGAGATCCCTGTGACTTCATTTAAATATCTGATTGTCACTCTTCTTTCAGTTAAAACTACATTTTAAATTTTCTTAACGTTATCCCTTTATAATATCCCGGTGTATCCGGTATCCTTTTTTCCTTTATTTAGCTACTATAATATTCAATTATCATTACTTTTGGATTACCCCTCGTAATTCAAATATTTTGGCGAAAGTAGACAAAATACTGATCGGAATTACTTACATGAGCTAAGTATTTTCCAAAGATTAGGAAATGAATCAGTCAATTTGTGTAAGATAGTCCTCTGATATTTATTTTATTTATTTATTAAGGTACCTGTGCCTAATAATTTAATGACTGTGTTTGTGTGTGTCTCGGGAGCCCTGCGCGGCGTGATTGGCTCGCTTGTGCGCCGGCCACATGGTGGCGCCAGCTTACTGGGAACTCTTGGACCGACCTGCCGACTGCCATACAAATATTATTGACAAGTTTATCATATATTTTCCTCAGCGTTTCGGGCGGCGTCTGAGGGAGACCATAATGCTAAATTTCGTTCTGGATATTAGATACCCCTCGAATACAGTGCGGCATTTCTACTAGGGAAATAAAATATAAGGGGACAATATTACTCAAATTGACCAAGTCCGAACTAAGCTCTAGGTTAAGTACAGACTATTACCGATGCATAAAACCTCCAAGACTCGGGAACATGTAGGAATCGAACCAGAAACCGCTTCTCTTCAGACAGATAAAATTGTTTGACTTGTATATTTTAGTAGGATTTGTATGAGGTCCTGCGGGCCCGGGCGCGGCCCTGCGCCCCGCGGCGCGAGGTGAGTGCGCCGTCTGCGCCGCTGCCCTTCGCACTAGTTTCCAAGGAGGCCGGCCTCGGCCAGAAGTTCAATAGCTTTTTCCCAGAATCGTCACATCGCAGCCAATGCTGTTTACTACACAGGTACAAGGAAACAGGCACAAGGACCAATGTTGTGGGCGGGCTGTGGCCACGACGTTTAATGTATGACAGTGAATCCGTCGTTTTATAACAAATTTCAAGTATCACGTATACGAGTAAGTACATGGTTTAAATCATTTCGCATCTCACGCGCCGATTCAGTGGTATTGCTTTTTAATTTTCTATAGAACCCAAAAGTGAATAAGATAAGGTCGAAAATAATGGAAAATAGTATAAACTCCAAGATTCGTATCAGCGTATCAACGTTATAATAGGAATATACTCGTAGTGTAGATATATAGACAGAGATAGAGAAATAGATACTCGTATCTCGGAAGCACAAAATTAAACCCCCTAATACACGAAGATATCGAGACCCATTCGTGCTCTTTATGTAATTCTAGGTAACGAAAACCATTAATTAAGACCTAGTGTGTTATTTGACAATGAAGAAAAACATGTGACCAATTCAAAATATTTGTTTAACAATTTCGCCACATGAGTGCTCTTTTACACGTCGATAATATGCAGTGAATCTACTAGCGCTTCGGTCAAGACCACATTGCGGAGAAAATTCGCCGCAAGAAACTCCAGCAGAAGGTCATTTTTTCAATCATAAAATGCAATAATACTTACAAGGAAGTTACAGTTCTTACAGTTGATGCGTCACCATTTGGGTTGGCTGCCATTTTTTCCCAGCGACTGCGGTGCCGAAAGGCCGTCATGTTATATGTCAAGAAGATTAAATTCCGCAAAAAGAAATTACAGTCAAATAAAAAAGAGACTCCTGCAATTATTTTTGGGGTCCGTAAGTTTCATCAATTTTTATACGGTCGAGCTAATCCTTTTATATTGAGAACAGACCACAAACCACTTCTATCCATTTTTTAGCCTGGTAAGAGCATACCAGAAGTTTCAGCGAATGGGCTTTAAAAAATATGCGTTATTCCTTTCTGCATACAATTATTTAAGCAGTGCACACAACTCTGCAGATTTCTTTAGCCGCGCATTGCCACATTCTTTATAAACTCATAGCGACAGCGCGGCACTCTAGCCGCTTGTGAATCGGACCTCGCTGCTGTAGAAACACTATGTTGTAGAAACCGGTTTTGCGCCCGCGCTTCTACGGGATGTCAAACGCGCTACGGATGCTGACCCTTTGTTATCGCAAATAGTGTTATATCTAAATAATGGATGGCCAACCGGCAAGATAAGTAAGGAGATAAAACCTTATTTTAATTGCCGAAACGAATTATCTTTAGAAAACGGTTGTTTAATGAGAGGGATTAAACTCGTGATACCATCTGCAATAATAAATTCAGTTTTGACAGAGTTAGGGGCAAAAAATATGTATTTTTTTTCAGGGGAAAATCTCACACAAGTTGACTTAGTCCCAAACTAAGCTCTAGGCTTGTATTTTGGGTACTAGACAACGATAAACATACTTAAATAGAGCAATATATACTTAAATACATAGAAAACATCCAAGACTCGGGAACAAATATTCGCACCCATCACACAACTTGGAATGGGAATTGTTTAAATGAAAGCAGATGTGCGTGTGCAATTTTGGTGTCCTGGGCCCTGTTTTTTAAAGCTACAAATTAAAAATTACAAGCGGATGTCTCTTTCTAACTCCTTTTACTAGAAAGAGAGTTCCGTTTGTAATGTAGCTTTATAAATCAGGGCCCAGGACAGGGCGCGACCGCTCACTCCTTGGGCTTTCCCTCCAGAACCTTGTTATCGAGTGCATTTGGATTTTTTAGGACCAATGAACAATAAAGTATTCCTAGTGGCAGTCGATGCTTATTCTAAATGGGTTGAAGTTTTTGACATCAGCGGCGGTTACGGGTCAAAAGTTTTATTTATGTGATTAATGGCCAGATTTGGGCTAATACATACTTGGTATACGGATAATGACCTCTTTCGTGTCCAGTGATTTCGAAAAAAATTGATCAGTTAATGGTATCACCCACGTTACCAGCCCCACGCATCATCCCGCTAGCAACGGGCAAGCCAAGAGCTACGTGAAAATTTTAAAAAAAGGTCTTAAGTCAATCATTTTATCAGGTACTTTTTTGTTTTACTACCGAACGTATAGCCCGATTATGTAATAAAAAAAATGGCTTGGATGTCAGCCGCTTTTCCCCACACCTAAATCCCATAAGCTGCAAGGGAGGATATATGCGCATTCTATTGCAGTATTGAGTCCGAAGTATTACCTTGAAATATTGTTTTATCTTCGAATTCCAGTGTCTCATCCTTTAGTCTTAAACTAGCCCCATTCCCTCCTTTCACATTTGACATTTAAAAGTAAAAATGATTTTCCTTTTTAAAGTATCATCGGCAAAAAGTACTATTTAATTATTATCGCACACAACATACGGGAGATCGTTGATACATAAATCATTAACAATTATGGGCCCCGTATTAAGCCTTAAGGCACTGCCATAGCAACAGCTTATCCAGGAGATTGCGTTCTGTTAATGCCCCCCGCTGAGTTCGGAGAGCAAAGTAAAATGTAGGTAATAAGATCAAGTGCGCCGTTTTCGATCCCGTAGTAGCCTAACTTTTGCACTAACGTAACGTGATCAACACAGTCAAACGCCTTGTATAAATCACAGAAAACACAAATTACATCAAGTGATTCTTTTCAAAGTTATGTTTAATCAAGGTTGAACCGAAACTCTACTAGAGTGCAAAAATGAATCTTTAGTAGACTTATTCTTATTAAAATGTAAGGATATTTGGTTAAGAATTATTTTTTCAAAAACTTTACTCAGTGGCAGGATCGACATTTGTCTAAAGTTAGTTAGGTCTGTTTTTGACCCTGACTTAAACATGAATATCACAGAATATCCTAATCTTACTGTGTTTCATCAGATCCGAAAATAGTCCAATATCGACACACTTAGTAAATAAAACAGTAAGACAATGAGCAGTTAACTCTAAGATGGACTGCAGTACTGTAACAGAGGCCCCAGAGATCTTCAGTTTACCTTACCGACCTACTTTATATAAATGTTTAGGTACACAAGCTATCGTTTGGCCACTGCCTAAAAAGTTGTTGAGTTGACTTGTCAGTCAACATTACAAGTTGGTCAAAGGCTTGTAAAGGCAGTTCCAGTGACATTGAATGCAATTCAGTAGACACATATTGGTGTCTACTGAATTGTGTCATCTTAACCACATTATGTAGATGACATAACCGTTTCATCGCTTAACAACTCGACTTAATTTTCAGGTAATTCCAATCATTACATCACATGAGCTTGGTAATGATTTAAATTACAAAATTGTCGTATCGTAATTGTCGTAGCGTCGTAGCGGTGCTACGGCGTAGAGCGGCAGACGGCGCTCCGCAGGGCTCCGGGCTCTGGCGCCCTCGCGCGACCTCCGCCCCCCGCCGCCGCCGTACACTCGCAGCCGCCAACAACACGCGAACATCCTTGGCAGCCATATCAAGGATTTTCTTTACGGATGAGTCATACAGGACGTCAGGGACACTACTGAAAGTGGATTCCCACAGCTATTTCAGACGATTATGCTGATCTAAAAAATAGTGGAATACTTACTAAATTACTCCATATTTTTTCAACAAGCTAAGAGATCATCGAGCACGAATGCTGAGACTCGTCTTTTTCTTTAGGGTCAATGTTGATGCTCCCTGTGATATCTCGTGTACTCGTGGATACAAGTACTGTAGATACAAGCCTTGCGACACCTTTCAATAAATTTTGTGGTTGACTGTACGTCGCTAGGCCGTGGCAAGTTCAAGGGCGCCCCGCCGGCCCCATTCAATGCCCCACATCCCCCCCCGCGTGCCCCGCGCCCCCGCGGCTCCCGCGGCAACACACGCCAATCATCATCGACAATCAGAACCCTTTGTCTAGCCCAATTACATTTCAATTAAGGGAAATAATGTTTATACCCAATATATTGTTGATTTACTTAATTTTTATATTGGAAACCTTCGGTAGCCCTAGCCAAGTTGGATTTCACAAAGCTGAAATAGGTTCTTAGAACTTGAAATTGAAATGTAGAACAAGGCCGGTGCGCAGTAAGTGCTTAAACTGTGTATCGGCGCCTGCGCTTTGTGTTCAAGTCTAGCGTGGCTCAGCGGCGCGGGCGGCGCGCGGCGGGCGTGCGCGCGCGCCGACACGCCCCCTCCGCCGACTGGGCCCACCTAGGTCGCCTGTGTATTACATTCGCATATAACGTGAGTAACTAGTCGTCCATTTGTATAGTTAATTTCCGTAGCTCACATCTAAAAGTTACCGTTTCTTTATTTTAGTCCTTACTTAACTAGGTACAATTATTTTGAAAACTACCCCGGGTATCTAATTTATTTCAAACAGTAGCTTTTGTTATTTATTTAGGTAAGTCCCGAATACACAATTTTATTAAAGTTATAAAACAATTCATAAAAGATTTCTTAACGAAACTGATAAGAAGGAAGCATGCGCAAAAAATAATTTGATAACTTGGTAAGTATTTTGTAAAATATATAACAGAATGGCGTGCTTCGGGTCGCTGAGCCAGCGCAGTAAACAAGTAGCGAGGTAAGTAGGTAGGTTAGTAACCTACTGGCCAGTGACGACCCGACACCCGACACTCGACCTTCACCTATGCATCCCGTGCTACGAAGGTATAAAACTGTTTTCCTAGAAATAAAACCTAAATCAATTACATTAATAGTTTTTTAATTCAAGTCCATATTTTATTTTCGTGTAATTAAATCACCAATAGGTACAGTCCAGGCCACAATAAGACGTTGGCTGCAAGTATTGGCTGGTATCGGCACTCGACGAAACGTTGGCTTAGTTGGTAGTGACTCTGCCTACGAAGCTAGCGGTCCCGGGTTCAAATCCAGGTAAGGGCAGATATTTGTGTGATGAGCACGAGTATTTGTTCCTGAGTCTTGGGAGTTTTCTATGTATTTAAATAACTATATTTCTCTATCTAAGTAGTTTATCGTTTGTATGGGTATTAGACCCATAATGCAAGCCTAGAGCTTAAGTTTGGGACTAGGTCAATTTTTATAATACTGTCCCGTGATATTTATTTAATATTATTTATTTTACGCGATGGGCTTGCCACCTGTCACTAATGCACTAGTAAATTTCTTGGCCTGATTGAACAAAATTTGGTTACAGAAATATCAAGAAGTCTTTTTACAGTTGGTGGTATTTCTGTAGCTCTGCCTACCCCACTCTGGGAATGAAGGCGTGATGCTATGTTTGTTGTTGTATTTATTTATCTTCCGAAATAACCTTTACTCGGTCGGACAGACCCAAGATCGTCGATTAGATAAGCCGTATGAACACAACTATTAAAATGGTAGTAATAGGCACCTACCAGATTTAGACAGTCGAGTAGATACCTACTATTGATACTCAGGTTTTACTCGTACACGGCCCATTGGCATCATAACGACGCCACGGGAGATATTAGTCAACGATTAGGTACCAGTAAGTCACCAGATATTTCACTATTTATTTATTTAATACTCGTGCTAGCGACCCCGTCTCGGACCATTACCGCCGACTAACGGCACCCGCACTCGTGTTTCATAATTACATCACATTTCCATAATTCTCTGCGATGAATCATTTCACTCGGCGCGCGACCTCGCTCTCCCTCTCGATTAAAGTGATGGTTCAAATTGATAAGCGGCTCTACTTTGAAATCCGTATTTCGAACTTCGGATGGCCCCGATACTTTTTTCGAAACTAATTACACATCGAGAGCAAAAGGGATAGCAATAGACGAAGTTCGAATAACAATTTCAAAGTAGAGCCTCAGTTCAACTTAAGGGGCTACCCTGGGCCATTTTCTGACATTTACCTTTTCAGCGCCATTGACGGATATATCCACACCACTGGTTCAACGCCATTGATGGATATTTCCGACATGGTTGCCAGCGCAAAATAGACCCGAGTGTCTATAAGGCAAGGTTGAAATTCGCATTGGTTCTAAGCTTTCATCTGGCATGTACATATTTGACGTCTTTTGTATTTGACATAGCGTTGAAAAGTTAATATTTTTCAAACGGAATACAATGTGAAAAAATGACCGGTAATTTTTATACAGAATAATTTTACCGGATTTTTTGAATATTTTTGCGAAAGTAAACGGCAGTAACCCTTAAATTTTATGGTAGCCACAAATACTTAGTATACAAATCCACCGAACATCAGTTTATGTGGCAATTACAAGCCCATTTTTTGTGCGTTTTCTTTCTAGCATATTTAGTAGTAGGTATATTATACCATTTTTCTAAGAAACTATGACTTGTCTGCTGGCTTACGGCTCAGAATATCAAGGAAAAGTTGATCCGCCCAAATAATGAACAATCTGCCGTAAGCGTTAACCACAACCGCCCTGCTCAGGAGCCGGGTTACGATTTGACCTTAAATGATAACTTACCGGAATATGTTCAAACCCCCGAGCGAGTTAGATATTGTTCAACGCCAGTTAGATAAAATTCACATTCGCAGGTCTGCCCAAAAATAATTATTTCCTTTAGAGCTTATTACACTTTCCTATCTCCATACGTCGCATCTTTAGAATTAGTGACCTAATACACATAACGTTGAATTTCGATTTAATTCTCTATAATACAAAATTTATGACTTATAATCGTAAGCTGAAAACGTTTGAATTAGGTCACTATAACTAGCGAACGTATCTAGCGTAGGTATTGCGGCGTCATAGGCGTGAATATATAAGTGTATTAAGCTCTTTAGGAAGCATCAAACTGATTCAGAGCGTGAATAAATCTTCCACGAGGTAAAACTTCTACGCTGCTACCTGACCCGTGTGCACTTATTAGTATTTTGCGTAGGTTATTTGGGTATGCGTTAATATTAGCAGTGCTCTAATCGTACGTACATACTCTGTATAGTTTTGATTTATTCTTTCATTTTGATAAAACAGATTGAAAGAGAGTAGGTATGTAATATGTTACTTGTTAATTTCCATGCTAATTATATACGCAATAATAGTAGATTGTTTAACAAGGGACTAAAACAAGCCATAATGACACGAGATGTTTAGCCACGCGAGCGAGATAGCGAGCGAGGGTGGCTGTAGTTCGAGTGACATTATGGTTGTTTAGTCTCGCGTTAAACACTCTAGGGTAGGAGCTCCAGTGAATGAACGGATCTAGTGAATGAACGAATTAGGCGTTTTCGACACGTTTTTCTCAAAAATAAATATCCTGTTACTTTCTACTATGAGATGATATTTTTTTTCGGTTGGCAACATTATTAACCGAATTTTGGCAACATATTTTTCAACTCTAACGCATCAGTGACAGCATGGCGGTTGAAAGAAGTAGTCGGTGTGGGTGCGTTTTTTCTTTGTATGGGCCAGTATTAAGGAGCCAGGTGAGTCACCTTAAGTAATTGTTACCCTGTACTTTTCATACGTAGTTTTTTATAAAATGTCCGAGTTTCTTGTAGATTGAGATAGGTTACATGAACTTTTTCTGCGATGATCAGTACATTATTGTTGCAATATATTCCAAATTAATAAGTGTTCTATAACTGAAGCTCTATAACACACGAATCCAGTGAATGAACGGGGGTGTTCATTCACTGGAACTACATAATTATTCAATTTGAGCCATTTGTCCCATTTTACCGGTTGAAATAAGATTGCAATTATAGAAATGAATTCAAAAATAGATAGTCAATCTTTTCGCCAGTGTTCGAACAGCACTTAAAATTACTTTATAACAGAAGTTCATTTACTGGATTCAAAAATCTAGTAAGTGAACTAGGGGCACTCGTTTAAGTTCATTTACTGGTTTCTAAAGTCTAGTAAGTGAACTAGGTGCAATTATTAAAGTTCAATCACTGATTTCTGAATTCCAGTAAATGAACTGTTGAAAACTAAATACTTATGTCGAAATTGTTTGCTGATTTAAAAAAAAAAAAATACCAACGGTTTAAATACACGCAGGAAACCCTTGAAAAAGCGTTACAACCTATTTCAAATGGACAGTTATCACTCTGTAAAGCCAGCACTGCATACCAAATACCAAAATCTACTCTGAGTAATAAAATTAATCAGAGAGTACCATGGCAACGACAAATGGGCCCTCCTCCAGAATTGACATATAATGAAGAAGCTAAGCTAGCAAAATGGATAATAAACAAAGCTAAACTAGGTTTTCCTATGCATCCAGAAGAAGTTTACGATACAGTGCAAGATTTTCTGAATGAAAGCCAAAGAACTACTAAATTTACAAATAATCGACCTGGTAAAAAATGGCTAGCACTTTTTCTAAATCGCTATCCGGATGTAACCAAAAGAAACGCTGAAATTATTTCAAAAGCTAGAGCTGCAGTTACTGAAGAATGTATTAGAAAATGGTTTTCTGAACTAAATGGCTTTCTAGAAGAAGAAAACTATACAGATATTAAAAATGACCCTAGCAGAATTTTTAATACCGATGAAACTGGGGTTATGACTTGTCCTAAGACCGGGATTATACTTGGACCTAGAAACTACAAGAACACCTATGAAATTGCCACCAGCAAAGAAAAAGAATCAATAACAGTGCTTTGTACTTTTGCAGCAAATGGGAGAGATGTGCCTCCTTTTGTTGTTTACCCTTATAAGCGAATGCCTACAGCTGTTATCAATAATCATCCGGAGTCTTGGCTCATAGGCCGTTCAGACAGTGGTTGGATGATATCGGAAACCTTTTACGCGTACATAAAAATGTTTTATGAATGGTTAGTACAACAAAGAATTCAATTACCTATCATACTGTTTTTGGATGGACATAAATCACACATTAATCGAAAAATGTTCGAATTCTGCCAAGAGAAAGGTATCGTGCTGTTTTGTCTGTATCCAAATGCGACTCATATCCTTCAGCCTTGTGATGTTGCTATCTTCAAACCAATAAAAAATGCTTGGAAAAAAGTTGTTAGGAAACATAAACAAGTAACAACCGCTCCCATCAACAAACAAAATTTTGCTCAGAAGTTCAAAGAAGCTTATGATAAAGGATTGAGACCTGAAATAGTCATAAAAGGATTTAGAGCTTGTGGCCTATATCCACTAGACTCAAATGCAGTCGATTATTCAAAATGTATTAATACTAGAAGACAAGAAATCTTGACAAACGTCAATACTACTTGTAATCTCATTGACCGTCAAGGTGACTTGCGAAGTACTATGAGAGTTATCGAGTCTGAAATAGGTGACACATTACGAAAAGAATTTATCCAGTGTCACCTTAACAAATGCGTCCACAATCATTCCTATTTTGATTTGTGGTCAAAATGTAGGTTAAAAATTGAGAACCAATGGCAAATAAACATACTACAACGTCCTACCACTAGTCAAGATTTACCTATGGACCTTTCAGCATCCTCTAAAGACTCGACAGATTCACAAAACGTCGATGTATCCGTTGAGGATGCTAATCAGCAAGCAAGAAGTATTTCTCATTCGATTGAAGGACAAGTGGCCCCTAGTTCAGTAGTATGTGACAATAATTCACCTAAATCTCAAAACAACGAAGATCTCTCTCTAGAAAAGAGCATGCCAATGGGTATAAGTCAAACAGTTAATATTGTAGCCTCTGATTATTCCACTGACGCCACCCCACAAGTCCAAACTAATGAAAATATTGCATTAATCGATCAAATATTGACATCGTTTGACCCAGTTCATTCACCTGAAATAGTAACTTTTCCCAATTTACAGCAAATGCCTTCGAGCCCACTGAGTGATAATGAAAATAACAGTTGCATTCATCCAACAACTGTTATCGTCCAAGTTCATGCTACGAAAGATGGAGAAGCCAATCATTCACCGGGATCAAGTGCTCTTATTGATTTGCCTAGTAACCCCAGTTTGGTTTTTAATAACTCGGAGTTTTGTGGACATTCCACAGGACTTGACTTGATGCAAACCGAGGAGTTGATTGAGTTTTTTCTTGAAAATGATACTAATGAAACAGAAATCATTCCTTCGACTAGCCATGACACAGGAGAACCAGTATTAGGCTCTTATTTAAAGTATCCAACAATACCCGAAACGCAAAAAATTACTAAAAAAAAGGAACCAATGCCTTATGGACTAACGGGAAGAAAATACAAGGATTACATACAAAAAATATTGGATGAAAAAAGTAGGAAAGAAGAAGAACTAAATAAACGAAGAGAAGAAAAACAAAAAGCAAGAGAATTAAGAATGAAAATAATGAGGAAAAAACCAGCAGTAATTCGGAAAAAGTCAAAAAACATCCAAGCCCTTGCAAAAAATAGCACAAGAAGGAACCAGGAAAATGAAAACGAATGTGATCAAATTGTGAATGATGCAGAGGTAATACAAGATCAAAATGAAGAAGAGATCAAGAAAAAACAATCAAGAAAACGGAAATTACAAACAGATACTAATAAAAACACAAATCAAATTTTGAAGCCACAAAATGTCACAAATTATTCAAAGCACCAGGAGAACATTGTTTATAATAATGATGACGCTAAACATCAATGTGGCAAATATGTTATAGTACGTTTTAATACAGACCGACGCAAGCGTTATTTTGTTGGTAAAGTTATTATGGTAAATGAGGCACAGAAAAAATATAAAGTAGAGTTCCTGAGAAAAAGGTCGGTTATAGATAACGTTGTCAATTTTGTGAAACCAGTTGTAGAAGATATTGCTGAAGTCAATTATGGTGATATTGAACGATTTTTGAGTGACCCTACTTGCTCTAGACGTGGGCTTATTACTTTTGCCGATGTAAGCTTTGAAAATATCGAATAATTTGAGAGAATTATGATGATGTAAGGAGTAAACATAGAAATGGATTTCTCATAAAGACTATAATTTTTCGACTGAGATTCTGACGTTCGTAATTATTTAGTATTGATCTCAATTACAAAATAACAAGGTATGATAATATAATTATTAGTAGTGAAGATTTGTCTTCATGACGTTATTAGTCTGATTTTGATTTAAATTATTACTTAGTTTATCTAGGTTTATAAGGCGTAAATTTAGAAATTGTTTCCTAACCATATTTCGACTGATATTCAGACGTTCCTATTAATAATACGGATTAAGAAATGGGTAAGGTACAATTGAGAGTAGAAATGGTTTTAAGTACCAACATTGATTGTGATACTAAGATAACAATAAAACTTACAAATTGGTTTAATTAGTAATAAGTTTATTTTAGGTAAGTACTCCTAAGTTTTTATGGCGATTTATCTTTTTTATATATATGTAAAGCTAAGGTGACTAGAAGAAGTTTTGATATAATTTTGCTTTTGAATTCTTGTTGGCCTACTAATAAGTATTTTATTTTATTTAGTATTGATCTCAATTACAGAAATAACTAGTTATCAGTGGAGATTTGTTTTATGTGATTAAGTAGTATATTTTGTTGATTTTTTATTTTTAATGTTATACTTTGCCTTATTTGAATTTATCTCTTTAACCTAGTTAGTTAAAATAAACATTCACATATTACGACTAGTAAATTAATTTCATTATCGCCGTAACAGATGGTCATTTTTATAACTTTTTTATTGGACCAGTAGGTACCTATCATTCTAAAACTGTTTTATTTATGAGTAAATGTATGATAACATACAAACAATTGAAGCAAATCATTATGCTATCGCATAATTTGTTTTTTGATGCAAGTATAAATATGATGATTTATGCATTTAAGAGTTTACCTACATGGTAATACACATTTTTAATATAACTTTTGCTTTAATAGACCTAGGCAATAAAGGTAGTTCATTCACTGGTTTTATTTCGTTTATTTAATAGAAATCCCTGTTCATTCACTGGGGGTTTTGCGTATTTTTCCATTTTTTCACCTACAAAGTAAAATTTGATGAAATTGAGTATATATATCACAAATAACATAGTGTGTAAACCAAGCTTATTAAATTCTTGAGTGATGCCGAAAGTCATGACTAGTATTTAAAAATGATTTCTTGTTAGAAATATTTTTTAATACAAGTGTATGCTTAACCGTTCATTTACTGGAGCCACCACCCTACTTTTCACTTTAAATGCGAGGAAAAAAACGGCGTTCTAAACAAAATTGTTTTTTAACAACGTACGCTTAATAAAAGTTATGAACATCTATTCAAAATACAAATAGGGAAAAATGTTCCGCGGTTTTTTTGTAAAGTGATGTTTTAAATGCTTGCATATTTAGCCAACAGATTCAAACTTGGAAACCATTCTAAACGTAATTGGACCACGCATAATAAAAGAGTCCGGCCTTAATATGATTAAATAGATTAATATTCGTAATCATTAATCGTGTTTTTTCGAAATTAAATCCTTTTTTTTATATCTTTGCACAGTTGTCATTTTGAGGTTATTTCGACACCCAAAAATATGGTCCATACACAATCACTGAAAATGGCGATAATCCTCCATTCACAAACACCGTGATTGGTTGTTTAGGGGTTTCCAAAGTAAATTAAAAAAAAATACTTTAATCCCTAGATTAATAAGGAGCTTTAGTCCCGATTCGCAGAGATTTAAGTAGCAATTTAAGAGCATGAGAAGTGAAAAAGTATTTATTTTAGATTTGGACGTTTGAAGTGTCCATACCTTGGTAGAGCTCAAGTGTAGCTCACTTCTGATCCTTGAAAGTAGGTAGTGGGATCGCTAATTATTTTTTTTGCTACAACTGCTTTTTTTTCTAGACTACCGCAGTTTTTCCAACATCTGTGAATTGACATAACGTAAGAGTCAGCAAGGTTTTCCTCTGGCGGCGAGGGCTCCAGCAGCTCCCCTAACTGGCCTATCTTAACTATCTTCTATGTACAATAAGATAAACGACCACAACTACCCCGTTTACGCGACGTTTTCAAATATAAAATGCAAATACGCCAATTATTTCTTCGTCACGCAACAAATTACGATAGATAAAGATGTATTTTTCCTTAGTTCATGTTTAAGCATAGGAGTGAACCTATTGTGGTTTTCTGTGCATGGTTGTTTTAGCCGGCGTGGCATGCAGAAGCGCGGTATTTCCCCAACTAATCGGCGCCCGCGCATTTTTCTCCTCACTTGCGCGATAAGAAAGGCGACGCTCGTGGTGAAATAATCACAACATACCATATCGACAACATTTATTATCAAAAATATCAACTCTACCAACAATAGTAAAATACATCCAAAAATATAAGCCTCAGCGGGCAAAATCAACTTTCACATTCACAATATCACGTTCTCTTCAAAAGAGATAAATTACTTAAATAAAGAGTTAAAAAAATTTAGTGCACCAACCGACTTACGGCCTTCTTGAAATTATAATAACCTACGTCCCGACTTGCACGTGTCGCTTGGCAAAAAGGAGTCGGCAAAAGTAAAGCAAGTGTACTCATTGGCAACATATGATAAATATCTCTACTGTAATAAATAATTACAATTAACCAAGTCTTGTTGTTGGTATTTCTGTAGCTCTGCCTACCCCACTCTGGGAATGAAGGCGAGATGTTTATATTATGTATGTAATTATCCAAATACGACTCGATCGCTGCTGCTCAAGAAATGGGAGCGTTGCTACTTTTATAAATTAAATTAAATTAAAGGAACTATTTCACAACCAAATAAATATCGGTTCTTAAATCGAAGGTAGGTGTAGCTGTGTATTTGTGTTACAAGGGGGCAAAATGTTACACTTACAAAAAGAGCGGCATTTTTAATGGTATTTTATAGTAACAATGACGATTCCGTAAGAGAATAAATGGCTACTGTGTCTTACTTAGTTCATTTATGAGAAAAATGAAAACTTAATATTTTAAAAATCATAAATTTAGGTACGTTTTAGGTACGTACATTATCACTTGTGAATTTCACGAATTTTTTCAAGAGATTCTGATCGGTTTTTCGATATAGGTGAATAATCCAATTAATTTCATATTCACAATAATAATAAAAAATATTAATTATTAATTATTTTCGTATTTCACGGTCGAACCGTACAGTATTTTTTGAAAACGCTATACCTAAGGTGGGGCGGGGCTATTGCAACTAAGGGGGTAAATGTATCCATTATTTTTTTACTGGTTCAGTTATACTCTGGTCCATCTAGGATGATGCCTTCGACAGCTCATATAAACATATATTACACTTGTTTCTTTACCTTACATAAATACTTGGAATTAAAATAATGAATCGCCAATTTTTAAAGGATTCTTCGATACACGTTGATGAAGAGGAAGACGTTTACGAAGTTGTTTTAGGCATTGTTTCAGTAGTCGTTGCAGTTGTAGGAAGGGGTGTTGGGTGTCCCTCGGTGGTGCGTTCACACGCGGGCGCCGCGTTCACGGCAGCCAACCAGCTTAACTATTAACAAATTTAAATAGTTAATAAATGAAAATGAAATGTGGGAAACCAACGCATTATTAGTAAATTACTGCAGAGACCGGGAAAAAGGCCGTTGCGGGACGAGTATAAACTACATACGATTCCAGCAACCGCCTTTACCGGCCGAGGGTCGTATAGTGCTTTTCTCCAACAATGCGAGAAAATAACTCAGTATTAAAATGAGCTTAAAAAAGAAAATTGTAGCTATCATCATTACTGAAACTCATCATAATTCAATTTGCATATTTATATTTTAAGCACATAATTAACTTAGAAAAAAAATATTGTCACCACCAACACCGTTATCCGTCGAATCGTAATTGCATTTAAATATAAAATAGGTACGACATAGTATAAAATTGAAATATGCAATTAAATATATAATAACTTCTTTTTAATTTGGTCAAGGCCTGGAATGCATTTCTTCGCCGGCTGTTTTGACAACAATATGGTTAGCATTTTTGAGCATGGAGGACAAAATATTTATTTGGTTAAGACAGACAAGAGATAATTAATTAGTCAAACTTGAGTAAGTTTGTTTGTACATAGGATTTGTGAAATTTGTTATAAAATATCGTTATAAAAATAGTGTTAAGTTCTAAAATACAGTGTGTTACCGGCATGAGGGCTTTAAATGTAGGTATCGATTCTATTCCTCAAATGCTACATCTTTTGTTCTACGACTCAGAAAATAACTTAATTTACAGTAAGTTATAGGTGATCAAACTTTCAAATTTTACTAGTAAAATCAGTGAATTAATTTATTTTGTATGAAAAATATAAAAATAAAATTACCTCATTTTTTAAAGTCGTAGAACAAAAGGAGTTCCATTTGAGGAGTAGAATCGATACCTACATTTAATTTTAAAGCCCTCATGCCGGTAACACATTGTATACAGTACTTAGCTTTTTTGTTTCTTTTCAATTAAGAAACTAAATATGCGATCGAAATTTTGTTCAAAGCTTCCAATGGAACACGATGAACAATTTGAACGCGGCCGATGACGTGGGATAAGCCGATAAGAAGTGATTCAGGAACCTGTCATTGGATCGGCGGTCCTCGTCGGACGGCGGGCGGAGGCCGCGCCCGCGCGTGCGCACGCCGACGCGCGGCGGCGCTGCGCCCGCGCCCGCCGCGTGCACGTCGGCGCGGACCGTCAGGGGCGCGCGAGCGGCCACGGACCTAGTCAGTTTTTCTTATAAGCTTTGTGGTTATTATAAATTAAATAGCTTAAAAAGTAACTAATTTAATGAACTCAAGTCTTATGCACGAGCTATTCAAATTATTTTAAATTAAAACACTTCTGACAAGCTCCAATGAACTTTAAATGCTAAAACAATTCCCCAACCGACCAAGTCGAACGCTAATGTCGAGTCTAATTAGGGCGTGCAATACGCTAAGTACGTAGTAGTCTAAAAATTCGATTATCATAAATAGAATGAAACAACTTGAAATTAGTTTAAGCAAACCTGTGGGTATCATCCGTGTCGCTATCACTCTCGTTTCCATCGGAGGCCCCCGGCGCGAGCGCGGGCCGAGCGTGCGTCCCCGGAGCCCCGGCGGCCCCCCGCGCCGCTCGCGCCGGGGGACCATCGTCTCCTCCTACTCTCGGAGACGCGAACAGCGACGAGTCGGAGTCCTTCAACTCCGACAGCTCGCTCTCCAGCTCGAGGCTGCGCCTCTTCCTCCGGCTCGTGACGTTCGCGTCGACCGCATCCGACGTGGACGGACGGTGTTTACGCGAGGTGTCGCTTTCCATTGTAGCGGCGGGAAGGTGCGCGGCGCGGCCCCTCGGAGTAGAGGACAGGGCGGGGCTGGCGCGGCGCGCGGGCGAGGCGGGCGCGCGCCGCGTGCGCGGCAGGCTGGCGCGGCGGTGCGACACGCGCAGTCGCGTGCGACGCCATTTGCTGCAGGGAACACATCTAGTTACTACTTCACATTATATATATATATCGTTTGGTTTTTAAACCAATCTCATCATTGCTAGATCACGTAACTCTTCGTATGACATTATCTACCAGTAACGCGAATGGTTTAAAACCAAACGAAGCGAATCGCTAGTTAGCGAACTCATCTTTTCTAGGGCCTCCGTTTACAAGAAATGGTAGATTCGATTCCACAACACCAAATTCAAGGTCCACATTCCAGCAGCTATATTACATAAAAAAACATGCATTTATTTATTTTGTAGCTACTTTACTGATGACATGCTCTCTACGATTTCCTACTATACATTGACTGTAAAAATAATAAACTGTCTACTTACCCTGTATCCGTCCACGAACGGGCGAGTGCAATGTTCACTCAGATGCATGCCATGCATGTGCGCATGTAAGCTATGTTATCGCCCGACGCCGCTCGGTGCGTCTTTCATCAGAATAGACCAGATAAAAAGGGATATCCGAGCGACCAATAGTCGCGTTCTAATTGTGACAGACCACCAGCATCCGAGATTTTCATAAATACCTCTCAGGGACCGGAAAACCCCGCATTTGATTCAGCCTATCGATACGGAAACCCTATCGTCTGGCTTCCCAATCGTTATGGTTTCCCCGTGATCGTGTAACGGACGTCTGGGAAACCTTATACAATTAGCTAACCGCTTAAATTAATAATAATAACTTACCATGTCCCGTAATTTTAATATAAGCACTAAGCAGCGGCGAGCCTTGGCTACCTACCGTTTTTGGTAGTGCAATAACAAGACGTATGTCTTGCGCGTAAAGATAAAAACAGCTTAAAGCCGGTCGAATAAACTTCACTAGGGTAGGGGTTTTTGGTTTTGGTAAGTGCTAAGTCGAATTAACTGTATGGTTTGGTTAGCCCGTCATTGGGGTAAGTCGACGATAGGCTAACAGAGTCCGCTCCCAATTTTGCGCTATACACTCGCGAGCAAAAAAATAAACTCGAGCTGCACGTTTGGGTTCTCCGCCCAGTATCTCTTGACCTATTCAGAATATCTTAAAGCAATGGTATCAAATGAAAGCTGATAGTGTAACGATTTAAAATAAAAAAATCAGTCATTCCATTTTCCACAAGTGACCGGAGCCAGATTTTGCAGAGATGCATGAAAAAAAAACAAAAAGGAAAGAAAAGGGAAATCGTAAAATAAGACATTTTAAGGAAAATAAGGTGTTATTTATTAATTAATGCTTCGTATTTCCACCCCTGGCCCTTATCACAGCATTCAGGTGGTTTTTCATGGATCTTATCAGCTTTTTGACAAGCTCCTGGGGGATGGCATCCCACACCTCCTGCAGAGCCGTCTTCAGCTCCGTAACATTTGAAGGAACTGGATCCGTTTTCCGAATTTGCCTTTGCAGGTAGTCCCAGAGATGCTCAATGGGATTCAGGTCCGGGCTGACGGCTGGCCAGCTCATGGTGGGAATGCCGACCTCGGCAAGGTAGGCTCGAGTGATCCTTGCAGTATGACCAGGGGCATAATCCTGCATCAGGACGAACCCCTCGTCATAAAAACCGGCGTAAGGAACAACATGCTCCTCAAGGGTATCAGTGATGTACCTGGCGGCAGTCAAACCACTGCCACGGCCCCCACCAGGTACGAAAACTCTGTACTCCCTTCGATGGAAATGCCCGCCCACACCATGACGGAACCTCCGCCATAGGCAAATGTTTCCTTGAAACAGAATCAGAATCAGAATAATCTTTATTCAAGTAGGTTTACAAATAATAAACTCTTTTGAAACGTCATAGTAGCGACTTAGCCTAAATTGACTGCAGGTTCAAATCGCGACCGATCAGAGAAGAACCTGTAAGAAACTCTGTCGGATGTCTTTTTTTTTCGACGTTCGCAACCTTTTGTCGTAAGGACTAAACATTTTATTACAACCAATTCAGTCCCAAGCATTGTTATCATTTATATAGTCTTTAATACTATAATATGCTTTAGAAATTAGTTTACGCTTAACGTAACTCTTAAATTTATTTACTGATAGTTCAGTAACATTACTTGGGAGCTTATTATAGAACCTAATAACCCATAAAAGAGTTTTTTATTTTATGGAGCCGCGTGAAGGGCACTGCGAGCTTATATTTATTTCTGGTATTAACATAATGTATGTCACAGTTCTTTCTAAATTTAGCGATGTTTTTATGAACATACATAATGTTTTCATAAATGTATTGACTGTGCATGGTCAATATATTAATTTCTTTAAACTTATCTCTAAGCGAATCTCTCTGGCCCATCTTGTAGACAGCACGAATAGCCCTCTTCTGCAGAACAAATATGCTATTTACATCAGCAGCACTACCCCACAGTAAAATACCATATGACATAATACTATGGAAGTAACTAAAATAAACTAATCGAGCGGTATCTAAGTCTATTAATTGCCGAATCTTATTAACTGCAAAAACTGCAGAACTGAGTCTACCCGCCAATCCAGCAAGATGAGGACCCCATTGGAGCTTGGAGTCTAACGTTATACCAAGAAACACTGTATCATTAACTATGTCTAGTTTGTCATTTTTAATAGTTACAGTAGTTTGACTATTTTTCACATTAGTAGTCATGAACTTTATACATTTCGTCTTTTTCTCATTCAGTAATAAATTATTAACACTAAACCAATCGACTACTTTTGATATACAGCATTGTGCGTACCGTTCTCCTGGCCTCCTGTACTCTTCCTCGTCTGTCACAGCCATTCAAGTACACCCTGGACTCATCACAAAAAAGAACTGAGGTCCATTGCTCAATGATCCAATTTTCGTGTTGATGAGCCAATTCCAAGCGTGCTTGGCGGTGACGTGGGAGGAGTCTGGGGCCCGTGGCGGGCCGACTTGAGGTCAGGTTAGCTTCCTTGAGTCTTCTAGTCCACTTGCTGGCAGTAACCCCTCGTACATCCCGAAGACGCTGATGGACGCCGGATGTAACGCCGGTCTGGTGCCGATTTCTGAGAGAGGAAGTGACCGGGCAGAGATGTGTATCGGTCAACTTCTGATAAGTGACTGATGACATTTCCCCCTCCTACTCCATATTTATAGGGGTCAAAATGGGCACACCTCGCGTTTCGGAACGAGTAAATGATCCACATATCGGGACATGAGACATAACTTGAAAAATCCTGGGCAAATTCCCAGGGTTCTTGTTTTATTTAATGGTTACATTATCAGCTTTTGTTTGGTATAATTTTTTAAAGATATTCTAAATAGGTCAAGAGATACTGGGCGGAGGACCCAAACGTGCAGCTTAAGTCGATTTTTTTGCTCGCGACTGTAGCTTATTCCGGCCGCTCGGGCGAGTCCCGCGTATACACCGTGAATGGCGTAAACATGGCACGACCAGCGATATGCCACTTGTCCACGTTTGGGTTTTATTTGAAGCGTCAATTATCCAGTTATTATAGGTTCCCAATAAAGTCGCCGCCCACGCGCCGGCGGAGATGCCCGCGGAAAACACGAGCTCCTCCGCGCGATACTGGACACTAGGCGCCGCCAGCGCACGTCGGCCAGTGCCGGCAATCTGAGCGTCTAAATAGTACAAATATACACAGCTCGGTCGCCTCTCGAGTCATGTACACTACTACGCCTAGCGCCGTTGCCTCGCCAGCCACCGTATGGAGCGGTGGTGCGAGCACCTCGGCCTGGTGTAACCCCGCCTTACCTTAAGGGTGTGTTCACTGACGCGGCGCAGTGGACAAACAACACGGAGCGACCAAAACGACCAATCACTCGTTTCCTCCGCTACATTCTGATCCCCGCTCAGTTCTACTTGAGAACAGTTTTCGCTAACTTCGGCAAGGTCAGTGAAATACAAAAATGTATCATAACTCGTTTATTATAAAAATAGTATTACTTTCATAAAAAAGATCAACAATATATTATCTACTAACAGTTACCAGTTCAGAAATAAAGAAGATTATTTTTTTAATTTTTATCTCCGAACAGGATGCGTTTAACTGGCTACTCTAACTACACTAACTACAATACTCGACTTAAAAATAACTTCACCGACTATCCGTACTTCAATAAACTCGATATATAATATAATAAGGCCCCTTTCGATATATGGTTCAGATAAATACATTATAAATAAATATTACAAATAATGTTACTTTTCGGGTTCATGTCAGGTGTTATTTTAAAACGTCCATCTTGTATAATTTCTCGATACATAGATAAATTATGAATATGAATACTACATACTCTAAGTAGAAGTTACGTCGAACCAAGGCGAGCGTCCCGCGCCTGGCTCGGAGCACTCCCGCGAGGTCGTTTCCACTCGAACGGAGGGGAAAGGAATACGACAAAACAGACCGATCTACAAAAGACAACCCATTACACAATGTCAGGCTCCAGTTCGTTGGAACGTCTCCGCGCGCTTCGTTCAGCTCCGTTCGAGAGGAAACTTTATAAACAGATAATTTGTACAATGAGGTGACCTCGATGTCATTAATAAAAGGTCGGTACAGTATCCTCAAACCTGATACTCGAGCCATACAATAATTTAAAGCCCGAGTCGACAATCGATTTAATAGAGGAGGGTTTCTTAAACTTTTTGACACGGACAGCTTTTAAATTTAAAAAAACCACATTCCTTTGAAACAGGATTGTAGTTGTCGATTTAATTTGCAACGCGAGGCTTTGTCAACTCAATAAATAATAATAGGCACTTGAGAAAATCGTGTAGTCGCGAATCTCCAGCAGTGGCAAACGGGGCAGGTTAAGAAACCCTGGTTGGGGGGGGGGGGTACTAGGCCCGCGGTCGAGTGGAGGCGCGGGCGCGCGCGGCTCACCCGGGCTGCTCGCCGTCCGACTCGTTGTTCTCCTCCGCCTCCTCCTCCGCCTCTTGCCCTCCTGCACAGACAAGGGGGCGACGATCAAATACACGCAAGTGTCTTTTAAGCCAGCCACAAACATAACGATATAATTGCGCAAGTCTAGATTTTTGCGCAGTTTTTATACAAAACGCATAACTCGTTACGTGTGGCTGGCTTTACAAGCCGGGTACCTAGGTAGGTATTACGCCGTAGGTTCTATTAAATGTACCAACGACAACTGTGACTTGAGAATGTCCTTTTGTTATTCGTTGAACTTCAAACTTTTACCCCCCTACTAATAATCGTTGAACGTTAACGGTGGTATAGTATATGTTTTGTCCTTATCTGTCAAATTCAAATGTCACAATGACAGATAAGGACAAAACATTGTATAGCTGTACCACCGTTATTCAACGATTATTAGTAAGGGGGTTAACGTTTCAAAATTGAACTGAATGAATTAAAATCCGGAGATTTGAAGGTAACACAAATGGCGTGCGCGGCCATTCCAACAAAGTGAAGGGTGAGAGATGGTGGGTGGGTGGTGGTGGGTTTAGAGACGGGTCAGTGGGGTGGGCGGCGTGTAGGCGGGCGTGCTCACGGTTGCGGCGCGTGTAGTGGCGGCGCGCGGGCAGCGGGCGCTCGTCGGCGGCGTCGGCCAGCAGCGAGCCGCGGTACGTCTGCAGCGGCGCCCACTCCTCGCCCCAGCCCGCGCCCGCCGAGATCTTCGCGTCCAGGAACTGACACACACGCGCACATTACTTCAACACTCGACACATAATGAGCGGGCGACGCGGTTCACTTAAGCGGTCAACCTGCGTACGAACCCAGTACTCCCGAGTTTGAGCCCAGTATGGGTACAATAGTTGTGTAAAAGTATGAATGTTAATAAATAAATAAATAAATAAATAAATGAATGTTCGTTTCAGAGTCATTCAAGTTTTCTATAAATATAAGTACTAGTTATTGCGTCTGTAGACAACGAATGCATTTCTATTATCTGGTCTCTTCCTCACGAGCCAAAGGATGAGGAGCCATCAATTATAATTATGCAACTTTTTCAAGTTACATCTTTTTTTAAGGAGTAAGGGCAGGATCATACAAATTACCCCAGATTTTTGTCGCAATGACGTCACAATAGGGTAGTTTGGGGAGTAAACGGAACCACCATTTACTCTGCTCTTACTTATTGTCTGTCTTTTGACAGACCAGTTTAACGTACAAATGTATAGTTTGAAGTTATACACCAAAAGATAATTTTGATCAATTGACTAGATAATTTTTGACGTCAATGCTTAGTTATTTAAATTTATTAGGTTAATTTATTAGGTTGGCTGCGCACCTTGAGCACGTGCCGCTTGTCCTGGCGCAGCAGCTTGTTGGAGAGCTCGGAGAGCGGCTCCAGGAACAGCAGGTGGCGCGGCGACAGCGCGGCGAAGGCCACGCCGGCGCGGTGCAGCGCCGTGAGCGCCTCGCGGTTCTTCACCGCGTCCAGCCCGAACATCACCGAGAACCGCTTCGCCAGCTCCTGCACAGAGCCGCGCGGCGGCATAAATAAACATACGATCTAATAAGAAATTGTCATTATGAAGATAATATTATTATTTATGCGAACTTTCAGTATTTTAATAATGTTTCCCAAAACGTTTACTAATTAAAACTAATAAATAAAACGTTTATTTCGTCATGGTTCTCTGATTATGATAAGTTTTTCAAGTTTGTATGAAAATTAAACATCGATAGTTTGTGTTTGTTTATGAGACGCCTAAACAGTTTTCAAATGGTAGCATTAAAAACGAATGGTGAGGACCACTCATTTTTGCTTACTTACTTTCAAGTGAAACATTCGAGCGGTCGAAAGTAAATAATCTCCCCCCAGCACAGCTCGCTGATCTCGCGCGCCTTCGCCAGTAGTAACGGACAGACTCGTACCTTGAGCTCGACGAGCTCGGGCAGCTGCCGGTGCGGCGCGGCGTGCCGCTGCAGCATGCAGGTGTAGAGCGCCTGCATCGCCAGCTCCATCGTCAGCGCGCACGACAGCTTGTTGATCTCGCGCGCCTTCGACAGCGTGGCTTTGATGATATCGCCATAGTCATTGTAGCACTGCACACGGAAACACCTCATTCAAATTGACCATTGACCAACTTTGTCATGTTATTATCCGTACCATTTCACTTATGCGTTTGACACAAATACTTTCAGGTCTGTGCGACGAGAGCTTAAAAACCTTTTCAGTACCCACTTTTATGTCGTAATTACAGACTTATGTCGGGAGATCGTGCAGGTCATGTTAGGATCCGCCGCGACAAACCCTATACATGATCCCGAAATTATAATTTTTTCAGTGTTTGGTTGAGTGTCAGTGTGGGGCACCTTGATGTAGTGCTTGAAGACGTCGGCGGCGCGGCGGATCGGCGTGACGTTGTACACAATGAGCTTGCAGTAGGCGGCGAGGAAGTTGCGCCGTTTGTGCAGCTCCTCGATACGCCGTTCGTCTTGACCGTCTGCAACACACAACAGATTAGCGCCCGTTCCATCGCCCGCGGCGAGGGTTACGCTTGCACACGAATCAGTGCTCGTCCCGGATTGCATCAGTGACGTTACAAAATCTCATAGAAGAAGAAGATTTCTACTTCATGGGTTATATCCAAGATCAACATCCGTCCCAAGTGTAAACCTCGCTTATTGTAATAAATAAGTAAGAAATATAAAAAAGAATGTCAAAAAAACTGATTAGCTAAATCACCACCAATGAGAATGCCCTCGCCGCCCATTGTGACAGCCTACGCCTAGGTTAGTCATGCACGCTAAGACTACGAGCGCCGGCGCGATGCATTAAACTTAGTAAAAGCCTTCGAAAATGTTACCCTCGTGCCGAGATACGATCAATCCTACATTCACAGCGACGACGACGCAACTAAAACTCGAGTACACGCACAAAACATGCACAAAACATAACAAAACTGTGTTAATAATGGACGCGTCCGAGACCGCGAGCGAAGCCGGCGCCGCGCGCCCTCGCCGTCGGTCCCGCACGTGACAAGCGGCGCGACCATTTTCCCTTAGTAATGTTACGTGCGACGCGACGCGCGACTCGCTCCGAGCGCGCAAGAGACAAAAATATGCATTATTGCCGCGGCGTGACCATCGCCCGACCGACCGCCCCCGGCGAGGCCCCCACGAACGTATCCGCGCGAGCGGCGCGGCCAGGCCGGCGAGCCGCCGCACGTCGCTGCGAGGCCGAGCGCCGGCCGCGTCGTGTCGCGCCGCGCCGGGCCACTCCGGCCATTACTAAGGTAAAATACGTCGGGAGATGCGAGCGAGTGCAGCTTACCGGAGAACCGCGACGGCCGCGACACGCCCCGCGCGACATGCAACCAAACACGCTCCGTTATGCCGCGCCGCCTCGCCCGGCCGCCCGGCCGCCCGCGCGCCCGCCCGCGCGGCCGGGCGCGGCCAGCGCTTACGTCGCCACACTTCCTCACTTCCCTTACACTTCTTCAACGAAAATAATGCATATTTTTTCTCCTTGATCGTTTATCGGGCCCGGGGACCCGAGGCGCAACTATACCTTTTATTCTAATGCCATTACTTGCTGTGCGCCGATTTGATGCCAAGGCGTCGAGAGCAAATGATCGCACTAGCAGCACAGAAATTATCGAGCATACACAGTTACAGAAAATCCCGACGGAGTTAAACGAACGGCCCGTATACACACCACAATTCAAGTAAACTAGAGCGCGACGTGAGAGTTGGGACTGTGTCGCCGTACGCGCAAGTTCAGACACGAGTGAACGGAAAGCCTTTGTCACCGTTCCTTCACAATCCTTATTTCTTGGTGACCTTTACTCACTTAATTTCCAAAATCTACCAACTCTCACAGCATACTCATCCTAAAAGGCAAAGTGCATGTGAAGTCGTTCTCCATTGAATGGGCAAAGATGTAAACAAAACCAAACACACCAATTTACCATTATTGTATTACTTCTTTAACAAGCCTTTAAAAAGCCCATCTCTTAAATAATTTACACACTTGTTATTTATATTAAATGAAAGGGTTTACCAAGTCATAACTCATAAGATGTTTAAGTAAAAACTAGATGGGAAATTGAGGTTGTGTCAGTCAGTACGAATTTGTTTTCATTTTTGCCTATTTCAATTGCCATTAACTTTATGTGGCAGTACTTTACACAATTGAAATAATTCACTAAAACCCTTTCCGGTACAAAGTTTAGCTTGTGCTTAAAATGAAGGAAGGCTCCGTTGATTTT